>JALMQS010000069.1:1706991-2432697 GCA_024734495.1 Forficula auricularia | reverse complement strand
TAGAAAACAGCTTCCTCTTTGATTTTCAAATTAGCACTTGTTTTTAGCTCAATTAGAACTCAAGTTATAACTAAAAAACTAAAACTAAGTAATTAATAAAGGATAATAAACATAGATAAAAACATAAGGTCTTAGTTTTTAGTTATAACTCGAATTCTAATTGGGCTAAAACAAGTGGTAATTTCAAAATCAAAGAGGAAGGTGTTGTCTATTACGTCAATAAAATATTTTGATTTCAAATATTGCTGTTTAATATCTAAAGGGACTCGAAAATAGGTCAAAATGGGCTTTTTCGTCATTTTGACCAATAAAATCTCAAAACTCTGACGTGTTGTAAAAAATCGGGAAATTGCATGATAATCAGCGTATAAAATACTACTGGAATCCATTGTAAGGTTTACTAGGAGAATTTTTATTTTTTATTTTTATTGAACAATAATTATTAATTTCGGATTTGATCCACTTTGGTTTTGAATACTTTAAATTCAGTGTGCATTTTATAGACTCAAGAGTTTTATTGACTATTCAATTAGTTTTGAATGATGTAAAATAGAATGAAATTCGTTTTCGATTTAGAGTGTCAACCTAAATTTCTTTTCGCTTCATTTGATAAAAAAAATCAAAATAAATGAAAAAAATGTATTTTCCAATTTAAATAATGCAAACCTATAAAGATCCTCTTCAGTAGGAGTGGCATATTCACTTATGCAACGTCCAAAAGCATTATCTGAAATAAATAGACATGGACATAATGAATAGCGTTTGGTAAAAAATAAAAATAATATTATTTTTTTATTTAGAAACTCATATCTTTTTATTTTTTTATATCATTTGATATTGAAATTTAAAAATATCGCACGAGATGCAAAAATTTAATTGATGAATTTTTATATAATAGATACTACCATGGCATGTGTTCTAAAGAAATAAAATCAATAACATCTCCAAAAAACTCATTTGACCATTTGCAAAAATGCAACGTTCCAGGTTAAGGGTGTTCGAAACTGTTTATCATTTTTATAAGAAAATTCTCAAATTTTTACTATCGAATCATTGATGTATTAAATTAAAGTTTGAATTTTTATTTAAATCACACATGATTAATTTATAATTATTTATTGAAAAAAATAATTACAATATAAATATGTATTAAAAATTTATTCCCGAAATTTGAAGTTGATCGTCTGTCCTATAACCAAGAAATAAATTATTGAAAATTGTCCTTTTAACATGGAAGTAAATGGACTGAGCTTTTAAAAGGGCAATAACTTCTATACAATTTATACCATTTTCAACAAATTTATACAGATCAATAATTCAACTTTTATGAATCGAATGATACATTTTTCAATAGATTTGACATTCTAGTTAATTAGTTATTCACAAATGTAAACATAAAAAGTTATTTGCAACCAACAGAATATAACAAAAGCACTAGTGTAGAATTCCAACTCTATTTCTTGAAAAATAAATGTTTCAATACTGAGAAAAAATTTATCTCAATATTCTTTTTATTAATATTATCAAAACAAAGATTTTTATTCGAAATTAACCTCATTATTTACCAACTTTTAGATTTTTACCTGAAAACATTTACTTGGCGTTAAATTAAATTAAAACTTTTTTTAACTAGGTATATCTTTTTTCTATTTTTCAGCTGTTTATTAATAAATTCTGAATTTGATTTGAAAAAGTCTGATTTTGATTTTAAAATACTGAATTTGATATGGAAAAGTCCCCATTAGATTTTTAAATCCTGATTTTTTTTTTTTTTTTTTTTTTTTTTTGAAAAAGTTTAGTAGTCAGAAGTTGTCACTCTGCAGAAATACAAAACATTTTTCGAGCTGCTGTCCCGAACCTCCTTAAATTAAATTAATTCTGTGGTGCGTCAATGGGGTTGGATAAAATTTGCTAGTGGCAAAATTTTAAAGAAATCCTCGCCATGGATGGAATAAACTCTTATTTGAAATAAATTAATTAAAAAATAAATAAAATAAAGTATATAATAAGGAACGCCTGTCTCCAATTTCTCATTTTTTCCATCTCTTAAATTCCCGAGAGTAAAGTATAACTCCTTCATCATGTAATTAAACATATCTAATTTTCAAAAGAAATCACTAGAGATTGCCTTCTATCAAATACGTGCTGTTATTTATAATTTTTATAACATGTCAAAAGGGTTGTCATAGGGTAGGTATCCTTTTTAGCATTCGGGTTCATCTCCCGAGTGAGTAAAGACCACCCTTCTAACATGAAATGAAAAAAAAATAACTTTTTTCATCTCTGAGATACAAGCTCTCAAAGAGTCAGGACACAGACTGGCCATCGCAATACTTCCCTATTATATTCATTAGAAAATAAATGTGAAAGTAATTATCTATAACAGCTTTGATTTAATAATAGAAGACAATCTCTTGTGTTTTATTTAGAAATAAAAAAATGTTTTTTGTATTTTTAAACGGCGAGGTTCAAGAGCTCAAAATATTGTCAGATCTCATTGGAAATGCATATATTTGGATACCAAAAGGAAATTTTATGATGTTTTAGTTCTTGAGTTTTGGTGAGTATCGGAATCCAGACTCCAAAATTATGAATGAGAAAAAAACTGAATTCAAAACTAGAGCTTTCTGGCAGATAGGGCGTACTTACTGAGCAAAATTTTATTTCAAGTCGTATGTACTGAAATATATAATTGTATATATCGCTGGTCCAGAACAAGACTGGTCTAACTCAAAAAAAGCGATTTTTCAGGAGAGTCGATTAAAGTTTCTTCTTTTCCCAGTGATATCCGTTGCCTGCGTTATGTGATTGTTGAAATTTTGCACGAATCATCATAATCATAAAACTCCCCTAAGTAGTCCAGTCAAATTGTGTTTTTATCAGGAAAGTTTTGGGGTAGTTCTGATTTTTTGCATATATATGTTTTTTGGGACGCTGAATCCAAATCGGAGGTCTCCCACCAAAATTTCGTGAAACTTTCCATTTTTTACGGTTTTTCGCTTATAACTCAAAAATTATCAAGTTTTCCTAAATAACCTTCCTATTCAAAATAAAAGTTCATAAAATTTCCTACAAATTTCATAATTTAGGTTTTTTTTCTCCGACTAACCGTTCGGGTTCAAGCACAAAATCCAACCCCCCCCCCCGGATCATCCAACTCACATTTTTGCGATATTTTCCCATTTTGACCATGAAGGAGCACGTTTTCGACAAAAGACCACTCTATACATTTTTAAACTATATTAAATTTGCTTCAATTAAAACAAAGTTTCATCTGAATTGGATAAATGGTAATCCGTGCCGCAATGAGGATGAAGTTTTGAAAAACTGCAATTTTTTGCATCATTCCTTATAAAATGAAAACCACTCCTTCTAGAAACTTGATTCTTAACTCATTCTCTAGAAATTTTTGTTGACTTGAACGCTTACTTTTACCACTTTTTTGTTAAAACTCTTAGATTTATAGATATCCAGCCCATTCCCCATAGGGGCCCATTTGAGCACAATTTGACTGGACTTATATAGATTTTCAAAGGTTTTTCTCCCTCTTTATATCATTATTATTATTTATAAGTAATTTATGGACAAAACTCCAAGATGTTCCTTTCTTGCACTGAAATACTTCGGGTATTTTAAAGATAACTCCAGTTATTATTGACACAAAAACATAAAAAACTCTTTATTTTTTAGAAAACAAGGACAAAAATAGGAAAGAAAGTGTAAAAAATACTACTTATCTGAGAGACTTCAAAAATTCTTGAGACTACTGAGACTTCATGAGTTCCTATTCTGACAATCTCATTCACAGTGGTAACTAGTTCTTCAGACTAGTTCCTATTCTCTCAATCTCAAGGGTAACTACATCTTTCTTCAGACTAGGTAGGCACTTTCATCACAAATTGTGGATACAGTAATCGTCCTCATTATTTTAAGAAAATCACAGCTCATTATTAAACATGACTTCTGTACAATAATTATTTTCAAGTATGACAACTGAAATGATTCACTCTTTCACGCTCCTCCGCTCCACAAATCCAATATGGTCACTTACCCGCGCTCTATCTAGGGGGAATCCACTAAATTGTTTAAGAAACAGACTTGCACAGCGATAGTAGAGACAGTTTGAAGATAATTCGTGCAAAAAACTAAAAATCCCATTTTGTTCTGGACCAGCGTTTGCTGAAAATCGACTATCGTTTTATTTAAGGTTTCTCATTTCTCGGCAAATAATAATTCCCGGGAAACGAGAATATTTCGAAGATATTCCCGGGATTCCCGGGAAAACCGGGCTTTAATATTTACTAACCAAAATAAATTTATTATTAAAAAAAAAACAATTAAAATATTGATTAAAACAAGAAACTTAATTACTAATAGAAAAAAAAAAGTTACCAGAAGAGTTTTTAAAATGAGTTCTGAGACAAACTAGCGAATTAACCGAATTATCGTTGAGTCGTCTTCCTAATTTTGGTGACAAAAAGGCCAGCAGTCGAAAATACTCTTTTACTTTCCACTGAGGTTGGTTTAAGAGAATTTTCAAATTTTTTGTTAATTTCCCATTGGTTTCAAATAAATTAAATTCTGAGGTATATGAGTCAACACTTGACTAGGATGCAGCAGTCGGCCGCCACAGGACACTTCTCCCATAAGAAATGAAAGAATTTTTCTGTTTTTGGTTCTTAATATTTTATTCAAGAGACGTTTCAACAAGTATGCCTTGTCATCATCAGTCTAAAAAGTAGATTAAAACAAGGAGCATGAGTATAAAATTTGTCAATTTCGAATATATTTCGGCTCTGTTAATTTATTCGAATTATAATTATGATTTAACACATCCTGATATAACAGTAAAAATTGTACACTGATGTAAAAAACTAAATAGGTATGAATTAATTTTAATTTTAATTTTACTTATGAATAATTATCATATAATAAGTATTTTACTGTTAAGTTCAATTAATGTGACTTTGCATGGTTGCTCTTTATTGACAAATTTTATACTCATGCTCCCTGTTTTAATCTACTTTTTAGACAGATGATGACAAAGCATACTTATTGAAACGTCTCTAGAATAAAATATTAAGAACCAAAAACAGAAAAATTCTTTCATTTCTTATGGGAGAAGTATCCTGTGGCAACCGACCACCACATCCCAGTCAAGTGTTGACTCATATACCTCAGAATGTGTGGTGTTTGAATATTTAAACGAGTCATAGTCAGTTTAGTACAATTTTTATCATTCTAAATAAATTAAATTCTTTTAATATAGTCTTTTAATAAAATCTTCAATTTCTTTCTGGCGACATTTTTTTTCTTTAATAACTATTTAATTTTAATTTTTTAAATGTTATATCTGTGAAACAATAACTAAGTGTTATTGAAATGTAATTAAGCTTACTTTAATTCACAAAGAAACTGCAATTTTTTAATTATACAATCTTTAAATTTATTCTTGTTGTAACTTTTTAAAATTTAAGAGTAAAGATGCAAGACTCATTTTGAGTTTTCAATTATTTGTGTTGCAGGGCAGCATAATCATGAATACAAGAAAGTCAATGGTTACTTTTTTAAAATATTTTTAAATAAAACAAGTAGTTTTGGAATATTTATTTTTCATGTTATAAATTGACTTTTTTTTCTTGGGAAATTGGGCATAGATATTTTTGCGGGTTTCCCAGGAGAGAAACCCTAGTTTTATTTTTATTAACCTTAAATATTTATAAAATAAATAGGAACAATATCATCAAATATGAAGTAATTGAGCGGAGAAAGTTAAATAATATAATCAATAATTTCTTATGTTAATTCTACATATTTAGAAAATTATTTTTTTATTTATTGAAAATGAAAAATGAATTGAGCACCCGATGGGATTCGAACCAATGTCTCTCTCCTTTATCCGAAGAGTGCCTTGAACACTAAGCCAGTGTTCCGCAAACTTTTTGTGTTCAAGGGACACCTACCAAATCAAGAATTTTTAAAGGTATACCAAAGTAAAAACCAATGTTTATTTAATATTTATTTATTATTCAAATCAATTTAATATGAAAAAATGTTTAATGAGAAATGTGAGCCTGCTTAACTGAGCACAGGTGATCAAAATTTGGAGCAATCGTTGATAAGGCAGCTCGCATGTGGAGGTGCATTATCTTCATAAAACTTGACATTTTTCAGCGGCACACCAACTAATGACCACAGTACACCAGTGTGCTGCGGTACACACTTTGCGGAACACTGCACTAGGCCACGGGTGTTCCCACCCTTTAGATCGAGTGTCATTTTTGCAGCTCAATTATTTTGTTTATTGGGCCTCTGAGGAGCGGGCCGCCTCTTACAAAGATAAAGTTTATTACACAAAATTCACACTTTCAGCTTCAGAACAAATAAATTCAGATTCAGAGCGGGTGGATGAGAGAACCAGGATTAATCCTGACTCACATTTCACATTTCTTTTTTTTTTGTATTTACAATTAATAATCATACGCCACCCGCTCTATATGTTCTTCTGCTGAAAGTGTAAAAATTAAGGAGAGATCCCCTCATCGACCTATATGTCAAATTATTTATTGTTTTTTGCGATATACCCAGGGCGATGAGGGACCCCACCGCTTTATGCCACCACACTCCCTTCCACGAGGTGTGATGGCCTCGACCCTGACCGAGCCCGCCCCGACGCCAAATTGCTCCGCAATATTGTCCACCAGACTGGAGTTGCCCCTATATTTTTCTATTTTGTTTCGGTGGGCAACACCCAGTCCTCCAAGCGCGGAGACGATCTGGACGTCCAAAACCCACACCACCCCCGACGCATCCTTTGCCTTTAAGAAAAAAATTAAAACTAACGTTTAAAGTTAAATTGTCTAAAACATCAAATATGGTTGAGTAAAATTTCCATCTGAAGAGAGTCGGTGTGTAAAAAGGTTGCGCACCCCTGGCTTAGCCAATTTGCTCTTATCATCGGTGAGAAAATTTTAAAGACATCCCATCAAATACAGAGAATTTCTCTGTATTTGATAGGCGTCTTAAATTTTTCTCTAAGAGAATGACAATAGGAAACCACCCAAATGTTATGCAAAAGATGAAATAAGCTTGGTATTTTACTAAATATAGAAATTGGTACATTTTCCTTCATTTAATTTCCATAATAGTCGGTTATAAATTAAACCTTTGTAAATGTCAGTTTCACTGTCATATTCAATCGTCTAGAGAGAAAATCAGTTTCAAATCCAGATGTCCTGTGGAACAGATTGGGGAGGATTCCCAGAGGAGTGAATATGATTATTTATTGAGCATTAGTGGTTGAAATATTCAGATAATAGACATTTAAATAAGGTAAATAAATATATTTTTATTAAGGTATGGTCAAGTATTGTAATCGTGCATGAAAAAAGTGGTTTTTTCCTTCTGTTTTTCGAAATATCTCAAAAACGGATGAAACTATTTTGATTGAAAAAATTGAGCGAAACCATAGCATTTCGCTCTACAAAAAAGCTCTTATAAGTGAACATCGAAAAATTATATTTTTCGAGATAATAATTGTTTTGTCAAAATGTCTGTTAGTTTGTCTGGTTGCTAGTTAGTCTGTGCGTTGCCAAATTTTGTGGACGAGCTAGCTCAAAAACTAGTGTGAATATCGAAACCAAATTTCACAGGTAGTTTTGGTCCATTGAGATTAAGAGCTGATTGGATTTTGGTGCATATCGACCCAAAATTAAGGGGGATGGAGGGGGGCTTAAAAATTAAAAATCTAGGCCGTTTGAGCAAACTCAACCAAATTTTGTATACATAATCAGTGGACCCCCAGAAGTCTAAAAATGCAAAAACTAACCCCCCCTAAATGATTATAAATAATTTTAGGGGCCAGATTGTATGGTAAAGTCAAGTGGATGGCCACATCAGAACACGTCAGCTTATTTTTCATTATAGTCGTATTATATAAGAAATGAATAAACAAAAATAATTTTATCTAATAGATGAAGAAGATACGCGACTTTTGTTTGAAAACAATACAAATTATTCTTTGTTTTTACTATATTTATAAAAAAATTCAATATTTCATTTGCTGACATTTTTAAGAGGCAATAAATTGTTGTCAGCTCGGTACTTTATTTCAGACGATATTTAAGTAAAATGTTAATATATTAATAATTAAAAATTAATGGGGGAGGGGGGGGGGAAATCCAAAATATTTCAATACTCAAATTTCGATGATTTTTTCAGTAAACAGTTTGAGCCAGATAGCTAAAACTTGATGAAGTTGCGTATTAATTCAGCTCGGAGCCCCAGACAATTTTTAAGGAGGCCCCTTAGAAAATTAAGCCAATCGCTATCGTTTACTTATTTGTAAAATAAATTATTCTAATAATTATTATCATTTCCTTCCATAATTTGTATTAATTTGAAAGTTTATAATAGAAAAATAAGGACAAGTTTTTATGTGTGACTTTTCCATTTATCAGCCAACGTTTCGTCGACCTTGCCGACTTCTTCAGGTCTTCTACAATTATAAGAACATTATTACATTATTAATATCAAGCTAGAAAAATACAATTACAATTCCAGAACAAACATGTATTAATAGTTTATCCACCAAATAGTCATGCCACACATTCGTCTATTAATATTAATACATACTATTAATACATGTCTGTTCTGAAATTGCAATTGTATTTTTATAACTTGATATTAATAATGTTCTTATAATTGTAGAAGCTCTGAAGAAGTCGGCAAAGTCAACGAAACGTTGGCTGATAAATAAAAAAGTCACACATAATAACTTATCCTTATTATAAACTTTCAAATTATTCTAATATTTATTAAAATCCCCAATATCAGTCGAGTAGTTTACATTTCATTTAAATTAAAAAAAGAAGACTTTAAGGAGGTAAGAGCAAATTGCGAGTTAAAGAAATCGCGTAGCTTAGTATGTTGCCTAGCTATCAGGCTGAATCGTTGACCTTTAAAAAAACTCTGTTGGAACATATAAATAATAAAAATTGTGTAAAATCGCAAGGTAGATTTCACAAAAAAATGAAATAAAACAAAAATGAATTTAAAATTTCATATATTTCGGGGTTTTTTCAGTTTTTCTCTGACTCCTGATGATGGGCTGACAACCCGAAATAAATCGAATTCTAATCTCATTTTTGTTTTGTTTTTTTGTTTTTTTGTGAAATTTACCTATAAATTTTACCCAATTTATATTATTATATAAAAACGTTTCACCTAGAACCTATCTCCTTAAAAGTTTCTGTTGGAACAGTTGAGTGAATGCTCGCAGGCATGCAGGCATCCGCTGCCTGTTTCATTACGCGTTTCGGGTATGATATTTCTAATGAAATCGCTGACTACACAGAGAGTACCAGTTCAAACACACAACCTAGGGAAAATAATTCTCGGCTACACTTCTCCTGGCTGCATCTACATCCCAGTGCAATTGATTGGAAAGGGCTAAAGGGAGACAGTGAAATTTGCAATCCTCTATCTCGGCTATATTTTTTAGTATAAGTCTTTGACAGTGAAGGCAAGTTGCCTAATATATTATTATATTAATATGAAGTAACCGAAATATAAAATTCTTTGGATATTTGTAACTTTTCGATGTTTCTAACTGTTGGGTAGTCATATAAATTAACTAATCCATTTCATTTAAAAATAATAAAAAAACACTTGACTAAACGGGCTTTGTTTCCTAGTTCATATATATGTTGCAGTAAAAACCCGTTTTTAGTAAGAATACGTTTCAGTGAACACCCTTATGGCAACTAGAGTTTACTGATGTTAGTTGAGTTTGATTCAAAGGTCTAGAATCTTCATCTTTGACCTTCCTCCTGCTTTTGGGTGTTTATTTTCAATGTTTTTTAAACGAAAATATCAAAAATTAGAAGGAAAGTTGTAGAGGATGTAATTTATGACATTTTCGTAAATTTTTTTTGAAAATAAACTCCCAAAATGAGGCGGAAGGTCAAAAATGAAGATTCTAGAACTTTGAACCAAACTCAACCAACATCAGTAAAATCTAGCTACCACAAAGGTATTCAGTGAAACGCGTTCTTACTAAAAACGGGGTTTTTTCTGCAAAATATATAATATATGATATGATATGATGGAAAAATGTAAATTTATAATATTATAACAAAATAAAATCTTTTAAAAAAATGATCAGAAAATTAGTATTAAATTCTGCTCTGTACATATAATTAGCATGAACTAATGTCCAGATTGCCCATGGATTAAGCCCCTAGTCACACTCCAAGTTTCTGCTTCAAAATAATGTTGCGCAAAGTCGTTGATTTGGGTGGTTTCTGCGTTTTTTGTCAGCGAAGATAATTTACTAACCGAAGCGCAATTTGATCTCTAGCTCATGGTTTTTACTTTCGATAATTCAAGTCTTTACTAGTCTAGACGTATTTTATATCAATAAAATTTCAACTAATTGTCTATCACATAATTCACTTTCTATAATAGTCGCTTTTACCTTCTATTGACATGATAAGCGATTAATAATTTATAATAAGTAATTGCCAATTAAAATTGTTGTTTTGTTCAAGAAATTAGTATTAGTTGTTATTACTTGCCTGCAAAACACCTCTCAGTGGGTTCACATAATTGATCGCCAAACAGGCACCCTGCAACAAAATGGAAATTAAAATTAGATTACATGTGCGTTAATTGATGTTTTCAGGGTCGTAGGCGGCCTGATGTAAAATGAAATTTACCATTCTATACACTGCCAAGGCTTTGTGGAATCAAACAACTAAAAATAAACATCTTATTAAATATAATAGCTTATTTTGCTTATTTTAACGATTTTCTTGGAATAAATCACAAGATTATCGTAAATGGAATCCGAGCTGTTATGGATAAATTACTTTCAGATTTATATTCATAGAATATAATGTGGAAGTATTGCGATGTCCTGACTCTTTGAGAACTTGTATCTCAGAGATGAAAAAAGTTAATTTCAATTTGTAAATTCTATGTGGAAGGAATCAATGCCCTTAATAGTTGGAAATCGGATTTGGGACACAAAACAGGATATTGTGGTCCCCAGAAGCCATAAAAGGGCAAAAAATCCAACAGTGCTTACGTATGTACCCCCTGCGTTTCGCAACCATAAGTCTCAGAGCTACGAAATTAGAAACTTATCCTCGATTTAGGCTAGAAAGAGTACCGCAAGCTTTTCAGGACGGGGCCCGGCCTTAATTGAATACAAATATAACTTTAGATTTATATGCATTGCTGGGCTGGCCATCTTCGACAAATGACCTTTCTGCAGTGGCCAGTCCATTTTAAACTAATTTTAATGATTTCTTAGCATTTAATGTTAAATTTTATTTATAGATATTTTTTGTTTTGTTTTTTTGATAGTAATATTTATTTATTTATTTGTTGATAGCTTTGCACAGTTGTGGGGCGCTTTTTGCGCTCCCAACACTCTGGCCTCGGTTCTAGATTTGTGTCATAGTCGCCTGTATATGTACTTTAATCATAAATAGCCACAACATCTGGCATTATTGTTTGGACCGCTGATGAGAAGTTGCACTCTGATATATAAAAAAAAAATCTGTTTTCTTTTTGTAAAGGGCTGCCCCCCTCTGCGTGGCACAATAAATCAGTCAATTGAAATC
The DNA here is from genome assembly GCA_024734495.1 of Forficula auricularia. Taxonomy (NCBI): domain Eukaryota; kingdom Metazoa; phylum Arthropoda; class Insecta; order Dermaptera; family Forficulidae; genus Forficula; species Forficula auricularia. The sequence continues at coordinate 2,421,067 of JALMQS010000069.1, read as the reverse complement.
GGAAGACTGGAAGTTTACATTTACATGAAAGATTTTTCGTTTTTTTTTATTTTCTCAAAAACGGCTATAATGATTTTTTTTTTAAATTAATGTATTTATCAAGTGTCATGAGTTATTAGTTGTGTCAAATTTTTAATCCGATTGAAATAAAAAGAAGGGCGTGTAAAGTAGGAGTGCCGCGACACAACTAATAACTCATGACGCTTGATTTTTAAAAAAGTTGTTAGAGCCGTTTTTGAGAAAATAAAAAAAAACGAAATAAAGGAAGTGGGTGTAAATTAGTGGTGTCGCGATGATTTCAAATAAATGAAAATGTGAAAGTCGTGTGGTGAACACACCAGTTGATTTTTATCACATATCAGAAGAGTTGTATTCATCCCCCCTCAGGGATGTTCAATTTAAATTCAGAAGGAGTTTATTTCTTTTCCTTAATTGGCATTGAAACACATAATTTTGATTAATAGGAGATTTATTTTTAGTATCAATCAAAATTAATAACTTATCCTTGGTACATCTTTCAACAAAATATTATATGATATGTTGTATATGAAAAGAAAAATTGATTATTGATTGTTAATATAATAAAAAATACAAATCTTTGTAAAACAATCTTGTAACGATTTATTTAGAAACCAAACGTTTCGGGTGAAATTCCCCCTTTATCAATAGAAATTTAAAAAATATAAATATTTATGAAAAATTATTTTTCTCTAAAATTTTTTATAAACATTAGAAAAACAATCCATATCTGACCTTTTATTAATCAAATTTTTGTTATTTAAAATTTCGATCATTTCTAAGATTAATCTTTTTTCTAAATTATATTCTTTATCTAAAATTTTTGGATTAGAAAAGTCAAAATTGTGTTTAAGATTAGTAGAATGGTTAGCCAGCATTGTGCATTCGGAATTTTTCGTTCTAATTGAATATTCATGCTCGTAAATTCGAGATTTTAAGTACTGTTTAGTCTGTCCTATATATGTTCCGTCACAATTTAATCAATCAATTTTATAAACTAAATTATTTTCATTTAAAATAAATTTTGGTTTCTAAATAAATCGTTACAAGATTGTTTTATAAAGATTCGACATTTTTAAATGTATATGTTTCAACATTAATTTAAATTGAAAGTTTTTGCCGAGAGTAGCAGAATTTTTATATATTGAAGGAGACAATAAAGAGTGTGTCTTCTGCTAGAATTATAAATTTTATTTATTTATAACGAAACTATAGTCTCGTTATAAATAAATAAAACTTATAATTCCAGCAGAAGACACACTCTTTTATTGTCTCCTTCAACATTAATATCTAACTAAGTTTATAAAACATATTTTTAAATTTATAAAATTTTTGAAAAAAAAAATTGATCCGTCATTAATTTTTTAGGAATCTCCAAACATTTTTCGCGACCCCACTTTGAGAATCACTGGTTTAAGCTATAGATTTTGAAAGAGAACCCTGGTTATGTTCCTGTTTACGGAGAATTAGGTCCTAGGCATGTTCCCAGAAATGTGTGATTCCCATTCAACGATTCGATTTTTTCTGAATTTCTCTATTTTCCATTTGGAATTTCTGAAAGTATACCATATATCCGGAAATTTAATCAGTTCTTTGTTTTGAAAATACCCATTAAAACGAAATTTGAAAATTTAAGCATTTATAATTTCGTAAGGAAATAAGAGAAAAAAAAGAATAATTTTTTAGAATATTCAATAATTTGACCTTCGGTGGTCGAGTATCAGTTGACTATTCCATTACCTACTAGAAAATTGATAATACTATAAATGTGTTTTTTTTCTTAATTTAAAAATATGAAAAACTTTTCTTATCAATTTCTCCTTCAAAGGCAAAAAAAAATCGTGAAATCTAAATAACAATCCTTGACAAAGCCCTTGAGAATTTATTTGTATGATAAAATATACAAAAAGGAAACAGAAAAAAAAGAGGTCAAGTGCGATTCGGTAAGTCCTTACCTACCTAGTTCCGGATGTACGTAATAAACACCCAAAATTACAACCGAATCTTATCAAATTATGCTTCTAATGTTTAAATGATCAGTGGTGTAGATTAAATTTGCCTCAATATACTAATAATCTGTTCCCCAAGTTATATGTCGAGAGAAAACCCTGTATCGCAAAATGAGGAAAAATTTCATTGTCCAGAAAGTTACAGTGATAAAAACTACTTGTTTTTTATACCTCTTCAAAATGTGGTATATCTTGATGTCCCACCCTGTATTTGAGGAAGGGGAGAATTCAAATATCTGGGAGCTTTGCTTTACTCTTAGCTTACTCTGGGTAGTAGTCGGATGATATAATAAGGCCACAGGATCCAGAATGCCTGGAAATGTTTTTACTCCCTCCTTAATCCCTCCAGTCAAAAGTGCTGAATCGCAAGATACTGTTATATAAAATCGTAACCATTGTTATATTATGTCTGAGAAACTTGCTCCTTGAGAAAATATAATGAGGAATCTCTAAAGAGATTTCAAAGAAAGATCTTAAGAGCATGGACCAAGTTTCGACCTTGCTTCAGGAATATATTAAATTCTTATTAATTTGGCGAAATTTATAAATTGGGAATCACCCCAAAAGATTTCTAAAAAGACAAAATAGTCACACAGCCGAGTGGAGACTGGTGATTGTATCAAACCAGTCTTAGAAATGTGCCCTAAATGATGATGATTATTAATTGAAAAAAACAAGAATTAATAAAAAAAATCTGAACGTTTCGTCGATCTATTTCGAGCTCACCAGCAAATTAGATTATTTTTTCAAATGTCATGAATGTCTATTTAATAGAAAATCATAAGATGGTGTCATCAATCAAATCCGATGGAATGAAATATTTTTAATTATATGTCAGAAGGGTTGTTTTTCACCCCCTCGGGAATTGAACCCGAGTGCAGCAACAGCAATCCGGGCCATCTGGCTTACCTGCGAGGTGCGAACCTCTCTGACATACTAGTATGTAAACTCGTTAAATGGATGGCATTGATTGCTGCCACTGGCACTCGGGTTCGATTCCCGAGGGGGGTGAAAAACAACCCTTGTCAGAGAAATATAATTAAAAATATTCCATTCCATCGGATTTAATAGATGACACTATCTTATGATTTTCTAAGAAAATTTGAATCTATTACCATCGGCAATCTGAAATCTTTCATAGTCTATTTAATAATTTAAAATTCGTTATTAATGGAATAGAGAAGAAGCCAGAGCTATAAATTAATAATAAAAATTAGGTAAAATTGCAAGGTGGGTTTTACATACATTTTTATATGAAACCAACCTTCAATTTCACCTAATTTTTATTGTTAAAAAATGTTTCACCTTGAACCAACAATCTCCTTAAAAGTTATAAATTAATAGTTTTCATAATAATTTATTTTTCACTTTGTCAAACTTTAGCAATAAACTAAAGACAAATTTGCTTTTTTTTTTTTAGTTCATTAAAAAAGTTTGACAAAGTGAAAAATAAAACTTTTGATTTATATTTATTACTTAAAGCTACTTTTCACATTTTCTTTTTTATACATTCCATTGATTAAGGGGGAAATTCTCCTGAAACGTTTGGATTTTGAATAAGCGTCTTAAGATCATGTTACATAAAAGATTTGTATTTATACCATATATGTATATAGACATTAGGGTGGTCCTTATTTTGGGTATTTTCGAATTTTTACGCGGACAATGACTCATATGGTTCGAAATAAATTAAAAAAAAATGTTTCAACCCCCTATCTCAATTTTAACCTGTGCCTCAGAGCGATGTAAATTTCTCATCTAAATAACATGGAGCTTTTGCCATTGAAAGATCAATTTTTTATTCCGGCCAAAATTTCCGTTCAAAAAATTTGAAACTCTGTAGACTTTATCCTTATATTAGTAGCTATCCCTCAGAATTTTTACAGATTTTTAGCTATTATAATTTTGGAGCCTAGAACTTACTAACACTAAGATATAGCAGTATTTTATCTAGCTATATCTCCAAAATTATAATAGAAAAATATCTGTAATAATTCTGAAGGATAGCTAGTATTATAAGAATAAAGTCTACAGAGTTTCAATTTTTTTGAACCATTACTTTGGCCGGAATAAAAAATTGATCTTTCAATGGCAAAAACCCCATGATATTTAGATCAGAAACTTACATCGCTGGTGGCACAGGTTATAATTGAGATAGAGACTTGAAACTTGGGGGATATTTTTATTTATTTATTTAGAACCATATGAGCCCTTGTCAGCGTAAAAATTCTAAAATACCCAAAATAAGGACCACCCTAATAGACATCTATATTATTTACTGTCAATAAACTATTTGGATAGAAGCCCATTATCGAATCCGTTTCCAGTATAAGTTTAATAATATTATTAATTACCTGAACAGATATTCTCACCAATAGTGTTTATTAAGTATTTAATTCTAAAATACATCCACTACTTACATTTTTGTGGTAATTTTAAATAAAGAATCTTAAGTTCTAATTATATATTTTGGAAAGCTTAAACTGGAAAAAAAATAGAAATCGTGCCAAGCAAGAACCAAGAACTGATAAAAATATCTCTTGAGGGCAATGATCTGTTGAAAACTAAAACGAACAGCATCTTAGAAATAAATCTTTTTCGATATAATTAAAAATCCATGTTTTAAGTAAAAAGTGATCCATTTCCTATTATTAAAATAAAAAGGTAATTTCTATTTAAATTGTATTAATCTTTAAAACCAAAGTGCCCTGGACAGCAAATGGACAATATATTATATTTGTTATTTTTTGTTTAGCTTAAATTTATGAACTTGGGCAGTTTCTAATCTGATATAATGAATAATACTATTCGTGTCCATTCTTTTTTAACAATAAATTTGCAGGTATTTTTGGACCTAAGTAAATCAAAACAATGCTAGGTTTCAACATGATTTTTTCACGTTATTCTTATTAAATATTTCTCGTTTGAAATATAGGTACTTAACATAGTTATCGGAGTCAGAATTTTCAAATCAAATGGATAATTTTTCAACCTAGGGGAGAACGTTTATATTGAGCTTATAAACATTTCACCGCCTTCCACTGTAGCTAATGAGCTGGAATTTGGCACACTAGTTTGTTTGAATAAAGTGTCAAATCAAATCACCGAAATAAAAAAACATTATTACTACGAGTCTTGTAAATGTTTTCACTTTTTCTTTAATTGATTTAATATATTAATTAATTTGTATTGCTGCTAGAGCTATTATAGAGCTGAGATAAACCAATAATTCGATTTAAAGTAAAAAATATTTATGATACCGAAACTCATTTCCCCACAATTATAATTTGGAAGTAATCTCCATTGATATTATCTGTTTATTAATAATTTTGTATACATATGGTAATTAGTGGGGCTCCAGAAGTCTAAAAATGCAAAAACCAACAGCCCAAAATAGGAGGGGTTTCTAGGGTTAAAAAATGAAAATCTAGGCACTTGTACCAAACCCAACCAAATTTTGTATACATAATCAGTAGGCCCCTAGAAGACTAAAAATTATTAATTTTAAATACATGTTTTTTGAATCGAGTGACGAAACATTCAACCAAGTTCATTGCACTAAATTATACTATATGGATAGGACTTTCATTATAAAGTCATACTAGATAAATAGAACAGTTATATTTTCTATGAATTTCTCTGGGCAAAGCCAGAAATCTGAAGAATGCTGTTTTAGGTTGGTAGTTAATAAGAATATGCCCTTGGCAGGGTGAGCCAATAATTGTAGAAAGACTGGGCCAATGTCTGTAGTAGTGGGGGCAATAGCTAGTTTTTGGAGAAATTTTTTGAACTTTGGGTCCTTTTAAAAAATGGTTCAAGAATCTTGCATTTTTTTTATTTTAAGTCAAAAGAACAGTACTTTTAGCATTGATATAGAAATTTTTAAGTTGATGGGGCTATCATAAATTGAGTAAAAACAAGGCTAATTTGCTTAGGGGGGCCAATAGCTATGGATTTTACCCTAATATATTATACAAGTTCCGAAGTTCTTTATTATAATGCTTCTGGTTTTTATTTTTTAAACTATTATTTTATATAAATTTTCCCTTATTTAATATGAATTTATAAGAATTATCTAGTTGATATATAAACGTTTTTATTGTCTATATTTATATTAAATGTTTTTTATATAGTGGAGTAAAGAAAAATATATCTCTAGAGTATCTTTTTTGTTTTATTGATGTATATTTTTAGAAAATTATTTCTTTTTATAGTGTCACAGATTCACAAAAGAGAAACGAAGAGGTTTCCTCTGCTTGATGCAAATAAACATACACACATATATATCGAAATGATATATCTGTATATATATATTCATTTGTTTTTATACAGTATATATAATTTCGATATATATAGTATGTGTGTTTGTTTATTTGCATCAAGCAGAGGACAACCTCTTTGTTTCTCTTTGTGAATCAACTTCTACTCTCGGCAAAACAAAAACTTTTCAATGTCACACGATTGTTTAAGTTAAACTACGACAACACTTATCAAAACCGAGTCAATTACAAACTTTAAAACTTCTGTTTATTAATAATGTTTTTATCTTTATTTCAAACACGTAAGCGGTTAGTTGTTCTGGCTAGATAAGTAATATTTTTATTTATATTTACTATACTTTCAAATGTCTTGCATATTCTACTTATAATAGTAGTAGGTATGTAACGAATATTTGAATTCACATTAACAAGAAACATGAGAATATTAAACACCAAAAAATCATATGAAAATCGATTAAAATTGAATAATTTAATGCAAGCAATATTATAATTTTTAAACATTTATTAATTTCAAATTACGTCAACGATCAAAAAATATTAATTAGAAAATAAAATCAGTCCTATAAAGAAAATACCATAAACATTATCGAGCCAATTCCTTATCCACGCTGGGTGACTCTAAAATAATTATTGGATAAAAAATACTTGGTAGGTTTCACATTAAGAACTCTAGAATATAATATATTATACAAGTTCCGAAGCTCTTTATTATAATTCTTGCTTTATCACCGGGTTTTTATTTTTTAAACTATTATTTTATATAAATTTTCTCTTATTTATAGTAATATGAATTTATTAGAATTATCTAGTTGATATATAAACTTGTCACATCGACGCGTTTTTATTGTCTATATTTTAATATTTTTACTATTTATAAGAACTAACTTAGGACTATAGTAAATATTAATATCGATAACATCACCTTTATAAAAAGGTGAAATAAATAAAAATGAGATTTTTAATATGTATATTAAAGAGTTCTTTAATCAGTACAATATATTCTTTAGTGATAGTTCAAAAGTTACAATAAATACCTAGATTGGTGTGGTTTTGCATGTCCCAATATGAATACATATTAACACAATTTAAAATGGAACAAGAAAACTGCATATTTTCTGCGGAGGGCATACACTCTTGTAGTGCTTAGAATTAATAATATATACAAACTTAATTAGGCTAAAATTGAGAATAGCCACCGAACAATAAGGTGTAAGTGGTACACTATTTTTTTATTTCATTACGCAAGCAGTCTGGCTTCCAAATTTTCACTTGTAGAACTTTTAATAGCTTCGGTTTGATTAGACAAAAATGCGTTCCCAAACAAGCCCTATGACAGAGGTGGGGAACCTTTTTACCCTGAGTTGCCACATTTAAAATAGCAGTAACAAAGGAGGCCACATAAGAGTTATTGCTGTTCAAATTCAATTTTTGTTAATTTTAAATTCAATTTTTCTTTATTTCAAATTCATTTCGAGGCCACGTAAGAAATTCACAAAGGTCACATGTGGCCTTAAGGCCACAGGTTCCCCACCTCGGCCCTATGAGGTTCGGTAATGATTTCATATGTCGTCATGCGGTTATTCTCTATTTTTATCCTTAATTTAATATGTACTGATTCGAATAGTCTTAAGCTTAAGATTTAGGAGATATTCTTGAAAATTTAACTTAGAATCAGGGTTAATTTTTAAAAATTTATTTATCTTTAAAATGTCGGTGGGAGAGATACAAAATTGACGTTTTTAGGTGATTTTTGTGCCAGCTCACAATACTATCACAATACTTTGTAAGCTAAAAAAAATAATAAAATACGATACAAATAAATTAATAGTGCAATCAATCAAATTTACCAAATAAGAAGAAGGGGAATATGACTTTGGATTTGGATTCTGATTTATATGATAAATACATGCTTCATCCAAAGTTACTATAATATCTGAATCTCCGTTAAATACTTCTTTAATGAACTTGTGACTCTTGGCATGAAAATACTGTTGGGATTTAAGGGCTTTATGAGACTTTAGGAGAGCCCTATAATCTAAATTGGTCAGGTGTATAATGGTAACACTCTGAATAAATAAAAAAAGAACAAAATTCTAGAAAAACTATTTATTAATAGAAAAAAATAATTCAAATTATAAATATAAAAGAACAAGTGCGAATTAAGGGTTAAACCTGCCAGGCACGTTTAATACAATAAAAAATAAATTAAAGGTGAAAGAAATGATATATTTAAATAAATACCATAAGAAAATATTAATAAAAGAAATATTTGCTGGCAGGGCCAATGTAGAAGTTATATAAAAAAATACATATATATAAAATTAAATAACGAATCGCTTCGATAAGCTCTGAAAGAAGATGAAGGCTGAGTGAAAGAAAGCAAGCGAAAGATGGCGAAAGTAGAGAGTATTGCGTAGGCGGTCCGCAGGTCTGATCAAGACTTCAGCTCCTTCTCTACTGATTTGTAGATTGTCGCCTCTAGGCTGACTGGCAGCGGACCTGAGATTAGCAACGCTCAGAGCCAGTCTCCAGGCTGCCAACCGTGGAAGGCTTTAATCATCCTATAAAAGAAGAACAAACTTGGCAACGAAGTTGCCCATTAAATGAATGGGGGGTCTGCCCCTTATATCATTACATCCCCCGGCCAGAAACATTAAAATTGGAACCACTTAAGAAGGTGACAAGTTTAATGCCTCTGCCTCCAGGACCGAACATTATCGGCCAGCACCCGCACAGTATACTGTTACCATGAATTTACTGTACTGATGCTAGAATTACAATTGAAGTTTAAAAATAAAAACAAATAAATGCATAGGCATTGATGTCCATGTCTGGGTGTCAGATAGGAACGAAGCTTTCCTGATCTTCCAGTAACATCGTCAAACCAAGGCGAGCGCACCGCCACGGCTGTAACGTGGGAGTGAGAGATTATTTGCTTACAAGGGGAAATTTAATGACTGTTCAGAGCGCTTTTGTCCTACCTTGAGGCTCTGAAACCTTCAAAGCGGTTAGCTGTCCTCTGAACAAGTCGCGGTTAAATGGGAGCGAAGCGGGTGTCGTTTCAGACCCCGTGGTGGCCAACCCTCTAACGTCTTCCATTCAACCCAATTTAAGAAACTTACAATTCATCGGGCACACAGCCCGGCTCAACACAGAGAGGAATGGCCCGTGCCCAATTGTCCGGGAATTGCCACGGCGGGTCACTGTCGGCCCACTTTCCACAAACCACTACCATCAGGCACACAGCCTGGCTCACTTCTTAGAGTGAATGGCCCGCTCCCAATTGTCCGGAAATTGCATCGGTGGGTAGCAGTCGGCTCATTCCTCAAGAAAAACAATGGGTCTATGCCCCGCGGACTTAGCCGCCCATTAACCTGCCACACAGAAAAAAACAATGGGTCTATGCCCCGCGGACTTAGCCGCCCATTAAACCTGCCACACAGTAATTAATTCAAAAAAAGGGGGGGGGGGAAATTACTACAAAAATCTCACAATCCAACACAAGCCTGTGACAGACGACCGCAGAGATAGGTCCGTCAGAACTGGCTTCAAAGTCCAGCCACGCCCACATCAGCCACACAGCATGAGCCTCCAATGTTTCTCTACATTTTTACGAAGGGACCAAATTTGGCTTTGACTAAAAATAAAAAAATTAAATAACAAAAAAATAAATGTTAGGCAAACTACAACATTATACTGCTTAGGTCCGGCGGACAAGGATCCTTATAGCGTCTTTCCTCTGAATCCTCGACCAGACTCCCGCACGCCATCACGTCACTCTCTCGCGTTTTTTTTACGCGGTTTAAATATTCATATAAGAATATATATAAAAACTAAAATAAAGAAAAATAATAATTAATAAAATAATTATTCGCGACCATCGGCGCTTAAGGTCTTCTCACAAAAAAACAATTCAATGAGCCTCAAGGGCTTTAAATTTTACCATTATAACAAACATACAAACCAGTCACAGACCACAACAAGTCACTGGGTCACCGAAAAATTCTCCAAATAGGGCCCAGACCTGCACCAACATTTGACAGGCTACCGGTTTTTGGCACTAACAGAACACACCAGAAAAATCGCCCAGAGCATGACAAAAAAATAATTTTATTGATAAAAAAATCATGTTACTATTAAAGGTAACAGAATAAAAAAAACTCAAAGATCAGAGAGGATGGTGAATAAAATAACCATTATAAAAAAATAAATTCTATCATTGATAAATACGGAATAAAGAAATTAAAATTTCAATTAAGTTCGAGGAACCTTAGCATAATAGGATCAGTAAGAAAACCCAGACACTGGGATTTAGCAGTGTCCAAACTGCGGATAATATTTTTATATAAAAATAATCAATAACTTTTACTATTAAGAAATAAAATAGTTGGGCCCGGGTGATAATTTACTAGCATTAATACCAAAAAATAAATGCTAATTATAATTGATTTCAATGAGAAAGAGCAGAGAGAAAAATGTAGGAGACTCTGAACCCAAGGACAATAAAGAAATAAATGGTCAAGCGTGACCAAAACTCTGTTTTAAATATGAGAATGGTAGCCCGTAAAAATAATTATTCTTTACAAATCTCATTGCTGAAGATTTGTGTGGGTAGAAACCGAATCGCTATTTTTGTTTAAAGTGATTAATAGCAAATAACCGATTTGCCAGACCAGGTAGCAAATAATTATTATTTAATAAAAAAATAAAAAGACAAGAAATTTCATTTTAGACAGACCGACAGACTAAAAAAACAAAATCATTTTAAAAATAGATTGGGTTTTCAAATAATTAACGCCAAATTAAATCAAATTGAACTAATAATCAATTCAAATTGAATCTACACAATGATTAAGAGAGAGGGTCAAGGATTATCTTTTTATCTATAGATTTGCCTCTCTAATTAATTGAAGCTAATGATCTATTAGCTATAATAATTACTATTAAATGATTTCAACTTCAATCAAAAAAATAATTAAGAACACTTATCGGACCTAATTGACAAAACGATTTAGCAGAATTTGACTGATTTTACTAATTTAATGACAGACAGACTGACAGACGAGATTTTTAAATAAAAAAATAATTACGTCAAAACAATCAGTCAGAAATTTTATTCGATTTATAGACTAAGCAATTTGAAACCAAAAATTAATTTGAACTACTAATTAATTTATCCGGAATTCAATTCCAGATTATAGTAATTTCGATAATCAGTTTTCATTTGAATCATCAAAAAAATTATCTATGAATAAAGCTTAACTTTATTAATAGATTGTGACTTTATTCTCTAATTATTTCAAGATTAGATTTAATAAATTAATATAACGACCTTTAATTGATTGCAAATGTGACAATCATTAAGTTAATTGAATGGCAATTTTAAGAAAAATGCCTCAACTCAGTCGAAAACCGATTTATTCATTTTTTAATGATTTTTACAAAAATTTAATGACAGACAGATTTTTAAATTTTTAGGTTCTAACTATTTTCCAAGAAAAACTTAACTGATTTTAAATTCAATAATTATTAGGATAATTAAATGACAATTTTTAAGAAAAGCTTACTTTAATTAAGACAAACGACTTTACTGAAATTTAATGATTGAAAGAATTTACAAAAGAAAGAATTTCTTTGTTTCTCAATAAAAAAATGATTGGACTTCCCGACGGACTTAAATAATTTACTGAATAGACAGATAGACTACTGAAATTTTCATTTTGATAGAAAATTAATGAAATAAAGTAATAAGAAAATTTACAAAAAAATTACAAAAAAATATACAACTATTTACAACAAAAAAAATAATAAAAAATAAAAGGAAAAAATATGAAAAGAACAAAAGGTTAGAGTGGGGAAAATTAAGAGATAGAATTCAACTGGAACAAGCCCCTTATGTGGAATTATCACATAGTTTGTAGTTATTATATTTTTAACTACTGCTCCGGGCTAGTATAGAACCGTTTCAATAACCGAGTGTTGAACACACCATGCTTCTTCCCATGGATAGCTTCTAATACATCGGTGTGCCCCTGGGCATATTTCTGCCACGCGGAAGGGCAATTACGTATTGCAAAAAGAATTTATTATATAGATCGCGTAAGTTTGTCGAATTTTGTTAGCACGGTAAATTTAATACCGTGAGCTACAAATGATTTGTTTGATCTTCCGGGCTCAACTACTAATGAAAAGTATTTCGCCCCTGTACCACCTCAAGGATCTCCCTCAATCCTTGTTTTTGATACTTGATAGAGGATTTTACCTCTACTCTCCTTAATGGGAATTTAACCAGTTTTTCAGGTTGGGGATTTTTGATTACTTCAGATGGTGAATTTCTGTGTAGACTATTTCTACTTCATCCTGGAACATTTGTAACCCATCCTGGTCACAGACTGCAACCGCCGTCTCTATTCTTGGGCTGTTTATAATGATTTCATCTGTGGTTTCCCATATTTCCCCAGATGTGCCTATTTTGATTGCCGTTACGGCATGCTCCCTTATACTTTTACCCAGCCTTATACTCTGGTCGTCCATTTTTCTAATTATCTCCCTCTATTTTCCTGTTCACTCCGTCCATCTGTGATTCAACCTTCTATTGTTCACTCTATCCATTCTATCATTTATTCTTTACAGCCATTGCCTATTTCCTGCGCATTTCCCCGTTGTTACTATTGCCGTTATCTATTTTACTATTTATTTCCCTACTGTTACTGCCCATGTCCCTGCGCATTTCTCCCATTTTATTGCTCATTTCTCCCATTTGTTCCATCATTCGTGCCATCATCTGTGCCATGTCAAATGGTGCATTACTCACCGGTGCTGGCGGCTGCACTTCCGGACCACTATCCGATGAAAGGCTCGGAAATTCAGCTGTGGCCGTTGCTATCTGCGCCTGGTTCATTGGTTCGGCTGGTATTTCCAACCTGGTTGAATGTGCCAATGGTTCTTGATCTTCTATTAATCCCGTGATTCCCGGCATTATAAAAAGGCTGTTTGTTCTTAAAAAAACAAAAAAATAAAAATAAAAAAATTAAACGAAAAAAAAACTTCTCTCACTCAATTATACCCTTCACCCTCCTTAGGGCTTTTCAAATCTCGGTGTGGGACCTCCATGTTGGGATTTAAGGGCTTTATGAGACTTTAGGAGAGCCCTATAATCTAAATTGGTCAGGTGTGTATAATGGTAACACTCTGAATAAATAAAAATAGAACAAAATTTAGAAAAAACTATTTATTAATAGAAAAAAATAATTCAAATTATAAATATAAAAGAACAAGTGGTTCAAGGGTTAAACCTTTTTGCCAGGCACGTTTAATATAATAAAAATAAATTAAAGGTGAAAGAAATGATATATTTAAATAAATACCATACAGTATTAATAAAAGAAATATTTGCTGGCAGGGCCAATGTAGAAGTTATATAAAAAAATACATATATATAAAATTAAATAACGAATCACTTCGATAAGCTCTAAAGAATGATGAAGTTGAGTGAAAGAAAGCAAGCGAAAGATGGCGAAAGTAGAGAGTATTGCGTAGGCGGTCCGCAGGTCTGCTCAAGACTTCAGCTCCTTCTCTACTGGATTTGTAGACGTCGCCTCTAGGCTGACTGGCAGCGGACCTGAGATTAGCAACGCTCAGGAGCCAGTCTCATAGTTGCCAAATCGTGGAAGGCTTTAATCATCCTATAAAAGAAGAACAAACTTGGCAACGAAGTTGCCCATTAAATGAATGGGGGGTCTGCCCCTTATATCATTACAATACATTATCTTTTTTACAAAGTGATCTGGGGATTTTTGATCTTCCTTCACGGGAGCACAAGAGGTTCCCCGTTACATGAAATAATAATGGGCTTGAGCTACAATAGGAGAAGTGCTCCTGTGACATGGTTTACTAGCCTGTAAAGTATGGCCATTCGCCTCATATCGTCGTCGTTTTTCGAATTTTTTTTTTGAGGTATTTCAAATCAAATATATTTTTTCAATCCTCTAGGACCTTCTGATCTCAAATATATTAAAATTCCTATAATTTTGATATTTCAAATTTTTTCTCAAAATCTGAAATTTCACAACGCTACCCTTGCCATTTTTCGTTATTCGACAAAAAATTTTCCTTCACATAAAATATATTTTTTCAATTCTCTATCAACATCTGATCCCAAATATACTCCTTAGAGGGTCGGTATCTTTAAAAAGGTAGAGAATCACTGATCTACACGTTTCTTTCTATTAATAATAACTACTATTATTCGAATTCCGATTATGTGGGTGTTCTCACGAACATTTTGATGGCAAAATTCGGGATTTAACATAAGAAGAATATGAGGTTGATAAAATTGTTGATTAGATGTAAAAAATACACAGCAAAGGACGACACATGGGAACCAGAAAAGCATCTCAAGTGCCACATATTAATAAAAAATGTTCTAAAAAAAAAAAAAATTAGATCTGTGTCGTAGGACACCGGATAGGAACGAAGTTCCTTATTATAAAAATATTAATTTTAAGTTCTATTCTAGGTATAAAGAAAAATAATTATTCGGGTATACATTTTTTATTATGATTTTTTTATCGATAAAAAGCAAAGAAACTACTTTATAAAATTATCTTAACACCTTTATTTTATTTACAATGATTTATAAAAATATATAATATATAATAATAATAATATACAAAAAGAAACAGGTATTTATATGAATAATAATAATTAAGCATAATTATGTTCTATCATAGAAACTATAGCTTTATGGTAACTAAAATAAGTTTTCATTATCTTTTCTATGCTTCCGAAGAATTTGTTGACGCTGTGCATTATTTAATCTCCGTATATTTTCAGTACGAAAATTAATTACAGTTATTAATGGCAATAATAATTTTATTAAAAATGTATATAATTTTCATACCATACCTTGGATCTTTTGTATTTTTTCTTTTTATTCTTTGTCGATACTCTTGTTGATATAGCCTACTTGTTTTTTTTTTTATATTTTTCTCCGATACTGAAATTGATTATAAAATCATTAATTTCTCGTCTGATGTCTACTAACTTTACAGTCGTATTTAAAATTACACTGCAAAATATTATAATATATATAATATATATAAATTATATACCGTACCTTGTTTTTTTTTTCCCCGCTCCCGATACCTTTTTTGGTACTCGGCTTTTTTTTTCGTATTTCTTTCCTTCAAAGAAAATAAAATAAAAAAATGTTAAAATTAAATCCATGAGTGCTAATCGAGGGAGGGGATGGAGAGGTGGGTACTGAACAAACTTGTATGGAAATATTTTTGAATTTGAGAAAAAACAGTATATGAATTTATACAATGTTTTACTCAGTATATTATATAAATATCTAACTAATAGATACTCTAATAATAAATAAATAAATAATCTTAGATATTTTAATAATAATTCATCAAATCCTCGTTGGAAATCAAATTCCAAGGAATTTTTTCTTCTTCTTTAATTTTTATTTCCTTAAATAGAATAAATAAATAATAAAATTCAATTAATTAAATAAATAAATAAATTATAGGAATTAGTTATGAAATCAATTAGGGATTCACGGGGATTTTACACATACACCCACGATTAATATATAACGCTTACCTTTAGTAGATTTTTTTTAATTGATTATTTTCTTCTATTAGCTGGAAATATAATAAATAAATTAGTAGAATTATTGCAATATTCTTTTATTTATTTTCATTTCATTTTCATTTATTTATTAATTAAGTAAGCACACCTTTGTTATTTGTTGCTGAATAACGAAATGTTCTGAATGTTCTGTCTCTGAATTCGATGCCATTTTATTGAATTCTATTATTCTGTCTATTAAATTAATAAAATTTTTAAAGAGGATTATTTCGATAAATAGAAGCAGAGAGGTAGAGGAGGGTAATGAAATAATACCTGTTGAATCGAAAGATTCAACATCGAACAGCATCGATTCCCGACCAGAGCACAAGCCAGAGGCCCCGCCCCCAGAGTGGCTGAGTGGATGCGCGCGCATGAGCATTGGCTCGCTTGTTTTTATTTAACGTTACGGACACTTTTCACCGACTAGGGTACCACCCCGAGGCGTCCCATAAGGAACTTCGTTCCAAAAAAAGAAAAAATACACCTGTCAAGTGTAACAAAAAAGGAGCTCTGGAAGCAAAAATGCATTAGTCATTTTAAATTACCTTACAGGGAAAAAGTATCGAGTTGAATCAAACAAGGTGTGTAAGTCTAGTCAGAAAAATAACTTAAATTTTTTCCTTTTATAATTCATAATCAGTAACCCCTCCTTCTCCTATTCTAAATTTCAGGATTTTCACAAGGGGGGGGGATGAAAAATTATATTTTTTCGATTCTCTAGGACCTTCTGATCTCAAATATATTAAAATTTCATAAGGCTATATATACACTTGCCATTTTTTCGTTATTCGACAAAAACTTTTTCTTCAGATTTTTCACATAAAATATATTTTTTCAATCCTCTAGCATCGTCTAGTTTCAAATATACTAAATTTTTTTTTTGAGATATTCAAACAAAAATATACTCTTTTTTACTCTGTATAAAATATACTTCGTATTCAATATTATAGTTTTTTTGAAAATTCATATTTTATTTTTTCTATAAATTCTCAATTAAGTTGTTAAGGGTCTCCCCTTATCATCAACTACCCTTCAAACGAGGGTTAAAAAAGTAATTTTTTCGAGATATTCAAACGAAAATATACCTACTCTTAACTCTATTTAAAATCCGTTTAGTTTTTTGAAAATTCCATATTTCATTTTTTCTAGAAATTCTCAATCAAATTGGTAAGGGTCCCCCCTTATCATCAACTACCCTTTGAAGCGAGGCTTGAAAAGTAATTTTTTTCTAGAAATTCAAACGAAAATATACTACATCTGTTTTCAAGGTTTTCAAGAGCCTCAAAAAACACCACAATTTATAATTTTAAAACATTATAGTACCATATCTAAGAAAATATACTCTTTTAACTCTTTATAAAACATTCTATTAAAAATGCGTTTAGTTTTTTGAAAATTCATATTTTATTTTTTCTAGAAATTCTCAATCCAGTTGTTTAGGTTATCATCAACTACCCTTCTAAGCGAGGCTTAAAAAAGCTAGTCAGCTTAATTTAATATTTACTGATTCGAATAGTCTTAAGCTTAAGATTTAGGAGATATTATTGAAAATTTAACTTAGAATTAGGGTTAATTTTTTAAAATCTATTTAGCTTTAAAATGTCGGTGAGAGAGAACCAAAATTGACGTTTTTATGTGATTTTTGTGCCAACTCAATTTCAATAAAGTACCTACTTTCAATAAAATAATGAAATATATATATTTTTTAAATTATTATATTCTTTACTACTATATTTTGAACGACAAATAAGAACGAATTGATATCTCAAATATTTTCGAAAATAAAATCATTTTTCTACTTAGTGTTGGCCTCTGACCGAGCCCAAATTTTGAATTCACGGAGTGAAGGGTCATTCAGCTAGCATTCTATTTATGTATTAGGTATGAGACCCTGAATATGCGAGTCCGATTTGCACTAGATCGGCTTTTTACTCATTTAAGGAGGTTCTTTCGCGACAATCCACACAAAAAGTTTTAGCCTCGTAGCCACTCTATAAATATGAACGGAACTAAAATTTTAAGTTATGTTTTTTTAACGTGACTGTAGCACTCACACTACGAAATCTCTATATGGATACACACATACTTGCCGGATCGTTTCCAAGCCATTGTGCTTATATCCCCTCCACTAAAAATAATCGCCCAAATATGTTTTTTTTTGTTTTTTATCAAAACTACATGGTAAATAATTTCTATTTTTTTCTTTTAAGTTACTCCGAATGTATTATTCTAACAAATATTAGTTTTTCATCAAGATGGTGAAAGTCCTTCATTGAAAAAAAATAATATAATGATCATATCCCCACCCTTTCCCTATCTACACTATGTAAAAAATGTCATATTTAATTACAATTATTTCATGTTTGGTGTGGTAAATCGTCTTCAAATTTTAACAGTGTGTTTATTATGCTTTTAATGACTTATATTCCAAGTTTCAACGACCTCTTGAATTTTTGCATTTGTGAAAGAACTACCTTAAATAAACAATTAATAATGTTTCGTATAACTGTGAGGATTTTGGAAATTTGGTAAAAATAATTTCTAATAAGTAATGGATAATTAAAAAAAAAACTAGCGAAGATGGGTAAACATTATGTGAAACATGTATAAATGAATGCATTTTCAAAAGTGTGAGACTAAGAAATTAAGAGCTTGAGAAATTAAGATGATAAATAGTCCAAAATATATTTATAAAGTTTAAGGAAAGCGGTGTTGGTTTGTGTAAAAGCTCATAAAAAGTACTGAAATAGCTTTAATAAGCACGTTTATTCAATCTAAAAACCATACTAATACAATTATATAATAACAACAAAACTACAATAATCACGGCTAACTTAATCTCTACAGTTTGTAGTGAAACATATTAAACACAGGAATTATTTAACGGATTATAGTGATGTTTCACAAAGTGGAAATAAAATTAAAAAATTAAAAAATCTTTTAAATTATTTTGGATATTTTTTTTTTATTTACCTCTATACCTACATATTTCGGGCTATGAACCCTTCATCAGGAAGTTTAACAGAAAACTTTCCTGTGCAAAATATATTTTGTAATGAAAATTAATTCTTTATTTGGGGACCACCTGTTTGTTTACATATTACAATTCAATGTTAATAAATATTCATAAGTTTCGAAATGTTCAATCTAAATATTTACATACAGTTTCTAAGTAATTTGTTTATTTTAATAATGAATCAATGGATGGGGGATCAAGCCAAGATCGAAGTGTGTGCCTCGTGGGTCGACCGGTCTAGGGAGAACCGAGTTTATGAATGAACGCGTGGGCGGGTGGCCAGGGGGTGTTCAGGGGATTCCCACCCTCTGCCCGCCTCTGACGTAGAACCAAGCTTGCTTGCTGCGACGATCAATGCGGCCAAACTCCCAGGGATTCACCTCCAATGGCCTTTTCGCCCCGGCCACGTCCCATTCATTCGGCCAAGAAAACAGCTGTTCACACTTCGTGAGGGCTTTTATAATACATCTCTCTACACCAGGGATCGGGAAACTTTTTTTACCTATTACTCTTAAATATATTTGATTTCGTCGATATTACCACTGGGTTGCAGTGGCGTAGCCAGAGTTTTGGGGGGCAAAACTGCTCTCAGGGTGTTAATCGTTACTTCCACCAAAATTATTTGAATTAAGCGATTTTTTTCTTTTTCTTGGGTAGGCACGGTGTGCATTAAAAACAAAAAGCGTTTCTTTTTCTTTGATTAAATCATTTACCAACTTAAAGAGCGGTCCACTAAACATACATTTTCTAAGACTCAACACTCCTACGCGCTTCAATTGGATACTAACAGAACAAACAAAGGCATTCGCCAATTCGTTTTTCTCTATGACTTCTAGAGACTGGAACTCTTTTCATCCGACCGTCTTCCCAGCAACATATAACCTTCAATCTTTCAAGACCCACATCTTCAACTCCGACCCAATTCCTAAATCCCTTCTTATTTTCGCATTACAAGGGACTACAGAGATTGTACCTTTTTGGTGCGACGTCTTCTTGTATCAGTATCATTATAAAAAAAACCTAAAAAGGTAAGTAATTTTCCCAAGTTTCTTCCCTCCGCCCCTCTTTTGATTTTAGTTACATGTAAATAGTGATAGCGGATGGGCGCAATCACCCCCCTTGGCTACGCCACTGCCGGATTTCAAAAGGGAGGAAATTAAATTTAAATTCAAAATTATTTATTGAATCAATTTATAAGGAGAATACGGTCAAATGAAAAATATAAATATGTGTGTGTGTGTGTGGATGTGTATTTATCCCACTTCAAATGCACTTATACTTTATCGATTTTTTTTTTCTAAATATATATCTATACATATTGGCCTCATCTGTGATCATGAGCCCCTCCAGAATTATTTTTTCGAAGATGCAGTCAGAAAAAAAATATGCTCATGAATAATGATTTTCGTCAATTTGCTATCAAAAAAATACTTCATTTTTTACTATTAAATTTAAACTCATTAGGAATTTTATTCTGGACAAACTAAAAATTATTTTTCAATTTCATTGGCGTTTCATCTAGATAACTAAGAGCCCCCTTTAATAGTGGAAAATATTTTAGGGAAATCGGAATCATCGACTGATTTCCTCCCACTAAAGAGGGGTCGAGAGCGAGAAATCTCCTCTGAAAATATTCAAATAAAACAATCAAAATCTTTTTTCATATCACATAAATTATCTTGTTTTTATTTATTAATAAGATTTATTCAATATTAATATTATCATGCTGTGGCTTGGGTCCGTAGCTGTACAGCGAGTCTCTGACCTTTTTTTTTTTTTTTATTTATTTAATGTCACCGGGAACAAAGCCCATTTAGACAGCACATAAGTAAAGTGTTAGTAGGGTTAGTGGGGGAGCCGAGTTTTCAGCCGGTAGAAATTTTTATTCGTCAGCTAGGATCGAACCCCGGCCTCCCATTCAACATCGTCATAATCGATCGATGTCGAAACGAGGCCAGTGCGTTAGCCAACTGAGCCAACCCGGCTCCCCCTCTGACCTTTTAGTAGGCATATAATCATTTTTTTTTTTATTTTAGTTTTTATATTATAATCGTATATTTAAATATAATAAATTTGAATATGTGAAATGATATAAAATTAGTATAAGATTGTAGTTGAAAAAAATCTATAAAAAATGTGTGAGATTCCCTCTGACAGTCTGACAGTCTGGGAATCCCAGCCTCAGGATATAACAGACCAAAATAATTATAAATGAAAAAGAAAGCTAGAAAATGGTAAAAAGCTAGAAAGAAAAATATAACAAATGACTCGCTGATGCCCGGTGACTTGCGCTACTCAGCATCTTGATAAATCAGACCAAATGAATTATAAATGAAAAAGTAATCTATCTTATTTTATCGATGTCATCTTTCTGAAGGTTCCCACTATGATCCTAATATAAGAAAATAGCATTTTGATTAAGAATTTTGTAGTTTAAAAGAAATTGTATGAAAAGATTCAATTTCTACTCTCCGGGAGCGAATCAACTAGCATGGCCAAAAGTTTTATTTTTTTCTCATTAGATATTTATTCAAATCTATTGAAATTGCATATCTGTCTGTTATTTTGATTTATATTTTATATCAAATAATTACTATTAGGCAATTTGAATTTTTAAGGGTCGTTTATTTGAAGTCCAATTTGAAAAAACGCTACTAACTCCGTCGAAATTTTTTTTAAAAACATGAAATTAATAAATATTATAAAACAATTAATTATTAATAATTTAATTCAATTTTAAACGAAATAGATTCATTACTTTTTGAGAAAATGGTCAAAAACCATCTGGACCGTCTAAAAACGATGTTTTTTGAAAGCACGAGATGCCTTTGAAAAAAAGTTAAAAAAAGTCATATGAAAAGAAACATTGACTTATGACATGGAGGTGGATTTTAAAATGTTTTTAAAACGGCCTTTCATAGACGGTTTTCGGTGTTTTTGAAGATTTTCTCAAAAAGTACTGGATCGATTTCGTTCAAAATTGAATTAAATTATTAATAATTAATTGATTTATAATATTTATCAATTACATATTTTTAAAAAAAAATTTCAACGGAGTTATCAGCGTTCTTTCAAATTGACTTCAAATAAACTACCCTTTATAATGAAAATTTCCTAACATATATTATTTGATATAAAAGATCAATCAAAATAACACTCAGATATGAAATTTTAATAGATTTGAATAAATATCTAATGAGAAAAAAAATAAAACTTTTTGTCATTTCTAGTTGATTCCCAGAGAGAAGAAATCGAAACTTTTCATACAATTTCTTTCTCAATTCTTAATCAAACTGATATTTTTCCATATTAGGATGATAGTATGAACCTTCACAAAGATGAAATAGATTACTTTTTCATTTTTAATTATTATTTTGGTCTGTTATATCCAGAGGCTTGGACACAAGCCTCCCGACACACGAGGGACGCATTATTTGTTATGGATTCGACAAGTCCATTCAGTCTAGCTCTCTAGCTACTTAAATAGTAATCAGATAATGAACTTTCTCTTAGGAATGTAAAAATATCAAAATGTTTCTTTATTAGTTTTTGAATATGTAGAATATCTAGGGGGTAAGAGCAGTATTTATCTAACTTTCCAGATAAATTTCAACATTACTGCCAAACCCTTTGTGGTATACCAATTTATATATGATAATTGCCATTGGAGTAGTTAGGGGGGAGGCAAAGGGGGCTTTGACCAACCTACAAAACTCATTGCCCCCCCCCCCTTAGAAAAATCGAAATTCCATTATTACCAGGCATCACTTATGTATTTCTCATTAAATTGTTTAACGACTTCCAAAATTTATCAATTCTAATAATAGGTTAGTTACCGAAATTGAAATCTTGCGGTGGCTAAATAGCCCCTCCCCCTTTGGAAAACTCTCTAACTACGCCAATGAATACTATGTTAAAAATTGTGATCGCTCGTTCAATTATTATTAGTTTTAAGCTGTAAACTCCTGATGATGGACTAATAAAATAAATTGAGTTTGTATAAACCTCTTTGAGTTTTATTTCATTCACTGTGAAACTACACACTCTTTACTTTATTAATTAATATCATGTTTCACCTAAAACCTACACCTCTTTCGCTAAGTAAAATTTGCCATTTCACCCAATCCAAACTTACCCTCTTATATTTTTTTGAAGACTAAACAATGTTTTACATCATCATCATTGAGTACAGAGTCCTAAGACTGGTTTGACACAACCACCCATCTCGTCTCTGCTCGAAAAAATATTTTAAAAACTCTTCCCTGACTTTAGAATATAGTACTAACTCAAGAATAAATCTTGTTTTCAATAAAAATAAAAAATAAATTATTAATCACGCTTTGCCATGCTAAAAATTGCTGATCTAATAGATCTGTAAAGCTAAGCAACGTGTTAACAGTTTGATTTTTGAATAAGTGACTCTACACTTATCTTACGACTATGATTTTGTGTCTTCATTTTAAGGCACAAAGAGAAACAAAGAGGTTGTCCTCTGCTTGATGCAAATAAACATACTTTTTTTCATGGAGTCAATATCATATGGATATTGAAAACTTGGTGTTCCTTCGTCACTGCTGGCTAGGAACTAATAAGCAGAGGACAACCTCTTTGTTTCTCTTTGTGAATCAACAACTCTGCTACTCTCGGCAAAACAAAAAATTTTCAATTAAATTCATTTTAAGGCTATGTAATTCATATTGATAGGTAACCTATGTAAACCTTGCATTAGACGAGTAAATAATTAAAATAAAAATTTAAGAGATTTACACAGTGTTTTGCTTTTTATATCTTTTTCAATTTTAGGTAAGAATACTTCAATTGAAAGGAAAATGACTATAAAGGGCGCGAATTGAAAGATTTCCTTTCCCTTAGACAAACTACAAGTTCAGACTTGTTTCACGGCCTTTTGAGTTTAGTTAAGAAAATATTGAATCGAAATAAATTGATTTAAAATTTTTAATTCACTGAAACAGTAACAGCGTATCGAGTCTTGAAAAAGTTTCACTTTTTCTTCCAATTTTCAATTAAAATCAATTCCAAGCAATTCTACTTTCTTTCTAAGAGGATATTACTATTTTTGAAATTAATCGCCTAATGGCTCTCTCTCTCACGCCATGAACTCTTAACATTAATTTTCATCACGTCTTTCCGCATATTAAATTAAATTAATTTAAGACCTATGAATAATATTAATCACTAGAGATTCAATCAAATTTACTCATTAGAATTTATATTTTTATCCTGACAAATGATTAATTTATTAAAAGGAAGATATTTAGAATTCACTTAAAAATAATTATTTTTATTATTTTCGTCTGTAATGTGTATTAATTCGAAAGTTTAAAAAGGAAATTAATGATAAGTTTGTTTGTGTGATTTTTTTATTTTTCAACCAACGTTTTGTCGATGTAACTATTTGAGGCCCTGAAGAAGTCGGCAAAGTCGACGAAACGGTTAAAAAATAAAAAAATCACCCAAACAAACATGTCCTTAATTCGCTTTATAAACTTTCGAATTAAAAATTATTACTAAAAAAAATTCCCTTGAGGTTGTCAATTACTAAATCCGAGGTATTGTGGGTAATTTGTATTCTCTACCAGATGGGATGTATTCCCGAAGGGAAGAACACATCCCTTCTGACATAGTCATAGCGCACAGAGTGCAATTTCGAGCATTGACAGTATACACGATTCACACTATTTAAACGAACACTTTTGACCTTCCTGGAGCTCAGAACCCATTTGAGATACAGAACTGAAATTATACACATGTAATTATGTAATCGATCTTGTAGGGAGTATCAAATTTCAATAATATAGCATAAATAGAATCTGAAATATGGATTTCAGAATATGGCTAAATTTGGTACTGACTGACTGACTCACTGACACTGACAGGAAATCACAACCTATCGGGTATTTATAATTAGTGAAATTTCGTATGCTGGTAGAGCTTGGAACACATTAAAGGAAAAATTCCAAAAACTCAAACTTTATTTCTTTCAGCTCCTAAAATCCAGGGGTCAAGATTGTAGGGCAAATTTGCATCTATTATATATTCTTCTTCTTCGAGTGGCATACCCGAAACGGGTGTCGGCTCATCTCCACATATACCTGTGCTGAGTGTGTTTAGTTGTTTTTACACAGATATACGGGACCTACTTTTTAACGCCGGTTCCGAGCGGCTAATTTGGAGAGGTTACTAGGCAATTATACTCTTGGCAGGTTGCCATTACTTTCCAAGAGGAGGCGACTGCAACTATCTATCTGCCGAGACTCGGTCTCGAACCAGCAATCTTCGAGTCAGCGGGCCAACACTCTACCCACTTTCCCACAGTCGCCTCAATTATTATATATTAGGCTAAAGATAAGAGTAAATAAATATTTTATTTAATATGGATTGACTATGAGTTAAGGATACTGGGTCACTTATTTCACATTAAAATTAAAAAATTAAAAGATATAAATTTTTTTTTCTTTTTCAATATATATATTTCGGGCTATCGACCCATCTTCAGGAAATACAGAAAGTAACTGACCCAGTATCCTTAACTCATAGTAAATCCATATTAAATAAAATATTTATTTACTCTTATCTTTATTAAAGATGTTTCACCTTGCACCAACACCACAATCTCTACTGATTATATATTAGGCTGCTAAAATTTGGTATAATGGTAGAGTTTGGGGTATTAATAAAAGAAAAATACGAAAAACCCAGTATTTCTCTCTTTCAATCTCTAAAATAAAGGGGTGAATATTGTAGTGGAAATCTTCATCACTTTTAAATATGTAATGACCCGAGGATATTAAAATTTGGCGATTTTCTAGAGTTTAACGGATTAATAAGGGTGAAAATTATTCACAAAAACTTTACTACTCATAACTTATGAAATTAATAGGTGAAATTTGTAGGGTAAATTAGCCTCCTCTCAAAAAACAAAAATAAATAAATACAAATTTAAGCTACATAGTTAGCTTACAAAAAGAAGGGAAATCACACCCAAAATACTTCCTTGAAAAAAGAGACCAAGTTCGAAAAAATATTGAAATCTAGGGTGCAGTCAATTTAAATTCCCCAAGAATAATAAAGTCCAAAAAATAGGCCTTTAAATTAAATGCATTCTTTCCATTTTATGGAAAACCAGCTACAAGGCCCGCCTTCGGCGGCCCTCTTGCTAGCCAGGGGCACGCCCCCTGGATCCCCAACCCACGAAGTCCACCCTCACACCCCACTCCAACCCACCACACCCCCGAAACCCACCCAGTACCCCCCACCCCCCGCACCATACACCCGTGCCCAACACCAGCACCACCACCCCAACACCCGCACCACCACCCCAACACTCTACCCCGCACCCAACCCACCTCGGACCCCCACCCCCGTACCACCCCACTACGCGTCTGGACCCTCACCTGAACAAAAGTTTTTAGAAATCACATCCCCTACAACTTTGCTTATAATAAAATTTGCCCTAGGGTTAATAGTTTAGGAGTTATTTGATAATTTTCCTTCGTGCGCCCCCCAACCCCCTTTTGGGGTCAAAATATTAAAACGTTATATAGCTATAAACGTAAGTTAGAAGATATCTGATCATAATAATCCCTTCAGCCGTTTTTACATGAATCGGGAGCAACTTTTTGCGGAAACCACGGAAACATACATACAGGAATTTTGTTGAGGGTGTTTTCGTTCATAACTTTGCTTGAAACGTGTGCAACCAAAATTTGGCGTGATTTGGAGCAATGCACAGACAAAACCTTAATTTTATATACTATATATAGATGAGAATCTAGATTCATATATTCTGTTTTTTTAATTAAAATTATTTTCATGAAACCTGGTTGTTCATAAATTTAATTAATTTACTCTAATGGCATAATACGATACGTATGTTACAGTCAAATTTCAGAAAAAAGTATCAAATGTACAATAATTTCTTTCATTTCTCTTGGGTTAGCATGGTTTGCTTCCCTCCCGTTAGGGCGCTGTTGGTTGCCTACCCTACAGGATTCTCCATAAACTCGCTTATGGAAGTTGACTTCGGATACCTTAATGAATTGATATTTATTATATTAATTGCTTGAATGAACGTATTAGGGAAGGAATATATTTTCGAAGAACATTTTTAAAATAATAAAAAAAAAATTAAAATTTTTAAAATGTATAAATATCACAAAAAAAATTGAAAATTAAAAATGTTTTTCTTCTACAAATTCTGGAAATTTGGAAAATTTTCACTCAAAAAGGAGGTTGAGCTAAAAAATAGTTTAGAGTCAAATTTAATATTAAATATATATTTATTAATTATTTATAATCTATAGCTTCTCATATAGGCAAGATTATATTTTTATAAAAAGAATCAAATTCAATTGAGTTAATTCAGAAATATATGCATATCTATTATATTTTAAAATTAATTACAATCATTGAGGTATGTTGCATATAATATCATTTGTTGATTTAGTCAGAAAAGAAAAAAAAGAGGTATAAAAATGATCCAACTTTTGTCATTTCCCTGAAAGTCTGCTTTTTGTGTTTTTTAAGACGGCTGATGAAGCCCAAATCGCGTAAATCAATGAGAATTTTTTTGATTTGCTACTTTCCTATCCAAATACCTGCCAACATTCTTATTAATTATATTTTTAATGTTCTGTTCAAACGAAAAACGTGTCATACAAATGTCTGTCTGTCTGTCTCTCAGTGTGTCAAAGCATTATAGGTATATTGTAAGGCAAATAAGATAAAAACTTTACAAGTTATGTGAAATTATTTTCCCCAATATCAAAAATCGTATTAAAATTTTATTTGGATTATTATTTTGGAGAGGGTGAAATATTTGTCTCCTCATTTATACGCTCTGCGAGCTGCTTTCAATTTATTCAAAATCATTTCTAAACAAAATATTTTTATTCTGTATGTCTATCTGTTGATTTGTCAGTATATTTGAGTTTCCATACTAATTTATTTTAATCGATGCGAAATTTTGTCCTTTTTAATTTCCTATAAGGTGGTTTTTACATAAAAATAATTTTTATAAAAAAAAATAAAACCGACTTTAAAAAATTAAATGCAACAAATAAAATAATAATAACTTAAAAATAAAATAAAATCTAAAAGGTATAAAATAATTATCTTATTTAGATACAACTTAAGAACGAAATATTAAAATATTAAATCACTTTTTAAAGTCGGTGCCAAACAAACTATATAAGCGAGTGTACCCGCAAAACGTACTAAGTAAGATCCGTCGAGTGTGATTCATAAAATGTATATGTTTGGCACCGACTTCAAAAAGTGATTTCATATAAATATTTCATCGGTTAGTTGTAATTAAATAAGATAATTATTTTACACCTTTTAGTGTATTTTATTTGATTTTTAAGTTATTATTATTTTATTTGTTGCATTTAATTTTTTTGAAGTCGGTATTATTTTTTTTTATTAAAAATTATTTTTATTTTTCTCTTTTTAGTGATGTTATTAATAGTGACTTAATATAATACCTTGCATGCATCTCGTAAGAGAAAGAGTCGGGCGAATGAATCAGAAAATGATAATAAAATTCAATCCATAAATATAGAAATTTTCTCGAAACGTTGGCGGGTTTTAAATGAATGTTTTAAAATTTTTATTATAAAAGATTTTATTTATTATAATTTCGATTATTTGGTCATAAGAATTGGAGATTTACGTTATTTCGTCGTTGATAATATCTTCAAAACTTGACCAAATTAAGATGGTACAACCCCTAAGGTACCCTCTTTCCAATAAAACAAGAATCATTATAATCGGTTCATAAACAAAAAGTTATGCCTGAACAAACATATCAAAAAAGATCCAATACCAATGAAAAAAAAACGGGACCAATCGGAAGCTAGACTGAACCCAATGCAAAAAAAATCATCAAAATCTGTTCACAATTGGCGGAGATATGAGGTAACATAGACAAAAAAAAAATTCAGTCGAATAGAGAACCTCCTCCTTTTTTTGAAGTCAGTTAAAAATATGGACCGCTTTCGAGTTAAAAGCGAAAAACTGGAAAAAGTCCGAAAATTTCGAGGTTTTTTTGGCCCTAATTAATCCTTCTATAGATGAAATGGTGTCAAATATAATTAATTCACCGAAACTTCAAACACAGTACCGAGTCTTAAAAAATTCTACTTTTTACTCCAATTTCTTTTATTGAATATACTTTTTGATCTTTTATTTTTTTTATATATTTTTTTATTCATTTTTGAATTGTATGGGTTATTCTTCACACAACCAAAATCTATTTTTGTTGCTGCCTTTATATTCTTCTCTAATTGATTCCCTGCTTATATTTTTCCATTCTTTCGCCAATTTCCATATTTTCATTTAATTCACACCCTTTTTTCATTTGTTATTTTTTAGTCAATTACCCAATTACCGAAGCACTTCTTGTTCCTGTGAATGCATATTTTTTCTTTATTTTTCTTTGTCTTCAATAACTTTTTCATTAAGAATGGAAAGCTTGAATCAATTGTAATAGACTGATGAAGAGGGCAAATGCCCTCGAAACTATAGTCTCGTTGTAAAAATTAATTCTTCCAGCAGAATACACTCTTTTATGCTCTCCTTCAATTTATAAAAATTCTGCTACTCTCGGCAAAAATAAACGTTCAATTTAATGGAAAGCCTATTCTATTTGCTTAGTAAAATATCTACTTTATTGTTTTATTCAGATAAGTAAATATAACTATTGACTAAGAGATTTTTCATATAACTTAATAAAATATACCTATATTTAGTTCAAAATAAATTAATAGAGTTCAAAGGAATCTTCGTGGAAATTACACCGCGCGTATGTGAACCAGCTGAAACCTGTATGGCCAATGATCCGAGTATTGAATTCACTCGAAATTTTTGTTGCCTGTGCTTTCTATGAAAATTTGCGCACCTAAATCATACTATATATGTTTGTCTATATTAATTTGTAACAACGCTTAGAGAAATTTCTCTAAAAAAATTACCCTCTTGCCTAGAATCGAACCGACGAACTCTTGAATTATGGGCATTAACTCTAACCACTAGACCAATGTCACATTAATATTTATATCTTGATTTCTTTTACTAAAACTATATATTTTTGATTTAGACTTTGTGTCTAGATAATATTGTATTCATTTGAACTCGAATGAAAATGAAAAAACACCAATAGATTTTAAATTAAGAAACATTAAATATATATTAATTAACCAGGCAAATTTGAAATATAATTCTCAGCTCGGATTTTTAACTAATGGCTCCAATCGATTTTCATTAACCAGGCAAATTTGAAATATATATATTCGAATTTTGAAATGAAAGACTCCAATTCATTTTAAATTCAGAAACATTAAATATATTGATAATTGTTCCTCCCCCCCCCCTCGGCACTCAAAAATTAAAGATGCGAAACTTTTAAGAGACGATGTATTTTCGGTAGTTTACGTGTATACATTTGGAGTGTGGTTTTTTAAGAGGAATAAAATTTTTGGACCGAGACGCTGCCCGCCAGGGCACTCAGCCCGGAGGGACGAGTTTCGAGGCCGTGCCGAAGGCACGCACGAAAAGCTCGTAAATATAATAATACAAATAAATTTTTATTTAATTTATTATCATATTCAAATTAATTTTATTCTCTAATCATCTATTTATTATGTTTATGTATTTCATCTAATAATCAAAACAGGATCATAGCCAGAAGATTTTTGGGACCAGGTTACATTTTTCGGGGGAAGTTATAGGAATTTCTCTCTATATAAGTAATATGCATAAGATGATTCTTAATATATTTATTCGCATGTGCAGAAAATCACACACCCAAGGGCGCCCGCAGGGTGAGGGGGGTCCAAAGCCACTCTCCTGGTTTTCAAGCTCTGATTTTTACTTTACCATACAGGGTATTGTCAAGTATTGTAATCGTGCATGAAAAAAGTGTTTTTTTTGCTTCTTTTTTACAAAATATTTAAAAAACGCCTGAAACTATTTTGATTAAAAAAATTGGGCGAAACCATGGCGTTTTGGTCTACGAAAAAGCCCTAATAAGTAAACATCGAAAAATTATATTTTTCGAGATAATAATTGTTTTGTCAAAATGTCTGTTAGTATGTTAGTCTGTGCATTACCAAATTTTTGTGGACGAGCTAGCTCAAAAACTAATGTGATATCAAAACCAAATTTCACACGTAGTTTTGGTGCATTGAAATTAAGAGCTGATTAGATTTTGGTGCATATTGACCAAAAATTAAGGGGGGTGGAAGGGGGGAGGTTAAAAATTAAAAAACTAGGCCATTTGAGTAAACTCAACCAAATTTTGTATACATAATCAGTGGACCCCCAGAAGTCTAAAATTGCAAAAACTAACCGCCCAAAATGGGGGGGGGGGGTAAAAAAGTGAAAATATAGGCCTTTGTATCAAATTCAACCAAATTTCGTATACCTACATAGTCCGTGGGCCCCCAGAAGTCTAAAAATGCGAAAGCTAACCACCCAAAGGGGGGGGGGAGGGGTTTGTAGGGCCAAAAAGTGAAAATATAGGTCTATGAACCAAATTCAACCAAATTTTATATACATAATCAGTGGGCCCCCAGAAGTCTAAAAATGCAAAAACTAGCCCTCCCTACATGATTATAAATGATTTTATTAAATATTAAATATGGTATAAGAGAGGGGCCAGGGCATATGGTAAAGTCTAGTGGATGGCAACATCACAACGTGTCAGTTTATTTTGAAATGCTTTAAGAGGAAAATAACTATTGTTTTTAATCTAATTTTTTAGATAAAT
This sequence comes from Forficula auricularia, assembly GCA_024734495.1. Lineage (NCBI taxonomy): Eukaryota > Metazoa > Arthropoda > Insecta > Dermaptera > Forficulidae > Forficula > Forficula auricularia. The sequence goes on along the minus strand of JALMQS010000069.1, from coordinate 2,389,312 downwards.
AGAATGTATTTATTTTTCATTTTTGTATTAAAATATATATATATACACATATATATATATATATATATACATATGTAGCTATATAATTAGAACTTTATTAATTAAATTTTAACTTATATACTATAGTGAGATTTTGCTGGACCCCCTGTTAAAATTCCCATGCCTACACTGTATAGTAGAAATGTATCTTTGATAACAAGATTCAAATTCGAATTTGAAATTGATTAACAATTGAAAACGCCGGTGGCCCCTCTTTAACAATGGCGGTAACAAAGAAAGCATCCATCTCGAAAATGAATTCACATTTTCGCCAGGCAGTTGGAATTATTTAGAAATAAAATTTATTTTATATATTACAAATGGCTTTATTAAATATCCATCAAATAAACCATCCACCAGACAAAGCAAATAATATTTATAATGGATCGAAAACCCATTTGCTTTGTGAATTAAAATGGGACTGAAAGTTATTAAAGCATTCAGTAATTGTAAGTAAATGATTAAATTAATTTTATTTTACATTTCGAATTTTACTTTCCTGTCTGTTAATATTAACGAAAATGTTTTATAAATATTAATATAATTTATTAAATATAACATCCTTAATCGGATATGTGCGTGAAAATATGTTCCTGGTATCTATAATTATATTTTATGCTTTAATTATATATATGTAAATTAAACATTCATTTTTTGAACCCTTAGCCATAATTTTATTAAAGCACAAGCCAGGCATATACTATGTTGTATTAAAAAAAGAGAAAAAATAATTTTTTAAAATTATATATGTGGGTATTTATTTATATAAAAATTCTGGAATAAAAGCTATTTTACATCAAATTCTAAACATATTTTATTTTAGATTTTTGATAATTTACTTTTACGTTTAGTATCAATCAGAGAGTTTCAAGGGGCTGGCCGGGGAACAATTAGTTTTTTATGTTTAGGTTCCCTGAGTACGTCCCTGCCCCTAGTATATAAAGTATGAGCGTGAGTAATCCGAGCGCACAAGTGCGAGTGAGACAGTAGAACTTCTATCTCTCTCTTTCTCTCTCATTGGAGTGTGTGAGTGTGCGTGAATTAGATATATTTCTTATATTATATTATTTTATTGGCTCTTATAGGTGCGTGTGACGTCACAGCTGATTCGAGTCTCAACTTGTCGAGGCGCCCTAGGGGCCAACCAGTTCAGTAGCGTCCATTATACTCGTAATTTCTACTCTAATTATCTTAAGGAATTTTTCATCCGATCGACGATTTGTCAAATTTACAATCTTAAATACAGGTGAGTTACAATATACCTATTATATTTTAAGTAGAGAAATATTTGTAATGATATTTCAATTGGTATTTTTGAAATATTCCATGTGTATTTTCATGAAAAATCAGGGGATCTTATGATTAGGTAATTTCACAAAGCAAGATTAATAAATAAACAGCTAACTTTGGGGGGAAAAGCCCATTTGGTCAGATTCTATATGATTTTGATTTTTTTATGTATATATATAAATAGTGCAAATTGATGTAAAGGTTATATTGAAATCAGTCAAATTTTTGCAGTGAGCTTGAATCCAAGGCAGATAATATATATTCAATTTTTATTTGAGTCATTAATTGTTATTTTATTTTTCAGCGATCATCTGTACCGTGAGCATGTGAGCCAGGGAAGTCTTATCATAGTGTATTCGTCATGGCATCGTCCGGAATCTCTTAATGTAAGTTTCAATCTATTATCTATATTTTATAATTTATATCATAAGAAATGTTTCGAATGAAAATAGCTTGTGGATTCTCTTATTTCAAATGTTACAATTTTGCTTGTCGACATAGCCAATCAGTCTAAAAAGAGCCTATTCTTTGAACAAATTTTTTGCAATTGTCTTGGGATAATGAAATGGCAAACATTACTGAATAAACATAACTTCTCAACATTGACACATGATAACTGGTGTCAGAGGTGACTGGGTCAGAAGTTCTATTACCCCCAAAAAACACCCTTTACAACCCCCGAAATTTCTACTTCTCAGGTCAATTCTGTAACATGTATAAATGTTACTCCTTCTTGTATCAAAATCATAATATATTCTGTGATTTTGATTTTTTTATGTATAAATTATATTTAAATAGTGCAAATTGATGTATAGGTTATATTATATTCAGTCAAATTTTTGCAGTGAGCTTGAGGTCCAGACCACCTGCTCTGAAGGCAGAAAATATATATTCATTATTTATTTGAGTTATTAATTGTTATTTTATTTTTCAGCGATCTTCTGATCAATGACCATATGAGCCAGGAAAGCCCTATCATCATGGCATCCTTAAGTATCTCTTCAAAATGTAAGTTTCAATCTATTATCTTTATTTTATATCATTAAAAATGTTTCAAACTGATACATTTTTAGTAAGGTGTATTCTGATTGGAATGCAAAAGGTTTTGACACCTAATTTAGTCGTTTTCAAGATATTTTGACTTCTATTGTTAAATTTTTTATTAAACATATCTTTGCTTTATTAATATAACATTATTTTTTTGCTTGTCTATTTGTATTATATAATAATATGTATAGGGATTTTGCATGTTTTACTTCACACTATGCACATTATATAATACCTTCCCTTGGCAGAGTCAAATTGATACATTAATCGACCCATTCTTAGAATTTAAATATTTATTTTAAATTTTAATAAAATCTTAATGTACATAAAAAGAGAAGGTGATATTTCATCTATCAACGCACAGCCTAAACCGCTTGACCTAGAAAGATGAAATTTGGAGTGTATATTCTTTCAACGATTTATGGGTGTGCTAAGAAGGATTTTTTTGAAATTCAAACCCTAAAGGTGAGGAAAGGGCCCCAAAATTTGTTTTCATAGTTTTTCAAGATCTCTTAAACCAGAAAAGATATCGATATGGGCTTAGTTTAGAAAGATGAACCATTGAAATACAAAAAAAAAAAACATATTTGAGTATTTTGCTCAATTTGTCCCCGAAAGGGAGATATAGTCATTTTAGGGTAAATTTTTGAAATTCTTATAGTATTCTATCTCTTCGAGTTTTTAAGTTTTAGCATTCAAATTTGGTTTATAGGTTTATTAATGCTAATTCTCGTGAAGTTTTTTTTTATTTCTTTGAAATTTGACCCCTGAACTGAAAAATGGGGGATTTTTTATTTTGTGGTCTAAAACACAAAAAGCTTCGTATCTTTCTTGCCCTTGGATCAAACTCAACCAAATTTTGTATACATAATCTGTGGGCCACTAGAAGACTAGAAATGCAAAAAGTAACCACCCAAAATAGGGGGGGGGGGGGTCAAAAAATGCCATTGGAGCAAACTCAACCAAATTTTGTATACATAATATGTGGGCCACTAGAAGACTAGAAATGCAAAAACTATCCACCCAAAATGGGGGGGGGGGGTCAAAAAATGGAAATTTTTGCCCTTAGACCAAATTCAACCAAATTTTGTATACATAATCTGTGCGCCTCTAAGGATCAAGAAATGCAAAAACTGGGTGTGGTGCGTGGTGGGGTGCGGGGGTGGAATGCAGGGATGGGGTGCACGGGTCCTGGGGTGGGTGCGGAGGTTGAATGGGGTGGGGTTTGGGGTGCTGGTGTGTGTGTGTGGTGGGGGGGGGGGGTCCAGGGGGCTTAGCACGATCAGATGCATAAGATTAATCTTTATATATTTATTGATATCGAAATCATATTTTAAATTTGAATTTACGCATTGTTTGAACAATCGATTTTTTGAATTGTAGAGACTCATTGTTTTGATTATTAGAATTTGAATTCAACAATTCAAGGCGTCCGAGTTGAATTATTTTATATTCTAAGCCGACACCATTAATACCGCCCCCACATTTCAATGCAATTTGGATTAATTTTCTATTCTATTTTTCGATAGATAATCTTTGAAAAGTTTAGCTTTAGAATTTTCCTAACTATTTAATAATATGAAGTGAAATTTTATAAAATTACTCAAACACAAAGATGAAAAATGGAAGGTGAGATTCCAAGATATTAAGCCATGTTGTATTATTAGTGTGTATGTGTGTGTGTGTAAGCCTAAACTTAATATTAGCTTTTCTTAATTCTCTACATAAGATCTTGTTCTCTCTTTTAATTCTAATATTAATTTCTTCTTTTCTCTAGGCAAATGCAAATAAATACCCGTGGAAGAAAAGAATTCATTCGTTCATACTTTCTCTAACCCTGCCTGAGAGAAAGTGAATTCTCCCAGCCATCTCTGTGAATGTAAGTTTGCATTTTTTTTTCTCTACCTCTATCCTTTTGAATAAATTTTCCATTGATTTTAAATCAATTTTATAAAATATTCGCATACATGTTCATTGGATTATTATTTGTAATATTAATTTATTTAGCTCCCAATGCAAATCGACTACGGTACTATATCCGAACCTATTTTCGAGATTTTATCCATAATGAACTGAGAATAATGGAAGGCAGCCCAGCGGTAGTGAAGAAAGAAATAAACTGCAACGGATCGTTGCTAAACTTTATCCAAATTCATTTGAAATATTAATATGTTTGTTCCTTTATTATTAATCACATTTCACTTGCAATTTGTAGTTCATATTGACATTAATTCAAAAATAATTCTCATTTAATAGTTGAGGAATAACCATTCTACGTTTGATTTTTGACATTTCGGTTTTTATTGGTAACCATTGCTGAAGACATGGAGGAATCGACTTAAAATCAAAAATAGCCATCGATTCTCATCTAATAGGCAACGGGACACCACTCTTGAGAACAATTTCCCAGGAATCCTCTCTAGTAATCGCCAACGACAAAGTCATTTTAACGGATAAGGTCATCGGCTGCCTGCTAGATTAAGCCCCCTATTATAACTCCGAGGTAGTATACTTATTTATTTATTATATTTCAAAATTTTTAGAAAAATTAAAAAAAATATATAAGAGAATTCAAAAATCTCCTCATAAAGTTTTATTTTTTCAAATTATCCAACCAAATACCAATTATGAAACTGTTTGATTTACAAATTAACTTCCCTTGTCTTAGGGAGTTCAATGATTTGGTACATGGAATAAATTTCTCATTAGTAAATTCGATTTCATCTAATATTTATATATTTTTACTTTATTTTTATCTTACCTCCTTTATCATCACATTTAATATTCATTTATACAATTTCTTATTTTTTAATCTATTTTTATTCTTCTTTTCATGGATCATCCACTTCATTGATGTCTTGCTGGTCTCTCTCATTCGATTCATTTATGTTCTCAGCTCGCCAAACTTGAGTATATCATTTTTTTATATAATATAATTAATTTTTAAGTGTTTTTTTTACAGCATACCCCTCTAGTTACAATCACTTATTATTTTAATATTTTAATTATTTCCATTAAAATAAATTCAATTTTTATTTTAAAAGTTCTTCCTTAAATAATAAAATTATTCTAAACAAATTTTCAAAAAATTTAAAATAAATATTCAGTAAATTTAATTTCAGATCAAATTAATTTCAATCATAGACTAAATAAATTTTTAAATTTAAATTTTTGCCAATTTATTAAATTAATTAATGGATTAAAATCATTCAATAATTTAATTTTCGAACGTTTTCTTGAAATTATTCAATTTTTATGATAAATAGAGAATTAGAATTAGGGATTTTCAGTTCCCCATTCATCATTTACCAATAATGTCTCCCATCGAGGGATTCGCTTTTGGATCAAATCAGGTAATTTAAAAATTATATTTATAAACATATATACCTTTAAATTCATAGCTGTTTAATTTTACAGTAGAAGCCATCGTTTCATCGAGATGACCCCAGTCTGTCATCATGGTCTCTCAGGTATTACCTATATTTATTTCTATAATAGTAATTTCAAACTTAATTCTTGAATATAATATTTATTTAAATATTTCTCATTAGAGTGTTTTCTTCTCTTTTCAAGTTATAAATTGAATTCGATTATATATATTATTTAATTTCAAAGTTCCTCTCATATATATATGTTATATACTAATTTTGCAATAATTTTGTTAAAGGTGACAAAATCACTTGAGCAACGAGATCATCGGCTGCCTGCGAGTTTAGCCTTTTCTTTTAACGACGAGGTTAGTATTTATTCTATATGTAAATCTACTGCTTTCGTAATTTAAAAGATATTGTCATGAAGATTTCATTATTTTTCATTATCCCTCAAACCTTCTTGAGTTACAAATTAGAACCCCCATATTTCAGAGATTTCAATGCACTTTATTCAAAAAATCTTTTCAAAAATAGTAGACTAGAGTGAATTTCTCATTGATAAATTAAATTTAATTCATCTTCATATTTTTATATCATCTCATTTAATATTATATATTTAATATTAATTTATCTAATTTCTAATTTTATTTTTTTCTTCTTTTTCATGGATCCTGCTTTGGTGATATTTCGCTGCTGTCTTTTATCGCATCCGACACATTTATGCTCTTCTCACCAAAAGCACACCAAACATGAGTAGAATATATTTTTATAGCATGGCATTTAGTAAAAGCTTTAAAAAGGAATTGTTTATAGCTAGATTATAGTTTTATAGGCAAAGAGTTAGGATGTTTTTCTTTTTCAGCATACCCCTCTAGCTACAATCAGTAAATGTAATATTTAACTTATTTTCATATATTCAAGTTTTTCCTTTCAATTATAATTTAATAAATTTTTAATTTAATAACTTTGCTCTTAAATGTTTCATAAATGAAATCTTGGATTAAATTAATCTCAATCATATAGCTTAAATTGATTTTCATTTTATTTAAGTTTTTAATTTTTTGCAATTCTTAATATCAAAAATAAATTAAAATCACTCTAATTATTTAATTTTTCAATAATTTTTTTTCTTGAATTATTCAATTTTTAACGTAAAAGAAAATCACATTAGGAATTTTCAGATCCCCATTTCATTTTCATCTGTAAGGAAGCAACAAGGGAACCATTGGAGGATCTTCACAAAGAATATTTATAAGATTTGTAGATTGTGCGTAGGGATTTTCAGGTTTCACCGCCTCGACCACCGATGGGATTCATCGCTATTTTAATTTCATATTTAATTCTTAGGTTCAGATTATTAAAAATTAAATTCACAGTTTTAGTAGAAGTAGTATATAGTAGTTTAGAGGGTGGGTGGGATGATATGCCATGCCATCGATGACGATCTCTCTTACTGTGCTGGGGACCTGCACTCTTCCCTTTGATTTCCTTCCTGGAGACAGCAAATGCGGTGTCGTCTATCTTAGGCTTCTTAGGGATATTTTGTTATGTGTTTCCCTCTGTTATGTGTGACCTCCAAATTAGTTTTAAGCTTATTTTAGTATTAAGACCCACAAGAGAGCTAAAATCGACGCCACCCAATTGTTGGATCCATGAACGAGTCAGGAGGGAAGTGACCGATTCGATCGGATTTCTATAGATCGAGGTCCAGGTTCATCTTGTATGTGCTTGCATGTTTTGTGTCTTACCGAAAAGTCGTCGCTTGACGCCTTGTTCAAATGGAACAATGGGGTGGTAATGGGAGTCTGGTGACTGTGTGTCTTTGAGGGCGGGTTTGAGGTGGCTCTATGGACTAGAACGAAGACCAGAAGGTTGTCCGTTGCTTCCTCTGGACTAGCCTAAGGAAGAAGAACGGCTGCCTTGTGGCTAGGGGCACGAGGGCTCTGCCGGCCGGTTGGCGGAGACGGTGCATTTTGCTTTACACTTAAAGTTCTTTTTCTCATATATTTAACCACTTGCCTAATAAGGGTTTTCATTTTTCTCCCCTACATGCTACACATACTGAAATATGAACATGGTATTTATAATTAATGTCAGTCTTGTATAGATGAGGCAAGTGGGAATGTTAGGTAGGATCTTTTTCTTTCAGCTCGCCCTGGTCTCTCGTTCTATCCGTATTCCAAAAAATCAAGGCCACTCTCACTGATACATACGTCTTCAGACTCTCTCGAAGTCCGATTATAAGAATTCGAATTTTACTCTGATATTTCAAATTATAAGAATTTGATTTGGATGAAATAAAATTTGAATTTTCCGCGAATTAAAGGGATCTATTTCGTTTATTACATACGTCTTGATGACTAAATTAGTATGTAATAAAAGGGGGGGGGTCGCTACTAATTTTGATGTCAAGTGTTATAGGTATTCGCTCAAAAACGCTTTTTTCAACATCTGGAAACTATGAGAAAGACAACAGATAGATCGATCGCCCACTGCATCGAAGGTGAATAATAATTTATTTTTGTCTCTTATTTTCTTAAATAATTGAGTTTTTGCAAAAATGATTCGCTACTTTCTAAATAATATTTTACATAGGGCATTTGAATGATTCATTTTTCGATGATATACCATATAATACAATTTTATTTTTTTAGATATGGTACTATAATGTTTTAAAATTATAAATTGTGGTGTCTTTTGAGGCTCCTGAAAACCTTGAAAACAGATGCAATGTCCTCGCTAGGAAAAAGGAAACAAAATTTCTTTATATTCTAACAAATCCACCTTCATGAAAAACTTATGAGACGTTTCGGCGGATGATGGTGTGAGAATATCCGCCGAAACGTCTCACTAAGTTTTTCATGAAAATAATTTGTTAGAATATAAAGAAATTTTATTTCCTTTCCTAACAGACATTACATCTGTTTTCAAGGTTTTCAAGAGCCTCAAAAAACACCACAATTTATAATTTTATTTTTTATTAAGCTATATATAATGACGTGAATGAAAGGGTTATAGGATACTAATAACTTGTCTCCATGCTTATAGGCAACAATCTCTACATCCAGATTCATCCAGATTGATGGCTTCTAGGATCTGCGTTCTCCACTGGAAATGTTCAAGGTGAATATAATAAAAACTTATCGAACCTTAGAAATAGTAGATATGTGTGAATCAGCCATGTAATTAATATAGACTAGGTTTTTGCCATTATTTCTAAACCCATTTGACAGCAAAAATAAACATACCCAGTACTCCATTTGCATTAAACGTGTTTATATAATATTTGAACGGCTCCCTATTAACCAGACTTGGATGGCCAAAATAAACCCTTGAATTTAGTATTATTATTATTATTATTGTTATTATGAACTTCACATCGATTCTCGAGCGGTAGAGGGCTGAAATGTAAATTAACAAAAAAAGAGATAAAAGCATATTTGAGAAATATTTGAAAAAATCAAAAGTTCTTTAATGTATAACTATTTTTATTATTTATTTTATTAATATTACATAGGTATATCATATAAAATAAAGAATTTATGGGATTCTTTATTATTTGTGGCCGAAAACTAAGACCTATTAAATTGAAAAGTTTTTATTTTGCCGAGAGTTGCAGAGTTGTTGAATTAAAAGGAGAAACAAAGAGGTTGTCCTCTGCTTGATGTAAATAAACATACACAGTACACATATATTACATATTATATCATATATATATATATATATATATATTATGTTATTTTGTTAGTCTGTGCGTTACCAAATTTTTAAAAATTAAAAATCTAGGCCATTTGACCAAATTTTGTATACATAATCCGTGGGCCCCCAGTAATCTAAAAATGCAAAAACTAACCGCCCAAAAGGGAGGGGGGATCAAAAATTAAAATATAGGCCCTTATATCAAACTCAACCAAATTTTGTGTACATAATCCATGGGCCTCCAGGAGAATAAAAATGAAAAAACTATCCCCCCTACATGATTATAGATAATTTTATTAAATATTAAATACAAGAGAGGGGCCTGGTTGTATGGTAAAGTCAAGTGTATGGGCACATCAGAACGTGTCAGTTTATTTGTTTTGTTTTTTAAAATAGATGCTGATGATGCCGTTTCTTGGCGAAACAAATTTGTACAAATTGTCCATCTATAAACACCACTGACATAATAATAATGCTAACTCACAATTAGTGTTCTTCATATTGAATAACATCTTCGAAAAGTTCCCCAAGGTCTCCTAATCATTACAAGAAATATTTTTAGATAGAATGTTTAAATTTTTAATAATACAATATTTATTTATATCTCGGTATGGTACTAGAGAGACAGCCAAATTCTAGCTACCAGATAGTTCTAAATAGGTATTGAATTTACTCGATTTTTTTGTTGCTTAATGTGACTAAATAAGCTGACGTGTTCTGATGTGGTCATCCACCTAACTTCACCATACAACCTGGCCTCTCACTTATATTTAATATTTAATAAAATTATTTATAATCATGTAGGGGAGGGGGGTTAGTTTTTCCATTTTTAAATTACTGAGGGCCCACTGAATATGTTTACAAAATTTGATTGAGTTTGGTAGAAGGGCCTAGATTTTCATTTTTTGATCCTACACCTTCCCCCCATTTTGGGCGGTTAGTTTTTGCATTTTAGACTTCTGGAGTCCCACGGATTTTGTATACAAAATTTGGTTGAGTTTGCTCAAATGGACTAGATTTTTAATTTTTAACCGTCCCTCCACCCCCTTAATTTTGGGTCGATATGCACCAAAATCTAATCAGCTCTTAATATTAATGGACCAAATGATATTCACACTAGTTTTTGAGCTAGTTCATCCACAAAAATTTGGTAACGCACAGACGAACAGATAAACAACGAGACTAACTACAGACATTTTGACAAAACAATTATTATCTGAAAAATATAATTTTTTCGATGTTCACTCATAAGGGCTTTTTTGTAGACCGAAATGCCATGGTTTCGCCCAATTTTTTTAATCAAAATAGTTTAAGCCGTTTTTGAGATATTTCGAAAAAAAGAAGCAAAAAAAAAAAAAAAAAACACTTTTTTCATACACGATTGAAATACATGTATGGTAAAGTAAAAATGTTTAAAACGTGAAGGAAAATTATTTTCGAGCATTTTTTCTCTTTGTATATCTGGATCCCGATAGGTACTCCCGATAACTCAGGAAGGAAAAGTATTAGAAAGCTTGTTCTGGTTAGAAAATTTTCGTATTTATGTCTAACAAATTTGATTAGAATTTGAGCTTTCTAGCTTCAGTACTTGCGGTTGTAATTAATGAGATGAAATATAGTAACCATGTTTGTATAAATAAACCTCATCTCAAACGGCGTGTTTCCACTTTCTAGTTTAATTAATTCTTTCACTGACAAATAGCAAACATTTGTGAAACAATTTTCCGCTTAATTATTATTCTATTTGATCAAAATGAGAAAAACTCGGGGCGAAACACCGGGTCATTCTACTAGTTCCATTATAAACAAATGTAAAGCTTCTATAAAAGCTTTTTACGTAATATTCATTTTTTCTTCATTTTCAAGACACACTCTTTATCATTTAAAATGTAAAGAATACATACGTGTTCAAGCATAATTATGAATTCGAAATAAATTAGTTCTCTAATGACCATCTAGAAAATCCTTAACGGCTTTTAATGAAGGGAATTCATAATTAGAATGAATAACAATTATTATATGGCAAACAAATCGTTATCTTTATTTAGCAAACATTGAAATATATCAAACATTAATGAATATGTGAAGCGTTTATTGAATCAACTCGAATGAATTAATTTAGCTAAGGGAGTAATTTAATAATAGCCACTTTAAGTGAAGACTATCAACTTACAAGGACTCGGTAATCGTTTATATTCAATCCTAAAATTATATGTGGTTGAATACTACTCACATTTCGGGTAGTTTTCTATTTCTATAATAATAGTAGATAGGGCTACGGTATGGGCAAATTGGCGCACGGCAGACGGCAATTTTCCATAAATGTATACAATATTTTCAAAAATTCTCGAATTTCGCCGTAAAAACCTCGGCCTATCTCCTAAACTATTGATCCTAGTGAAATAAAATATATAATAAAGAGAAACAAAGATTTTGTCCTCTGCTTGATGCAAATAAACATACACACATATATATCAAATATATATTTGTATATTTATTTGTTCGAGACTATTGTTTCGAAAGCTTAGCCTTCATCATCATTCTTTTTTAAATATAAATATTATTTTAATTCTAGCTGGCTTTCTGCTAAGTAAAGAGCAAACAATTTCAATATCCACGCGATACTGACCCCATGAAAAATAAATTCTTTCGAAACTATAGTCTCAAACAAACAAATAATATATATATATATATATATATAATATACATAATTATATATATTTGATATATGTGTGTATGTATATTTACATCAAGCAGAGGACAACCTCTTTGTTTCTTTTTATGAATCAACAACTCTGCTACTCTCGGCAAAATAAAAAGTTTTCAATTAAAATATATAAACTTTTTTGTAGAATATTTGAATCGATTAAAATTGTTAAGTGTAAGTTTTTCTAAAGCTCAATTGGTTATGAATGTATAACTGTTCTAAGATGAAATGTAACATTTATTTCACCATTTTTGCCTAACCCTTTGAAATATACAATCTTATATAATGAGGTTTTAATAATACTATAAACAAAATTTTATATAAGACTCTAAGCTCTAAGATAAATCGTAAAATATTATTATAACCGTATATGTTTTTGCATTTAAGCACTACTGGCTTAGTGTATTCATCCTGAAAAAAAAACTCAAAAAATTAAATATTTAAATCAGGGGTATCCTTTTAGCTTCCCTGGGCCACATTGGAAGAATACAAGCTGTTTTGGGCCATACATAAAATACACCTACGCTAATGATTGTTGATGAGCAAAAAGCGTAGAATATATAGTTAGAATTATTAATTTATGCTTTAATACTTTATGAATTTTTTTATTATAAAAGTAAAAGACAAGTCAGCAACATAAAATTACTGAGACGCTTGTCATTGTTTTTGAGATATTAATCCGTCGATATTTAGTTCAAAAGAATTCTCAGTGAGTTCGTATGGTGTACATTAAATATTTTGGATCTAGATTTATTCTTTCTTTGCTTCATACTTGAAAATAGTTGCTTGAAAAAATAAAATTATTTAAGAATCATTTTATGAATACCTGATTGCTAAAAAATTCATTAGTCATAATAGAGACCGGATTCCTATGCAATTGCATATTTTGTTCGCCGACACATACGACCCAGGAGATCAATTATCATGCATCTAGGATACTGTGGCTTAAATTTTATTCTGCATATTTTTGCATATTTGAGTAATATTGCATAAAATTGCATATTTTAAGGATTTTCTGTCAAATATTGCACATTTCGTGCCAAATACGGACGTATTTTTTCGTTCACATTTTGAAAACATTATTATTATTATTATTTTCGTTTGGACCCTGAGGATCACGCAAGGCTTCCATTATTTATTATCTTCGATTCTGACTCGTCTTGTTTTGCTAGAATATTTTCATTTTTTCCCCATGGGCCCTTACTATATTTATTATGTTTATTTTATTCAAGTGTACCTATTATTTCTTTGAGTTTAAAGATTTTTTAATAATATTATATTAAATATAACGAGAATTTTGTGTAATATTTTACCAAATAAAAGTACATATTTGATACTTGGTGTCTATAACTTACTTTATCATTTTATTCCTTTCATAGCACTCCTTCAAATATATAGACATTTTATCTTCAATTTTAATTTTTAGTGCATAAAAAAATTTATTTTGCGATCTTTTACTTCATATATTTTCATATTCCAAAGTATTCTGCATATTACTTGCATATTTAAGTATTTTTAATTTCATATTTTATGGCATATTTTGGCACTTTTTACTTCATGAAAATCCGGTCTCTATCATAAATTATTAGCAAGTTACTATAAAATTACTGTATTTTTAGTAATCTCACTGGTATTTTTAGTCTCAACCTCATGAAGTTTCTAAGTTTGCGATTTTTTATTGGGCCATATTGATAGCTGTCTAAGGCCGCATGCGGCCCACGGATTGGACAAGCCTTATTTAAATAAAATAAATATGTAATTATTTATCTCCAAGCGTTGCCCCCCCCCTGAAAATTAACCTAAATTAATTGATTCAAATATATAATATTCAAGAGATAAAAAAAATTTCAATTTACTACCATTTAAATTTAATTTAATTCATATATAATGTACGAATTGCTAAAATAAAAATAGTCCCAAAAGGGAATTAAACTTTGTGAACTGTTTCCACCCTTTTAATGTGTGGGTAGTTTGTTGGGTTAGCTGATTTCGAGTAGGCGTCGTCGACCCGGGGGCGTTTTTCGGCGCCCCTACATTTTCCATTTTCATCAATGAACTTGTCCTGGATGTGACGTCACTAGTGACGCACCAACCCTGCAGTTTCACTCTGAACGATTTCCCCCTTTGAAGACGACATTTTAAGCTTAAGGGGTCATTGATACATTTTCAACTCTAGCTGTATAAGCACAACAGAATTTTGTTTTAAGAATATGTTATTATAGAAATGAATAATCTTGAAAAATAATTAATTCAAAAAGATGTTTATAATCATTTCGAATTATTACTCCAAAAACTTAGACTACAAATTTTGTTAAGGGAGAATGGTGTAGGTTCTTGGTGAAACATATTTTAATAAAGTAAAGAAAATTAAAAAAAATAAAAAATTCAAGGTAGGTTTCACAAAAATAAAAGACGATGCTTATTAGCGTGACTATATATATTTCAGGGTAGGTACTAGCCTATCTTCAGGAGTTCAAAAAGAAAACTCCTGAAGATGGGCTCCTATCTCAAAATATATATAGAGTCATGCTAATAAGAATAAGGATCTTGTCTTTTATTTTTGTGAAAACTACCTAGAATTTTTTATTTTTAAAATTTTATAAAATTTTAAAATATTTTTAAAATTTTATAAAATTTTAAAATATTTTAAAAATTTTCTTTACTTTATTAGACTAGAAATGTCAAAACCGAATAAATTTTTTTTCTGTGTCTTTTAGTCTGGATTCTAATATTCAAAATGAAAAGGTCGTAGAAATTTCGTTCTTATGCCAAAATGTTTGTATTTTTAAAACAAAAATCTGATTAGATTTTCTGTTTTCTTATTATATTTAAAAAATGCAGAAAATCAGGAAAATCAAATTGTCATATAAATTATGTTATAGTTACAAGAAACTATTATTAAGTTGTAGCTAATGTGCAGAAATTTAAATCATAAAATTGTATTAATACACTACATTTGCCATATAATTAAAATATGTAGAAAACATACTGCGAGTGAGCCTTGAAAAAGTTATCATCTTTTTTTTAATATTTTTATATACGAGTATATGTCAAAAATCGATTTTTTTTCTTGTTCAGAACAAGTAATTTAGCAAAAAATACAAACGTTTTAACGAAATTTTTTTTAATAATTGGCAGAAAGTCGCATAATAAGGCTAGTTGAAAAAAATATTGATCATAAAGAGAAACAAACAAGTTGTCCTCTGCTTGATGAAAATAACCATACACAGATATACATATTAAATATAGATATGTATATATATTATATTATTTATTTGTTTGAAATAAATAAATAAATAATATATATGAGAAAATCCAAGATATTTTGCATTGTAAATTCCACTAGTTTTTTTCTTATTTAAGATAAATTTTCAATTACTGTTGCATTCATAAATTTTTTAACCACGATTTTACTCAATTTCATATTTATTCAATTCAAATAATCTACAAAAAGTCTCTTCCGTCCCCTGTCCAATTTGGCTGTTTAAATCTTCAAACCCGTGTATTTACTTGAAAAATGTTTAGATATGACTGAATAAAATATCACCCTAAATAAAAAAAAAGATGAATGAAGAATATATCATTTAATAAAGTTTTTTTAGTTATTAAAATTTTGTTAGAAAAAATTATTAAAATTGTCCAAAGACAGTGTATCAATTCCGTCCCCAATATAGTTTTAGTATTTAATTTGACTCACGCCATCACTGGAGTGGTCAAGAGAGAAACTATTGTCAGTTGGTGAGTTGGTTTGTTAATAGCAACCAGTGTTGTTAAATTTATTCATATGGTAACACAAAAAATGACTTCATAAAGGTAGTTATTAATTATGTCGTTCATAAGTGTCATTTCCGTCCCTGAGATAACAAGTCATATAAAAATATTTATTTAAAAAAACATTTTAGTTTTGTTTTACTTTTAGAGAATTATAACCAAAATTGTAACCTTCTATATTTTTAAGCCAGTCTCTGCCATTATTACCAAATCAAAATTCTCTATTGTCAATTCCGTCCCCTTGATTATCACACTTGAATGAAAAAAATCATGAAAAATTGAAAAATATTTTTTAATTCATGGCCATTATTAGAAATTGATCTATAGATAGTTGAGCCACAAAACTATATTATTATTGTTGGGGTGCGATAAAGTTATATTTTCAAATTTTTAGGCAAAAAAATGCACAATAAGTTGTAATTAATCATATACATATCTATATTTAATATAATATGTGTGTATTTATATTTGCATCAAGCAGAGGACAACCTCTTTGTTTCTCTTTATGATTCAACAACTCTGCTACTCTCGACAAAATAAAAACTTTTCAATTAAAAATATTGATATTTCGATACTCCAAAAATGATGAAGTGGTAAAAATAAATAATAATAATAATAAAATTTACGGATAGTAATATCGGCACCGATGTCAAATTTTAGTGTCGATATTCCAAAATTACGAGAATTTTCAGTTGAAATATCAGTTGAAATCATTCATATATTCAGAGGGAAATATCACTATAAGGATATTTTCTATACATCCCTACCAATGAATGACAAGAAATTGAATATGCTAAATCTTCAAAATACCGGTGTTGAAAAAGATTTAAGGCTTAATTTAACTTTCTACCCCACCCTTGTAATGTACTTTAACATAATAATACCAAACACCTTTCAAAAATCTAAGATATAAAATAGTTCTGAATGACGTCAATTAATCTATTTCCTTTGCATGCACTATATCATTATTTCGTGACCCCATAGATTACACCCGATCTTTCAATTTATTAAATTACTTTGGTGCTATTTTTAACCAAAGTGATAATAAGTGGATTTCTATTTTTATATTATATAAATTTACCTGTGTTGATATAAATGTAAAAGGAAAAAATTATTATCAAGATAAAATCAAGGGGGTTAATAAAATTAATTAATTTTAGGATTTTTTCACGTAAGCGTGAGACTTCGTGCAGAATTTCTCTCAAAATACGAATAATGAATCATATTTTTTTTTTAATAAAATTGATGCGAGAAGGACTTACACCAAATATATGCATCCCCTAAAGACCTGGGTTGGCTCCTCCATCTTGAAAAGAAGAAGAAGAGGGGATTTTATGGGCTGGTTATCTGTGGATGCGGGTTTTAAACAGCTGAAGGTCATAGGGAAGACAGTGGCTGGAAGCAAGTTCCAGTATCTGGAGTCATAGGGATAAATACATTTAGATCACAAGTACTTTTTAGTTAAATACTTTTAACACTTATCACTCCAAATTTAACATTTCGTAAATTAAATTCAACCTTTTGCAAATAAAGATTGAAAATATTTTCGTGCCAAAAGTTGCAGAGCTTGATTTTTAAAAGTAAATCAAAGAGGGTGTCTTAGAGGTGTATCAGAAGACTCAGAACCTTAGACAACATAAGGCGAATATAATTGAGGTATTTAAACTATAGAAGCATATTGTGCTATATAGCTAAAACTGGTCACAAAAAACTTCTATTCTAAACTACTAAATCCTCCCCAAATAACGATTTTTTTCTAAAGCTAGTTTGCCTAAAATTTTATGAATTCCTTTTTTTTTTGAACTTCAAACATTTTGGTACAAAAAAAACTTGCGACCTTCTGAACTTGACTTTTCCCTGGTATTGGAATTCATACAGAAGGTACATAAAAAAATCATATTTCTCTCCACGTTTCAGGCGTACGAATAAATAAGGTTTAGGGAAAGCGGTGTTGGCTTATAGTGAAACATATTAAACACAGGAATTATTTGACGGATTATAGTGGTGTTTCACAAAGAGGCTTTGATCCGTCAAATAATTCCTGTGTACGAATAAATATTAAAAAAATTTGGTAACGTACGTACCTACTAACTATTTTAACTAACATTTTATTTTTAATTTGAAAGTTTATATTAGGAAAATAAGGACAAGTTTTTATGTGTGACTCTTTTATTTATCCACCAACGTTTCGTCTAGCTTTGCCGACTTCTTCAGGGCTTCTACAATTATAAGAACATTATGATATGAATTTACAAAAGTACAATTCCAATTCCAAAACAAACATGTATTAATAGCTTACCCACCAAATAGTCATGTCACACATTCGTCTATATTTTCTTGTTATTTTCGTTACCATTGAAGACCATCAGAACCCAAATTTCAAAAAATATTTGCACATTCACAAAAAAAAAAAAAAAAAACAATTTTTCTATCTTTTTCTTTTTATATTAACAATTTCATTAGATATAAAACAGAAATATCTAATGAAAAGAAAGAAAAATTGTTTTTTTTTGTGAATGTGCAAATATTTTTTGAAATTTGGGTTCTGATGGTCTTCAATGGTAACGAAGATAACAAGAAAATATAGATGAATGTGTGTATAGTTGACTTTTGGTAGGCAAACTATTAATACATGTTTGTTTTGGAATTGTAATTGTATTTTTGTAAATTCATATTATAATGTTCTTATAATTGTAGAAGCCCTGAAGAAGTGCAAAGTCGACGAAACGTTGGTTGATATATAAAAAAGTCACACATAAAAACTGTCTTGTCTCCTAATATAAACGTTGAAATTAATACAAACTATGGACGGAAATGATAATAATAATTTTATTTTTATTTATTTTTTACTAATTTTCTGCAAAATATCCTAAATTAATTGAAAAAATAAATAAATTTCAGGGAAATTTTGGATAAGCAAGGTCGTTTCTTTATTCATGATTTTATTTAGTAACTTGTTTCGTTTTTATTTCAAATTGTCTAGGTAGAATCTCGCAAACAAATTTTGGCCTACATCCATTTGTAATGAAAATAAAATAAGTTAAGAAATCACTAGGAATAACTTTAATTATATTTTATATGTACTAACCAAAAAAATTTTGTGGATACAATTTTCTTTTAAATCGGTGTTAGTTTTTTTTTAGACAAATATGTCATCTTAAGCCTAAAACATTTCAATACAAATCCAATCATTACAAAATATACGATCACAACTTCACATCACAAAACAACACACTCTCAAAAAATACATCAAAATGGACATACCTTGGAAAAATCTTAAGATGGGAAAAATTACCTTACATCGAAATTATCACAATATGTACCATTATCACTCTGTCCAACAATTATTAATCAAAAAATTCAATTATTTTTATTAAATAGAATGTAAAGTTTGAGAAAACAATTAATATCTCGAAAAATATAATTTTTTCGATTTTCACTCATTAGGGCTTTTTGTAGACCATAACATCATGGTTTTGCTCAATTTTTTAAATCAAAATAGTTTCAGCCGTTTTGAGATATTTTAGAAAGCAAAAAAACAACACATTTTACTTTACCATACGGGTTATGGTCAAGTAATGTAATCGTGAATGAAAAAAGTGGTTCAACGAAACCATGGCATTTCGGTCTACAAAAAAGCTCTAATAAGTGAACATCGAAAAAATTATATTTTTTTAGATAATAATTTTTTTGTCAAATTGTCTGTTAGTCTGTCTAGTTGTCTGGTTGTCTGTTAGTCTGTGCGTTACCAAATTTTTGTGGACGAGCTAGCTCAAAAACTAGTGTGAATATCGAAACCAAATTTCACACGTAGTTTTTGATCCATTGAGATTAAGAGCTGATTAGATTTTGGTGCATATCGATCCAAAATTAAGGGGGGGTGGAGGGGGTAAAAATTAAAAATCTAGGCCATTTGAGCAAACTCAACCAAATTTTGTAAACATAATCAGTGGGGCTCCAGAAGTCTAAAAATGCAAAAACTAACTGCCCAAAATGGAGGGGGAGGGGTGTAGGATCAAAAAATGAAAATATAGGCTCTTGTACCAAACTCAACCAAATTTTTTTGTATACGTAATCAGTGGGCCTCCCCAGAACTCTAAAAATGCAAAAACTAACCCCCCTCCCCTACATTATTATAAATAATTTTATTAAATATTAAATATAAGTGAGGGGCCAGGTTGTATGGTAAAGTCAAGTGGATGGCCACATCAGAACACTTCAGCTTATTTCATGCACGATTACATTACTTGACCAATATTCCCTGTATGGTAAAGTAAAAATGAAAGAAATTATCTCTCATTTCTCCCAGCGGGATTCGCTCATTGAGCATACTGTGTAGAGAATAATTTGACTTCTAAATTAGATGCTCTGATTGTGTCATTTTTATATTCTAGATTTTCGATAAGGAAATTCGTTTGATTGTGCATGAATGGATACTTTGAAATGTCACAAGTGAAACTCTAGTCTTGATCATTCAAAACGAGGAAAGAACAATGTATAGAATTAATTCAATGTTATATTCAAAAACTTGATTGGCACAAAATCAGATAAAAGAATGATTAAATGTTATTCATGTTTCGTGGGTTGTCAAACTTCTAGCCAAACAGGAGATCATTCAAGTGCTATACATATTTAATTGCGCGACCCTCTTTTTAAATAAAACATAAGAACATTTTAGCAAAAACTGCCCATTTCATACATACTATTTCTACAAAGAAAAATAAATAAATTTTTGTTTGGAAAAATTAATAAAAAATATTTATTTATATACTTATTAAGTGGATTTTGATGAGGCAGTCCAAAATTCAAAAAAATAAAGATAATTATAACTATCTTTTTTTATTCAAAAACCGACGTTTATTCCCTCCTTCTTCAGAGTTTTGAATAAAAAAATAGTTATAATTATCTCTCTTTTTTTGAATTCCGTCTCCAAAAACTACTTCAATCTTATTATTTATTTACCTTAATTATACTTATTTTGCTGCTATAGGTAACTTATAAATATATACTACTTAAATGTTGCCAGATATGTCAAATTTAAATTTGCATACCTAAGTATTAAGTTCGCGACTAATTTTATTGTTCCAGACATCTTTAAAATCAATAACATTTAGGGGAAGCGGTGTTGGTTTATAGTGAAACATATAAACACAGGAGTTTTTTACTGGGTTATAATGGTGTTTCATAAAGAGAGGATATTTAATATTTAATAAAATTATTTATATTCATGTAGGGGAGGGGGTTAGTTTTTCCATTTTTATACTTCTGGAGGCCCACTGATTATATATACAAAATTTGGTTGAGTTTGGTAAATGGCAAAGATTTTCAATTTTTGCCCCCATTTTGGGTGGTTAGTTTTTGCATTTTTAGACTTCTGGGGGCCCACTGATTATGTATAAAAAATTTGGTTGAGTTTACTCAAACGGCCTAGATTTTCAATTTTTGACCCCCCTCCCCATTTTGGTTGGTTAGTTTGTATTTTTAGACTTTTGGGGTCACACTGATTATGCATACAAAATTTGGTTGAGTTTGGTAATTGGCCAAGATTTTCAATTTTTGACCCCCCCCCCCCATTTTGGGTGGTTAGTTTTTGCATTTTTAGACTTCTGGGCTCCCACTGATTATGTATGAGTTTGCTCAAATGGCCTAGATTTTCAATTTTTAACTCCCCTCCAACCCCCCCCCCTTAATTTTGGGTCTATATGCACCAAAATCTATTCAGCTCTTAATCTCAATGGACCTAAACTACCTGTCAAATCTGGTTTTGATATTCACACTAGTTTTTGAGCTAACTCGTCCACAAAAATTGGTAACGCACAGACAAACTAACAGACTAACAGACAAAACAATTATTATCTCGAAAAATATAATTTTTTCAATGTTTACTTATTAGAGTTTTTTTGTAGAGCGAAATGCCATGGTTTTGGTTTTTAAGGAATTTGGTGTTGGTACTTGGTGAAACATTTTTTTAAAATTGGATAAAAATACTTGGTAGGTTTCACATTAACAAAATCTGCCATGGTTTTGCTCAATTTTTGTAATCAGCATAGTTTCAGCTGTTTTTTAGATATTTCGAAAAAAAAGAAGCAAAAAACCCACTTTTTTCATGCACGATTACAATGCTTGACCATAACCTCTATGGTAAAGTAAAAATCTCGAGCTTTTTGGTTAAATTTATTTATTATGAATATAAACTGGTGAGTTTTTTTAATTAAAAAATATATTTTTCAAAACTCTAACTTTCTCGAGGAAATTTCCTCAAATTCCCTTAGAAAAAATAAATTAAAAGCCAATCGATGTTTAACCTTTCTGACATCTTAATTGAAAATAGTTAATAAGATCTTTGATAATGTCTTTTGATTTCTTTTATTTTTTTATTCTATTTTATTCATCATAGAGTTTTAAAAAAAGTTTACCATCGTGAGAAAACTCTCTGATTTCTTCCCTTTTAATAAAAAAGACAAAGTTTCATTTCCTCCACCAAAATAAATAAATAAATAAATATTTATTTTGTTTTTAAGTCTCGATTGATAAATATTGAAGTTAAAAATCAATTTTTAATCAAAGTTCACCAACTAATAGCAAACCACTAAATTAAAGATTTTTCATTTCGTTTTATGTTTTCATTTATATACTTTTTTTATTCTATTGACTTCAAGATTGATTATCCGTGTTTAAGCCGTTTGAACGTAAAAAACCTAAGCAAGTAATATCGATCTTAAGGAATTCAAATAAATAAATATTTTTCTATTTATTTTATTATGATAAAAATTGTACTAAACTGACTATGACTCGTTTAAATATTCAAACACCACACATTCTGAGGTATATATATATATATATTTTTTTTTTTTAATGCAATGGAATGCAAGAAGGGGTGCACCAGTAAAGATGCAGCCCCTATGGATCTCGAAAGAACCTTGCATTACCGAAGGGAAGAGAAAGTTGATTAAGTGAGAGGGTGTAGATGTAGGTGTCTATGCACTCCGGTTTTGAAGGTTTGAAGATTATAGGTGCTGGGAAAGATAGAGGCTGGAAGAGAGTTACAGTTCCTTGAAGTCATGGGGATATATGTATTCGCGAATGAAGTGGTCCGGCACTTTTCTAATTTGACCGCGAGAGAGTGTTGGGAGTCGGCAAAACGCGTGCTACGTGCAAAGCATGCTTTGGGGGGAATTATTGATTTTATCTCATCAGAAAACCTGCCGTGATAGTATCTATAGAAAAGGGAAAGGGCATAGACATCTCTTCGATGAGCCAGCGAGTCGAGGGAGTCGGTGAGGGTAGAATCGTCAATTAGCCTGACGGCTCGTTTCTGAATTGCATCAAGGGTAGCAAGAGAGTATTTTGAGGCTCCTCTCCATAGATGAGAGCCGTATTCGAGACAGGGGCGGATTTGGGCCTTGTAGATGGTGAGAAGTTGTGGGGGTTTGTAAAATCGCTTGGACCTGAATAAGAAGCCAATCTTCCTTGCTGCAGATTTCGCCACAGAGGAGATGTGTTCATTCCAAGACAGGTCAGATGCGACAGAGACTCCCAACATGGATAGGCTGTCACACATTTTTAGGGTATTCGAATCGAAGTGAATATCAGGGAAATCTTTATTTTCGCGCCTAGAAATTAGACAACATTGAGTCTTGTTTGAATTGAAGTTAACTAAATTTTGTGAGCCCCATTTATTCAGTTTGTCTAGGTCGAGAGTAATTGAGGATGCAATATTGATTCGATTATTCGGGAGAGAGGGTTGTATATGAGTCAACACTTGACTAGGATGTAGTAGTCGGTTGCCACAGGATACTTCTCCCATAAGAAATGAAAGATTTTTTCTGTTTTTGGTTCTTAATATTTTATTCAAGAGACGTTTCAATAAGTATGCCTTGTCATCATCAGTCTAAAAAGTAGATTAATCTACGAGAAGTATCCTGTGGCAACCGACCACTACATCCTAGTAAAGTGTTGACTCATATACCTCAGAATGTGTGGTGTTTGAATAAATATTTTTATTTGACTCCCAAAAGCCCATATTGTTTTATATAAAAGGTAACCACAGTTTCAGTGTACCATCACTTCTTTTTGTTCTCTTTTCTTCTTTCCTTTCTGTGTGAAAACCCTAAGATGCTGGGGCTCCCTACTTAATCCCCTATTAATAATAATAAATGTTCTTCTATTGAGGTGAGATTACAAAAGATGCCGACTTCTTGACGATCAATCATATCGCACAAATTGATAGATTGCTTAGAAACTCCAAAATATTAACGTATTATGTTCATCCTTGGTTATAATGATGTAATGATTTAATACAGTCGAATCTCGATAATTCGAAATCCAAGGGACTACAAGAAAAATTCGAATTATCGAGACTTTTAATTATCAAGAGGAAAGAAAAAAAAATCGAATTATTAAGAGTTTTTATTATATTTTGCAAAATATGTATGAGGTTACATAAATTTCTTATACAGCCTCAATTAAAAAAGTAAAAATAATGAAAACGACAAAAAAGAACAAAAAAATTACATATTTATTAACATTGCAATAGAGAATAACTGGATACCGGATTCCTATGCAATTGCATATTTTGTTTGCCGCCACATACGATGGATTGATATACATCATTTATCTATCCGAATCATGCATCTAGGATACTCTAGGTTAAATTTTATAGTGTATATTTTTGCATATTTGAGTAATATTTCAGAAAATTGCATATTTGATTAATATTGCATATTTGAAGAATTCTCAATAAAATTGCACATTTTAAGGATTTTTTATCAAATATTGCATATTTCGCACCAAATGCAGATTTTTTAAAAGAAAAGCTTGTTAATATAAAAAATAAAAGCAATACAATACAATCGAGCCTGTTAAATAAAACTACCCTCCCACCCGTATTATTTTGTTCACATTTTTTGAAAAATTATTATATTTATTATGTTGATTTTATTCAAGAGCACCTATTATTTCTTTGAGTTTAAAGATTTTTTAATATATTAAATATAATGAGAATTTTGTGCAATTTTTTACTAAATAAAAGTAGATATTTGACACTTGGTCTCTATAGCTTATTTTATCATTTTATTCCTTTCATAGCACTCCTTCAAATATATAGTCTTTTTGTCTTCAATTTTCATTTTTAGGTGCATAAAAAATTTATTTTGCCATCTTTTACTGCATATATTAGCATATTTCAACGGATTCTGCATATTACTTGCAATGTCAGCATTTTTAATTGCATATTTTATGGCATATTTTGGCACTTTTTACTGCATAAAAATGCAGTCTCTAATAATAACATACCTAATTAAAAAAAATTAAGAAATAGTTTTTAAAAATTTACATGTCAATTTATGTTATATGTAATCATATAGGCCTAAAGTAATTGAGGAATAGAAATTGTCATTTGATAATTTTTAGAGATATTGAGATATTAAATTTATTTTATGTTTGGTAATGGTAACAAGTCTTTTTATATTTAAATTGTCCTTTAACAATTGCGGAAGTAAACCTAATAGTAAATAAAAACTCTGTTCCAAAGCATTTTCCAAAATCAAAATTCGAATTATAAAGAGGAGAAGTGGCCTAGTTCGAATTATAGAACGTTCTCTCCCCCTCTTGTTACGAAAAGGATTTCGAGTTATTGAGCGTATTAAAATACACAGCATTTTTTCGATTTACCTAAGTCATCAGCTAAAGAGTTCGAATTATCGTGATTCGAATTATCGAAAGTCGACTGTATATATTTCTTTAAAAATTATTTTTTCTTTCAAATATGTTTTTCTATTTTTCTATTTGTCCCACAATTGTAATAAATTTAAAATTCTTGATAAATTATTTTTATTTATTTATATGTAATGGCCAGTCTAGATTCCCACAGGTTAACTATCTTCAGTAGTAAATATCGTTTTAGTTTTTGAAAAAATAAATCATTTAATTATTCATAAATTATTAAAGTTGTTATAGGGAAACAAGGACTACATCTTTTATGCAGACAATTTACATTTTATTGCCAACGCTTCGTCAACCTTGTTGACCTCTTCAGAGCTCAAATAGTCAACTTCCCTGCATATTTGTCATTTTTATAATTATGTATTCTTTCTTAGTAAACATATCAAGGCAATATAATAATAAAACTTGAGTCAAAGATGCGAGTGAGTTTCACAAAAAAAGAAATAAAACAGGAGTTTTGAGTTCGATATATTTTCGGGGTGAGCCCATCATCAGGAGTCAGAGAAACCGATTCCTGATGATGGGCTCACCCCCCGAAATATATCGAATTCAAAACTCAATTTTGTTTTATTTCTTTTTTTGTGAAACCCACCTCGCATCTTGCTCAAGTTTTATTTTTATATTAAAATGTTTTACCTAGAACCAACACCTAACTCCTTAAAAGTTATATGTTATGAAATGTTTACAAAGAAATAATAATTATAATCTGATTGATGTTGACTTGCCTTGATATGTTACTAAGAAAGAATAATTATAAAAATGACAAATATGCAGGAAAGTTAGCCATTTGAGCCCTGAAGAAGTCAAGAAAGTTGACGAAACGTTGGCAATAATATGTAAATTATCTACATAAAAGATGTAGTCATTATTTCCCTATAACAACTTAAATAATTTAATCGATGGACATAACTAATCAAAATAATTATTCATAAATTTTATCTTCATACAGAGATATTTTGTTAAAGATTATTGGTGTGGGTTCTTGGTGAAACATTTTAAATAAAGTAAAGAGAATTTTGAAAAATTTAAGAAACTATTTAAAATTTAAAATATAAAATACTAAGTAGATTTCACAAAAATAAAAGACAAGAAACTGTTTCCTCCTGAAGATGGGCTCATACCCCGAAATATATATGTAGAGTCGTGCTAAAACAAGCATTTTGTCCTTTATTTTTGTAAAACCTACCTAGTATTTTAAATTTTAAAAAGTTTCTTAAATTTTTCAAAATTTTCTTTACTTTACAGAGATATTTATTTATCTCTAGATATACTAGTATATGTATAAGCTTATAATCTATGAAAAGAAATGAAGAATGATATATCTTTATTGACAAAAACTAAAACGATACTTGCTACTGAAGATGGATATCAACAAGTATTGAGCGAAACGGTCTCAGTACTCTCAATGGCTAATTGTTTGTCGAACTCTTTAAAAGAGGTGGAAAATTTTTCGTAATGTTTAGCGATGTGGCAATTTTTCGTTAATGAATGTTTTGAGTTAGAGAGCTGAAACTTGGCGCAGAGATGCGGAAGATTATTACAAACATTAAATCTCAGCTCATCTACTTTGATAGCTTCCAAATGGTATTCAATTTTTTATGGTTTTCTGTATTTTGAACGGGAAGTTCTAAAGTATGAAAAACCTAAAATTTAATCTATATTGCAATAGACAATAATTTTTTAATAAATCGAATTAGGTTCTAGAATTCTAAATTAAAACAAATTAGGTTCTAAACAAATCCGAAATTACTCGTATAGTCTGTTCTGGTCGAATATTAAAAATTCAAATTTTCAGTTAATTTTGATTCAAAGAAATAAAAATATTATTGGCTCATATCAAAATTGTATAATTTTAATAATATTAATCAAATGAATTTTTATTTTACTACGTGTATTTTAAATATCAAAAATTGACTGAAAAGTCAAAACTTATTTCAAAACGGGTATATATATCTATATCTACGGTTTCCGTAAATTTTAGTGATGTTTTTTCTGAACAAATGTTTTGAAGTAGAAAGTTGAAACTTGGCTTGAACATTTGTATTTAATTTTGGTAGCAGTATACTATGAAAAATTTAAAGTTCTGCCAACACTAATAACAGTAACGAATCTTTTCGAACAATATTGCGGCTTTTATTATGACAAACTTGTGTGTCGAATTTAAGCACATTTATGTCAAATAAATACAATCGTTTGATAAAACGATTTTTTTCTTTTTTTTTCAACAGGAAAAGCCAAAATCTTGCCTCTCGTCAGCATTAGAAATGTCAACATTTTGACGCAAAAATGAAATTTCTGAACTGATGATGTTATTAAGAGTATCAAAAAAATAATCCTTAATGGGGTTCTTTTGCGACAGTCCACACAAAAAGTTTTAGCATCGTAACCACACTATAAATATGAACGGTGTTAAAATTTTAGGTTATGTATTTTTAACGTGACTGTACTTTTTACACTACTATATTCTCTTTATGAATGGATCGTTTCCAAGCCATTGAACTTATATCCCCTCCACTAAAAATAATCTCCCAAATATGTTTTTTTTATTTTTTATCAAAACTACGTGGTAAATAATTTTAATTTTTTTTTAAGTTAATCCAAATATATTATTCTAACAAATATTAGTTTTTCATCAAGATGGTGAAAGTCCTTCAATGTTTGGTGTGGTAAATCGTCTTCAAATTTTAACGGTGTGTTTATTATGCTTTTGATGACTTATATTCCAAGTTTCGAAGACTTCTTGAATTTTTGCATTTGTGAAAGAACTACCTTAATCGATTTCTCTCCAAATTTCAGACATTTTTAAACAAGGATAACTAAAAAAATGAACTTTCTACGATTTTCGTTCTTGAGGGATATGAAATTGACATACAAACAAACATACGGCTAGACAGAAAATTATTTTCCCCATGTTTCAGATATTTTTATCCATGTTATTAAATAAATTATAGTGAAAAGGTGTTAATAACTTTAAAATTAATTAAAAGATTAATAATATCATCACTTCCAACTGTTAAACATTTTTATTTCAATCGAACGAAAGCTTCGAACTTTAACTAACGTTAAGATTATAAAATTATAAACTTAATATCGAACTTATTTAAGAATCCTTCCATTCTATTAGCATTTTTTCCCTTCTGATAATTATCATACATAATCATAAATTCTTTATTTTTTACCATTCTGATGTGCAGGAATGCAATGAGAAAATTCCATTGAGCATTGAATATAGGAGTCGAACAAAAAGAATGCATTTCAAACGACCACGTTTTATATTAATTAAATATTAAAGAGTGAATATTATGACGAAAGAATGTTTTTCGCTTTTTTTTCTTTTCTTTAATTTAAGGAGGTTCTGGACAGCTTATCTATCTGGTTGATCTTCGAAAAAATCTTTTGTATTTCTACAGAGTGACAACTTCTGCCTACTAAATTTTTTAATAAAAAAAAATGGTTAATAATGAGGTTAATTTCGAATAAAAATCTTTGTTTTGATAATATTAATAAAAAGAATATTGAGATACAAACATTTATTTAATACAAAAACGATTTCAAGAAATAGAGCTGGAATTCTAGACTAGTGCTTTTGTTTTATTCTGTTGGCTGCAAATAACTTTTTATTTTTTACATTTATGATTAACTAATTAACTAGACTGTCAAATCTATTGAAAAATGTTCCATTCGATTCATAAAAGTTGAATTATTGATCTGTATAAATTTGTTGAAAATGGTATAATTTGTATAGAACTTTTATATCTCTTTTAAAGGCTCGGTCCTTTTACTTCCATGATAAAAGGACAATTTTCAATAATTTATTTCTCGTTAATGGGACAGACTATCAACTTCAAATTTCGGGAATAAATATTTAATGCATCAATGATTCGATGGTAAAAACTTGAGAATTTTCTTATAAAAATGATAAACAGTCCCGAACCCCCTTAAGTATTGGATTATATATATCCAGCAAGATGCCCCCTGGATTCCGTAGTGGGTTTTAAATTTATAATTTTGTAGTAAATTTTATTTTTCATGAATATTAATATAAATTCAAATTAGTGGGTTTTAAAATGAAAAAAAAACTAGGCCCTTTGAACAAAATCAACCAAATTTTGTATACATAATCCGCGGGGCTCCAGAAGTTTAAAAATTCAAAAACTAACCACCCAAAATGGGGAGGGGGAGGGGGTGTAGGGCCAAAAAATGAAAATATAGGCCCATGAATCAAACTCAACCAAATTTTGTATACATAATCCGTGGGCCCCCAGAATTCTAAAAATGCAAAAACTAACCCCTCTCCTACATACATTCATATTAGTGGGTTTTAAAATTAAAAAAATCACGTCGGCGTCGTCGCGCAAGCCGATTATTAATTAAGTATGTTACTTTTTTCTTGTTTTTCTTTTTCTTTTGAAAATTATTCTAATTCTTATTTACTTTTTTTAAAAGAGAGTTAAATAATATATTAATTCAACTAAACTGTTTTTATTTTCCTTTTATAAGTAAACGTATATCGATTTAGTTTAATCTGTAGACTTCAAGATGCCATACTAAGATATACAAATGTTTGAATAAACTGAGTTCTCTCATGAAAATAGAAAACTCTCATAAAAAGTTTATTGATTGAAAAAAAGGTGAAATTTTTTCTAGACTCGATACACTTTTTGCAAATTTTTCTTATTTGGTAAAAATTAAAAAACGCTTCTATGGCTTCTAATTAGAACTAAACAAAAAGTAATAGTGATTTTTAATTTGAAAAAGTCCTATTGAATTAATTTAATCATGTTTTAAAATTTTTATGAGGTTGATTAATCCCGATTCGAAGTCGATAAGTATGATAGCACTCATTATCGAATTTTGTCCATATTAAAAGTGAAAACTGAATATATTTTATCGCCAACAGTAAGAAGAATGTAGAAACTATATATCAAAAGTATTGAAGTCGTATTATGTTTAAATTTATACTTACTATATATATAATGAATATTAGATAAAAGTTTTAGTGGGTTTTAAAGAGACGACTTTTAACTTCTCTTTTTTTTAAGGCTTAAACTAATTTAAAATATACTTGACCATACCCTCCTGTATGATAAAGTAAAAAGTGTGCAAAAGACCAGTCTTCTATTTCAATTTGAATACGTGCTTTAGATTTTTACATTGAAATAATTTCATGTTTCTCTCCATTATTATTTAATTGTGATTCCAAATTGCTCGAAAAAATTGAAACTCAACAGATATTTTATCCCTAATTGTAACAATTAAATAATAATTGTGATTCGTGAAATTCCTATTTCATTTCAATATAAAATTCAAGTACTTTGCGGCACGTGTTCTGATTGAAATTCAAGGCACATATTTTTTTAAATTATTCCAAGGGTCTTAAATCAATAGAGCAATTAAAATTGGTACTTATCTCTGTTAAGAACCAACCTAAAATATACTTTTATATATAATTATATTTGATAGAGACTATATATAGTTTTTAAATGGATAAGCTCGGGTATTCTCATTTTGATTTAATTGTTTTGACGAATATTTTTTTCTTCATTTTTTTATAAAATGTTTTTGTTATTCTATTATTTTCTCGAATTTTTTTTTTAATTAGTATATTCGGGTTTTAGACTTTTTTATACATCTTTTTACATACATGCAGGCATGAAATGATCAAGTCTCCTTAGATTGAGAGATGGGAAATAAGCTCTTTTACTTTTTATTTTCCCCCTTTATCTGAATGATGTAATTTGAATCCTTCAGAAACCTCATTTTTAGTATTAGTCCAGTCAACGAACGCTCAAAAAGGGGGTATAGAAAACATTTTAGAGGAGAGAATTTTTTTCTTATGGAATGTGTTTGGGCTAGCTAGTGTAAAAATACTACAAGTCCCCAGTCCTAGCTACCGGGCTTAGGGGTGGAAGGGGGATGGAAATGTCCCGTTTTTTGGTTTTTTTGCTTATATCTCAAAAACGGTAGGTCGTAGGGAAAAAGTTACTCTTAGCAAAATAAAAGCTTATAATATTTACTAGAAGATTGCTTTTATTTAATAAAACGTCGAAATTTTCAGACTTTAACCCAAAAACTCGCACTTTTTTCGATTTTTTCCCATTTCGACAATGATGGAGCACTTTTTTGACAAAGACCATTCTATATATTTTTCAACTAGATTAAATTTGCTACAATTAAAACAAAGTTGCATCTTAATTGGATAATGGTAACCCGTGCCGCAATTAGGTTGAAGTTTTGAAAAACTGCAATTTTTTGCAAAAAATCTCAGTTTTCTCTTGATAAAATGAAAGGCGCTGATCTTAGAAACTTGATTTCTATCTCATTCTCTAGAAAGTTTTATTGACTTGAACGTTTACTTGGACCACTTTTTTGATAAAACTCTTAGATTTATAGATATCTAGAATTTTCCTGACAGGAAATGATCCATATAATACTCCTATAATATAAATAGCTTTGAGAGTAATTGAATTGAAATGAGAAAATGCAAAGTTTATAAATAAACGGAACGAGATTGAAAAAAGTTTTCCATTAAATGGTGGATTTTCATCTAATATTTTTCATCTTATATAAAAATTAAGGCAAATTGATTTATCACATTAAATTAAATTAAATTCTTAAAAGTTAAAAAACAAAAGTGTTTCGTGATTAGGGTGTCTGGATTATATATAAATTTCCCTGACTAAATCGTTGGTCAAATTTTTAAGCAATATTTTAAATTAAGTGGATATTGATGACATATTTCAAAATTCAAAAAAGAGAGATTATTTAAACTATCTTTTTTATTCAAAAACCTAGGTTTCGGTGGCATATTCCCTTGTTCAAAACCCTGAATGCCTCATCAATATTCACTCAATTCACTTATCAGCCCCTCTCCAAAAACTACTTCAATTTTATTTGAAATTAATATTATGTCACATGATTTTTAAATTTGTACTTTTTAAGACTAGCTAATAAATTTTTAAGTTTAATAAAAATTAAATGAAACAATTTTAATTAGTACATTTTTAAAATGAATATAAGGGATATTTTTTTTAATCCTTATAATGCTTAAAAGCGATAAATAACAGTGTATAACAAAAAAAAGCGTTCTTTGCAATTAATTTTCAAATTTGCGGATTAAAATTAATAAAAAATGTCGAATTTTCCTTATTACTTTCATCTGATATGTATATCCCAAAATCTTTTTCAGTAATTTTAAGTAGAAACATCTTCACTTGTCGCTAATAAAGGAAAAATTACAGTGAATACAGGCTTAAATTTTCAAAATGGCGGCCCTGTCAATTTTTAATTCTTTATTTATCAATAATTGTTACTTTTTTAAATTATCTTATATTTCATAAAATTTTAATAATTTATTTATAAACAAGACACCTTATTTTTTCAAGTTGGTTAATTATTAACCGAGTTATGGTGGTTTTAGTTGTGGTTAGTTATTCTTAAGTAAATAAAAAGAAAGATGGTGCTGGATTACCGATTGTTTGAATGTTCATAATTAATTTGACGAGCGAGTTGAACAAATCGATCTAAGATGGCAGCATTAGAAAATGAATAAAGTTTAAATTCAAATATTCAAAATTCGATGATGGCCGATTTCATCTTATCCAATTAACTATGACTAACCTTAATAATGACAATAAAAAAACATCAGAACTCGATTAATTGTAAACCGATTTTCCAAATTAAGATATAATTTTTTTCAGAATAAAATGCTTAATATTTTATTAAATAAAAGATTATTTGATAAAACTAACTATTGAGATATAAAGGATTGAATAATCGAGATGTAGCCAACATACTCAATTTTGAGATTCTATTTTCACTATAATTTTTGACTACTTTATCTATGAAGTATGAATTTTAAAACGACTATAGATAAAGTCTAGCAACTATCCATTGTAGTTTACTGCGATTTAAATTATATTCTCACGAAAACTTTATTATGGCGTAGGGAGTTGGCGACCCCTTTTTTCTGCAATCCCATACATAAATTTTTAAATGATCCAAGAAAAAAATGTATTTTTTCTAATTCTTCAAATATTTATTTATTTTCATTTTTTTTCACTCTCTCTCGTTTGTAGAAGCATAATAATTTTTCTTTGGCTTGTTTCGAGTTTCTCTAAATTAATTATTTTCTTCAATGAATGAAAATTTTATATTTATAGAATTTTAAAATATTTTCGAAATGTAAAATTGGCTAAAAAATTATAAGGAACAAATACTTTTTTTGATGGTACTAAAATTCTTTAATTTTTTTAGTAGATAGGAGGTTATGCATGCTTTAATATCAAAATAAATAGCGTATTTTTTGTCTCTAACTAATCTTATATAGTCCAGTCAACGTATGGGTTATAGAAAACATTTTAGAGGAGATAATTTTTTTTCTTATGGAATGTGTTTGGGCTAGTTAGGAGGTAAAAATACTAAAAGTCCCCAGTCCTACCCGAGCAGCACAATGTTTCAAACTATATAGTAACTATATAGGTCTTTATAGATTATTGAAATCTATATAGGCACTATATAGTTACTATATAGTTTGAAACATTGTGCTACTAGGGTAGATACCGGTCTGAAAGGTGGAATGGGGCTGGAAATGTCCCGTTTTTTGGTTTTTTGCTTATATCTCAAAAACCGTGGGTCGTAGGGAAAAAGTTACTCTTAGCAAAATACAAGCTTATAATATTTACTACAAGATTGCTTCTATTTTATTTTTCTTTATTTCTTTTGGTTTTTGAGATATTCGCCCGCGAATATCGTTTATGTTTGAAAAAAATAAAATTTTCTATATTTTTCGTCAAACCTTTGTATTTATCACCTCAGCCTTTCGTTTAACAGTAAATGTCCTCAGAAAAGAAGTCGTAGACCATTCAATTTCCTTTAAAATGATATGTACATTTATGATTTTATTTTCAAATCGTCTGGAGTTATATCAATTTAAAAATTTCAGGTCGATTTATACATTTTGTTAGAAAACCCTGCAATAGCCCAGTTTATAGCGAGGTTTCAGCTTCTATTAATTGCGGGAAAAGATTTTTTTCTAGGATCGTTTGGTATTTTATATTCCTTGTTCCATGAAAGGAAGACCGAGTAGCTCAGAGTAGCTTGTGGTAGCAGTTCAACATAAAAAATGTAGAATCTCTTTAAGAGGTTTCAGTTAAACTTTATTTCACCATCTTCAGTCCCCTAGCTAAATATCATATAATTATGAGTCATTTTCATAAGATCGTTTTGGCTGCATATATGAGATTTTGTAGAAATCGAATCAAAGTGTCTAGGACTTATATTTATAGTTGTATTTTTTTGAACCCCACCCCCCCCCCAATTTTGGCCCCCGATAAAAATAATAACTCTATTTTTTGAAGGAGACAATAAAAGAGTGTGCCTTCTGCTGGAATTATAAATTTTATTTATTTATAACGAGACTATAGTTTCGAGGGCTTTGCCCTCTTCATCCGTCTATTACAATTGATTCATAGGAATTAATTTATGAATGAAAGGTTAAAATTTTTCTTGTGGCCAAGTTAAGAATTGAAATTTATACTTGTTTTATTTTGGCTGTAGGTGGCGTTAATGAAGTTTTTATTTGAGCGGCTATTTTTAAAATAAAGATATCGGGAATTTCTATTTTTCCATTTAAGAATTTTTTGGTGAATTATTATATGATTTTAAAATTTCTAACGATTCGAAAATACTATTTTTATTATAGGTCCATTTTATAATATATTATCATCGTCTATGTATATTTAATTAACTAAAACAAAATGCATACCCATATTTTTAACTCGATAAATTTAATTTTGACATTTCGTAATGGTGGAAAAAATTATTTATGATATATACATGAAATCTAATTATCGATATCTATAAATATATATATTTTTGATTAGATTCCAAATTTACTCGTTTGCATCAGAGTTCCATGGCTAGAGAATCCACGGGGATTTCTGCATTATTGAACTATATTAATCACATTCCAGTTTGAGGAATTCGAAAATTAATCTTTGAACTTTTTTCTCCCTTTTGGGATCTGGCTTATTTCAATATGGCGAGTTCAAGGGATGACAACCTACCCCTTGGAAAATTCTATTCTCAAGTTGCGCATTCATGATCTATATTTCAAAGTGAATAAACTTGTAAATATTGAACGATTTCCAAACAAAATCCGGGTGAATATTTTCATTTTATAAATTCTTATTCAAGTGGAAAATCATTTTTCAAATCCAGGATTAAAAGTCTTAAAGAGAAATTTTCATTTACTAAATGTTTATTTTGTTTAATAGAAGAATTAAAACTTTAACTGGAAAGTTCTATTTTCTTCATTAAAGGATTTTCTAAAATTTGTTTAATAAAGTTTTGAAAACTTATTCAACTTGTTTTATATAAAATTAGCTATAGAGATAATATGTATGGTAATAAATCTCAGAACAATCTGAAAAAAGTCCAAAATTTTTGTGGTTTTTAGACCCTCAAGAATTTAGCACCAACCAGAAACCGCCGCAAACTCATATAACACTTATTTTGGATGCCTAATGTCGATTAAAATTATTTCCAGCCTGTGTATATTAATTGACCCTCAGAAATCTAATTTTTCTGGCCCTATATAGGTATAATTTTTTATTTTATTTTAAAATGTTTTAAGCCTTTATGGATAAAATGTAGCACCCATCGCTGGTACATTTTTTTTGTTTAATCGATTTATGTCACTAACTGTTTACAATGTACATATTATATAGTTCAACATATTAAATCACTCATCATCATTCTTTACGAATATCATTTTTGTGTAAATCGATAAAAATTGTCTGATATATTTTTAGCATCAAGTTGAATAATCGATAGGCATTGAAGTTAACACTCATTTCCAGGCATAATTCTTTTTCTTAAAAGGTTATAGGGTGTTTGTGGATTCATGTTAATATTAAATACAAAAATAAATAAATAAAAAACAAATTATTTTTAAATTGAAAGGTTTTTTTAATCACAACTAATAAAAGACAATAATTTTATTGAATTATTATTATTATTTATTTTATTAATTCAGTAAACAGTTTCGGTCACCACCGGTTGTCTTCAGTAGTACTAAAATTTGAAAAATGAAACATTTCGTATAATAAAATAATAATTAAATAAAATTATTGTCTTTTATTAGTTGTGGGTAAATAAACATTTCAATTTAAAAATAATTTAAAAAGTAAGTCACTTAAGTTCTGTAAGAATTTTATAATAAACAACTAAGTAAATATGATGAGAAGCAATAATGATCTCATACTCTTAATAAAACCTATAACGTGAGTGA
The DNA here is from genome assembly GCA_024734495.1 of Forficula auricularia. NCBI lineage: Eukaryota > Metazoa > Arthropoda > Insecta > Dermaptera > Forficulidae > Forficula > Forficula auricularia. Next base: position 2,352,372 of record JALMQS010000069.1, on the reverse strand, counting down.
CACATTCTACTTTCGCTTAACTTGGATGAATATAGATAAACATATTTTTAGTTTCTCAAAATTTTTAAAAAACTAAAATGTATAGACGTTAATGAACATTATATTTGATAGACACACTGATTAAAAAAAATCAACAAGGCCTTTTTAAGAACTATATGAAAAACTAAATAAACAGCAACTTTACCCAAATTCATTTGAAATATTAATATGTTTATTTCTTTATTATTAATCAGATATCACTGGCTATTTGAAGGCAATGTAGACTTGTCCAATCTGCCTCGCAGTGGATCAAGTAAAAAGATGCAATTCAAAAAAACAAAAATCACAGGGCATGTTTCATTAAAAAAAAATAATAATAATAATTTCGTTATTTTATATTGAAAACTCTGCGTAGAGTCCTAAAAAAGTTTGCACTTTTTCCTCTCATTATTTTATCAATTTTATATACTAAATACTACGTATATTAACCGCTACCCCAGGTCTTTTTGTTACTGATGCTTTTAGCCCTTTTATGAATAATTCTCTTTAAATTATAACACCATTTTTTTTTTAATTCTGGTCAAACCCCATAGAAAATTTTTCTACTATAAAAAAGCGTTTGTAACCTTAAACCGACCGGCCTTTGCTGTTCACTATTACTTCTTTACGAGCAGTACCTGGCGTGCCTACGGGACGCCCGGCACCGCTCGGCCCTCCGGGCTGGTGGCCCTGGCGGGCAGCGTCTCGAGATGTGATTATTAGCTGTCCGTAATTATATGTTTTGAAAAAATATTTTTTTGAATAATGAATATTGATCAAAGAAAGATGAAAAAATATCATTAAATGCTTTATAAATACTTTATTAGAGCATGCAACCATTTCTTTCGAAATTCCCGATCGGTTGGAAACCTATTTCTTTTTTAATAATACATTTCAATATTTAAATTTATCTAAAAAATGTCTCTAAATTAATTATATATAATAATTTTAAAATTAATTTATCTACTAAAATTTCAAATGACCCGCGCAGTAATAAATTAAGAATTAATCTCATTATCCCATTAAATCATATCTCATTAAAACTTATATTATAAATTAAATATATATAATATATATATATTTTAAAATTAATTTGTCTACTAAAATTTTAAGAATTTATATTTTTCTTAAATTCAAAAAAAAAAATTAATTTTCGCGGTATGAATTATTTCCAAAAAATTAAATTTATATTAATATATTTAAAATTAATAAATTTGTCTACTAAAATTTCAAATGAGACACGCCGTAAATCTAATATTCTAAGCTATATAGAGGAATATATTAATATATAGAGATATTAAATATATAATGTATATAGAGAATAGAGATGTTTTATTTGAAAAATTTGACAATCTAGCAACTGTCATTGAATATTAGTTGCTTTTTCTCCCACATGTTCACCTGACAGCGCCACGGGTACTGTCTGACAAGGGCTTTTATATATAAGAAAACTCCCAAAATTTTGCAAACACAAAAACTTATCCTTAATTCCCATTATAAACTCTCATTTATTATACAGTTGGTAAAATAATCAGAGGAAAAATTCAAACTTATTTAAGACTCCGTATTCAAAGTATTCAATATAAATTAATTTTTTTTCCTAATCAAACATGCCCTATGATTTTTGGTTTTTTGAATTTATCTAGTCGAAGTCCTCGAATAAAATTTGTTTCTGAAAATGCTGAACGAAATCGTTCTCTCCGTTTTCTCTAAGAGTTTTATGTTCAATAAAGGGAGTCATCAATTAACTAAATCCACTATAAAATATATTTAGCTTTTCAAAAAAAAATCCTGAATATCGACTAAAAAATCCGTCTTATCAAATAATCTCTATATAATTATATAGATAATTTAATTATGGTATTTTATGGTAATTATTGTTTTTTAATTTCAATTATTATTAAACATAAAGTTAATAAGCCAGCCCCTGTTTTATTACATTTTTTCAGTTTGAATAATTTTTTTTTAATATATCATATATTCTATGCTTATTAAATAATTACGTCAGATTCTGACGTCATACTGGCGAGTCTGAATCTAATACTCTACCCCAACTACCAGCATTTGGATTAGGAATCCGAATTGCTAATCCGGGTAGGTTAGCCTGTTAGTCCAGGCTTCCAGGCCGTTATCAATATCTCCCCAAGCTTCAACGAAATCTTGACCTATTTTCTCTTCAATTTTTGGTTAAATTTTCTTTAAAATCTGTTATATTTTAATTTTTAATCTAATTAATCATCAGAAGTGAAATTTTTAAAAATTAATCCCCGGAAAGATGAAAATCCATGGTCAGTACATAATTTCTTAACCTGTGTAATCTCATTTGAAAAATAGGAAGCTTTATGGAAGAATACACTATTTAATTGCATTAAGGAATAATTGTTTTATTTTTCAAATTTTCAATTAATAAAGGGAGAATTTCTCTTAAATCGATTTGAATTTAATTGAACGTTTTTCTATTGCTTTTATAAAGAATTGTATTTATTAGTTGAATAAAAGATTTCACTGTCGATGGTAACAGAATTGTTTTTATTTTAGGTTAAAAATAAAATTGTATTTATATTGTCTAATCATATGTATATTTGGCTTGGAAAATGTTTCTTATAATTTGAGTCTCTCTTTGATTTGTATTCACCTTCTCTCTTTAACTCATGTACACATATATTTTATTATTTTAATATAATTTATTATTTCTAAATTTCAGCGTCCAGTCGAATGCAGTGACTCTAATCATGAGCTGCTTGCTGTCTGATCATCATCTCTACAAGTCTCGAGGTAAAATTTTTTATTTGATAAATATTACTCCCTCCGTCCGAAAATATGGTATACATTTGAAAGAAAATTTTAGATTATCTCGAGTTTCGAAAGCAACTGGCAATACTCATTATATTGTTATTGTTTACATTGATAACTAAATATCTTAACATATTTGTGAGGCGTTGATTTTGAGTAAACCAGGGAATTTGAAGACCAAAGTTTAGTATTTTTAAGAAAAATAAAATAATCACCGCTGTAATTTCAAAATGGAAAATTTTAACTCAAATAACGTGAATTTACAAAGAAGAGATGCCAAATTGAAGCAATTGACTTATGAACAACGTTATGGTATCTTGCAACAGCTATTACAGTATTTGAAGGACAAAGAAAAATTAGAACACGGTGGTATTAATAAAAATTGATGGAATGTGTTCAAGATGCATTTAATAAACTAGAGAGAAATATCTACTCTTGATAAAGTTTTTATAACATTACAAACGCACATGGAATCAATTATGTTGAAACGAGGGGGAAATCACTCATACAGGTAAATAAGGTAAAACTTCATCGTGAAGGTCGATTAGCTGAAAAGTAGGTATACAGGGTATTTCAGGAGGAATAGTAAATATTTTAGGAGGTGGTAGTATAATTGCAATAAAAAAGTGTCCAATTTTTATTGAGTTCAGAGATACAGCTGGGTTCAATGTATTTTCGTTTCGTGTATTGGTACACCGGTTGCTATTAGCGTATTTATCAAATGTCAGCAGTAGAGTGTTGATGTTCCAGTTGTGAAGTTGTGCTTTAGTTTTTGAAGTTTTCATTGTGATTTGTTGGCCAAGTCTACTGTATTGTAGCGTTTAAACATGGCGCGCGTATTTATTTACACGTGGTGAGTGTGCCAATATTGGGTTACATACTAACAGCTGTAACTCTGTACTCAATAAAAATTGGACACATGTTATATGACATTTTTTATTGCAATTCGTCTATACTACCACCTCCCAAAATATTTACTATTCCTCCTGAAACACTCTGTATATATGTTCTGAAGAAGCGTTTAACAAGGCGCTAAATCTCGCTTTAACTAAATTTAGATTAAACTAAAATTATTTGTATTTAGTTTTTGTGATAATAAAATGAATTTAATATTTTTTCTATATTTAATTTTAGTTTTATTTGATTTTTTTCGCAAATGTATACTATATTCTCAGACAAAAAAAAATATTAAAATGTATACCATATTTTCGGACGGAGGGAGTAATTCATTAGAATTTTTAATAAATACAATCATTTTTTTTAATTCATCATCTCTTAAATTTCATAAAAATTATCAATAATTTTTTAATAATCAGCAATAATATGAAAGATATATCACTCTATCTATACCTAAATCTATTCTATAATAATATTTTTAAATATTGCATTAAAATATAAATTTTTCACTTTTGAATATTCATATCAAATTATAAGATAGCCGATTATTTTAAATTTAAATAAACTGCAACAGATCGTTGCTAATCTTTATCCAAATTCATTTGAAATAATGATTGATTCTCATTTAATACTCGAGGAATAACAATTCTAGATTGGATTTTTGACGTTTCGGCTATTATTGGTAACCATTGCTGAAGACATGAAGGAATCGAGTTAAATTCAATAATAGCTACCGATTCTCATCTAATACTTGAGGAATAATAATTCTACATTAGATTTTTGACGCTTCGATTATTATTGGTAACCATTGCTGAAGACATGAAGGAATCGGCTTAAAATCAAAAATAACAATCGATTCTTATCTAATACTAGAGGAATAACTTTATTGCATTCAATTTTTGATGTTTTGACTATTAATGGCAACCTCTACTGAAAACGTGGAAGAATCGACTTAAAATCAAAAAGACTAAATTCTTTTTTGGTAAACAACTCAAATTTAGAATCACTAGATAGCGAAATTTTACAAATTAAGATAATAATCTTGGAGTAAAATATTTAACGCTTTTACAAGTTAACATATGTCAGAGGTTCGCATCTCACAGGTGAGCCAGATGGCCCGGATTGCTCTTACTGGCACTCGGGTTCGATTCCCCAGGGTGTGAAAAACAACCCTTCTGACATATAATTAAAAATAATCAATTCCATCGGATTTAATAGATGATACCATCTTATGATTTTCTAAGAAAATTTGAATCTATTACCATAGGGAAATTGAAATCTTTCATAATATTTAATAATTCATGTTTGGACTTAATACCATAAATTATATTAGATAATAATCGAGAAAATTCCTATTTATTTATTATATTTAATTAATTATTATATGTATAATATAATTATTATTCGTTTTCAACAAGTCTATCTCGAAGCTTAGGAGCCAAAACACCCAGAAGAGAGCAGCACTTTATGAAAACGCCTGTATCTAGACAACCGACTGTGACCAGAGGCATTTTTTTTAATACAGTAAACTCCCGATTATCCGAGCAAATGGTGGGGAGAGGGGGCAATCGAAAAACACGGATAAATCCACCTATAATGATTTATTTCTAATTTATAACATATTATACATTTCTAAGGCAGACAATTATTTTAACATGTTTTGAAAGTCTGTGATTTTGGTTTGTTTGCAGGAATATTTTAATGATTTATACTTTACCATATAGGGTATGGTCAAGTATTGTAATCGTCCATGAAAAAAGTGTTTTTTTGCTTCTTTTTTTTCGAAATATCTAAAAAACGGATGAAACTATTTTGATTAAAATAATTGGGCAAATCCATGGCATTTCGGTCTACAAAAAAGTTCTAATAAGTGAACATCGAAAAAATTATATTTTTCGAGATAATGATTGTTTTGTCAAAATATCTGTTGGTCTTTTATTATGTTAGTAAATGCGTTAGCAAATTTTTATGTACGAGCTACTTCAAAAACTAGTGCAAACTCAATCAAATTTTGTATATAATCAATGGGCTACCAGAAGACTAAAAATTAAAAAACAAACCGCCCAAAATGGGGCGGGGGGGGGGGGGGCGGCGGTGAAAACTGAAAATCTAGGCCCTTCTATCAAATTCAACCAGAAGTGTATGGTAAAGACAAGTGTACCACATCAGAACGTGTCAATTTATTTTAATATTAGTTCGAATTTTCTAAGAGCTATTATGTCGTTATACTCAAATTCCCATTGGTCGATGTACTCCAACAAAGTGTCAACAGAAATCAGGTCCGTATTGTGATTAATGCAATTGATAATATTTTTCCTTTTTTTTTAAAAATTAAATTCATGCACGGATCATCCGCAAACCAGATAATCCGCACACAACCAAATATTGTGTACATAATCAGTGGACCCCAGAAGACTAAAAGTGCAAAAACGAACAGCCCATTATCTATATAATATATACGGATAGAGTTTACTTATTCAATTTTATAGATATACTAGCTGCAAGGTCCCCCTGCGGCGGCGCTCTGAACCCCCACCCTCACACCCCACCCCCATCCAAGAGCAATAATTTTCATTTTTTGACCCTCCCCCCAATTTGGGTGGTTAGTTTTTGCCTTTCTAGCCTTCTAGTGACCCACAGATTATGTGTACAAAATTTGGTTGAAGTTGCTCCAAGGGCAAGAATTTACATTTTTTTTCACCCTCCACTCTTTTTTGTGTGAATTTTTTTAAACAAAAGTTATCAGAAATCACCCCCCCCCCCCTTACAACTTTGCTCATTATAAAATTTCCCGTAGAGTTAATAGTTTAGTAGTTATTTGATCATTTTTATTCGTTCGCCCCCCCCCCCACAAACCTCCTTTTGGGGTCAAAATTTCAAAACGTTATATAGCTATAAACCTAAGTTAGAAGACATCTGATGCAAACATGAAATTTCATAATAATCCCTTCAACTGTTTTTACGTTAATCGCGAGCAACTTTTTGCGGAAACCACGCAAACAGACAGACAGAGAGGAATTTTGTTGAAGGTGTTTTCTTTCATAACTTTGCTAGAAAGCTGTGCAAGAAAAATTTGGCGTGATTTGGACTTATGTACAGACAAAACTTTAATTATATATATATAGAGATTAAAAAATATGAAACCGATTTTCACCTTTATCTCCATTTATGTTAGATTACTGATACTAAATATAAACAAAAATTGCTACTACACATTGATTTTTTTTGCCACCTTTGCATTTGAGGAAAAACCTTTGTAAAAACATAGATAAGGTGGTCATTGCACTCACGGTATAGAAAAGAGTTTGATAGAGAAATGATTGATATTCAATTAAAGAATGTATAGAGATTTTTCGGTACAATTTTGATTATAAAGTGATGTTGATGATTTTGTTGTTGGTATACACTATATAAACTATATAGATAATTAATTAAATTTTTTATTGATTTCATAACATTTCCGTTCTAATTTCCGGAGTCTCTATCTAAGGCATATCCTGTAAATTCTTCAAAACAACCACAAAAGTAATTTTTGATGACTCCAATATTATAATAGCAGCTGCAAGACCCGCCATCGGCGATCATCTTGCTGAGGCTTTAAAATAATAACTTAATTTTACTAATTTTAATAAATTTTACTTGTTATGAACTAGTATTAGAGGGTTTGAAAATTAAAAAAATCAAGTCGGGGTCGTCGCGCAAGCCGATTATAATAAATATAGAATAAATAGATATAGATTCTGTTAAAACTACAGCGCGCAAGATTTGTCTCCTATTTAGGTCTAGACGCTATTATACTCCCAGTCAACTTCTTACACTGTATAAGGCTCAAAATCGTCCCTGTCTCGAATATGGCTCTCATCTGTGGAGAGGAGCCTCCAAGCATTCTCTTGCCACACTGGATGCAATTCAGAAGCGAGCAATTAAACTAATAGGAGACCCGGCCCTAACTAACTCAATAGACTCCCTGGCTCACCGAAGAACCGTTTCTGCCTTTTTCCTGTACTACAGATACTATCATGGTGTCTGTTCAGTCGAGCTGAAATCAATTATCCCCCCCTAAAACCCCCTTTAAGAGAAACACGCCGTTTTCCAACTCTCAGCACCCCTTCGCTGTCAAATTGGATAAAAATCGAACAAGCGCTTTCTCCAACGCTCTAATTCCTATGACCTCCAGAGACTGGAACTCGCTCCCAGCCACCGTCTTCCCCACGACTTATTTTTTTTTCAACGGCTAAATGCCTTATACATTAATATAATACAATAATTATTGAATATAACAAAATTAACAATAATAGACAAAGTAATATTATTAAATTAATATAATAATGATAGAGTATATGTTAAATAACAATAGAGAAATAAAAATAATATAAGATAATAGTAATGTGATGAAATATAATAATAGAATAGTTACTTGTAGACTAGGGTCAACATTTTGAACAAGACTGCGACTCTATTAATGTTCAATGAGAAGTCCAAAGGGTTTTCTAGTTGTTTAGATAAATTGTTATAACATCTACTTAATCTGAATATTGGATTAGCCTCAGAGTGCCGGGTGGATGGTACTTCTGGATAAAAAGGTAGTCTATTTCTAAGTACATAATTTGAGTTATGAATTGAAAACAGGTTTTGAAGATCAGGACAATTCACCTTGTTGGACTTAATCTTGTACACAAATATAACATCGGAGGCAATCTTGGAAGATGTAACAGAAGCAAGACAGAAAGTTTCAGCAGTTGAAGTGTAATCATGGTCATATCTCGACAAAGGATTGCCCGAAAGGTATGCTGTGTTAACACTTTGTGCTGAATTCTCTCCAGTCTGTTCATGTTATTCTTTCCGAATGGCCTCCAGACTGTTGATGCATACATTAGCAAAGATTTGATTAGAGTCAAATATAAATATTTAATTGTATTAGGATTTTTAAATGATTTCGTGTTTCGAAATCCAAATCCCCAGCTCCGATTAGCTTTACTTAGAATGTAGGCCAGGTGATCGCTGAATGTGAGTTTTGAGTCAAAAATGACTCCCAAGTCTTTAATAGTGTCGACTCTACCGCCGTTTATGTTAGTCGAGAGTAAATAATCAAAAGTAATTTGATTAATACCTCTTGAAAAGGTAATAGTGAGACATTTATCGAAGTTGAGGAACAGCAGGTTCATGTTACACCAATTCATAATTTTATTCAAATCGGATTGCATTTTTAGGCAATCTTCTTTCTTTGAAATTTCCAAAAACAGTTTAATGTCATCTGCAAATAATAGAATGTCACAAAATTCAATTATATGTGGTAAGTCGTTAATAAACAATAAAAATAGTAAAGGACCAAGGTGACTTCCTGGTGGGACTCCTGATGGAGCTATAAAATTACGGGATTTGGTTCCTTTTATTTGTACATAAGAATTTCTATTAGATAAATAGTTTTCAAGCCATTTAATCATATGGATGAAAATTTATAATGTTTAAGTTTTAATAGTAGAATTTTGTGATTAATTAAATCGATAGCCTTCTTGAAATCTAAGTATATTGCATCTAGTTGATTATTTCTATTAAAACTAGAAAAGATTGAGTTTGTGAATAAAGTTAAGTTGGTGATTGTCGAACGACCAGGAACAAAACCATATTGTTTATCTGAAATAAAATTTAAGCAAAATCTCAACATTCTGTTATATATAAGTTTATCCAATAACCTTCAGCTGTTTAAGACCCGTATCCACAGATACCTTCGACCCCTACCCAGCCCATAAAACCCTTCTTCCTTTCAAGATGGAGGGGCCAACCCAGGCCTTTAGGGGATGCGCCTTTTTGGTGCAACTCCTTCTCTCATCATTTTCATTAAAAAAAAAGATAGTAAGATAGATACCCATTGAATTGAGCGCTATACCTTTTTTTCAATTTTATATTGATAATTTCCATTTTGAAATTTATTCATCTCATTTAGAAATTGAATGCCCTAAATTTTAAGTAAAAAAAATGAGCTTTATTTTTTCATAGCAAAAAGAAAGCTAATAGTAGACCAACTATTAGCTAAAAAAAATAAAAAATTAACCCTGAATTCAATCTAATCACAGAAAATAGGAAAATGTAAGTCTACATTAATTTTACCCTATTATAGAAAACTTTTGAAACTTTAAACCAAAAAGTGAAACATAAAACTTATACAATATTTAGAAAGCGGTGCTAGAAAAAGAAGTGAGTTTCAATTAAAAATATAAATTAACTAATATCGAGAACGAAGGAGTTTATATTTTAATTTGAAAATGCAAAAAGACTGCTATGGAATTTACTTGGGGAAAACAGAGAAATTTAAAAATTCGATGAACTGAACATTTCCGCGATTTTTAAAATCAGAAAAAATAAAATCTTCAATCTGAACATCTGAGACTAAATATCCACTCCTTTCCAAATGACTCAGGTATCAAATTAATAAAAGCAAAACGCGAGTCAATACTAATAAGTGCATGTATAATAAAAATCCACATCATTGCCAGAATAGGAAAATTGATTTATCAATTGAAAGTAATGGAAGGCAGCCCAGAGGCAGTGAGGAAAGAAAAAATTAACACATATAAAACAAGGTGTAATTTATTGGAATCCTTCCTCCTTTCCTTTCAAACCGACGTTTCGGAGGATTTTTTCCTCCTTCTTCAGGGTTTCAAAGGGAAAAATCCTCCGAAACGTCGGTTTGAAAGGAAAGGAGGAAGGATTCCAATAAATTACACCTTATTCTAAATGTGTTAATTTTTTCTTTCCTCACTACCTCTGGGCTGCCTTCCATTACTTTAAATTAAAATTTCTACCAGTCCGTCTCTCTCCAGAGAAAATTTCGTTGCAAAAAAATTGATTTATCAATTGTTAAATTTTTTAAAAAAAATTTAGAATGCTGAAAGGAAAAGACTGGAAACTCCAACTTCCCCTTTTCCTCAGTGTTTGTTTATACGGGCAGGTACACATACAAAAGGTCACTGTGCTCTTAATTAGCATTCGTTTGTCGTGTGACCAGCTTACTATTACAACAAAACAAATTGACCTATATCCAATCTGGTATTTTAACCCTTGAAAAATAACAGATAGAATATCTTCAATTAAAGACTGATAATTAATCAAGGTCAAACCTTCGAAACAAATGACAAATAAATTATACCAAGCAGAGAACAACCTCATTGTTTTCTCCTTGAAGAATCAACAGCTTTCCTACTCTCGGTAAACTTAATCTTTTCATAATGAAGGAGACAATAAAAGAGTGTGTCTTCTGCTGGAATTATAAATTTTATTTATTTATTTTAGTTATAAATAAATAAAATTTATAATTCCAGCAGAAGACACACTCTTTTATTGTCTCCTTCAATATATAATCATTCTGCTACTCTCGGCAAAAACTTTCATTTTAATCTTTTCAATTCGACAAAAGGAATAAAGGACAGAGATAACACCATAACAAAATAATGGAAATTAAATAGGTTGACTTTTTTTATCTAATGATATTGATACAAGAAGAAGTTGCACCAAAAAGGTACAACCTCTAGTCCTCGGTGGGCCTTTGTATCGTGAAAATAAGAGATTTCAGCGATTGGAGCTGAACTGAAGGTATCTGTGGATGAGAGTCTTGAAAAACTGAAGGTTATATGTACCTGGGATGGCGGACTGGGGAAGTGATTTCCAGTCTCTAGAAGTCATAGGGACAAACGAATTAGCGAATGCGTTTGTTCGGTTAGTATCCAATTTAAGCGTGTACCAATAGCAAGTGGATTTATTATGATGATCTTAGAGAAAATTTTTGATGTCTTTTCAATAAAACCATCACTTTACTTTCATATATTTAATAGTGAAAACTTTTTCAAACTTGGTACTAAGCAAATTATTGGCAATTTTTTGGTGGCGAACCGTCCCAGTCAAACTTGGGTCTCATTAGCTGTTCAAGATTTAACCCATATAAAGATTCAATTTTTATTTTTGCATATTTCAATCATAATAATTGAAGCTAAACTATACTCAATGATTTTTTTATAAAAGAACAGACATTTTGACGTCAAAATGAACTTTCTAGAATCTCCTCTGTTATTAAGTAATCGTTGGTATTAGAATTTAGGCATACAGAGAAAATGAAGATTGAAAATGATTATTAAAATTTTTTAAACAGGAATAACCAAAAAAAGAACATTTTCCAGTGGGTTCATGGAGGTATCAGGCAAAGTAGGATCCATCGGGTTCAATAAAACTCCCAGAATAAGACGCTTCTGCTTAAATTTTATTGGTGCATCCTCAGTTATTGGGAATCATACACATATTACAAAACGCACATGTAATCGATCCTAGTTTTGTCAACAATAAGAATTTTAACTTTATGTAGTTTATGTCGTGATTGCGCCCAAGGTTCATCTCTGATGTGTTGTAATATGTGTATAATTCCCATATAACTGAGGATGCACCAATAAAATTTAGGAAAAACGTATTATTCTGGGAGTTGCATTGAACCCGCGGTGCATCCCACTTTGGCTGGAATTAACTCACTGTAGTTTCATTACAGCCACGATTTCCAACAAGGAACATTTTGGACTGAATCTAGTACTACAGCCGCCTAAAGGGCTTATCACACACCGAATATACCAAATAATTCCCGTTTTTAGCTTTCCGTAGTCCAATAAGTCCAGATTTAGCCATTAATCTGTAGATATTGTAATATTACACTGTTCGACAAAAATTTTCCTCTTACACCTATCAATGGATTCCGGTAGAGTTATATACGCTGATTATCATGCAATTTCCCGATTTTTTACAACACGTCAGAGTTTTGAGATATTATCGTTCAAAATGACTAAAAAGCCCATTTTGACCTATTTTAAAGTCCCAAATATTAAACAGCAATATTTGAAATCAAAATATTTTATTGACGTCATAGAAAACAGCTTCGTCTTTGATTTTCAAATTACCACTTGTTTTTAGCTCAATCAGAACTCAAGGTATAACTAAAAAACTAAAACTACGTGATTATAAAGGATAAAAGTCATAGATTAAAATATAAAGACTTAGTCTTTTAGTTATAACTCGAGTTCTATTTGAGCCAAAAACAAATGGTAATTTGAAAATCAAAGAGGAAGCTGTCTTCTATTACGCCAATAAAATATTTTGATAACAAATTTTGCTGTTTAATATCTAATGGGACTCGAATGTAGGTCAAAATGGCATTTTTCGTCATTTTAACCGGTAATATTTCAAAACTCTAACGTGTTATAAAAAATCGGGAAATTGCATGATAATCAGCGTACACAACTCTACCGGAGTTCATTGTTAGGTTTACGCGGATAAATTTTTGTTTAATTTTGTCGAGCAGTGTTATTGAATGGATTTTGGTGAGGCAGTCCAAGATTCAAAAAAGAGATCCATATATTATATTTCATATTTTTTTATCATATTATTTACATAGCAAAACCGGAAATACTTTTCTTATCGTTTTACTTTCTTTTAATTAATTTTCTCGTATTTATTTAACCAAGTCAGATGATAATTTTAAAAATGAAATGATATAACCCAGTTTAAAATGGATATCCTATGTCCGTTGCATTTCCATTTGGAAAATTAAATATTTAATTAAAGACTAATTTATACTCTATCTGTTTCATGTTATTTTTCAATTTATCTTCCAATTTTTTTGAGTAGATATTTTAGGATTCTCGCGGAGTAAAAATAAAAAATAATTTTCTTGTTAAATACAGATACGTAGAAAGGATTTTTTCAATTTCAATAAAACTAAAATTAATTAGATGTAACTGAATCATATATGTACCATATAAGATCAAATTATCTTTAATAATACAGTCCTTTAGGCATCATTTTCTGAAATTAGTTTAGTTCTAAATTTACGTGGCGCGTATCCTTTTATCTGTCTTCATTTAATCATTCTAAAACATGAACAGTGAATAATTGAGTTAGTGAACATGATCAGAATCCAATTAGAATGAGTTCTTTTTTTTGTTATTTCTTGCTCACATCCTTCCCTCGTGTTTTTCTAGCCCTCTTGATCCGAGGTCTTTGAATTTTGCCCTGCACTTTTGGTGAACACAGCGGAATATTGAATTCACTCAAAAAAATTTATAATAATGTTGAATTATTCGTATTCATAGTAAATTTCTAACAGAAATAGTAGGGAATTGGACAAAATCAAAAACACAGAGTTTTTATTAAATAAGCCAAACGTTTCGTCAATTTATTTTAACTTCCTCAGTAGACCATTTTATATGTTATTTATAATATTTTTTTTTTACTTATTCGTATTTAGAAGTTTGTAAAATGTTGGGGAAACTAATTTTCAATTCTGACATGTAAAAAATACATATCTTTAACACCTTAGCTTATATTATCAGTTTTTTTTTTTAGATATTTTTAGAGTATTAAGAACTTAATTTTTATCCAAACTGAGGTGAATTTTTCAAATACTATTATCTTTTTTTTTGAATTGTAAAAAACTAACATCTTTAGAATTGTAATATTAAATACGGCCTTATAGTGAAAATTGATTTCATTTCATAGCAAAATTATATTTTTTGATTTCTAGTAAATTCTAGTGATTTGCTTAATTCATAACTATATCCTATCAGTCTCTATGGAAAGGGCATTTGTCCGGAAATCTAGATTGGTACTTGGGTTCGACTCATGAGGATTCGGTCTCGTCTGACATGTAAAAAACATATATTTAACACCTTGAGATTTAAACTTTTAAATTTTTAGAATTTTAAGATCTTAACTCTTAAATATAAAGATTTTCACACCAGAACAAAATTTCTATGGTCCTAGTGAATCATCCTTTTTCAAGATCATTTTATTTCTATTATACCACTGTCTTTAAACGATGCTAGGCTAAAGTTGGGCAGTAGCGACTGAAATTTTTAAATCTCTTTTTTTTATCATGCAAATTCTATTTTCATATTCATTATATTTATACGTTGGTTTTTTGAGATTAACGAAAAAATTGATATTACTTTTTAATTTCCTTCTAATTTCCTTAATTACTTTTTCACATTTTTTTGTGAATTTTTGTGATAATTGATATTACTTTTTAATTTCCTTCTAATTTCCCTAATTATCTACTTTTTCACATTTTTTTGTCTTTCGTTATTGTTTAAATATCGATGATTCCTATTAAATTAATTTAATAAAAAAATAAATAAGCGTTTTTAAAATTAACCCCCCCCCCCACAAAAAATGATTTTTTATAATCATTTTGTAATTTAGAATATTATAACGCTGCTGGTTTGAAGTTCAAAGACTTATAATAAAATTATCACTTTTAACAGGAAATTAAAATGATGCATAGGGACATACCGATAAGCATTTGACAGTTGAATCTAAGCGTTCATTTTATATGAGTACTAAAAGATATTCGAATCTAAGGAATTAGGACTTTTAGCAATAATTAATAAAGCAGGAGTGTAGTTTCACAGTGAATGAAATAAAACTCAAGTGGTTTATACAAATTCATTGAGTTTGTATAAACCTCTTTGAGTTTTATTTCATTCACTGTGAAACTACACACCTTTACTTTATTAATTAATATCATGTTTCACCTAAAACCTACACCACTTTCTCTAAGTAAAATTTTAGCAATAAGGAAAATTCAAAAATGACCTTACTCGACTCTCTCGCCAGGCGGGTCAGAGTATGCTATTCAATTCATTCAAAAAAATTTATTTTATTTATTGCTTATTCGTGTTTAAACATGGAGAAAAATTATTTCCAGCATATTGTCTCTTTGTCGGGATTCTCACGATAGCACAAGAATGAAGAATCATAGAAAGCTCGTTCTGATACCAACATATTATGTATAATACACATTTGTATACGATTGAAGCAGCTTTTGGAGACGGACTTATCAGCAGAATTTAGTATAGTATCACTTCACTAAATTCTGCTGAGAATGAGATAATGTATAATATTGTTACTGCCACTGAGAGAGGATTCAGAGAGGAATGTCACATTGTATTTCCTTCACTGACCTTTCAAAACCCTGAAGAAGGAGGGAATAAACCTCCGAAACGTGAATAAAAAAGATAGTTAATAATTATCTTTCTTTTTTTGAACCTTGGACTGGTCCATCAAAATCTATATTTGTATTTTCAAAAGGAAGCTTTCTAAGATTTAAAATTATGAAAATTAAAAAAAAAATCAAAATGTTTGATGAGGATATTTCGAACATAGATAATGTGTTTAAATTTGGAACATAAGTTAGTATTAAAAAACTACTTTGTGCGTAAGTTCTAGCTGTTCGATGAGAAAAATTGTCAATTCATTAATTAAAATTTGTAGAAAGCGTATTTCCGAGTAGCGAAACAGTTTTCAATTTTAGCACCAATTTCTTAATTTATTACCCTAATACAAAATCAAAATCAAAAATACAATAATTGAAGTAAAATATAGTTGAAATGAGATAGAAGTCTCTTAATATATTCAATTTAAGGTAATATTTCTATTAATATAGAAATGTTACAAATTCAAATGTGAATAAAATACACCTGCAAACTTTTATTAGATTTTGACATGAAACGAAAATCATTGACGCTTTGAAGTTAGTGATAAGTTTAGAGCATTTATATTTTTATTAATGAACTCGCTTTCTAGGGGTGTGGAGATGAGAAAGTTATCTATTCTTAGTGGATTCACTTTTCGTTGTCTATGTTCTTTGTCACCGTTTGTCAAACTTTTTTGAAGTAGGGAACACTTTTATAAGTTAGAAGAGTTCGGTAGCTGCCTTACTCTTGTTCCATGAAAAGCAAATTTATTATTTTGTTCTTCTTCTTTAAGCGTCATACTTGATTTCGAGCGTCGACGATTACTATGGAGAGTATCTTCTCTAGTGTAATTCATCTGAGAAAATTTTTCAGAGGGGTGGTTTCCCGTCGCTTTCGCTTGAATTAGTGAGGCGCCTTGCTTTTTTGATAAAGATGAAAATCGATCTGACTAATCCGGGATTTGATTCTGAGCAAACTCGAATCGAATTTAAGCGTTTTAGCAGTGACTAACACTGCCATATCGGATCCTCGGATTTGTTATTTTTTTTCCTTTAATTCGTCAAGTGCCATACTTAATAGAGTTTCGGGGATTACTATGGAGAGTATCCTCTCTATTGTATTTTTTCTAGGGAAATTTTTTACAGGGGTGGTTTCCCGTTGCCTTCCTCTAGATTTAAAACCAGGGATTATCAGTTCCTAGAGCGGAGGAGCCGTTATTATCAATATTTTGCAAATTTTAATTTTTTTTTTTAATTTTGTCTTCTAGCTAGGATCGAACCCACGATATTCTGTTTTTGCAGAATATATGCAGAATCGATCACTCTAGTATCCTCTCCATTGTAATTTTACCTGGGAAAAATTTCCACAGGGGTGGTTTCCCGTCGCCTTCCTCTAGATTTAAAACCAGGGATTGTCAGTTCCTAAAGCGGAGGAACCGTTAATATCAATATTTTGCAAATTTTAATTTTTTTTTTTTAATTTTGTCTTCTAGCTAGGATTGAACCCATGGTATTTTGTTTTTGCAGAATATATGCAGAATCGATCACTCTAGTATCCTCTCCATTGTAATTTTACTTGGGAAAATTTCCACAGGGGTGGTTTCCCGTCGCCTTCCTCTAGATTTAAAACCAGGGATTGTCAGTTCCCAAAGCGGAGGAACCGTTATTATCAATATTTTGCATTTTTTTTTTAATTTTGTCTTTTAGCTAGGATCGAACCCATGGTATTGTGTTTTTGCAGAATATATGCAGAATCGATCACTCTAGTATCCTCTCCATTGTAATTTTACTTTGGAAAATTTCCACAGGGGTGGTTTCCCGTAGCCTTCCCCTAGATTTAAAACCGGGGATTGTCAGTTCCTAGAGCGGGGGAGCCGTTGTTATCAATATTATTTTCCAAATATTATTTTTTTTTTTTAGCTGAGATCGAACCCGTGTTGTTGTGTTTTTGCATAATATATGCAGAATCGATCACTTTATCCACTCGGCTACCGGCTCTTCCCTATTTTTTTTTTCTACAATATTGTAATACCAATATACTGGTATGCTGGTGAAAAGATGGCGAGAAGCACCATGGTCATAGTGCTTTAAATCCCTCTTTTGTTGTTGAGAGTAGAGAAGATAGTCTGTAGGCGGGTAAATACATTTTATAAAATGTCAGTTACTGGGAGAAAAAGTTAAATACGATTGCCATGAGTAATTTCCAAACTTTGAAATTTTCAGCTAAAGTGTGATACGCAATTAATTTGAATTTTATTTTATCTTCTGTCTTATTTTAAGGACCACAAGGCAGATCTCAAGGCCCACTTGTGGAACCTTGGCCCCGGGGAGGCTTTTTGGAATTTACCTTGAAACTTCAAGACCCTATGTTTTTGTACAAATATTTCCCATTACTAATTATATGATCAGACAAAGGGCATAGAATCTTAAAGTTTAAGATTATTCTATGCTAATGATGATAATATAATAGCACTTTATACAATTTTTTAAAGATGGGAATAACAAAAATGACTTAAATTTAAAATAACATTTTAAATATTTCCCCTACGTCTAAACCTTTTTTACTTCATCCAATGCGAAGCATAGGTAAAGTATTGTAATCGGTCTCGCAGTAAGCACCACTTCAAAGGGTACTCAGGTAAAGCCTATGGAACCCATGATCTCAATAATAATAATAATAATAATAATAATTCTTTATTAGCTATTTTAGCTATACATCATACAATTAAACAAATATATGTAATTTGTTTTTAAATAATACATTCAATTCACGAGATACAAAAAGATAACGATACTCAATACATTCTAAAATATAACAATTTATAATAAACATATAAATGTATAACACACCATACATGACAATAAACAAATGAACACATGTACATATAAACAATAATAATAATAATAACAAAAGTACAAATTAATCCTACATAAAAAAAAAACAAAAACAAAAATCACAATCTTGGTATTATGGGAAAAGGAATATAACAAAAACAATAATAACAGTAACAACATATATATAAAACATATCACAAGTAATTATTGCTCTGATATTAGCAATAGCCTCACTTCTCTTTTAAATGCCGATAAAGTTTTACATTTTTTGATGTATTCGGGTAAGTTATTATATAATCTTAACCCTTTATAGAATACGCTGTTCATGGTGCTTGCCTTGTTTACTGTACTCAAGTAGAAGTCTCCCTGTTGTCTTGTTCCATGGGAATGTATTGGTTTCATTTCGTTTAATTTATCTATTAGATATTGAGGTGCAAGTTGGTTTATGATTTTGTAAACAAATATCAAAACTTGCATTTGTATACAATTATTTATATTAAGCCACTCCAATGTGTCAAGCATTTCTTTTATCCTGGTGTACCTATTGCACTTTAATATAATTCTCATGGCTTTATTCTGGAGTTTTTGCAACCGTTCAATATCCGTTTTACAAAACATATATAGAACTGTTGGGCAGTACATGAAATGTGGCAGTATTATTGATTTATAAACAAGTGAAGCTGTATATGCCGAAATATATTTTCTTATTCTGTTAAGAACGCCAATTTTTTTTGCTACCTTATTAATGATATAATTTGCGTGTTCCCTGAATGTTAGTTTATCATCAATCATATTACCTAAGTATTTTATTTTCTTTACCTGTTCCACGTTTTCATTTCCAATTTTTATATCACTATTTATATGATAAACTCCCTTTGAGATTAACATGTATTTAGTTTTTTTGTATTTAGGCTCAGTCTATTATAATTTAGCCAATCATATACTTTCACCAATTCATCATTTAACTTCTCTACTACCTCATTAGATTCCTTGCCCGAAACAGTTATCAGTGTATCATCGGCAAACAGGTAAATGTCACTATGTTTAATTACTTTCACAATATCATCCATGTATAATAGAAACAGCACTGGACCCAGGACACTGCCTTGAGGAACCCCATATTTAACTTCCCTTTTTTCAGAATTATATAACCCATATCTAACCCGTTGCCATCTGTCCCTTAGATAATCCTGAAACCAGTCCAAGACGATTCCCTTGAAGCCAAATTTCTCCAGTTTGTTTATTAAGATATTTCTATCAATCGTTTCGAATGCCCTCTTCAGATCTAGGAATACCGCAAGTACCATCTTACCATTATCTATATCTTTTTTCCAGTCTGAAACAATATTTTGTATAGCAGTTTCACAACTGTGTCCTATACGGAAGCCCGATTGTTTACTTGCAAGGAGTTTATTGTTTTTTATATATTCCATTATCTGATTAAATACAGCTGTCTCGAGAATTTTTTCTAAAATTGGTAACATATTAATTGGTCTGAATTCTTCGCATTTATTTGTGCCTTTGATCTTTTGGATTGGTATAATAGTCGAGAGTTTCAGATTGTTGGGGACGATGCCTTCCAATAATGAGCTATTGATTATATGCAGTAGGGGATTGGCGATAGCATCAAAGCAAGTTTTTAAGTAACAAACATCAATGTCATCAGGACTACCCTTATTACTCAATGAAGAAATGATATTTTTTAATTCATTTGTATTCAGTAATTTGAAGTTACTAAACATTTCAGATGTTTCCTCAGCATTCCAGACACAATTGGATATGGGGATATTAGTGACTATATCAGTAATACTATCAATAAAATATTTATTAAATTCATTAGCTATTATCCCCCCATCTTCAATCTCCTCTTCAATCAATCTTAAAGTCACAAATTGTAGTATTCAATTAGGTTTAATTTTAACACGTGACAGTTTTGCCAAAAATTACATGGGGTCTCGTTCAGAGGCCAAAAAGTGCGATTTTTTCATTTAGTCTGTGCGGATGTATGGATGTATGTCATCGTTTTTTCCGTCCACGATTTTTTCCACTTCGTTGCACCGATTGAAATGAAATTGAAAACCTACCATACTTTGACAAAATGAAGCGCTGATTAGTTTTTGGTAGATATCGGCCCACAAACATTAGTACTTTTTTAGTTTTTTCGAAATATCTTGAAAATTACTTGACCAATTTTGATTAAATTTAATATGCTAATTAAGAACTTTAGGGACCACAAAAATGTTAAATAAAGTTTTTAGTAAAATTATATTTCAAAGTACTTTACTCTAGAGTAAGATAGTACTTTTTTAAATTCTTTATTATTTTATTTTAAACATGGACCGCAAATAGCCTGATTAATAATAAAGGAATAAACATATTAAATTGAAAGTTTTTTGCCGAGAGTAGCAGAATTTTTATATATTGAAGGAGACAATAAAAGAGTGTGTCTTCTGCTGGAATTATAAATTTTATTTATTTATAACGAGACTATAGTTTCGAGGGCTTTGCCCTCTTCATCAGACTATTTAATGGATTCACAGGAATTAATTTATGAAACTATAGTCTCGTTATAAATAAATAAAATTTACAATTCCAGCAGAAGACACACTCTTTTATTGTCTCCTTCAATAAACATATTGATATTTGATATGACTTTGGATAAAGTTTAGCAACGATCCGTTGCATATTATTTTATTCAAGTATCAAATACTAAAAATTAGCTGAAATTTGGTATTAATAAACTGAATCCTTATGCACAAGCCGTTTGCTGAACAAAAAATCGCCAATTTACTAAAATTTATGGAAAGCTGGATTTGAAAAAGCTTTCACTTTTTCTTCGGATTTCTTTTTAAATTTTCACTATTTTAATTTTAAAAAAATGTTCCAATTTATTTTCCCTTGTCAAAATCAATTACTTATAATTAAAATTCATTGCAAGAGAAAAGACGTTGATAAAAATTCACCCAAAGCTCACGGGTTCCCTTTAGTTTCCATTTAAATATTAATTAGAATAATAACACGTTATAAAAAAATAAACGATTAAAAAATGCGCATTTTAATTGAAGCTACAATCTAAACATGAGTAGTCTAGTAGTGCGTGGGTGTTGAACTACCAAGACGAGGAAGGAGAATGGGACCTTTCTTTGAAACTTCAAGACCCTTTGTTTTTTCACAAATATTTTCCATTTGTCCTAAAGACAGGGTATAGTCAAGTATTGTAATTTAAAGATGGAAAGAACAAACATGACTTAAGTAAATTTAAAATAAAATTTTAAATATTTCCCCTACCTCTAAACTTTTTATTCAAGAATCTATCGTCGCTTTAAAGTGTAAACCTGCTAACTCACAACAAGGACATTTTTCAGGGTAGAGAAAAAACAACCAAAATCTAAAATTGTTGTTATGGAAAGAAACTATTTTTTACATTTGTTTTCTACAACGATAGTAATTTTAAGTAGCAGTTTTACTTGGACGATGCTGCATCTCTTTTTCTTTCGAACGGTATTAATATGTCATATATGATAAAAAAATGGATTTAGCAGGTCTACACTCTAAGGCGACGATATAGTAAAAATTAGCTGAAATTTGGTATTAATAAACTGAACCCCTAAGCACAAGCCGTTTGCTGAATTTATTAAAATTAATGGAAAACTAGATTTGAAAAAGTTTTAACTTTTTCTTCGGATTTCTTTTTGAATTTTCACTAGTTTAATTAAAAAAAAATGTTCCAATTTATTTTCCCTTTTCAAAATGAATTACTTCTAATTAAAATTCATTGCAAGAGAAAAGACGTTGATAAAAAAATCACCCAAAGCTCACGGGTTCCCTTTAGTTTCCATTTAAATATTAATTAGAATAATATAATAAAAAAATAAACGATTAAAAAATGCGCATTTTAATTGAAGCTACAATCTAAACATGAGTAGTCTAGTAGTGCGTGGGTGTTGAACTACCAAGACGAGGAAGGAGAAGGGCGAAAAAGGAGAAACGTTCCGGTCATGGATCGATAACTCCGAGGCTGACAGAAAAGAGCAAATAGAACGGGGTGCAAGGGAAAAATATATTACTTCTACAGTGACAAGAGAAAAATACCCTTTGGGTATGTTTCTACCATCTGCCTGGATAACTTTTTCTATATCCGCACCCGAACATCATCCGTATATCCAATATCCGTATCCGATTCGAATTTATAAAATTTTTTACATTATTTATTTTTTTCTAAGCATTCCGTAAAATAAATTCACCAGTAATTGATCATGTATTAGAAATTTTTATTATTAAGTGAATGAACCGTGCAAGCTAAATAATTTATTAAATACGCTGGATGTTTTTTTTGGGAGGACGGACTAATATAGAGTGTCCCAAAATTCACTCAAGAAGCAATTTTCCTAGAAAACACAGGTTTATTGATTCATAAAGTATACAGTATAGGGTTATAGCATATCGGCGAAGAGAATTTGTTGAATTTATTATGGAACAACAACAAGTTGATGTTGATTTTTCGAACAAAATCATCTTCAGCGGTGAGGCTCACTTTTATCTTGATGGCTTCGTTAATCGACAAAATTGGCGTAATTGGGGCTCAGAAAATCCACCAGTGATTCTTGAGAAACAAATGCATCCACAACGTGTCACTGTTTGGTGCGGATTTTAGGCTGGAGGCATCATCGGACCATTCTTATTCGAAAATGTGGCTGGTCAGGCAATATCAGTTAATGACGTTCGCTATTGCGACATGATAATCCAGTTTTTTGTGTCTAAATTGGAAGATATTGTTGTGGATTACATGTGACGGTGCCATATGGCATACTGCTCGAGAAACAATTCATTTACCTCATGAGTCTTTTCCTGGTCGTGTAATTTCCCGTTTTGGTGATAAGAATTGGCCGCCCAAATCATGCGATTTAGCGCAGTTGGACTTTTTTCTTTGGAGTTTTTTTGAACTCTAAGGGCTTATGACAACAAGCTCTCGACCACCCACGCCTTTAAGGAAGAAATTGAGCCCTGTATCAACGAAATTCAGCCACATTTATGCAAAAAGATCATGGAAAATTTCGACAAAAGTGTGCGCATGCACCAGCAAAACCGTGGAGACCATTTACCCGATATCCTATAACCCTATACTTTATGAATCATAAAAAAATTTACAACTTTTAATTAAAAACCAGTGTTTTCCATCAAAATCACTTCTTGCGTGAATATTGGGGCACCCTATATAATATATTTACAGCTCAGGATTGGATGGAATGTAGTCCAGAAATAAATAAGAGGACACTACCAATAAAGGAGTAGGGAAGACCGGGACTGGTTGTCACATTTTATGGTTTTTAATTTTTGAACAGGCAGTGTTTACAGTTTCTCTTTCAATCATTAGTGGATCTCGTAATATGTTTCCTTGGCTTTATTTTCCTCACAACTTTGAGACCATAGTAGCATTTGGATTTTCAGAAAAAAAAAGTTTTTCCAGAGTAAAATTTTGTGAAAACCTGCCCCGATTCCGGGTTGGTTGTCACAGGCATTGGGGTTGGTTGTCACGGGTTATTTAGATGGGGAAAAAAGAAAAAAATGGATTAAAAAAAATTTGCATTAAAAATAGAAAAATCAAACAATGATATTTAAATATAAAAATCATTTAATTTATTCTTGTACTCCTATACTACATTCTTTAGTAACTACCTTTTTTTGAATCAATTTTTTTTTTTTGCTAAATTTCTATTGCCGGAAATGAATAGAAAATTTATTGCGAATATTAAAATATAATACATATGCATGCTTTTATTAACTCTGATAGATTTTAATTTTATGATTATTCAATATTATTAAAAGCAATTTTGAATATGAATATGTCAAAATAAATTAGCTTACACATATTAACTTTTAATTAAAAATTAATTTTAAATAAATTACAATTCAATGAAAACCTTTTGTTTGAGTGTCATACTCGTTTTTGAGAGTCTGTTGAATGTTTCGAATTTTGTCCAATAATTCTAGGGCCGTACTGAAGTACCGCTTAAGTCATATTGAAAAGGCTAAAACAAATACATAATTGCGGCAGCAAAGCTCAAATGAAGTGTTGTCAGCTGATTGCACTCTTTTCAAGTAACTTTTGACAATAGACAACAGGTGTATTGTTCATTCTTATACCCGTCAAGTCAGAAGCCTATAAAATTGTAAGTTTTTGTGCCGAAGGCAGCAGAATTTTTATATATTGAAGGAGACAATAAAAGAGTGTGTCTTCTGCTGGAATTATAAATTTTATTTATAACGAGACTATAGTTTTGAGGGCTTTGCCTTCTTCATCAGTCAATTACAATTGATTCACAGGAATTAATTGTAATAGACTTATGAAGAGGACAAAGCCCTCGAAACTATAGTCTCGTTATACATAAAATGTATAATTCCAGCAGAAGACATACTCTTTTATTGTCTCCTTCAAGCCTATGAAATTAATTTCATAGTAGTTGAATACGGTATGGGAAATGGCACACTTGCACCCCTTGAATCCAACTACATATATTAAATAAAACATAGCTTGAATTTATAATCGTATATCAAGATTTCTCCAGAATGACATAATAATACAATTTATTATAAAATTTTCATGATCCTGTAACCAAAATATTATCAAATAAATTGACAAATTCTGTTGTGGCCATCCACTTGACTTTACCATACACTTCTGGTTGAGTTTGGTCCGAGGGCCTAGATTTTTATTTTTTGACCCGTTCCAACTAATTTGGGCGCGAGAATTTTTTTGTTATTATAGGTTCATTTTATAGTATATTTCATTTTTTTGTTTTTTTAGTTTGAAAATATTATAATTTTAAATTTTAACCCCCCCCCCCCCCCCCCTCTGCCCCCCTTAATTTTGGGTCGATGTGCGCCGAAATCTAATCAGCTCTTAATCTCAATGCACCAAAAAACTACGTGTGAAATTTGGTTTTGATATTCACAGTAGTTTTTGAGCTAGCTCGTCCACAAAAATTTGGTAACCAACAGACTAACAGAATAACACACTATTGGACTAACAGACATTTTGACAAAACAATTATTATCTCTAAAAATATAATTTTTTCGATGTTCACTTATTAGAGCTTTTTGTAGACCGAAATACCATGGTTTCGCCTAATTTTTTTATTCAAAATAGTTTCAGCCGTTTTTTAGATATTTCGAAAAAAAGAAGCAAAAAACCACTTTATACATGCACGATTACAATACTTGACTATACCCCGTATGGTAAAGTAAAATAAAATTTTGATCTAGAGGCAACCCAAGAATAATGAATACAAAAACAAATTCCGGATAAATAATTTATTGGAACGTCATTTTCATTCTTTTAAAGCCCGAAAGTACTTAAATCTTGTAATGTCAATGTCCAACGATAACAACAAATCTTAAGCTTAATCGGATTGTAAACTTTACCCTAAGAGGTCTTTAGTATCATCTATTACAAGTGCTACATTTATAACACACTCTTATTTTAATTTATATATGCTATGACATAACATATGTCGTCGTATAGTTATTGTTTACCTTCCTAGATAAAAGTTAAATAATTCTTTCGCACTATAATCAATGATTTATCAATTTATAACTAAAAGTCGGTTCAAATATATATATAGCTATGCGTTTTATGTGATAAAATTTCTACCAAATTATTAATAATATTTTAATTAAATTAGCGAACGAAGAAAAGATTTTTGTATTATAGACAAAAGGATCAGCCAGGATTCGAACCTGGGATCCCTGCATATGCACTGCAATGCTTTGTCATAAGAGCCCCAGCTCCTATATCCACTAAGCTACTGTTCCCTGAACTCAAACTAATACCAAATGTCTATATGAATTATGGAATTTCTTTAATCTCTTGCTCGTTCATTTTTAACAGCTCTGTAGTAGCCTGACTATATTTTTACTCTATTCTCAAACGCCTCCCAATCAATCACAAGCCCTAGGGTCGAAAATAATTTTTCTTTGCCCCGGGACGCAATCACAATGAGGCATCGTCATAAGAAAATTATTAATTTAATTAAATTAGCGAACGAAGAAAATATTTTTGTATTATAGACAAAAGGATCAGTGATTGGGTCCAGGGTCAAAGAAAAAATTATTTTCGACCCTAGGGTTTGTGATTGATGTAGTCAGGCCACTACAGAGTCACCGGTCCGAGGTGGTGAATAGGTCATTCACTGTCACTGCTGCCCGACTGTGGAATTCATTACCATCATTCACCCGTTCATCTTCATCATCACTTATCTTCAATCGTGGTCTCTTGGCATGTATTCGCGGGGGCGGGTCTCGGGAGTGAGCGTCTCTTTTTTGGCGTCTCTCTTTTATGGTGTATCTTTTCCCTCCTGCTGGCTCTCTCACCTTCCTCTCAACTTCCTTTCGCTGGAGCTTTCTTTCTTTCTTTCTTTTTCGCACACACTTGTTTTTATTTTTCTCCTCTTTGTTTTATGTTAATCATTATTTTTTACTGCTCATATGAGGCAAACTGCCTCAGAGCATTGTGTAAAGTTAAATTGTAAGAATTATGAATGAATAAATAAATAAATAAATACAGAGCTGTTAAAAATGAACGAGCAAGAGATTAAAGAAATTCCATAATTCATATAGACATTTGGTATTAGTTTGGGTTCGGGGATCAGTAGCTTAGTGGATATAGGAGCCAAAGCTCTTATGACAAAGCATTGCAGTACATATGCAAATATCCCAGGTTCGAATCCTGGCTGATCCTTTTGTCTATAATACAAAAATCCCTTCTTCGTTCGCTAATTTAATTAAATTAATAATTGTCTTATGACGATGCCTCATTGTGATTGCGTCCCGCGCCAAAGAAAAAATTATTTTCGACCCTAGGGTTTGTGATTGATTGGGAGGCGTTTGAGAATAGATTAATATTATTATTGATTATATTACTGTGTTTATATACAATTCGCAATAAATATAATATGTATTTTATGTATACCTATTTTACAATAGATTATGCATTTAAAATTTGACGTTTGAATTAAGTAAATGTTCATTGTGATAAACATGATATATGGGTAATAGATTTCATAGAAAAATTAATATATCAATAATATTTATTACTAATTCTTAATAAAATTTAAAAACATTAGCAAAGGATAAATTTGAGGAAAAAAAACAATTTCCCGACTCTCACTATGCGAATTTTTCCGAAAAGGTTAGCGAAAATTTGGTGGAATTATAGGGGAAAGAAATCCTAGGTGACGTTTCATCTAATTGCCTTATATTGAAAAATGTTCCACCTTGCACTTACCCCATATTCTTTCAGTAATACTGGTGGAATTAAATTAGACCAGTGCAGTGTCTGGTTCTTAACGTGTATATAAGCAAATTTTATTTCGTTCGTCCAGAAATATATAATGTCCGTTCCTTGTATTTTTGTTTTAAACCAGAATTACTAATCAATTAGTTTTTCATATTCGCCTTTGCTAAGGGCTGTTAGCTATTTGTCACTGTAAATGGATTCTTAACCCAGTAATCTTCCTCAGTAGTTTTTGGAAAATATCGCAAAATTATTAAAAGTTATTGCGTTTTAAAATCTTTTTTAAAATTAATTTCAGTCAAATTCTTATATTTATACAAATTTTGAAACTAATCAAAATTATTTTGTTGGATGGTAGAAATCTAGGCCTATATCTTCCAAACGTAATTTTTCCCTTGATTAAAAATTATAATATTCTTTCCTTGTAATGATGATAAGTTAATTTATCAGTAATGAAGCTATTGAAGATTTTATTTTTTATGATTATTTTTATTAATATTTGAAATTTTATTAAAATCACATATAAATTGAAGGAGACAATAAAAGAGTGTGTCTTCTGCTGAAATTATAAATTCCATTTATAACAAGACTATAGTTTCGAGGGCTTTGCCCTCTTCATCAGTCTTACAATAGTTCCTGCGAATCAATTGTAATAGACTGATGAAGAGGGCAAAGCCCTCGAAACTATAGTCTCGTTATAAATAAAATTTATAATTCCAGCAGAAGACACACTTTTTAATGTCTCCTTCAATATATAAAAATTTTGCTACCCTCGGCAAAAAAACTTTCAATTCACATATAATTAATTATAATTATTTATAGAACACGAATAAATAATTCAATAAAAATACGACTTTTCGATCGACTCATTCTGCGATCGCTCTCAAGTATGAGCACCCAGTCCAATTTAGGTTAACCGAAAATCGGAGTAGCCGCTCATACTTGAGAACGATCGCAGAATAAGTCGATTGAAATGTAGTAGTTTTATTGTATTATTATATTTATTCGTTTTCAACAAATAATTATTTTTAATTATGTGTGATTTCAATAAAATTTCAACTCTTAATAAGTTAATTTCATTGCACTTTGTAAAAATATCTCCCAGATACGCAAAATTCATCACCTATCAAGAATTACTTAAACTTCCAATACAATTTTCTGATAAATATTTTGTTTATTAAAGAAGACCAATAACTCAATACGAAGTTCAGAAAGCCTCAATAGTAATTTTCACGGAACACTTATTTACTTTCCACAGAACCCCAATGATCCGTCGATCATTGTTTGGGAAATTCTACTAGTCGATGACGATGGGGTTTAACGATTTTCTATCAGTGAATGGTAGAAGCTAGAAAAAACTTGGCATATAGGTGAAGTTTTTTAAAATTTAATTCACTTTAAAATTAAAGTGAGGGCGCTTCCCCCTTTTTTAAATTATAATTTTAATTAAAGAGAATAAATTTTCTCATTATCTTTTTAATTCATTTTCAATAGCTTTGTTTATATTTTGCATTAGAAGGTTATCTATTTTACACACATAATGAAAATCCATTATAAGGGAATTAAAAAATTGATTGATTTTATCCAAAAGCGAGATAATAAAATAATCCTCTTGGTCTGAACATGACATGCCTTTTGGCAATGTACAATGTACATAATAATATAATATAATATTAATTGATCATCATCAAGTATACAATCCTAAAACTAGTTTGTCATAATGTTTATTAATTACATTGAAATTTTAGCACTCTTATAAATTACAGAAAATTTCTTTTCATTTTGAAATTTAAATATAATTATTATTGGCCATATTCCTCTTTTATTCACAATGGTATAAGTTAGACCGGGAGTCCCCAAAGTTTTTAAGAGATAGGCCCACACGTGAACATTGAAAACTATGGGCGGACTGGATATAACATATTATACGGAAATTATATTAATAATACGCTATTATATGGCATTAATATTAAATATAGTGAAAATTTTTGAATTAATTCTCTATAGCCGCAGGCTGGATGGAAAAATTTCATGGGCCGGATTTGGTCCACGGGCATTAGTTTAGAGACACCTGACTTAGACTAAGGGCCGGTTGTATGTCGCAAAGTAATTGATTTTTACAACTAACCAAGGGTAGATGGTAAATGGAGGGACTGGGATGGCTTGAAACTTTCAGTGCCTGTCATCTGATTGGCCATCCCAGCCCCTCCATTTACTAGTCTGAGGATCCTTCTCTTGGGAGGCCGCATTCAAATGGACATCAAAAGTACTTTCATTTGAAAAAAATATACCAACTACAACTAACTTTATGAAGATAATATTTAATTACACTACCTTTAATTAAATTCTTTAAAAATTATAATATTTCAATAAAAAACAAATTCCAAGTGAGCCTAAGCACTGTTCAAGACTCCACGAAAAACAAAAATGTGCAGAAGAAAAATATAGTACGCTTAATAGTTTCATAATTATCTAAATTCTTACACAATGCATTATAAATTTATTTTATTTTATTAAAAGTAAAATAAAAGAATGACATATATAGGGAGATGGGGACGAGAACCGGCAGGCGTTATCAACTTGTTGCGTGTCTAATATAATACAATATAAGCTCAGGTAGACAGTTTTCGGAACGAAAATGTCAATATGCATCAAGTGGTTCAAGAACAGCCCCATTCATATCAAATCTTCGACTATACATAGTAGAGAAGATTCTTGTTCAAGACTAAGTGATAAATTTCCAATGAAATAAATAGAGAGACATTAATTTAACGAAAATAGGACATAATGATGGTCCTTGAGAAATAATTTTAAAAATATTTCGAATGTTTAATAGAAAAAAATTGACCATTAGTTACGTATTTGATGTGTTAGTGGTTGAATTCTTTATTAAAAGTAAAATTTTGGTAAAAATCATCTAGATTAAACATATTTCTGCGATATTCTTTTGAGAATCTGCATCGTTCTTAACCTAATTCTAGGTCATTTTTAAGTATTTCCATTCACTACCCTTGGATTGTTAAACAGCTCGACAACTAATTCTGGAGTCGTGCTTTCAATATCCCTTCGTGATTAAATTAGATACTAACCGAACAAACGCATTGGAAAATTCGTTTATCCCTATGACTTCAGAGACTTGAACTCGCATCGTCTTCCCGACTACATTTAGGTCCAGTTGTATGGTGACATCTGATTGGCCATCCGGCCGGACACAAAGTGAATTCTAAGGTTTTACCCTTTGTCAACGATTAAAAAGAGTTTACCAACCGACATACAACTGGTCCTAAGTCTTTTAGAACCCGCATGCACAGATACCTTCATCTCGGACCCGATCCCTGAAATTTATTCTTCTTTTCAAGATACCAGGGTCCAACCCACACTGCAGAGATTGTAAATTTTTTGTGCAACTTCTTCTTGTATTAATATCGTTATAAAAAATAATTCTTGTAATATGAACGGATTTTTGTTCTAGCCCATTCTAGTTCTGATAATATAATGTCTAAAGAAAATCACGAGGGATTGTCAACTATAAGATCCGTGCTGTTATTGATGATTTTTATCAGAAGGGTTGTATCCACCCTCTCTGGAATTAAACCCGAGTACTACAAAGCAATCAGGATCCTGGCCATTAACAACCCTTATAATTAAAATAATCCATAACAGATCAGATTCGGTTGACAATCTCTCTGGATTTTCTTTAGAAATCATATCTCTACTACAGTCAGCTGATGACTTAATTTATATGCACAGTTCACTGTTGAAACGTAATAGACACAATAAAATCAAATTATCAAAAAAATTATTAAAACATTAATAGACTCTAAATATAGTTAGTTATTTGAAAGACATTTATCGATAGTGAAGTGCGCCTGTATTTAGGCAAAAAACTAACCAGAGGGTTAAAAATTCTATTAAGATGAATACATATTAGTTCATATCTCATTTTTTCCATTATACTATATAAATTAATGAATGTAATAAAAAAATTAAGAGAGATTCAAATTTTATTTTTACAAAACTTAAATTTCAAGCTTGGATATCACGAAGCTTAAATAAAATAAAAAAAATATATACTCGTATCTACTTACATAATGAAAACTTTTAACTTAACTTTTCTACTTTTTAGATATGTCGAAAAATCATGTCTTATCTCTTGTTTTTTCAAGTTTCTTAAAAGTTTAGAAAATGAGGTGGTGAGAGATTGAGAAAGTGAAGGAATCGGTTTATACAGAGCAGTAAAAACCCGTTTTTAGTAAGAACGCGTTTCACTGAATACCCTTATGGCAACCAGAGTTTACTGATATTGGTTAAATTTGGTTCAAAGGTATAGAATCTTCACTTTTAACCTTTCGCCTCATTTTGGGTGTTTATTTTCAAAAATTTTTAAACGAAAATGTCAAAAATAGAAGCAAAGTTGTAGGGGATGTAATTTTTGACATTTTCGTTTAAACATTTTTGAAAATAAACACCCAAAATGAGAGAGACCTTTGAACCAAACTCAACCAACATCAGGAAACTCTAGTTGCCAAAAAAGTATTCAGTGAAACGCGTTTTAACTAGTAAGAACGCGTTCTTACTAAAAAACGGGGTTTTACTGCAACATATATATATATATTTGTTTAACAAGAAAAAAGAAAATATTATCAATAGAAGTTAAAAATAAACTTTTTTCTTAGGTCAAAAGCGAGGGGTGAACCGCGATCTAATAACGTGTACACCTACTTCAACTTGCACTTTCATTTCCAAGTAGAAGACAATAGATGAAGGCGCATTATATCTAATGAATTCCAAAATAATTCCACATAATTATAAATACGTGTACACCTAATTCCAATCGCGGTTCACCCTCAGGCAAAAGTTATTTATTCAAGGTAAATTTTATTAATTTTTTTAATTTTATTTAATTTTTATTGGCAAAAATTTTGATAAATTGTCAACAACAAAAAAGAAAACTTTTAATAATTTTAAAATAAGATGAATTAAAACTATCTTTTAGAAAATGTTGACTACAAATAAAATACAAAAATATAATAACCGATTTTGAAACATCAATGTTTAGAAATTAGACCAACCAAATGTAACACGATTTATGAACATTATACAACACCCTGTTTTGGCATATCCAATAATTTAGGTTCTATATTACCTATGAATTCATTTTTTAAATATTTATTTTGTTTTCTCTAAAGCTTCCTGCGATTGAATTTTGGAAAAATATTAGGTATATATTTCTTTTAAATTCATAAAACTTACTTGTTTTAATATATTCAAGTATGTATTAAAATACGTAATTTAACGTACAATTGTATAAAATATTGCCTATAACTAGATAAGAACAATTAAATAATTAAATTCACTCATTCATGACACAACCCCTAATTTTAAATGACATCCCAGTTCAGATAAGACTGTTATATATAAGATATTTGAAACCCAACTACGGAGTTAAAAGGTACTCAAATTCTTAATAAATACAGTATCTTGTAAATTTTATTTTGAACCCCCCAGCTACGCTCTATGAGCTTACAAAATTGCTTCAAATGTGTCCAGGCCCTCTAGAATGAAATTTAAAAATATGTAAAAATTCTTGGAAGTAGCTAAATGTGAATAAATTCGACGTCAACTTTTTTTTTTGTTCTAAATTAATTAATTTTAATGTCATATTCATTTTATTTGAAAAATCATAACGTGTCTGTTCAAATTTAAGTATATATCTAGTATTCTAGACTTAACCAGTTATAAATACTTCGTAAATAATTTACTATCTGTTAAAATGCAGTGTTAACCTGTTGAATTATTTTAATGTAATTGTTTAAGGGCTTTATATCACGACAAATAATATTGATTAACCGTATACTAGAATTAGGTGTGGTTGCGCCTTTTTAAAATTATCTGAAACTCTAAAAATTAACTAAATTTTCGTGATTTTAAGCATATTAATTGCATTTTCGATTTGATACATGACCTTAGTGATATTCTATTATTAGAGCTTTTCTCCACTGACGTGACTTCGTTTAGAAAATGCTCTTATTTAATTAATTCCAAGTACACTTTGATTATAAAGGTCGTAAATTTAATGAAAATTCAACCGGTCAAAGAAACTTTAGGCATTTAAATTAAAATTCCATATGTCTAGAATTAGAAGCAATTAGTCTCAATAAATGTAAAGAATCCCTAGTAGCTCAATGTTTCAAACTATATAGTAACTATATTGTCCATATATATATATATATTGAGAATATATATAGTCACTATATAGTTACTATATAGTTTGAAACATTATTAGTGCTACTAGGGATATATTCTAGTAGAAAAGGTTGAATAAATTTTGGAACAATTACTCGAACTCGGAGAAAAAAACTTTTGAAACTTTAGATTTCTATTTATTTTTATTTTTTTTTTATATACAATACAATTTTGTATTGAATAAAAACAATTCGCCAAGGCGGGCCTCTTCCTAGCTCCTCTAATCCCCTTCCACCCCACCGACCCTATCCTTCCCCTCTGGACACACATCCGATCATCATCACCCCACCAACACTATACATGCTCCCTGGACTCTCTTTTCGCTTCCCCTAACTCTGATCATCCTCACAACCCCACGAACCCGACTATAGGATTAAAATTGTGTATACTATAATATCAATAGAAAGTACATAAATATGTCAATAGAAAAATAATTTATCCTCTTTCCAGGCTGGCAGGGTTCGGAGGTTGAGCAGAGTTGGGGGGGGGGGGTCCGGAGGGCATTTATAGGGTTGATGGAATGGAGGGGATTAAAGGCCATGGGACTGGGTCCCTTGGTTAGCAGGAGGTCCGCCGAAAGCGGGCGTCGCAGCTAGTTTTTTAATAAAATATCAAGATATACAATAAAAATAAACATTTCGATCAGTTTATCACTTATACTTTTCAAGTATGAAATACCCGTTTGGAGGCTGATATCTATGGTATTAATAAGAATATTTAAAAGTGCAAAATATGTGGTTTTCTAATATGAAGGTATTTCTTTTCTTTTTATAATAAAGTTATCTGCACATAAAAGTCAAATTCTTTTTCAGAATGACTTTATTTTAAAATATAATATATAGACGTTCATTTATTTCAACCAGGTCAAATGCACAATTATTCATAAAATAAGTTATTTGTGAAATATTCTAAAATATTCAAATACGTCAAATACGACAATGCCTAGAAAATTATCTAATTCTATTGAAGAATATTATTATAAAAAATTATTAAAGTTACTTATATAATCGAAATATAAGTCAATAATAATTATCCTGTTTTTATACTAATATACATAATATATATGCTATTATTAATTTATCTTTCTGTAGAAAAAAAAACATTTTTATTAAGTAATTTTTTTAGATAACTTAACTGTCTTAGAACGGATATTAGGGTAAATTTTTTTTCTATTTGAATTCCACTTCCTTTAACTAAATATGATAAACTAATTATCATATATTAATTATCAATATCTTTTCTATTAAAAAAAATTTCTAAATAAGATACAAATAAATCTATTATACTCGGCCCGGCTGCCTGATTTTGAATTTATCTAAAAATTAATGGTTAATTGGTTAATTTAATTAATGTTTTTAGAATAATAATTTTCATAAAGTAAAGAAATTTTAAAAAATATAAAATTCTAGGTAGGTTTCACAAAAATAAAAGACAGTTAGCATGATCCTATATAATATATATTTTGGCCCATCTAGAGGAGTTCACAGAGAAAACTGAAAACTTTTATTTTTGTGAAACCTACCTACCTAGAATTCTATATTTTTAAATTAAAAAAAAAAAATTTAAATTTTCTTTACTTTATTTAAATATATTTCACCAAGAACCTACAGCATTCTCCCTTAACAAAATAGGGTACCTATGAGATTAAATATATAAATAAATAAAAAAATTTATGTTTAAATAAATAAATGGGACAAAAAATTAATGATATTAGAAGAAAATTGAATATTATAGTTTCAGTCAAAAACCGTAAAAAATGTATTGAAAATTTGGTTTTATTTCAATAAAATATAAAAAATTTATTTAAAACAAACAAACAAACAAACTTAAATGATAACAAAATTAGAGATTTTGAAGTTTCTCAAAAAGTATATATGTATTAAGTTGATGAAATTTTATTTTATTTAAAAATTTCAATTTGCTTAATTAAATGAACTCACATAAAAATTTGTGGGGGATGGAGGTTCGAGGATTTTTTTTAGAGTCAAGAAGGAGTTAGTATTTGTGAATCTATGCTAGGTAAATTCTGAACACTATATTCCTTATCGAAAAAAGTATATTCCAAATATACAATTTTTGTTTCTTCGAAATGAAAATAAAATAGTTTTAGCTTTTTTTTTGTTGTTAAAAAGTATAGTAAAAAGTAATGAAAATTTAATTTATTTCAACTTTAACAATTTATCTAATTATGTGTTTTATTTAGTGAAAAGTTTCCTAATTAAATTTTCTAGTAGAGAACCTCCGAGATTCTGAACACAGATACCATTACATAAACTTTTCCTCTATTTTACCTGCCTTTGATAAGTTAATTATTTAGTAAATTAAATTATTATCTGAACACAATTTTGAATTTTTCTTCAAATCACTCTTAAGACTAATTACCCTATATGATAATATAATTATAAATTAATTAGGAAATCTCTGAGAGTGTCCTCTGCTTGATGCAAATAAACATATATATAATTTTTTTGCTGCTTTGTTGGAGATTATAGTTTTGAAGGCATGATCTTCATCTTCAGTCATTTTTATTAGAAATATTTTTTTTGATGGGCATAAGTTATCATGGAAAGTCCCAATGGAAATTCGTTTCTATTTGTTTGAAGGTGAATGAACCAAATGACAAATGAATCTCTAATCAATCGTGTCTTATGCCTCTGAGAAAAAACTTATTTTTATCAAAAAGGACAGAAGATGAAGGCCAAGCCTTTGAAAGTATAGTCTCCAACAAAACAACAAATGAAATTATATATAGCTATATGTTTATTTCCATCAAACAGAGGACACTCTCAGAGATTTCATATTAATTCACAATACATATATTATTGTATAGGGTAATTAGTCTTAAGAGTACACAGCGTGGTTTGATTTGAGCAAATAAATAATTTTGAGATATTATCTTTTTGAATATTCACAAAAATATTTAAAAAATTTCCAATTTGCTTTTAAAATAATAATCTTCAATGAAATTTACTATTTATATGCTACAATTGCACGAAATAGACGATTTTCTAAGATTCAACACCCGGACACGCTTAAATTGGATACTAACCGAACAAACGGATTCGCAAATTCTTTTATCTCTATGACTTTTAGAGATTGGAACTCTCTTCGACTGTCCGTCTTCCCAGCTACATATAACTTTCAGTCTTTCAAGACCCACATTCACAGATACCTTCAACTCCGACCCAATCCCTGAAATCTCTTCTTATTTTCACGATACAAGCTCCACCCCAGACTACAGAGATTGTACATTTTTTATGCAAGTTTTTCTGGTATCAATATCGTTATAAA
This sequence comes from Forficula auricularia, assembly GCA_024734495.1. NCBI lineage: Eukaryota > Metazoa > Arthropoda > Insecta > Dermaptera > Forficulidae > Forficula > Forficula auricularia. The sequence continues at coordinate 2,314,996 of JALMQS010000069.1, read as the reverse complement.
AAACAATCATTCTTGTAATATGAACGCATTATTCTTCTAGTCCATTCTAATTCTGATGAAGTCACAATAGATTCTAAAGAAAATCATGAGGGATTGTCCACTATAAAATCTGAACTGTTATGGATGATTTTTATCAAAAAGGTTGTATCGACCCTCTCTGGAACTAAACCCATGTGCTACAAAGCAATCCAAATCCTGGCCATTAACAACTCACCGCGGACTACAAGGGTTGTACTTTTTTCGTGCAACTTCTTTTTGCAATCGATGCATTATAAAAAAATTTGAAGTTGATCTATGTGAATGACCGAAACTACTTAGTTTATCCTTGGTAAAGAAGATCTAAGCAACCATTTAATTAATGGTCACAAAATCAATGTCCGCACCTGGGTCCCCAGGTTTAAGCTAAGACTCTCTTGTTTGCTTAATTAATAATAGTAAAATAATAATAATAATATTCCCTCTAACACACAACTTGAAGAAAACCGAAGCCGAAAAAATGGCTAAGTATGAGGAACTCGCTTTCCAACTCAAAAGCTTATGAAAACTGGAAAGAGTTGTCATTATACCAATAATCATTTCCGCAGACGAAGTGGTCTCAAAGAAAACAACAAAAACATCGAGAAACTTGCGGTCAACAAGAACATAGTGGGCCAAAAAGCAGTCTTGCTACAGATCTGTCATATAGTCCGCAAGTTTCTCAATTAACGATTATCCGGAGGTCCATGTGGGCCAGGGTGAATTCCCTTCCCACATCGGCCGAGCCTAATCCCAAATAAGATCTGAAGGGATAGGTGAAATTTTTCCAGCGCAAGCTGAGAAAGTGCATTAACTCGGATAATAATAATAATAATAATAAAATGAAACAAGATAATAATTCCACTTTTATTAACTTCCTGGTTGATCCTGCTGGATCATTCCTTAATTAATCCTTAAAGGGAAACCATTACCAATAATTTAATATCTAATATAATCCATCTTTCGTTATCCAGTATCATTAAATTTGAAAAGCTCTTATTTTCGGAATTGCGTGAGTGTCACCCTCTCGAGTGGGTTTTTCTTTTTTTTTTTATGTCCATAAACGAGAACTATCAAAAACATCGTTCTCGTTTTGTTTCCTCTCCCTTTCAATCTGTTCTTTTATAGGTTCTCAATCAAATTGACAAATAAAACGACAAGGCTTCTGGATTATCTATTTCTAGATTCGATTAAATTTATAATCATAATATAATTAAAGCGATTGTGTATAATTCAATAGAGTTAAGTAGAACAGAGGATGCGAAGAATATTCAATTAAAGAGGAAAACGGTGGAATTAATATCTGAGAAAAAAGTCAAAATCATAAAAAACAAATATATATTATACCATATACTCCAGGGATTTTATTTGCTTTATGGTATTTAAAACTGTATGAAATACTTAGAATTGGTAAATGGTAATTACGGTGTTGTCGCCATATGGTAGAAATTATAACTAACACAATCGGGTCTCTGTCACAAATGTCATATGCATAATAAAAGAATATTATTATTTATTTTATTTAATAAATAGGTTTTGCTTTTGTTTATATGTCATTTAAACACTGATCAATCAGCTGTCAGAAGACCCAATTGAGCTAGTTCAAGCTTTCACCACCAGTTGGAGTATATGCAATTTACAGTTACCAATAGTAAACTACTACGTTAGAAGTTTTTATTTTTAGAGACGGACTGATATATAATATCCCAGGATTGGATGAAGGCAGTACGAAAAAAAAACAAGAGACTACTTACTTCCAACAAATATTTATTGGAAATATTTATCTCTTATAATATTGTTTCGAAACCGACGTTTCGGAGGAACTTCCTTTTCCTCAGGGTTCAAAAGGGACACTGAAGGAAGCACATAGTACTCTTTCTTCTTGTCTCATCTCTCAATGTTAGTCAGTAGAACAGAGTAATGATTATCGAATCATCCTGAAATTAATACTAATTTTCTGAAATCAAAATTTCAATTTTTTCATGCATATTCACTCGCTCTCGAAATAATATAAATAAATATTATCTGATTCGAGTCGTAAATCCGATTTCAATAGTTCAACTTTTTTAAATTGAAAAATGATTTATCTTTCGAAGAGATTAAAAAAAAATCTAGATACATTCTTCAAATGAATTGAATATCAATCATTTTTTTTATCCAGGATTGCTCTTAACTTTTATTGAATATCCATTCATTTTTCACTATATTTTTTTAACCCTCTTACTCTAAATTGTGAAATGAAAAAGATAAATGAAGACAGGATATACATTAATATATCTGCTTAAGATTTAAGTATACCCTACATTTTTCTACAACAAAAGGACATTACATTAAACGCTCTATGTCTTTGGAAAAAACAGCCGAAAATGATCCATTTGAATGTCAGCAAATTTTCATTGCAAAAAATTGGATTTGAAAGTGTTCTAAGGTTGAAAATGCTTCAAAATTTAAACAAAATCGAAATATGCTGAGCTAGATTGGTTGAAGTGATTTCTCTTGATCTCTTATTACTCGAGTCATGTTGAGAAAGAAATTAGAGAAAACAAGTATTAATTGTAGTGAAAGATGGGATTCATCAAAGAAATGCAGAGAAACCCCTCAAATCCGAACTACGAAAATCCGAAAAACCGGGAAATCCGAACTCAAAAAAGAGAAACTTTTTATTTAGTCATAAAACAATTATGTATATATTCTACTTATTTTTCATAATTAGTTGAAAAAGTAACAAAGAAGTACAGTTAGCATACCCAATGAAGTGTAAGTATTACATACTAATGTCATCCAGGATTGAAAAACGGTAAACGTTGGTTATTGAAATTCTTTAGGTTAATCACTTTGGAAAAACAATGAAATAATAATAGAAACACACAAAATATCACTTAATATTTCACTTGATATCAGTTGTCGAAGCTTCTTTTGGCTAATCCGAACAGGCTACAGCCCCAATTAGTTCGGATTTGACTGTAAATCTATTCTATGGAAATCTTCAGTAAAAGAAATGAAAATTTATAAAAAATATATAAATAACTTTTTTAATAATCATACTTTTATTTCAAAATGTACTAAAAAGCAAATAAAAATAATTTTTAAGAAAAATAAAACCGACTTCAAAAAACTAAATGCAACAAATAAAATACACTAAAAGGTATAAAATAATTATTATCTTATTTAATTGCAACTAAACTACGAAATATTAACATGAAATTACCTTTTGAAGTCGGTGCCAAACAAACTATACCTATAAGCGAGCGTACTTACCAAACGTACTAAGTAAGATCCGTCGAGTGCGATTCACTAAAAGGTATATGTTTGGCACCGACATCAAAAAGTAATTTCATGTTAATATTTCGTAGTTTAGTTGCAACTAAATAAGATAATAATCATTTTATACCTTTTATTGTATTTTATTTGTTGCATTTAATTTTTTGAAGTCGGTTTTATTTTTTTCTTAAAAATTATTTTTATTTTTCTCTTTTTAGGGATGTTATTAATAGTGATCATATCATCAGAACTTGACCAAATTAATATATATGGCACCATCCCTAAGATACCCCCTTTCCAATAAAAAAAGAATCATCGAAATCGGTTCATAAACAAAGAAGTTAGGCCTGAACAAACCTAACAAAAAAGGTCTAATACCTATGAAAAAAAATGGGACCAATCGGAAGGTAGACTGGACCCAATGCAAATTTTTTTTTCAAAATCGGTTCATAATTGGCGGAGATAAGAAGTAACATAGGCACAAAAAAAAAAAAAAAAAATTCAGTCGAATAGAGAACCTCCTCCTTTTTGAAGTCGGATATTGAACATTTTTCTTCTTCTTTATGAATAAACAACTCTGCTACTCTCGGCAAAATAAAAACTTTTCAAATTATTTATTTTTAATTTTTAATTTTTGAACAATACTTTTACAAGATCTTAAAGTGTAGGTAGCTCGGACAAAGGTACTAGAATTTTTATTTTATACACCGTCCCCCCTTTATCCTTATTTTGGATGGTTGATATAATATATCACTTATGCACTAATAGCTTTATTCGTTTTAGATGCCTTGGGCGCCCTTATGTCAGCCTCAAGTCACTAACCCATATTCGTTTAGGAATACCAACCGACTTGGTGTGCCCCAGCCCTATTCGTTTCCCTATTCTCCCCCCTTCGTTTTCCTAAACGAATATGGGTTAGTGACTTGAGGCTGACATAAGGGCGCCCAAGGCATCCAAAACGAATAAAGCTAATAGTTTCCCATTAAACAATACATTGTTAACAAATTTTAATGATTTTGCGATATTTTTGTCAGCAAACTCCTTTCTTTAGTCAAATTTAGGGAACGCGGTGTTGACAAAGAGAAACAAAGAGGTTGTCCTCTGCTTGATGCAAATAAACATACACACATATATATCGAGATGATATATCTGTATATATATTATTTATTTACACACATATAGTATCGAGATAATATATCTGTATATATTATTTATTTAATATATATACAGATATATCATCTCGGTATATATGTGTGTATGTTTATTTGCATCAAGCAGAGGACAACCTCTTTGTTTCTCTTTGTGAACCAACAACTCTGCTACTCTCGGCAAAACAAAAACTTTTCAATTAAACGCGGTGTTGGTTTATAATGAAACTAATTGACATCTTAATCAATGATATTTAATTTGAATTGGAATGTGATGCGGATGTATGGTGGGTTTATTTTTATTTTTTATTTTTAAATAGAAAATAAGAGATGGAAATTTTTACTATTCAACCTCATCACATTCCATAGTTTATTGCCCTCCTTTATGACACATACATAATTTTCGGCAACTTCCAAGTATAAATATATTTTCTTTATTCCCAGTTTAGCCCTCTGTCCGCTCCATCTGTTCTTTCGGCTCTAAGGCCATCCCATCCTCTGATAATTCTTTCATATTTACACTAAGTCATAAATAACTGTCCATCATATTAAAATAAATTCTGTTCATTATTTTATGTTATCTTCAGTAAATGTTCTCCTGACGATGAGATAAGAGCTCGAAATATATAGAGTAAACTAAAAAAAATCTTTGTATTTTAATTTTTCTCCTTGTGAAACACCACCAACTCCAACCCAATTTAATCCTTTCTTTAGCTTCAGAATTAAAGCTAGGCGTAGAAAATGTAAAAATAATAAAAATAATAACACAGAAAAGTAGTAATTTATGTTTAATTTTATTAAATATGTTTCGCATTGAACTTACACCATTTTTGCACTAAACAAAATTGAGATTGATCTGGTATTTCAATTATTTGTATCTGGTGATGTCCATTCTTGAAAAAATCTTTGAAAGTTAGTTTGACTTTTATTTATCAATACTATATATTTTTTTGTTCAATTAAACCCATCTATATAGATCTGAATTGCTCCTGTCTGTCTCGTTTTCACATTTCATTTTATCATTTAACTTTTCAATTTTCATGTTATTTCTAATTCTCTCGACATTCTTGTTAAAGCCAAGCTGAGAATATAATACATAAAATAAAGTTACAGTTAAACAGAGGGAAAAAATGTATATTTGCTTTTCAAAAGCAAGGGTATATTTTAATTAAAATTAAAAAAAAACAAAAACTTTTTCACTTACAAAGCTAATATTTAAATATATTTGAACAAAAACAAAACCAAAATAAAATAAAATAACCTAACAGCTGAAAAATGTACAGTTTATAATTGTAGAATAAAAAGAATTTTAAACAATTTTTTAAGAAAATGTTAATATAAATTGGTCCATGATCTATGTCCCTCGAATATGGCTTCTGCTCATACTTTGCAGCCCTTTAAATTACATTTCTTTAAAAATTCATGAATATAGCTTAATGTTATAATTATAAGTCACTGAAAATTATTTTGATTTATAAAAAATAATTAATTTATGTAAAATATGCTAAAAAATACGATATTTAACGTTACCCTAGCAGTTGGTTGGCCCCCCTTTTTTTTATTAAAATTTTGACTAGGTACATTTATAAAAATCTTATAATTATATCTTCAGAATACCAACAAAAAATTATATTTAAAATATTTTTTATTTCGTTTTATTTTCTGGAATTAGGTGTACACCGTCTTTGGAATTATTTGGAATTACATTGGATAATTAGATAATCTATTGTCATCTATTGTCTTCTACTTGGAAACAAAATTGGAAGTGGAAGTAGGTGTACACGATTTTAGGTCGCGGTTCAGGGAAAATGGCCCTTATCTTCACCTGGTCAAAATCGAGCTAATAAGCATCTTCTGTTTCTAGGAGAAACAACTGAACAAAACGCTTTTTGCCCCACCCCAAAATTCCAAAAATTGAGTCAGTTTATGAATTTTTGAATATTTAAAAGTAAAAAACATAGTTTTGAGTTATAGCCGTTTAAATTTCGACAATTTTTAAGCAGACAGAAATAGGACATTTTTTCCATTTATTTACCCTGACTATTATTCTATTCCGAATGAAAATTTGCTGCTGAATTCAAATATTTAATCAAAAATTATACCCACATTTAACAAATATTTTTAGCATTCCTGAAAAAACTGGTAGGAAAAGAAAAGGGGCCTTTTCCCTGATACCATCACATTTCTTTATTGTGGAATTTTTTTTTTAGAAAAATGTTTTTCCTTTATTTGTCTTAGGGTGGTTTAGGTTTCTTCGAGGGGTGAACTGCGATCTAAAATCGTGTACACCTACTTCCACTTCCACTTCTATTTCCAAGTAGAAAACAATAGATGACAATAGATTATCCAATAATTCCAAAGTAATTTCAAATAATTCCACAGACGGTGTACACCTAATTCCATTCGAGGTTCACCCTTCGGGTTTCTCGACTGGAGTTCAACTTTGCCTTAGCGTAAAAATGGCTATCAGATTGCTGCTATATTTTGCTCTAACTTTATCTTCTAGCAGATTTAGCTTGCAATTAAAGATACCCGTTAATTTGACTGGGGGGTGGATACCGAATTTTATTCTGCTTGAGTTTTGAGATCAATTGATACGGATGGTTTCAACCAAAGTCCATTTTCAGCATTTTTAATTAAAGAACGTAACTGGTGAATAATGCACCTGTAGTTAAGATGGCCAGTCTAAACTGATTAACTCTACTTTTTCAATTTTATAATATTTTCATTCGTTAATACTATTTTCAAACAGCTGAATTGGTAGATTCAGATTTTTTCAATTTTTGTGAAATTAGCTCCAGAGAATAGTTATTGAGTTAATTTTTTTACTTTATTTCTTTTTAAATGAATTCGTATCTTTATTTTTATATTTTCTTTTTTGCAGGTATTAACTGGACATGAAAAAACTTGACGGCGGCTCGCAGTTCGACACCCCTGATTTAAAGTAGGTATAGAATTATCCAAAGAAAAGCTAAATCTAACATTTTTAATTAAAAAAAAACAAAACAAAAAACTGCTCTAAATGAATTTTCAATCCTATTCTGGACAACTCCCTTGAAACCTAATAGATTCTGATGTAATTATATATCTAGTTACCATATTAATTTTATTATTAAGTTAAAATCTTTGCTTCTTCATTTTGAAATTTGTAATATTTTGGTAAATTATCCATTCATTTATTCATGAGTTAAAGCCTTGTTCTTGTACATTACATCAAAGTTTAGCCAAAAGTTGCAAAAGAAAATTAATTTAATTTGTTTTCATCTATTCTCTTGAATTCGTGAAAATCAGGTAGACTAGTTACGGAGAAGAAAATCTATTGCTCTTATGGGAGAAGATAAATTGTTTCTCAATATCTTTCTGCTACTAGATGTCAGGAGGGTTGAGTTGCCTATTCCATTTAATGTAATAATCAGTAGAGATTGTGGTGTTGGTGCAAGGTGAAACATCTTTAATAAAGATAAGAGTAAATAAACATTTTATTTAATATGGATTTACTATGAGTTATGATATTTATATTCATTAAAATTAAAAAATTAAAAGATATAATTTTTTTTCTAATATATATATTTCGGGCTATCAACCCATCTTCAGGAAATACAGAAAGTACAGAAAGTAATACAAAAGTACTTTCTGTATTTCCTGAAGATGGGTTGATAGCCAGAAATATATATATTGAAAAAGAAAAAAATTTTATATCTTTTAATTTTTTAATTTTAATGTGAAATAAGCGACCCAGTATCCTTAACTCATAGTAAATTCATATTAAATAAAATATTTATTTACTCTTATCTTCATTTAATGTAATTATTAATTCTATATACTGCGAATAAATGTCACCTCTTATCGTGATTTTCGCCAATATATGCTAGGGGGAGTGTTTGAAAATTTTAGGTTATTTTTAAACTTCCACTTATTTATTTAACGCATTGCTTAAGCAAAGCCAATCACTGACCACCATTCGATCTCTTTAGTCTATCAGAGATCACGCCGTCGTCTTAAGCCGATTATTATTAAGTATAGATGGAGTATTGCAATCCAAATTGAATTTTTTTATGAACCTGGTTTTTTTTTTATTTTTTAGTATAATACCTATATTGAAAATACTTTCCTGATTTTTTGGCAAATCGAATAAAGGGTAGATTTCGCCTATTCGCTTGATTAAATACGTTTTATTTTATTGAATATTGCAATTGGTATATAAATTTTGTGAATCATATGATTGTCTATTTGACATCACTATCAAAAATTGCCCATTTTGGCTTTTTTGCTCTTTTCGGATTCTGAACCCTGTTTTCAAAGATGTGTCTAAAATTGTGAACTTTACCTTATCTAGAGTCAATCACTGCCAGTGTTTCTCACCTTCTTCTAATTGACTTGTTTACTATTTTAAAAATACATGGATTTTCAAAAATATTTCGAAAAAAAATATCCAGGGAAAAAAAAAATTGCCACTTAAATATCTACAATGGTACTGGAGTAACACTATTTTTTAGCTGGTTATAAGCTCGTCTTTTTATTCAAGACTAAGCTCTTTTTCACCTTAAATTTTTACCCTATACAAAGCATACATTCTTGAATTTTTATTTATTTATTTCTTCTTTCTTCTTCTTCCGGATTTCTACGTCTGGCGACGCTTCTCCGTTCCCAGTTTCCACGTATGGATCCAGTGAGGAAACTATTTATTTATTTAATATATTCAATTAATTAATTTTCAAAAGACTTAACAAGTTGGAGATATACAAACATAAATATCATCCACACCACAATGAAACAGAGAGATACAATAGAGAGTGTGGCAATTGAAAATATAGGTGAAGTAAAAAGTTCTGAGCCTTTTTTCTCTTTATTTCGAGGATAAAATTAACCAAGTTAGGATATTCCCATTTAGATCAAATATGCGCCGTTTTGTTCGATAACTTTTGTACTTTTTGAAGATAATCTCATAATTTCGGAGTTGAAGAAGTCCTCGTCCCTATTGATGGAAAACTTGACCAGTTCATTTTCACAAGCCTCCCTTGAGGCCAGTTTTGTTCCATCAAGAAAATTTTGCATATGCTTGAGAAGGTGATAATCGCTTGGTGCTAGGTCTGGGCTATACGGTGGGTGCGATATAATCTCCCATCCAAGCTCTCGGAGCTTCTGGTGCGTCGTTAACTATGTGTGCGGCCGGGAGTCCACTTGATGGAACACAACACCCTTCCTATTGGCCAATTCTGGCCGCTCCTTGTCGATCGCTTGTTTCAATCTGGTCAGTTGTTGACAGTATAGGATCGAATTGAGTGATTGGCCGGATGGGAACACCTCATAGTCGGTGATTCCCTTCCAATTCCACCAAACACACAGTAAAACCATCTTGGCCATTAATCCGGGCTTGGCGATCGTTTGGACCGGCTCACCGCGCTTGGACCACGATCTTTTTTGTCTGTTGTTCTCGTATTTTTCATCGACAGTCACCATCGCCATCGATTCAGTAAAAAATCGCAGACATCACTTCCGTCCAAATGTTTCTTTTGTGTCAATTCGTGTGGTATCCATACATCGAGCTTCTTCTTGAGACCAGCCTTATGCAAATTGTTCCAAATGGTTTTATGGCTAATCTTCAGTTCCTGGGCAATAAAATAAGTGCTCACATGCTGGTCCGACTCGACAATTTCCATGATTTTATCGACATTTTATCGACTTTTTCGATGATTGGCCTACCAGAGCGTGTCTCATTTTCGACGTCCATATTACCAGAACGGAATCGTTGGAACCACCACTTTGCTGTTGCATTCGATACTGTATTGGGTCCATAAACAGCACAAATTTGTTTGGCCCCCTGCTCCGCTTTTTCCCCTTGGTCGTAGTGGTACTGAAGAATGTATCGAATTTTCTCTTTTTTTAACTCCAGTTTGGAACGCTCTAACACACAACTGGCTTCACCAAATACAAAACTGTCAAATAACTTTTTTTAAAGCGTTATGTCACCTATAAATCGCAAAAAAGAATGACCAGATGCGACTTATACATTAAGAGATATGGCTCATTAAAGCCATCTAACGGAAAAGGCTCAGAACTTTTTACTTCACCCAATATATTTGTTCTTCTGACAAAGCAATATGACTCGTATCTGCGGAGAACGGCTTACAAGCATTCTCTTGCCACCTTGGATGCAAACTAGAAGCGAACTATGACACACTAATATCTGAGATCCAACCTTAATTAACCCTCTTATTGATTGCCCATCGTAGAACCTACTCGACTCTTTCTCTTTTTTTATAGATACCACCTTGAATTCCGCTCAATTGGGATAAAATCAATAATCTCACTTAAAGCCTCATTTGCCCGAATCCCACGATTTTCCGAACAAAAAAAAAAAAAAAAAAACACAAACCAACAAAACAGACTAATGTTATCGAAATCTTTTATTTTTCAAAACAAAAACAACGTATTCGGTATTTTTAATTAAACTAGAGAATAATGAAGCTGTTGAAGCTTTTATTTTTGTGATAATTTCAACTGTTAATAAACTAGAGAATAAAATTAACATTTTTTTTTATTTGCCTCGATCTCTGTTGAACTATCTTTATTATATCGATTCACGGTGGTGCTGAGGATTCTAATAGGTATTAAGTGAAAAGCCCATTTTTCAGCAGTTTTTTTAATTTATCCAAATATTTCGGAAATTTTGTACAATATTCCTTCTACAGTGGACCTTTCTTTGTACAAATACAATAAGAGATTGTTAGATATGGCAAATAAGGTGATTTTTTAGGTAAGGTAATGTATAACAAACATCACAACATGTAATATATTAAAAAAAGTTATTTTACTTAATTTAATGTTTAACCATACCTAACAATCTATTATTGTATTTGCACAAAACAAGGTCCACTGAAGAAGGAATATTGTACAAAATTTCGAAATTAAAAAAACCACCATTTAAAATTAAAAAAAAAACTGCTGAAAAATAAGCTTTGCACTTAATACTTATCTTTATTATAATTTAAAAGTTCTTATTCCTTATTATGCACAAATACTCTTAAGTATTTTCGGCTGAATAACAGGATCCTTAATTAAAGATTGAATATTTATCTGGAGATTGATTATTTTGCTTTCTTGATTTATAGATCGTTAAGTATTTTTGTGATTTCGTTTTTAGATATAGCGATTAAACTACATCTTAAAATATTTGAATAAGATCCATTTAATTTTCTTATCGTTGGAGTAATTTTAGTTCGTATTGCTACATACGAAATCCGATGATCTATCAAATAAATACTTACTATTAAACACATCCAAATATCTATTTGATAGCTCGTCGGATTTTTTTCTGTAGCAAGTCGCACTAAAATTAATTACTCCGCCAATATAGCTCTTGATTTAATTTTTTTTAAATTCCATTGATGCCTCTGTTGAGAAAGAACAAATTTCGAGCACTAGTAGAAGAGAGAAGGGAGAGATATCTTGTATTTTTCCCCCAAAGACCACTTTTAAACCGTGAAGAAAGAGGGAAAATCCTCCGAAACGTTGGTTTTTGAGTGATAAAAAAAAGGGAGAGATATCTTGTATTTTTCCCCCAAAGACCTCTTTTAAACCCTGAAGAAAGAGGGAAAATCTTCCGAAACGTTGGTTTTTGAGTGATGAAAAAAATGAATATCCTCTTTGAGTTTTATTTTATTCATTGTGAAACTACACTCCCTTTACTTTATTAATTAAATGAATATTCAATAAATCTACTTTATTCGAGAGAATTTTTTCCCACTATTCTTGGCCTGCCTTTCCATCATTTATCAATTTATTACTTTACCATACAGGGTATGGTCAAGTATTGTAATCGTGCATGAAAAAAGTGTTTTTTTTCGAAATATATCAAAAACAGCTGAAACTATTTTGATTAAAAAAATTGAGCGAAACCATGGCATTTCGCTATACAAAAAAGCTCTAATAAGTGAACAAAAATTATATTTTTCGAGACAATAATTGTTTTGTCAAAATGTCTGTTAGTTAGTCTGTCTGTCTGGTTGTTTGGTTGTTAGTTTGTGCGTTGCCAAATTTTTGTGGACGAGCTAGCTCCAAAACTAGTTTGAATATCGAAACCAAATTTCAAAAGTAGTTTTGGTCCATTGAGATTAAGAGCTGATTAGATTTTGGTGCATATAGACCCAAAATTAAGGGGGGTTGGAGGGGTGTTAAAAATTAAAAATCTAGGCCATTTGAGTAAACTCAACCAAATTTTGTATACATAATCAGTGGACCCCCAGAAGTCTAAAAATGCAAAAACTAACCGCCCAAAATGGGGGAGGGGGGTCAAAAAATGAAAATCTTGGCCATTTACCAAACTCAACCAAATTTTGTATACATAATCAGTGGGACCCCAGAAGTATAAAAATTCAAAAAATAACCCCCCTTCTATATGATTATAAATAATTTTAGGGGCCAGGTTGTATGGTAAAGTCAAGTGGATGGCCACATCAGAACACGCCAGCTTATTTTTTCTACTAGTCCGTCTCTCCGAAAAGAGAATTTCTTCTAATTTATTAAAATATTGAAGAAGACAATAAAAGAGTGTGTCCTCTGCTGGAATTACAAATTTTTAATCTATTTATAACGAGACTATAGTTTCGGGAGCTTAGCTATTTCCATCAGTCTATACATTAATGCCTGTGAATCAATTGTAATAGACTGATGAAAAGTGCAAAGCTCTCGAAACTATAGTCTCGTTATAAATAAATTAAAATTTATAATTTCAGCAGAAGACACACTCTTTTATTTTCTCCTTCAATTTATAAAAATTCTGCTACTCTCGGCAAAAAACTTTCAATTTAATATTAAAATATTTCTAAACATAATTATGGTTTAATGATCCATTGATGGTATTAATTATTCTCGCTCTCTTTTTGATAGCGATTCTTTTTTAATCTCCGGAAAAATTAATGAAAGCGTTATCTAGCGTATTTCAAAGATAGACTACGTATATTAGGGGGGAATATAAAACTCTCGAGATAACAATCCCCTAATAATATGTATCTGTCGCATGAGTTTGAGCTTTAATAATATTTTCTATCTACCTAGATCCTAGAAAAAAAATATATAATATTAAAAAATCTTTATAAAAAACTCAATTATTATTTCAAAATGGTTTAAAAACCAGAAAATAATTTTTTTTAGTTTCCAAAAAATTTCTATGTACATACAAATTATTAAAAGTAAAAGGATGAACACTTATTTACATTTAAAGTTAAATCAACTGGTGTGTTCACCACACGACTTTCACATTTTCATTTATTTGAAATCATCGCGACACTATTAATTTACACCCCTTTCTTTAGTTTCGTTTTTTTTGATTTTCACAAAAACGGTTCTAACGATTTTTTTACAAATTAGGGCATTAATCAAGTGTCATGGGTTATTAGTTGTGTCAAATTTTTTTAAAGAAAGGGGGTGTAAAGTAGCGTAAAGTAAAGCGTCAGCCCGACGCAAAGCGCGCCGCGGATTAAAAATTTGACACAACTTATAATCACTCATGACACTTGATAAATACACTAATTTTTAAAAAAATCGTTAGAGCCGTTTTTGGGAAAATCAAAAAAAAAACGAAAAATCTTTCATGTAAATGTCCACTTCCGGTTTTCCGATTTCAGTGACTGACTTATTGCGCCACCCAGAGGGGGACAGCCCTTTACAGAAAGAAAATAGATTTGTTTACAAATTAGGTTGTAACACCTCATCAGCCGTCTAAAAATAATGCCAGATGTTGTGGCTATTGGTAAAATGTCAATGTATATATGGGCGCCAGTAGAGTACCAGAACCGAGCCAGAGAGTTGGGAGCGCCAAAAGCGCCCCACAACTGTGCACTGCGATTAAGCAAGAATAATACATTACAAAAACAAAAAACAAAACAAAACAAAACAAAAACAAAAAAAAAATAGTTGAAAAAATATAAATAAAAGTTAAAATTAATGTTAAAAAACGTTAAAATTATAATTAGTTAATAAGAGATCAAGAGAAAAGATGGGCTGGCCACTGCAGAAAGTCATTTGTCGAAGATGACCAGCCCAGCAATGCACATAAATTTAAACTTTCAATTTTAATCAACTAAGGCCGGGCCCCGTCCTGAAAGTCCACCAAAAGCTTGATGTACTGCTTCTAGCCTATATCGAGGTTAAGTTTCGAATTTCGTATCTCTGGGACTCATGATTGCAAAACGCAGGGGGTACATACGTACATAAGTACTTACGTACGCACTGACAAATGGATTTTTGGCCCTTTTTTTGGCCTCTGGGGACCACAATATCCGGTTTTATGTCCAAATCCGGTTTCCAACTACATATTAAGGGCATCGATTCCTTCCACCTAGAAGTTACAAAATGAAATTATCTTTTTTCATCTCTGAGATACAAGCTCACAAAGAGTCAGGACCCAGACAGGGCATCACAATATTTCCACATTATATTCTATGAAATGTGAAAGTAAAAAGCTCACACTTTTTTTTTGTCAAATGTATATGGAAATTTTTTAGATTTTAAAATTCCAATTTGATTATTATTTTTCAGTATTAGATATAAGAAATCAGGGGAAATAAGGAATAGATAAACACCGTGTTAAATCATACGACCACTACAACGCTTCGCCAATTTATTGTAGCTTCATCAGGCTCTCGATCCAATCATTTTTAAACACTTTGTTATTCAATTTTGTCTTGTTATTTATATATGTATTCTAATGGAAAGACAAAATTGAATGACAAAGTGTTTAAAAATTATTTGATTAAGAGCCTGATGAAGCTACAATAAATTAGCGAAACGTTGCGATTGGTCGTATGATTTAACACGGTGTTTAATTGTTTCCTTTTTCATCTGATTTTTTATATCTAATTCCAATTTGAAATAAATGTGTGTTTTATAAGAAATTTTTTTTAATATACTATATTTTTATTTTATTTGTTTAAGTCTATGAAATTCGCACGTTTCATATATTGACTCTGGATGGGAACAACAACATTTTTTGTATCGAATAGTAAGTAATAGTTTTAGAAAATAATGGTGAACTGATGGAAAGTCAGTCCAATAATAATGAAAACTACAAATTCTAAATAAAAAAATTTATTGCAACGCCATTTCCAACCTCTTTGAATTAAATGAAGTATTCATATTCTTCAAAATATTTGGAAAACAACAGGTTGAGAAATAAGGGTGTATATACAAACATTTTAATTATATTCCTTCAGAGAATCTTTCGCGAATATAATTAAAATATTTGTATATACACCCTTGAATTTTCTCAACCTGTTATTTTCCAAATATTTTGAAAGTATTTGAATACTTCATTTAATTTACATTTCTAACTTAAATTCTTCACATCAATTAAATTAATGATGTTTGACATATTTGATTGTCAATATAATAATAGTAATTTATTTTTTCATCGCATAAAAATAGATTGACGGGGCATATTTCCAACCTTCTTCTCTATAAAATAAAATATTACATTTAAATATAACTATAATAATTATAATTAGTAAGTGAAATTAAAAGTAAAACAAATTTATATTTTTTTATATCTACTCTAAATTCAATCTTGTCTCAATGTCACTATAATAAAAAAAAAAATACGATTTTTTAAAAACAATAACGAAACATGTTTTAGATTTTTACAAAGCCCATCTACAAAATTCTACAGTCAATTAGGGAAGTGAATTATCTTCCAAATAAACAAACAAGGAGTTTTAGGATAATTAATCTTTCTATATTACATATCATTATAAAATCAAAACTTTATTTTACTGTAAAATCTCACCACTGAAGCCGGGTTTAGCAAAAACCCGAAACATGTATGGTTATTTATTTTTTTACTTTCACATTTATATTCATAGAATATAATGGGGAAGTATTGCGATAGCCTGTCTGGGTCCTGACACTTTGAGAGCTTGATCTCAGAGAGGAAAAAATATAATTTCATTTATTAACTTGTAAGTGGAAGAAATCGATCCCATTAATAGTTGGAAATCGGGTTTAGGACATAAAACCGGAAATTGTAGTCCCAGGAGGCCAAAAAAAGGGCAAAAATCCATTGGCCAGTTCGTAAGCATGTATGTACCCATGTACGTATGTACCCCCCCTGCGTTTCGCAACCATAAGTCTCAGAGCTACGAAATTCGAAACTTAAGCAGGATATAGGCTAGAAGGAGTGCAGCAAGCTTTTGGTCGAAATCGGAAAACCAGAAGTGGACATTTACATGAAAGATTTTTCGTTTTTTTGATTTTCAATCGGATTAAAAATTTGACACAACTAATAACTCATGACACTTGATAAATAGACTAATTTTTAAAAAAAATCGTTAGACCCGTTTATGAGAAAATAAAAAAAAATTCTTTCATGTAAATGCCCACCTCCGATTTTTCGATTTAAGCCAAAAGCTTGCTGCACTCCTTCTAGCCTATATTGAGCTTAAGTTTCGAATTTCGCAGCTCTGAGACTTATGGTTGCGAAACGCAGGGGGGTACATCCGTACATATGTACATAAGCACATACATACGTACGCACTGACCAATGGATTTTTGGCCCCTTTTTGGCCTCTGGGGACCACAATAACCGGTTTTATGTCCCAAATCCGGTTTTCAACTATTAAGGATATCGATTCTTTCCACCTAGAAGTTACAAAATGAAATTAACTTTTTTTGAGAAAATCCAAAAAAAAAAAATAAAAATAAAGGAAGGTGTGAATGTGTCGCGATGACTTCAAAAAAATGAAAATGTAAAAGTCGTGTGGTGAACACACCAGTTGATTTTTTTTTTAAATCCTAAAAATATTTATTTTATTAATTGAAGTTGTGACAAGATGAAAATAGAATAATAAAAATAGAAGTTTATTTTTGAAAATACAAACATAATTTAAATTTTTATTTAAAATCCATTTTATACACAACGTTTTGATTACTATTTATTCATTTTATAGACAACATTTTTCTCATTATATTTATGATTGTTATTAAATGAGTAGTCATCGAAATATTGTCTAGAAAATTGATTTTTATAAAAAAATACAAATTTAAATGATACTAATTTTAAAGTTTATATTAGGAAAATAAGGACAAGTTTTTATGTGTGACTTTTTTATTTATCCACCAACGTTTCGTCGACTTTGCCACTTCTTCAGGGCTTCCACAATTATAAGAACATTATTGATATGAATTTACAAAACGAAGATAATAAGAAAATTTAGACGAATGTGTGACATGACTATTTGGTAGGTAAACTATTAATACATGCTTGTTTTGGAATTGTAATTGTACTTTTGTAAATTCATATCAATAATGTTCTTTTAATTGTAGAAGCACTGAAGAAGTGGGCAAAGTCGACGAAAAGTTGGTGGATAAATAAAAAAGTTACACATAAAAACTTGTCCTTATTTTCATAATATAAACTTTAAAATTAATACAAATTATGGACGGAAATGATAATAATAATTTAAATGATATGTTTTTATTATTTGAAAATTGTTGATATTGTTGTTGTTGTTTTTTAATCTGTAAAACATCAATTATCTTATAAGTTTAGTGTGTTTTTAATAAGTGCATATATTAAGAATAAAAATAATTGATTTAAGTAAAATTAATTATTTTAAGTATAAAATAAAAATAGAAGTTTGAATTAATAATAAAAAATAATAAAGTGCGTAAAAAGTTCCGTACGTACCAACATTGGCGTTTGCATGTGTTTTGCCTAAGCGGCCGAAGACCACCAAGAAAAGAACAACAACCGCCTGGTAGTTGTTGCCCATATTGCTGGTAGTTCTAATTGTAGTGTTTGACCCGCCTTTTAGACCAGCATATGGTAGTGATAAGACGGGTGTTGTTGCTGTTCCTGTTGCAGCCGGCCGGAATCAATCAGCCCGAACATGTCAACGGAACTCGGCGTGGCACACGCATTCACAGCCGGTGTGACATGCCTGCCGGGCAGACGAACAGTTTGAGCATTGGATTATACGGCTGCTATAGAGATGGTTTTAAGAGGGAGGAAAGTGCCCGTGGGATAGCGCCTTCCAAAATGGCCGGGGATTGATCAGCGAAGAACTCGTCGATTTAAGCACCGCCCACTAGCACGACGGATTCATCCGATTCGCGGCGAATCACCACGAACAGGTTGATTGGTTTCTTTTAGGGTGGTTTATTATCCGCTTGACCTACACTAAGACTAGTAATCTAAACCATCCCCCTTCAAAATACCTACTTGTTGCCCCCCTAAAATCAGGTTTCGAAATTTCCGAATCATTTAGCCCATTCACAAATCAATTTTATTTTTTTTTATTTACACCCCCAGAAAAGGGAGGGTCGGAACCCTTCTGCGATCAAATGTTTACCATATGGGTTTAGTTTTTTTAAGGTATTATCAAAAATTTTCTTAAATTGACACTGATACAAGTTGAGACAAAAGGGGGATCTTAAGGGGTTTTTTTTAATGCAAGAAAGGCCT
This sequence comes from Forficula auricularia, assembly GCA_024734495.1. Taxonomy (NCBI): domain Eukaryota; kingdom Metazoa; phylum Arthropoda; class Insecta; order Dermaptera; family Forficulidae; genus Forficula; species Forficula auricularia. The sequence goes on along the minus strand of JALMQS010000069.1, from coordinate 2,296,114 downwards.
CATTAATTGATCTCGAAAGTGAAAGGGTGGATGCGTGGGTGTCTGTGCACTCGTGTCCTAGACCCTCTAGCGCCCTTGGGCGAATTTTATGTGACGCCCCTTGTAAGGATTGAGTATTTTGATCAAATAAAGTTTGATTCATTAATGTAATAAAAAAATTGACTTTGGCTTTCTATTCTATTCGGCGCCCCTGGGTGGTGACCACCTGCGCTACCCCAAAGACCTGCTGCACTGTCTTGAATGTTATATGTAGGGCCAGGATTTATTTATATGCTCAATAAACGTCTAAAATATGTATATTCAAACATGAAATATGTAAAAATATGCACAATCAAAAATTAGATATATTATTAATATTATTTATTTATTTTATTATTATTAATATATTGTACAATAATCTTCTTATAAAAATGGAAATTTTAAATTTTATTAACTGGTAAATTAGGTACATTTATTTAAATATATATTATATAACTCTAGAAAATAGTTTCAAACCTTTCAGTTTTTTATAAAAGATGCAAAAAAGAACAGGTTTGTTTTCTGGGAATTTTTTGGTTCTTTTATTTTTGATGAAGGGAGAAAAATCTCCTGAAACGTCAAGTACTCTTCTTTTTTTTTTTGAATCTGAAACACCCGAAATATGCAAAAATATTCACTATTAACTTTTGATATTATCATAAGAGACGCTAAAAACATGTATAAAAATAGTGTATTTAAAATATGCATTTGCATACAAATCCTGGCCCTAGTTATAAGTGTCGGAAGAGGCGGCGGTAGAACAGAGGCTAACTCCTTTAACTTCGAATTGTGTTTACTCGGGATCTAAGTCAGAAAACTTTTCCTCTTTGTCAAAAATTCAAGGCGCCTCGTCAAATCTAGGATAAGGCATTGGAAAACAACCCCTATGAAAAATTTCTCCAGGAAAATTACAATTTTTGATTATTTATTATCGGTAATCAGAAATTACATATTCACAGGATATTTCTATGAGCCAATTTTCTAGGCGAAATATATACAAAAGTTTCAAAGTAGTCTCCTATAAGACTAGACAAGAAATGAAAAATAAAAAAATGTACATATATTTATTATTATTTAGGATCGTGGAGGTCCTGGGACCATCTTTTTTTAAGACGACTTCTTTCGAGGATCCGGACAAATGAGTGGAGAGTCTGATTGGGGTGCGATGCCAATTTTCCAACGTGGATATTGACTCTTTTTCTAATGACTTCCTCTACATAGGGCACTCGAAAAGATCTTAGTGGAGTGTCTTATTTGAGATAAACCAAGGTGCAACGGTAATTATTTTAAGGAATTTATATTGGAATCTCTGTATAATGTTTACATTGGACTTACATGAACAGCCCCATAGCTCTAATCCGTAGGTCCAAATAGGCTTTATAATTGCTTTATAAATTAGAAGTTTATTTTCCAGTGAAGTCGGAGAAAATTACAATGGAGATGATACTCTCCATAGTAATCACCGATGGTCGGAATCGAGTATGGCACTTGAAGAAGAAGCGTAAGAATTCTAGTAGCACAATGTTTCAAACTATATAGATTTTGAGAATCTATATAGGCACTATATAGTTACTATATAGTTTGAAATATTGTGCTACTATGGAAAAGAAAGAGGCCGGGAAAGAGTTCCTGGTCATTGAAGTCATAGGGACATACTTATTGGCGAATGAAGTGTTCCAGCATTTTTATAATTTAACCATTAAAGGATGTTGTGAGCGGATAATCGCGTGCTACTTGCAAAGCAGGCTTTGGAAGGAATTACTGACTTCAGCTCATCAGAACATATACCGTGATAGTATCTATAAATATTTGTAGAGTTGGATTAAGAAATAAATTAAATAGATATCTAGGAAAAGGTGAAAACTTTTTAAGACTCGGTAGACTCCATGTGAATTTTGCCGAATTCGAAATTTTTTCGTTAAATAACATTTTGAGCTGTATGTTGGAAACTTGTGTTTAAATTCTCACGACTTATCGGCCTTCTTTAAAAATAAAATTGTCTTAGAAATCACGGGTGAGGAAACAACAATATAACAAAGTCCAATCCTTTGTAGAAGTTTCAATGTGAGCTTATATTTTTACGACCTCATCCCCTGATTTTCAAGTCAACTTTACAAACTTATGTGTCAAATTTGTGTTCAACTGTTCAAGAGCTCTCTAAATAATAATTCAATTTGTTTCCGATTTTTTGCTTAATCCGGCAGCTTGAAGGTCAGAATTAAATTAGTTTTTCTTTTCGAAAATACAAACATTTCAACTCCAGAATAAACTTTCTTGATTGATTGATAGCTATTGCTTTATTTAAAAAAGACGCAATGTTTGGTCTCAAGATCCATTCTTGCCTATTACGTCTTTTACGTATAACAAAGTAGAATAACTTATTTTTTTATTATTTTTTTAATGTAATTGAAAACATGATGGAGCGCTCCAAGAAGATCCTTGCATTGCCGAAGATACGATAAAAAATCGATCAAGCAAAATTTAATAAAAAAATTATTTTCATTTCATAAATGTTTTAACTTTTATACATAGTTTTTTTTCTTCAAAAGTAACAATGAGGCAGTGGCAATATCTTCTAATATTGAGCTATAATATGTTAGATGTTGTTAACATTCATCTCTGAACCTTTGACGCAGGCACATTATAAATTTATATGAAGCTACAATTCTTATTTTTGACAAGGCTAGATTCAATCACATATGTGTCCGCATTGTGTATATAACTCCCAATTAACTGAAGAAGGCCAAATAAATTCAGGCCGAAACGTTTTATTCAAGGTGTTTTATTGAACCCAGCTCATCCAACTTTGGCTGATATCTCTTCCTTCATCTAATACAATAATATTAAGCTATATTAGCCATCAAGGCAGGAATCTTAAATATATATTCCGATCCTAGAGGCCTTATTGGGATCATTTGATACGGTGAGGATGTATTCAATGCATATCTCATTTTGTACCCGGCATTTTGTTGTCATGATGTGAAAATACCTGTTGAAAAAAATTGCGAAAGAAAAAACAGGTGGCACTAATGAACTTCAAATTCGACATTATCCGAATAACATACAAATAATTTTTTTTTGTCAGGAATCAGGTAAAGATTTAAAGTCATATGGATAAAGAAATTGCCCCAGTGAATAAGAATTTAGGTTGTCTTTATGATCCCATATATATATCTTTATAAATGGACTGCTTTTGTATAAAGTGACATGCAAAATATGTCAAAAACGAAGTTTCGGCTGAAGATTACATATTTTTAATGAGAAAAAATTCATCAGAATATGAGCCGTTTCGAAACCTATCGTTATTAATCGATTAATTAAAAAAATGTAAATGCTATTAATAGACTATCCAAAACGACTTCAGAACTAAGTATTGAAACGTTGTACATTCTGGTGAGATTTTTCCTCATTAAAAATGTGCAATCTAGGTGATTTCAGCCAAAACTTTTCTTTTGATAAACAGTATTAAATCTGAAATGCAACATATACTCTTAAGGAGTATAGCCGTTGTACTTTAAACGAAGATGAAAACGAAAATTCTCATTTAGGCCTTGGAAATCTATTCCAATGAAGTACATCATACACGCAACACGGTTGAAATTGGGAAAACTGTAAAGATTCCAACGGCACGCAGTGTCTTAACCAAAACAGCAAGCAACGGCATCAAGCAGAGGAAAACCTCTTTGATTTCTTTTTATGAATCAGCAACTCTGCTACTCTCGGCAAAACAAAAACCTTTCAATCAAAATGGCATGCTCGCTTAGAAGATGTTTTATTCAGCTCTTATTGTCTTTAAGATGTTTTAAGTAGTCTTTAAGTTATCTAGAAGATACCTCGGGGGAAAAAGTATAAAAGGGTAAAACAGATAGCGTTAATGACCTTCGAAGTAGATCCACTCTAAACTTATAAAAATCAACTGGTGTGTTCACCACACGACTTTCACCTTTTCATTTATTTGAAAGTCAATCCGACACTACTAATTTACACCCACTTCCTTTATTTCGTTTTTTTTATTTTCTCAAAAACGGCTTTAACGATTTTTTAAAAATTAGTGTATTTATCAAATTTCATGAGTTGATAGTTGTGTCAAATTTTTAATCCGATTGAATTAAAGGAAAGGGTTGTAAATTATGAGTGTCGTAAAATAAATATTTTAATCGTTCATATCTCGTCTTCGAAAAGTCGCAGAGCCTTGAAATTTGAAACTTAAGCTATTTAAAGGCTACAAGAAGTATACCAAGATTTTGGCTAAAATAAAAAAACCGGAAGTTGTAAGAATTTACCCCTCCCCTGCGTTTCGCAACCATAAGTCTCAGAGATAGGAAATTCAAAACTTAAGCTTGATATAGAGTAGAAGGAGTACATCAAGCTTTTGGTTGAAATCGCAAGACCGGAAATGGACATTTACATGAAAGATTTTTCGTTTTTTTTTTTTGATTTTCTCAAAAACGGATCTAACGATTTTTTTAGTGTATTTATCAAGTCTCATGAGCTATTAGTTGTGTCAAATTTTTAATCCGATTGAAATAAAGGAAGGGGGTGTAAAGTAAGAGTGTCGCGTCAGAAATTAAATGAGATCAAGTAAAAATGTATTCGAAATCATAGAGATAAACGAATTGACAACTGCCTTTTTAATTTTACGACTGCTTTAACGAGAAATCGTATTAAATGTTTTGCCGAGGGGTGATCCACGATTGGAAGTAGGTGTACACCTCTTTGGAAGTATTTTGGAAGTACTCGGAAATATTTGAAAATACTTGGCAATATTTGGAAGTACTTGGAAATATTTGGAAGTGCTTGGAAATATTTGGAAGTACTTGAAAATATTTGGAAGTACTTGGAAATATTTGGAAGTACAAGTGGAAGTAGGTGTACAGCATATTAGGCCGCGGTTCACCCTTCGTGTTTTGCTAAATCGTTTGAACGTGATCATTTTGCTATTATCTCAATAAAAAGGAAAACATATGTCATACGATAGTATCTTTAAAAAAGACGGAAACGACTCTCTGATAGGTCAAGGAATCAATGAAGTTCGTCAAGGGCGAATCCACCATCAATTTTAAAATTAATAAAACATATTGAAGCGAAGAAGTTTTTACATTCCACTCTGCCATTTTTTTATTTATGATAAAATACACCGTGAATTATTTTTCATTGAATTCTATACTTGTTTATCACCCTATCAGTGCACTATATATTCAAAAACCCAATTATATAAATTGTTATCAGCAATGCTCGTTTCCATATTTGTACGTTAGATGTCTCTGTTTAGTAATCATGCGCTCTCTCTTTATTTCCCCGTGCGTTGAATTTATTGATTTCCAGCATCGGATAGCAACAACTTGTTGATGTCTTAAATTGTTCTATCTATATATATGTCTCTCATCATTTTCACAAAATGAACTTTTTTTATTTAATGGCTTTTCTCTTAATAATAGGGAAAGGAACATCAGCTATCAACAAGTCAAACAAAACATCTATTTTCATCAAAAAATAATAGAAAATTATATCTTGGGTCAATCTGAACTTTCGGAAGATAAATAATGCATATAAAATACACTTGAATTCTTTTTATGAAAGAAACTTTCAAAGTCACGTTCATTTTGTTATATATCTTTTCTTCTTCAAAATTTCAATGGGAGTTTGGAAATAATTCACTTTCACGGTATAAATAGAAAGTAAAAGACACTTGAAAACTATTTCTTATAGCCTATATATTTTATTTTTTTATTATGTCCATGGAATAAAAAAATACATTATTTTCCCATTCAGATATAATTTTGTCTATCGTTGCCTGCAGCATAGACAACCTGGAGTACAGCTCATATGAATAATCCGATACTTCAAAAGTATTCAAGTTCAAACATAAGGCCAAATAGAAATTGAAGAAAAAATTGAAAACTTTTTCTAATGTTCAATTGGAGTTATTTAGAAAGATGAAACTTTGCATACGGGTGCAAGTTATTACCCCTAGAACGCATAACCCGGGCCTGCTAGGCTCGTTCACACCTTTTCTTTTCAATAACTTTCAGAAAAGGGGTCCCATAAATTCCAAATTTTTATTATTCCTTCATTAATACATAATAAAAGTATTTTTGTTGTTAGAATTCGTGGCTGTGATGAAACTGTATTAGATGAAGGAGGGGTTTCAGCCAAAGTTGGATGCGCTGGGTTCAATAAAACACTCTGAATTAAAAGTTTCGGCTTGAATGTATTTGGCCATCTTCAGTTAATTGGGCTACAAAATTTACAAATAGATGTTAACATTGTTTTATCTGCTCTTATTAAACGAGCAAAATTGTATATTTATATTTATTTATTTATTTATTTATTATTATTATTAGACGGACTAAAGTCCTTTTACACTATATATTTACAATATTTTTTTTTAAATATAAGTTCAAGTGTGTAATACATATAAAGAATATATAAAGACCATAAAGATTATATGTATATACAATAATCTTAAATATAAATCCAAGAATATGTAATGAACATAAACATCATATATCTGCACATATACATACACATCACCATATATACATATATATACAATAATTTTAAATTTAACTCCAAAATATATACTGAGCACATAAAGAATATATAAAAAATATCCATATATATATACACTCGGGAGCAGCTAAATCGACTCAACCTCTAAGCGCGCATACAAAGTTGTTTTTCTTTTAAATGGCCAAGCCGATATTTATAAAATAAATATATCTTTAAAGCTTATTTATTTATCTTTATATTGATATCAATTTCAAGCCAATCGGCTCATTACTTTTTAAATTATGTGATCCGAATGGCTGAACTGGAAAAATTGCTGTTCCTAGCTGCCGCTACTTGTTAGTTACAATTTCCTTATAAAAACCAATGTAACCAATTATTCTTATTAATCGATTTTCAGCAATTGACCTGAACACATCTACGCAAATTGACACAATTGTTTTTAGAAAATCATGGATACTAAGCCAGAAGTTGCCGCTCAAGTTGTTGCTCTGTTGGAACAGAGCCTTAGCCAAAGAGAAGTCGCTCTTCAATTGAACTTAAGTCAGTCTACTGTCTCAAGAGTCTACAGAAGGTTTCAGGAGACTGGTGCCTTCACTCGGAGACCGAATACCCGCCGCCGCCGGTGCACGTCTGAGAGGGATGACCGTTTTATCGTCACGACGTCTCTCCGAAACCGCCACCTCACTGGTGTCGATGTCCAGCAGCAGCTGAGAGAAGTTCGAGGTCTGGCTGTCAGTCGGTGGACAGTCAGAAGACGCTTGAAGGAAGCCAACCTCACTTGCAGAAGACCTGCCTCTGGACCAAAATTAACCTCACGTCACCGTCAAGCTCGACTTCAATTTGCTCGAGAACATCTCAATTGGAGTATCGACCAATGGCGGGCTGTCCTTTTCACAGATGAGTGTAGAGTTTGCATTCATGGAAGTGACAGGAGAAGTCGGGTCTACAGGCGTCAGGGAGAGCGATTTTCTCAATGCTGTTTCTCTCAAACAGTGTCACATGGTGGTGGTTCCTGCATGATTTGGGGTGGCATTTCTCTGGAGGGAAAAACAGATATTGTTTTTGTGCCTGGTGGAGGCCGGGGAGGGGGTCTAACAGCTGACCGTTACATTGCTGACATTCTCCTGCATCATGTTGTTCCTTATAAAGGATTTATTGGGGAAAATTTTTTACTGATGCATGATAATGCCCGGTGCCACACTGCGATGGTCACTCGGCAATACATGACCGAAGTCGCTATCCACACCATAGAGTGGCCAGCGCTCAGCCCAGACATGAATCCCATCGAACATATGTGGGACCACCTCAAACAAAGGGTTCGAGCCAGAAATTCGGTACCTTCGACCATTGATGAGCTTAAGACAGCTTTGTTAGATGAATGGGAAGGCATCCCTCAAGATTTTATAAAAAAACTCATCGGGTCGATGCAGGATCGCATGCGGGCTGTTATAAAAGCTAGGGGGGCAACACAAATTATTAAGAAAATAAATTTTCTTTGTTATGTTTAAAATGTCAATTTTATTTTAATTTTGAACATCCCTACTTTTCCTTTCCTTTACACCCTTTTTTCCTTTCATTGTCATTCAGATCACATAATTTAAAAAGTAATGAGCCGATTTGCTTGAAATTGATATCAATATAAAGCTAAATAAATAAGCTTTAAAGATATATTTATTTTATAAATATCGGCTTGGCCATTTAAAAGAAAAACAACTTTGTATGCGCGCTTAGAGGTTGAGTCGATTTAGCTGCTCCCGAGTGTATATATATATATATATATAATGTACATAACATCCCGTGTCTCAAATAAAAAAAGTCATGTTTATAAGAAATTATATATATAAAAAAAGATTATTTATCTGGAATCTTGATAAAACCAAGTGTCCAATAAGAAAAAGTATAAAACAAAATGTACAAAAATTACATATAAGAACATAAAAATTATAGTTATATATAAATTGTCTATTAATAGTCATGTTTATAGGAGATATAAAATTGAGATTATTTATAGAAACTGCAACTTCCTGATGCTGTTCATTTTGGTGTTAAATATGTCGATGTTCTGTTGTTCCAATAGATTGCCATTTCTGTGTAGTCTAATTAGGGAGAATGATATAAGTAGTTGTTACTTGCATATTAACTATAAAACCGCTTAAGATCTTTCTCATACTATAGTACAATCTTTGTATTTTTCAACTGGAAGTTCTAAAGCTAGAAATCCCCCAATATAGTCAGTTTTTTCCAGTCTTTTATTTTTATTCTTGATAGATCAAGAGCCCACGACGGACAGACCTTCGTTATTTTATAAAAGCTGAAAGTTTTTCTGTGCATGTCCCCCTATACAGGTAAGAACGACCAGCGACTATAGAGTTTGGGTTGTGGTTACTTTGGCAGGTAACAGGTAATAAAGGTGTATAAAATAGTACGTTATAATATAAAAGATAAATTTTATATATGTTACTTGGCGACCTATAAAAAAATGTTTTATTTATTTAAATGCTATTTTATATATGTTACTTGGCGACCTATAAAAAAATGTTACCTCAAGCTTGAGTGGTTTAACAAAAAGAATTTAGTCTTTTTGATTTTAAGTCGATTCTTCCACGTTTTCAGAAGAGGTTGCCATTAATAGTCAAAACAACAAAAATGGAATGCAATAAGGTTATTCCTCTAGTATTAGATAAGAATCGATGGTTATTTTTGATTTCAAGTCGATTCCTCCATGTCTTCACCAATGGTTATCAATAATAACCGAAATGTCAAAAATCTATGTAAAAACCATTAAAACTGTCCGCCTATTGAGGTAACATTTTTTATAGGTCGCCAAGTAACATATATAAAATTTAACTTTTATATTATAACGAAGTATAATTATAATTTATTAAAGTTTAGGGGTGTCTGGCAGGGGGTAGCAACTGTCATAAGTGTCCGGCAATGGATGACGAGATTTCTAAAGTTATCCCGAAGAAAATATAAAAAAATTGAGCTTTATACTTTAACGAATTTAAAGTACTATTTTATACACCTTTATTACCTGTTACCTGCCAAAGTAACCACAACCCAAAACTCTATAGTCGCTGGTCGTTCTTACCTGTATAGGGGACATGCACAGAAAAACTTTCAGCTTTTATAAAATAACGAAGGTCTGGCCGTCGTGGGCTCTTAGGCTATGAGTTATCAGAATTAAAATGAGCTGGTTGTCTACGTGGCAGGCAACTCTTGTCTGAATAAATTCATCTGTAGACTAGAATAAATATCATATAAGTTTATTTGATGTATTATTTATATAAATATTTGTTTTGATCAAATCTGCGTATCATTTGTATATTTACTTAATTAATTAATCATTAAAGTAGGTAAATAATATTTGATTTATAACAGTTTAGGGAGATGTACATATCCAGTGAAAAGCATTTTTTTTTTAATTTTTAATCCCTTTAAATATAATATATCGCTTTTTAAATACCAACATTTTATGGCATGTTTAATATACGAGATATAAATTTCACTTTTGAAATCATGTCTTTAAGTTACTAAATTTTTCCAAAAAGACATACATTTTTTCATAGAGATGTGATTTAAATAATTTATTTCTTGAAAAAATAAACGGTATTTAATAAACAGAAAGTAATTATAGATACAGAAAAGTTACTTCAGATATTTAATATTTTATTAAAAAATGTTATTTCAATTATGAGTTAAATTTATAAATAAATTATATTTAATATGTCTATAATTAACATAAATATTTTTTTTAAAATAGACAGAATTCAATCAATCTTTTTCGGACAAATTCTAAGATTTTAGTAGAAATATTATTAAATTGCGATATCAGAGGGGATTCATCCCCCAGGAGTCGAACCTGAGAACTAACACGCTATCCGGGCAGTCAGCTCACACCCTCGAAACAAAACCCTCTCTTTAATAATATTTCTACTAAAATCTTAGAAAAATAATTTTTTCATAAAGTCCTCTTATTTAAATGTATAATTAAAGTTTTGAGGCATCTTTTAAGCTATTGCATAGCTTTTATTGCGGGCTTTGAGCGCGGCGACCGAATCGAGAAATTCCGTAACGAAAATAACCTAACAATCCCCTCCAAGCGGTCAGCCGAAAGCCAGCGGAGTCGCCCGACTCTTGGCGGAGAGGCGGCTCGAGCGGGGAAGATGTCCTCCCCGCCGCCGCCCACCACTCCTACACGAGACTCGAGCGACTCGACTGACAGCCGACCGGCGGATTTAAGAGGTGGGGAGGGGGCTTTCAAAGGATCTCATTATGGTGGGGATTTTGAAATTAAAGGGGGGTTTCTTTTACAAAATTATAATTTATTAATTATCCTATTTTTTTACAACACATTTAAATTATAAAATACAATTAAACTATAATAGTAAATAATATAAATGAATAACAAATAATTTTCTGGAGACGAACAGTGGACAACCGGTACATCTTTAAAAGAAAAAATATATTTTAAATTGCATTTTTAAAGTAAAAAACGCGGAATATAGAATATTTATTTTTTTTATTAAAATTTATTTTAAATTTTTTTCAGACGGACATGAGACAACACCGTGGGATTATTATTATTATTTGTTATTTCCCATGCATTATGCTATTCAAATAAATAGGATTAAACAAAAATAATAATTAAGCTATTGCATATTAAGCTATTCCATAGCTTTTATGGCAGGCTTTGAGCGCGGCGACCGAATCAAGAAATTCCGTAACGAAAATAAACCTAACACCCCCACTCCGACCGGCACAGCGGTGCGGCGTTGAAAGCATCGTCTAACGTCGTTTCAGTTCGGCAGACTTCGACACGGTGTTTGTGTGCGTGCGACTAGACGTATGCGTGTAGACTGTACGAAGCTCGCACGGATCGAGACGAGCTGTTCCGAAATCGGACGAATACGTAAGCAGCTGTTTGTGAAAAAATATTGCATAAATATTATAATTGCATAAGTTGATAAAAAATGCTATGCAATAGCTTTACCGCGGCAGTCCCCGAGTGCCACACATCTATTTTTTTAAAAATAGTTGGTAGTTTTTTCAAAAAATGAGCTAAGAGGACTTTATGAAAAAATTATTTTTCATTTTAAGCTAAATTTTTTAATTTCCGTTCTAGAAGAATGGAGTGAAGAATTTCTGTGCTTAAATCATATATTGCGATTCAGAGAGAGGTTTTTGTCTCGAGGGTGTGAGCTGACTCCCCGGATAGCGTGTTAGTTCTCAGGTTCGTCTCCTGGGGGGATGAATTTCCTCTGATTTCGCAATTTAATAATATTTTTACTAAAATCTTAGAATTTGTCCGAAAAAGATTGATTGAATTCTGTCTCTTTTAAAATACATCTTGGTTAATCTGAACCCGAGCTGATTTTTTGAAAAAACTACCAACTATTTTCAAAAAAAAGATGCTCAAAACTTTAATTATACATATAAATATTTTTATTTCAGGCGAGGCTGAACAAAAAAGCGCTTTAATGTTTAGTTCATTATTTCAGTAAATATTGTGAATAAAAATTATATAAAGTTAATATTTATCCCAAACTGGTTCATCAGCTTTAATAATCTCATAAAATTGGCATGAAATTCGATAAGAAAATATCATGTGAAAATGTTGCAAATATTTATTTACCTTATTAAATGCAATGGACAAACAAAATGTGATTTTTGGAAAAAATAGCTCTGTCTAGAACAAATACGTTTATTTGAAAAGCACGATAGAATTAACTAGTTAGTTATTTATTTTCAATGGAATCGGGGAAAAAAAGTAATAGAGTGAGGGCGAGGGGTGAACCGCGATCTATTATAGTGTACACCTACTTCCACTTCCACTTTCATTTCCAAGTAGAAGACATTAGATGACAATAGATTATCTAATGAATTCCAAAGTAATTCCAAATAATTCCAAAGACGGTGTATACCTAAATTCAATCGCAGTTCACCCCTCGAGTGAGGCCTACTTAGAACAAAATGTTCTCTACTTCATAAACTATATCTACTTTTTGGCCCTTCTGGCTTAACTTAAATTGAAGTATATATTTATTCAAAATTTATTTAGACTAAAACAAATAAGCTGAAGTGTTCTGATGTGGCCATCCACTTGACTTTACCATACAACCTGGACCCTCACTTACATTAATTATTATCATTTCCGTCCATAATTTAATTTATAATTTGAAAGTTTATATTGGGAAAATAAGGACAAGTTTTTTATGTGTGACTTTTTTATTTATCCACCAACGTTTCGTCGACTTTGCCGACTTCTTCAGGGCTTCTATAATTATAAGAACATTCTTGATATTAATTTACAAAAGTACAGTCAGAATCCAAAAACAAACATGTATCAATAGTTTACCTACCAAATAGTCATGTCACACATTCGTTTAAATTTTCTTATTACCTTCGTTACCATTGAAGGCCATCAGAATACAATTTTCAAAAGATATTTGGCACATTCACAAAAAACACAATTTTTTCTCTTTTTAATAACAACCTTATCAATACAGAACAGAACAGTAATCACTTCTTACAAAAAAATAGAATAGAATATTTTTCTTTTTATCCCTATATACAAAAATCTCAACTTCGAATAAATTAAACTTATATATTAATAAAATATATGTCAACGACACCAGTCAAGTTATTATTAGATGAAAAAAAATATCCATTAGAAATCTATTTTTATTTTCAACATCTAATTGCATTTATTTTTGAAATTTTTTATTATTATTTATTTTTTAACTTTTTATTTTTATCCTTATACCTGTCTAGCAAAAAACTATATATGTCAAACAAATAAATAATATATATGCAGATATATCATCTTGAGATATATGTGTATATGTTTATTTGCATCAAGCAGAGGACAACCTCTTTGTTTCTCTTTGTGAACTATATATGCCACTTAAATTCTGGGTGTCTGTTCTAAAATTCACTGTATCATTTAACGAAATGTGAATCATTTCACATTAATATTTAATAAAATTATTTATAATCATGTAGGGTAAAGGGGGGGGGGTTAGTTTTTGCATTTTTAAACTCCTAGGAGCACATTGATTATGTATACAAAATTTGGTTGAGTTTGGTAAATGGCCAAGATTGTCATTTTTTGACCCTACACCCCCCCCCCCCCATTTTGGGCGGTTCGTTTTTGCATTTTTAGACTTCTGAAGGTCCACTGATTATGTATACAAAATTTGGTTGAGTTTGCTCAAACGGCCTAGATTTTTAATTTTTAACCCCCTCCACCCCCCTTAATTTTTGGGTCGATATGCACCAAAATCTAATCAGCTCTTAATCTCAATGGACCAAAACTATGTGTGAAATTTGGTTTCGATATTTACACTGGTTTTTGAGCTAGCTCGTGCACAAAATTTGGTAACGCACAGACTAACTAACTAACAGACATTTTGACAAAACAATTATTATCTCAAAAAATATAATTTTTTCGATGTTTACTTATTAGAGCTTTTTTGTAGAGCGAAATGCCATGGTTCCGCTCAATTTTTTTAATCGAAATAGTTTAAGCCGTTTTTGAGATATTTTGAAAAAAAGAAGGAAAAAAACACTTTTTTCATGCACGATTACAATACTTGACCATACTCTGTATGGTAAAGTAATTAGTTTGTTCTGGAAGACTTATATTAATTTCAAAATAAAATAGTTCTAACAAGACTAAACTATTTAATTCGAAACACTATAAGTAAAACTACTTTAGCCTAGTCGTAAAATCTGGTTCGGCTGGTAACAAATAAATATATTTTAGACGTAAAATTTAAATTTAAAAAATATAAATTACTAGGTAGGTTTCACAAATAAAAGACAAATTGCTTATGAGCAAGACTATATACTACTACGAGGCTATGAGCCCATCTTTAGGTATTCACATAGAAAAAAGTTTATCGTAACCCGATATATATATAGATTAATAAGCTGTCGTAAGGAAAATAAGGACAATAGCTTATGCAAATAATTTTTATTTTTTGCCAACGTTTCGTCAACTTTGTTGACTTCCTCAGGAGCTCAAACAAATTAACTTCTTTGCATATTTGTCATTCTATGAATATTCATTCTTAGCAAACACATATAGGCCAAAATATTATAATAATTATAATAATTAAAATATAATTTCTCATAGGAAAATATTTTCAATCTGTTCGATGACTGGCCTTATGTGTTTTGCTAAGAATAAATATTGATAGCATGACAAATATGCAAAGAAGTTAATTTGTTTGAGCCCTGAGGAAGTCAAGAAAGTTGACGAAACGTTGGCAAAAAATAAAAATTATTTGAATAAGCTATTGTCTTTATTTCCTACAACAACTTATTAATTATAAAATATATATATAGTCTTGTTCATAAGCAATTTGTCTATTATTTGTAAAACCTACCTAGTAATTTATATTTTTTAAATTTAAATTTAAATTTTATTAATTATGTTTCACCTAGAACCTACACGATTCTCCCTGAACAAAAATTATTTTTATAAAAAAAATAAAACCTACTTCAAAAAATTAACAAATTAACAAATAAAATAATAAGAACTCAAAAATAAAATAAAATGCACTAAAATGTATTAAATAAGTGCCAACACATTTTATGAATCGAACTCGACGGATCTTACTTAGTACGTTTGGCAGGTAATGATGGCAACATCGCGTAAGCTCGCTTATATAGTTTGTTTTACACCGACTTCAAAAAGTGATTTCATGTAAAAATTTCGTCGTTTATTTGTAACTAAATTAGATAATTATTTTATACCTTTTAGTGCATTTTATTTAATTTTTGAGTTCTTATTATTTTATTTGTCAATTTGCTAATTTTTTGGAAGTCGGTTTTATTTTTTTTTATAAAAATTATTTTTTCTCTTTTAGTGATGTTATTAATAGTGACTTGAGATAATATTTTGTATGCATCTCATAAAAGAAAGCTTCGGGAAAATGAATCAGAAAATGAAATTGAACCAATTATTTTACATGAATTAATATATACTTTGTATTTGACCTTTGACTTCGGAGATTACTTCTCCACCATCGACTGTCCTTTATCCTCTTTTTAGTCCTTGTTTTTAATAAGATGAAAAAACTAATTAAATAAAAAAACCTCTTTTAAGATAATTATTCCAAATACATTATCAATATCCACCTTCCATTAGAAAATGATATAAACCAATTATTTTACATGAATCAATGTATACATTGTATTTGAGCTTCGACTCCGGAGATTTCGTCATTGATTATATCATCAGAACTTGACCAAATTAATATGGGACCAGCCCTAAGGTACCCTCTTTCCAATATAAAAAGAATTATCGAAATTGGTTCACAATTGACGAATATCAAGTAACAGATACAAAAAAAAAAAAAAAAAAAATCAGTCGAATTGAGAACCTTCTCCTTTTTTGAAATCAGTTAAAAAATATAATGTTAAATTTGAAAAATTAAGAAAATGATGGCGTCGTATTCGATGAAATTTGCAAAAAAAAAGCGAAGAACACAATAAAATTTCCAAAAATGAAGGATAATTTTTTGGACAGCATCCACTGGTTGAAAAGTCACCCCCCATTGATATATATATTAGGGTGGGTCAATAAAATCCATTATTTTTTTTTACAAGTGAAACAGAAAAATTGGTTGCTAGACACCTTTAAAAAAAAAATTCTTTCTAAATATGAGCTCTTAATTTTAATAGGAAGATCCTCCGCATCGCAGTTTTTTATTTTTTTCTCAGTCCAATAGAAAAAAAATCATACCTCATCATTAGTTGATTGTACAGAAAAATTTTCTTAAAGAATTTCGTACGAAATTTAATGCTCTACAAAAAAGGTATCTTATATTTTTCCTGTAAACCTCACGATTTGAAAGATATTGAAGATTTAAGTTTGATTATTTTAAGACAAATTTCATTTTTGTTTATGAATTTTATAACTCGATAATAAATGGCTATTATAAAATTCGCAATACAATTTTTTATAGCAAATTAACTGCTCTATAAAAAGGGTGTCTTATGTTTTGGCGATTAAATTAAGCGTTCAAAAGATATTCATCATCAAACTTTCATGTGTAAAGATTTTAAGAGTTTTAGCAGTCCATTTTTTTGTGTCACTTGTAAAAGAAAAATAATGGATTTTTTGACCCACCCTAATATATATATATATTTGAGATTAATTCAAATGGAATTTAATTAATGGAACTATTCTTGAAAATTGATAAATAGTTCATCCCAATAAATTGATTTGAAATTGGAATGATTTGGAATTTGAAATTAATTCCAATATAAATTAGAAAATAAAAGCATAAAACGAAAAAATAATTGGTAATATCGATTTTATAAAAACTCGTTATGCTTAAAATAATTGCAAAATATGAAAAAAATAGATTACAAGAATTGATAGAACAATTTTACTTTGGCCTCAATTAATCCATTTCTCTCCATTCAATCTCTGATAAAAAAAAAATAGTTTTGGCTTGAAAAATAGCTGAAAAGGTCAAATCAGAAATAAACTACAAAAACATAATTAAAAAATAATCTTTAATTTAGATCTAGTACTATTTGTTTATGTCTAGAATGGGAAATTATTGTTATTATGGAGAAAATTAGCTTTATTTTGTTTAAATGCGTTTGCTTGTTAACGCCTAAACGTTATGCAACCAATATCTCTGATAAAGCAATCCAAAGCCTACTCTATAGGCGTTTAAAAATTGACAAATAAAAATAAGCTATGTGTATTCTCAAAACTTTAACTTATCACACTCGACGTGAATCACTGAACGGCAAGAATATTTAATTTAATAATTATTTATTACCTTATTTTTGGTTATTGTGATTAAAATTTTCTAATAATTATTATATAATATGTAATTATTTTTATATCTGTCAGTCTATTTTTCGATACTCATTAGAACTCTTGAACAGAATGTCTTAAAAACATGGAATTACATAATTTTTCTATTTTAAAAAAATTTAGTAAGTACATACGAACGTACGTACTTTTAGACATTTTGACAAAACAGTTAATATCTCGAAAAATATAATTTTTTCTATGTTCACTTATTAGATATTTTTTAAAGATCAAAACGCCATGCTTTTGCTCATTTTTTTTAATTAAAATAGTTTCAGCCGTTTTTGAGATATTTCGAAAAACGAAGCAACAAAGATAACACTTTTTTTCATGCACGATTACAATACTTGACTATATATACCCTGTTTGGTAAAGTAAGAAAGGAGTAATTATTGATTTGATATGCTTTAGTGGTTGAGTTTTTAATCGGATAACAACCCTATCTTACATATTTTTGATAAAAAAATCTCGATGAGATGAAAAATAATTTTTAATTCATCTAAACTTGGTTATTTTTGTCGCCTGATAATTGAGCTTATAATTTTGCTTTAAGTGAATTTTATTCTCGAAAATAGCTTTAGGTAGGTATATGCAAATTCATATTTCTAAAAACTGAATAATTATTATGAGCCACAAGGAATATTTGTTTCTCGATAGATAATTTTTATGAAATTTTAATAAAGAGACATTAATAAATATTTCTTTCAGTTAAATGTCTGATTGCAGTTCCATACATTTAATCAGAAAGTTTGCATTTAAATCTAATAAAAATGGTTTAAAATATGCCAAAATTGTGATTTTTTTCGAAAATCTCGATATATTTTTTCACATTCAAAATTGAAAATCTGCCTTTTATTCTTCGAAAACTTTTGGGGAGATTTTCTAATTTCTTCTTATTTTAGAAAAAAAAATATCAGGTCAAATTGTATCAGATATCTATCTTTTCCAGTAACAAAAAAAATCTCAATGTTTTAAGGAAATTTGTAAGCTATAAGTCGGGCCGCATTAATTGTTGTGCTGGGCCTCAGGTTGGACAGCCCTGTTATAAAATCATGAACTCTACTAGAACACATTTTTGATAGTTTCATCTGGTTGATGGGGATCAACCAAGAGCTTCAAGAACTTCAAATGTGCCGCATCCTTCTTAACAATGCTTCATTGGTTTTTTACTTAACCATACAGGATATGGTCAAGTATTGTAATTGTGCATGAAAAAAGTGTTTTTTTTTTGCTTCTTTTTTTCGAAATATCTCAAAAACGGCTGAAACTATTTTGATTAAAAAAATTGAGCAAAACCATGGTATTTCGGTCTACAAAAAAAGCCCCAATAAGTGAACATCGAAAAAATTTTATTTTTCGAGATAATAACTGTTTTGTCAAAATGTCTGTTAGTCTGTTATTTATGTCAGTGCGTGCGTTACCAAATTTTTGTGGACGAGCTAGCTCCAAAACTAGTGTGAATATCAAAACCAAATTTCACACGTAGTTTTGGCTCATTGAATTAAAATCTGAATACATTTTAGTGCATATTGACCCAAAATTAAGGCGGGTGAAGAGGGGGTTAAACATTAAAAATCTAGAGGCATTTGAACAAACTCAACAAAATGTTGTATATATAATCAGTGGACCCCAGAAGACTAAAAATGCAAAAACTAACCACCAAAAAAAGGGGGGAAGTGTTGTAATATAAAATATAGGTCTATGAACCAAATTCAACCAAATTTTGTATACATAATCAGTGGACCCCCAGTAATCTAAAAATGCAAAAACTACCCCCCCCCTACATGATTATAAATAATTTTATTAAATATTAAATATAAGTGAGGACCAGGTCGTATGATAAAGTCAAGTGGATGGCCACATCAGAACATGTCAGTTTATTTTTTTATTAGGTGACCCGAGGTCATTCTCTTTAAATTACATAAAAAAAAGAATATAAAACCATTTTACAATAAAAACTTAAAAAAACAAAAAAGAATTACAAAATTAATAAATTATACATAATTCTTATATATGCTTCATTGTTAACAATTTATCTATAATTCAAACAAACCTCAAACAACGTTAACCCTAAAATGTTTTATCTTTCCTTGATTTTTCCAAGTTTCCCATAACCACGGCTTAAACCTTTTACTTAGCCCCACTCTCGTCAAGAAAACATTTTAATAAATTTAGTAGGTACTTCCCCGAACTAATTATGGTAATGTAAACAAATTTATTAGAGAACATGATATAGTAAACCTTGGCCCGAAATGGGCAGGGAGAAGCAAATTAAATTTTTTGAGTGAGTAAAGCTGTTCAATTAAATGAATCATCTTTGTTTCTAAGAGTTAATGATACAATTGCCTTGATGATAAAATGACGAAGGGATCGGATTACGCCAAGGGATTTCAAAGGGGACAGACAATCGCAAGCAAAGCCGATCTATCTGTTTACGAGTTCACATTAAAAAAAAAAATAGTTCAGTGTCATAGATGTGTTGTTGTTATTATTTTTCCTTGTTCTTGAATTTCCTATCATCAGAAAAGATGATCTTTTGACCTCTTATTTCTTCGGGTCGATAAAAAGCTTCATTTACGACTAGTTAGAGAATCGATTGGCCATTGAATGGAGTAAAATGAAACTCATCTTCAAATTCTCGTTTTTAATTCTTTTTACCATACTCTGTCATGTAAGTTAGAGTTACTTTTTGTGTATTTAAAATAAAATTATTCAAAGTGATATTATTTTTTAGTGTTTATTGATTACTGGAAAAAATAATCGAAAAAAATCCAATTTGAAAAGAATAACAAATCGGGAAAGTTTTCTCGAGCAACAGCAACAGGTAGGTTTAAATTTACAATACAGTTTAGTTAATATGTATATATAAATAAAATAAACGTGTGACTTAACAAAAAATACCACACGACTTTAGTATACACCTGGTCCTTCTTTTGTATTTTATCTAATTTTATTTCAATTATACAATAAGTAAATACAGTCGAACCTCGATAATTCAAACTCTTCAGCTGTTGACTTCAGTAAATCAAAAAAATAAATGCTGTGTATTTTGATACACTCAATAAACTCGAAATCTTTTTCGTTATGAGAGGGAGGGAACGTTCTATAATTCGAACTAGGTCACTTCCCTCTTTATAATTCAATTTTCCTAGTCATGTTTTACTCCTTTTTTTAAATTACGTATGTTATTATTATCTATTGCAATAATAATACATATGTAATTTTTTGTTCTTTTTTGTCGTTTTCATTATTTTTACTTTTTTCTTGTAGCTATATATAAAATTTATTATTTTATTATTTGTGTCCATTCATTAAATTAATAAGTTGTAGGGAAATAAGGAGAATAGCTTATGCAAATAATTTTATTTTTTGCCAACATTTCGTAAACTTTATTGACTTCCTCAGGGCTCAAACAATTTAACTTCTTTGCATATTTGTCATATTATTCATTCTAAGCAAACACATATAGGCCAGTCATCGAACAGATTGAAACTGTTTTCCTATTTAAATGTGTTTGCTAAGAATGAATATTTATAAAATGACAAACTATGCAAAAGTTAATTTATTTGAGCCCTGAAGATGTCAACAAAGTTGACGAAACTTTGGCAAAAAACAAAAATTATTTGCATAAGCTAGTCCTTATTTCCCTACCACAACTTATTAAATTATAAAATTTATGTAAGCTCACACATATTTTCCAAAATATAATAAAAACTCTTAATAACTATTATTTTTTTCTTGCCTCTTGAAACCTCTTGATAATTCAATTTTCTTATAGTCCATTGGATTTCGAATTATCGAGATTCGACTGTAGTTGCATTATGTAAACCTCCAGGAAAATCGGCGTTTTATTTTTATTTTATTTTATTTTTTTCAAAATATCTCAAAAATTACCAAAAAATTATTTTATTATATAATAAATGTATAATTTGTCTAAGGAGTAAATTCAACTTTTTCTAGAAAACCCCGATATTAAAAACTCTTTTATATATAATAAATGTACAATTTTCCTAGATAAGTAAATTCAACTTTTTCTGGAAAAACCCACGATATTTTATTATAAAGTCCATCTTCCGGGAATTTATATTCGCCCCTTGAAACATACATTGAGTCTTGCTGATAATCAATATTTCTTTTATTTTGTTAAAGCTAACTAGTAATTTATTTTTAATTTTATTAAATAGATATGATATTTTGTTAAGGGAGAATGGTGTAGGTTCTTGCTGAAACATATTAAATAAAGTAAAGAAAATTTTTGAAATTTGTATTTTAGAAACTTTTTAAAATTTAAAATATAAAATACTAGGTAGGTTTCACATAAATAAAAGATCAGATGCTTGTTTAGCACGACTCTATATATATTTCGGGGTATAAGCCCATCTTCAGGAGTTCACAAAGGACACTGCTAAACAAGACTCTGATCTTTTATTTATGTGAAAACCTACCTGGTATTTTATATTTTAAATTTTAAAAGTTTTCTAAAAAATATTTCATCATTCGCGTCCATATTTTATTA
This sequence comes from Forficula auricularia, assembly GCA_024734495.1. Taxonomy (NCBI): domain Eukaryota; kingdom Metazoa; phylum Arthropoda; class Insecta; order Dermaptera; family Forficulidae; genus Forficula; species Forficula auricularia. Next base: position 2,274,224 of record JALMQS010000069.1, on the reverse strand, counting down.
AATATTTTAAAATCGCAGAGAAGTGGACAAAAAATTAAACAACAGAGTTAGTTATTCAATTTACCAGACGTTTCGTCACTTTATTGAGACTTCATCAGTGCCTCATTCAATATAACTCTTTGTCAAAAATCTCTCAACTATAAGACAGGCAGCAACGAATATTTTCCATTAAAACACAATTAAAACATTTTAAAAACAATATTAGATTGTCTTGTTCTCACATAAAATAAAAGCAAAGATAAAGAGTAAATAAATATTATATTTAATATTGATTTACTATGAGTTAAGGATACTAGGTCACTTATTTCACATTAAAATTTTTAATGTGAAATAAGTGACCTAGTAACCTTAACTCATAGTAAATCAATATTAAATATAATATTTATTTACTCTTATCTTTATTAAAATGTTTCACCTTGCACCAACACCACAATCTCTACTAATTATTAAAATAAAATTTAAAAATAACTAAAACAATTATAAAACAAATCAGAACACATCTATTGGCTACTTCATGAACTTGAATGAGCCACTGATGAAAGTCTCAATAAAGTGACGAAACGTCGGTAAATTGATTAATTAACTCTGTTGTTTAATTTTTTGTCCACTTTCCTGCGATTTTAAGATATTTCTAAAAAAAAAATTCAAAAATTTTCTTTACTTTATGTATGATATTTTCTCCTGATATAGAAAAATCCGGAATTAGCTATTAAAAACTTCACAATATTTGTACTGATGATAGACTTAAAATTCATTCTAACAGAGCTTACAACCTTATATAAATTCTTCCTCAAATTATTTTATTTTGTATTTGTAATGGGCTTTTTGTCATAAGATTAGGGATGCAACTAATTTAAAAGTTTTTATTTTGTCGAGAGTAGCAGAGTTGTTGATTCATAAAGAGAAACAAAAGAGGTTGTCCTCTGATTGACACACATATATATATCAATTATTGGCTGAGTAAGAGCAAAAAAAAAATTTCAATATCCATGCGATACTGACCCCATGAAAAATAATATTTATAATTAAAAAGACTGATGATGAAGGTCAAGCCTTCGAAACTACAGTCTCAAACAAATAAAAAATGAAGTTAATTTTCTCATTAATATATCAAAGAACAATTAACACAATAACGATAATTGTTTTTTGATCGCGCTTTTAAACAAGATATATATCGCGAGACTACTGCTGGTTGAAGCTGTTGGAGTCTGCTGAGTCTTAAGTCTAAAACAAGAGAGAATGAAAAAGATATGACCCATTCGGCTATAATCCAGCATCATTTCGCGATTTGGCCCACATGACACTCTTTATATCAAACATATTAAAGATATGGATCACCAAATAAATTTGAAATCTGAGATGTTATATAGTCCAGAGCGCCCGATCTGTTAACACTTCACTATTTCAAGTTAGAAATATATAAATTCGGATATTATTTTCACTTAATATTTGACAAAAATCATCTGCATTCGATTTGCGATCGAATCAAATACAGAAACTTATGATCAAATAAATAATATATATTTGATATATATGTGTGTGTGTTTATTTACATCAAGCAGAGGACAACCTCTGTATCTCTTTATGAGTAATGTAACTATTTAAATAATTTCAATGTAGTTATTTCAATTAACCACTTGTCACTAATTACTGTAGCTATAACTTGATATAGCTTCTAAGAATGATTCAAACATTGATATGAGTCAATCTTCTTAAATAATAATAATAATTAACAAAAATGTTTAAATAAAACTATATATATATATTTTTTTTTTAGACTAAATGGGAGGAATGGGATGATTTTGTATTGATCCCCCAAGCAGAGAGCGAAACTTTTTCTCCGCCAACTACGCATAAACCAGTTTTATCGATAAAATTACCCCCAAGAAGAGAAACTGAACAAATTCAACAAGGGCCAAGACAGAAAAAAGATGGCCTTTGTCCTTCAGGAGCAACAGGCCAATTTCCTTATCCGGAAGAATGCAATAAATTTGTGAATTGTTGGAAAGGAAGAGGCATTGTTCAGGTGTGCGCCCCCGGAACTTTGTTCAACCCTGTTAGCCTTCAATGCGATTGGCCTGGCAAAGTCAAATGTCTGTCTGATGGTCTGGCAGCGCAGAATTTAGCTGCTTTCTCTAAACAAGAAGAAGAAAAACATGAGAAAAAGAAAAAAGGTAGGAATTAAAATACATTTTTGGTATGAAAAATTTCAATTTTCCGATGGTAATAGATTTAAATTATCTTAGAAAATCATAAGATGGGGTCATCTATTAAATCCGATGGAATGGATTATTTTTAATTATATGTCAAATGAGTTGCTTTTCGCGTTTACATATATCAGTGGGGTTCGCACCTCACAGGTGAGCCAGATGACCCGGATTACTGTTACTGGCACCAGAGGCGTAGTCACGGAGGGGGGGGGGGGGGTTTCTAACCCGACAAACCGTTTCTTATGGCAAACTAACCAATGCAAAAATGGTAACAAAATCTCATTTTTTGGCTGTTTTTTTGCTAATAACTCGAAAACTATCAACTTTTCGTAAATAACCTTCCTTTTTCAAAATGAAAGTTCATAAAATTTCCTACAAATTTCATTTATGTTTTACACCCTTTGTTAATTTCATTAACCATTTTCCTCATTTTGTTTTAGAAAGGTTAGTACTAACATCTCGATTCGGAGATACTGGAGGACATCATTCTGCAACAACACAATTGGTTTGCTTATCTCCAAATGGACTCTCACCTCATCCGACAGATTGTGCTAAATTTCTCAATTGTTGGAACGGCCATGCCCATGTTCAGGATTGTGGTCCAGGGACATTATTCAATCCAAAAATATCTGCTTGTGATTGGCCTTATCGAGTTTCTTGTGCACAATCGTCTGCATCGGCGCCCATTTTGTCCCCACGGATGCACTCATCGGCCAGCTCCTCGAATCCTACCAAAACAGGTAAGAAACTGACAAATTAAGAAATTTATTTACCTTTAAGCAGTGCGTAAAATTAACAGAAGTTATACGCTATATGGACCGTAAAAATCAGAGGGTAAATGTTTATGCTTAAACCGGTAAAGAGCTATTTAATAAATAACGAAACTAATTTAAAATAAAATGCATACGATGCTTGTACAGGGTATACCGCATATATATCAGTATACACTCCACTACGGCCTACTAATTTGTATTTAACTAACATTTTTCTTGCTTGGTTTTATGTGCAAAGAAAATCTTCTCTTCTTAGAAACACCTAGAAAATAGATCACTGACAATGATAGATCAATTACAATGCGCAGAACAATGAAATCCGCTTCCAAATGAGTTAATGTCGCGAATCATCGTTTCGTTTCATTTGTTTTGTTTTTTTAACAATTTTTCTTACTCTAATTTCCGAATTTATAATTGAATATATTTTTTTAATTTTACTTATTTTGACCTGGCAATGAGGCCCTTATTACGTTGGAGCATTGAAATAAGGGTTACCAATATTATTTCCTTAAAAATTTTAAAATTTGTATCCGGCACCTAGGACCAAACAGGAGTGTACTTTCCTCTCCTACCAAAAAATTTTCATCGACTTTTTAGCAACAAAAAATCTGACTGCTCTAAGAGTAGGTGAAATGAAAAATTTCTTTAAGCTGCAACAGAATCGAGTTTCATGTCACGAATCATCGTTTCGTTTCATTTGGCTTTTTTAACAATTTTTCTTGCTCCAATTTCTGAATTTATTATTGAATATATTTTTTTAATTCGACTTATTTTAACCTGGCAATGAAGCCCTTATTACGTAGCTTAGGTCTCAGCTAGTCTTGTACAACTCTTAAATTACTTCTTCTCCTTCAAGTGCCATACTCGAATACGAGTGTCGGCGATTACTATGGAGAGTATCCTCTCTATTGTAATTTTCCTTTTTCTTTCAATTTTTTACAGGGGTGGTTTCCCATTGGCTTCCCTTGAAGGAATCAGATTATAGCCGGTCAAAAATTTTCAGCGACTCGGTCTTGAACCCGCGCTAGCTTGAATTACTAATGAATTAAAAAAATATATATATATAAAATACAATATGCTTAAAGGGGTAAAATAGAAATAGAGCCATAAAGAATATCTGTTATTGGGATATTTGGTACATGCTGAGACAACAGAGACTCTCGGACGTGTATGAACTCTGACTGGAAGCCCATTCAAAGTTTTGCGCCCGGTAATCTCTGATAAATTAAAGTGTGGAAGAGCCAACGAGAAATAAATTTTCTAATTATAAAGGATCATTTCTTTTTGGAAAAACTAAAGAAAAGAGAATACTGTAAAAGAAACTCCCATTACTCTAAAAATTAAGATTTTAGTATTTTTTTCTTCAATGAACGGAAACCAATATAGAAGTATTTTTACAGACCAAAACAGGCTGAGCTCACTTATATTTTACCGTGATTAATTCTCGCTTTTGAAAAAATAAAATGAGATATGCAAAAAAACAAATTTATTTTCGTAGTGAGTAGCCAAAAATCTAAAAGAAACATATATATAAGATAATTCAAAACAAATTTTTCATCGCAGCCTCTCTGTAATTATTTGAATTAGGTTTAATTAATGTATATTTGTGGAGCTAATGTACTATAAATTCACTATAAATAGCCATATACATATAAGTAAAAAATTAACAATTGAGTTTGTGAATATCCTCAACGGTTGCAATGTTTTAACTAAAAATTAAGAAATTTAATTTTTAATACTTATTTATGTTTAAATTAATATTAACCTTTTTTTGTTTCCCTAATATAATTTAAAAATGTTTATTTAAGGGAACATAATACAAACCACAGCAAAACCAACAGCAGCCTCGCAAGGAGAAAGCAGTAAAATTGTCTTCATTCCTCAAGTAGAGCTCGTTTGTCCAAAACCTGATGGACTAGCTCCACATCCAAGCGATTGTTCGAAATTTCTTAATTGTTACCGTGGTTATCCTGCTGTTCAAAATTGTGGCCCAGGAACAGTTTTCAATCCTAAAATTCTGGCTTGTGATTGGCCACATAATGTGAACTGTAATCAAGATCAATCAGTTGCAGGTAAATAAAATGTTTCAGCAGTTAAGTTGTTTATCAAAAGAGAAGTTTCCACTGAAACCACCTAGATTAGATATTTTTAATGAGATCTTTTCATCAGAGTGCAGAACGTTTAGACCCCAAATTCTGGAATCGTTCTCATGTGCTTGTGAAATCATTCCGAGGTGATTGAAAACTTAATGGTTTCCCCGAGGGGTGATCCGCAACCCAATATCATGTACACCTACTTCCACTTCCACTTTCATTTCCAAGTAGAAGACAATAGATAAAGGTTCATTATCAAATGAATTCCAAAATAATTCCACATTATTCCAAAGATCTGTACACCTAATTCCAATCGCGATTCACCCCTCGGGATTCCCACAAGCGATCTTTGACTTCTCTAGTCCAGAGCTTCTAAAAGGAGAGCCGCAGAATGACCTCAAGGAAATTGGAAACAAAGGCGATATTTTTATTAAATACTTTTCCCTGTTGCTATTCAAATGTGTGAAGCTATTTACGGCCTTGAACAGCTGAGTCCTTTTAAAAAATCTCTGTGTCTAATGCTATGATTAAAAATAATTAAATTTATTAGTAAGAATACTAATAGTAAATTAACTCCTGTCAACAAAGTTACGAATCCACCGATTGCTTAAATCAGGGCTGGCCAACCTGCAGGTCGCATTGTGGCCCAAGGTAGCCTTACGTGCGGCCCGTGGTCATATATCACGATAGCTGTTTTTTTTTAATTATCAGATATTTAAGAAATTTTTAAAGTGCAAAATATAATTAATAGAGATTGTGGTGCTGGTGCAAGGTGAAACATCTTTAATAAAGATAAAAGTAAATAAATATTTAATGAGATATTAATTTACTATGAGTTAGGTTTTCTAGGTCACTTGTTTCACGTTAACGTGATACAAGTGACCTAGAAGAAATCATAGTAAATTAATATCTCATAAAATATTTATTTAATTTTATCTTTACTACAAAATATGTTGTAAAGCAATATTGCAAAAAAAACCGAAATATGTGCCATTTTTGGAAAAAATTTAGGTCGTCAATGCGGACCGTGGGACAATTGGTGTTGGCCAGGCCTGTTTTAAATTACTCTAATTTATTCGTTCAGTGTAAAAAATCCTTCAAGTTATGAAACATATATAATTATATCACACTGAATTATTCTGGCTTTTACGCTGAAATCTGAAAATGACAGGTTATTTTCACTATTTTGTAAAAAAAGGGGGTCGCGCCTTTATACTGTTCTTCTCAGGAGGCCGATACTCAAAAAATAAAGCCACTGTTCTACGTTGTAACTTGTAATAACTATGTGATCCCTTAGTGCAGGAATCGGGGAACTTTAACTATTACCCCAAAATATACTACGATAAAATTCTCCACAAATGCGAACAATATTCAAGACAAGGCTAATTTGAGTTCCTAAATATTTTGTATTTAATGTATTATTAATTATTCTAAATTTGTAAATGTTTTTAAGGCCTGATAAGTCAAAATATAGAAGCGAAATGTTACCTTTAGCGATTAATCTCTATTCATTATGTTTTATTTTTTAACAGTTTCCGTTACTCTCTCTTATAAGTATAACTAATATTATTAAAATCTTATGTCTATGTTAATCTAGATGGTTTCAGCACAATCTTTCCTTTTGATTAAATTAAATTATTTATCACTTAATTTTATTTTATTTTAAAATTTAATAATTAGAATCGTCAAAACAAACGCATTTTCAAACTCCTCCAACAACAACTCGGAGATATGTTCACTGGACCACAAGTACTACTCCAACTCCATGGTGGTTAACAAGTGCTCAGCCTACCTCTTCGACCCCTAGGACTACGACTGTCAGAACAACATCAACAACAACAACCACAACAACAACCACGACAACAGCAAAACCAGCAATACCTCGGCCAACTCAACCTTCTAAAGGCCACATCCCAAAAGAGAACAACCCTCCAGGTTTATAAAGGATTGTGTTAAATGTTTTTTTTTTTTAATTATTTTTAATAATAAAGTTTTATTTCAATAGAACGACCCCGCGAGTCGAAAATGGCCAAATTATTAACTGGACAAATGATGCGTATTAGAGATGGTAGAGGCCCATGGGAAGGTTACCTAGAAGTTTCAAACAACAACTACCAATGGGGCATTGTGTGCGATGAACCCTACGAATGGTCCATTGCAGAAGCGAGTGTAGTTTGTCGACAACTTGGATTTCACAGGTAGTTTATTTAATCATTTATTTATTCAAGAAATAAGTACAATTCTTAAAAATAAAAAAATCAGTAAAATTTTTTGAATCGGTCATTTCAAAAATCACCAGAGATGTACAAGATACCTCATAAAAAGTATCTGGAATACAATTTACAAGATATTTTTAATTAAATTATTTGAGATATTAGATACAAGATACTTTTTAAATGGTATTTGAAATACTAGATACGAAATACGTATTTTCTAAATACTTTTTAAAAATAAAATACAGGGTGGGACATAAAGATCTACCAAATTTTGAAGAGAGTATGAAAAATGAAAAAATTTAACTAGAAAAAAACTGAATATATTTTTGAAAAGAACATAAAATATATATTTTTTTAAAATGTGTTTTAAACATTATCAGACAAAAGGGGGAGGGGGGTCAAAGATTAAAATTTCTTTCCCTTGGAGCAAACCCAACCAAATTTTGTATACATATTCTGTGGGCCCAAAAAGGCTAGAAATGCAAAAACTTATCAGCCCAAAATGGAGGGGAGGGTCAAAAATGAAAATTCTAGCTCTTTCACCAAACTATGTATACACAATTTGGTTAGTTTTTGAATTTCTAGCCTTCTGGGAGTCCACAGAATATGTATACAAAATTTGGTTGAGTTTGGTCAAAAGGGCAAGAATTTTCATTTTTGACCCTCCCCCATTTTGAGTGGTTGGTTTTTGCATTTCTAGCCTTTTTGGGACCCACAGAATATGTATACAAAGTGCATTCGAGTTTGCTCCAAGGGCAAGAATTTTTAATTTTTGACCCCCCCCCCCCTTTTTTTGTCTGATAATGTTTAAAACACATTAAAAAATATATTTTTTATGTTCTTTTTTAAGCGACTTTGACAAAAAGAGGAGGCTATAAAAAATATATTCTGTTTTTTTCTAGTTAAATTTTTTCATTTTTTTATACCTCTTCAAAATGTGGTAGATCATTGCCCCGCCTTGTAATTTTTGAAAGAAACCATATTTTTATTAATCTTAACTTAAGGTTTATTTAGCTTATTACATTAAATATCACATGTCGATAATGAAAATGCATCGGGCTCAAAAATAGATGATTCTTATGTATTTCCACCAGCTGAATTATAAAATCACCATTAAAATTGCCGATTACCTCTTGTTTTGGAGATATTATCGTTCAAAACGACGAAAAATGTAAAATGTAAAATTAATTAGCGTTGATATCGACCATGCTAAAATTTTTTCTAGATTGGACTTTGAAATAATTGGATGTTACATTTTTAAAAGTTGAAATGTTTCGTCGTATATTTTTTGCCTTCTTCAGGCAATCTACAAAACAATTACAACAATTACAAAACACATGAAATCTTCAGATAAATTGTAAACAAAATTTCATACCAAATCTACTTTTGAGATTAACATCCTCGTAAGTAATATATAGCTCATTAGACCATGTCAATCACAAATAAAAAAACAATTACCACGGCTTACGAGGAGGTTAACCTTAAAAGTAAATTTTGTATGACATTTTCTTTGAAATTTATTTGATTATTTCATGTGTTTGTACTAATTGTTGTAATTGTTTCTGTAGATTAGTAGATTGTCTGAAGAAGTCAGAAAAATATACGACGAAAACGTTTTTTTTAAATTGAAAGTTCCCAATAACCAACCATTTAAGAAAAATAAATTTAAAATAGGGCTTATAGATTTTTAAAAAACTATTGAAAATAATTATTTTTCATTATTGGGCTATTTTTTTCATTTATCAGCCGAAGAATACTACTATTAAGAAAAGGATCTCATAAAGCTACCTATCTATTAGTTTAGTTTTTTATCATAAAAAATAGGCGAGCCGAGGGGTGAACCGCAATTGGAATTAGGACTACACCGTCTTTGGAATTATTTGGAATTACTTTGGAATTCATTAGATAATCTATTGTCTTCTATTTGGAAATGAAAGTGGAAGTGGATGTAGGTGTACACGATTTTAGGTCGCGGTTCACCCCTCGGACAGAGCCATTCTTCGATACCTTTAGCATAAATATTTTTGAAAAATTTTGAAAACGATTCAAAGTTTCTTGGAGATAGATATTTCCTTCAAATAATAAGAACAATATTATGAAAAATAATTTGATTCCAAAAAATTTGATAAATTAAAAAAAAAAAAATATCATCGATTTCTTAGTGTTAAGAGGTATAAAAGGTGTGGATAGCGGAATATCACAATGATAGATAATTTTATAGATAAAATATATAAAGCAATTTATTGAGGTTGCACATATTACAATATAATAGAATAGTACATGAGGAAAAAGCAATATATAGTATGTTACATTGACTCGAGTAGAAAGACGAAAGGTGAGTAATAAGTTAAGTTAATATAGTCAACACCTGAGTGGCGCTGATGTCATATCGGAGGTGCCAATATTGTACATATATTTTAACACACCCCCTCAACCGAAAAAAAATAGTATTCAAAAAAAGATTTTATTTCTTCATTTTTTCATCCCAATCCTCTTGATGCAATTTTCTTGCTTTGTCTTGGAAAGTGATTTGGTTAAGAAATCAGCCGGCATTTTTTTCAATTTTTTATCTAATTTCTTACACCACTAGCGTCCCGACTGCTTAAGTCCATACAACGCCTTTTTTAGTTTAAGGGTAGTTTTCCCATTTTTAAAATCCTTTAGCATTTTTTTGGCGGTATTTTTAATCTCGCTTGTTTCATTTTTAATTAAATCATTTAAAATTTCAGAGAGGTTGGTTGGACTCTCTTTTGGCAACAAGTCTTGCCTTTTTAATTGGATGATTATTATTAATTTTATTAGTTAAAACAAAGCGGCAACCAATAACGTTTTGATCATCTGATTTCTCCATCATCTTCCAGGTATTATTTTTTAACAATGCTAAGCATTCCTTGCGTATAGTGCCTTCCAGTTATTTGCATCAGTACCTAAAAGAGCATAATTTAGAGAAATTTCAGTGTTAAAACTATAATTAGGATTAAAAGAATTTTCTTCTTTATCTAGATGAGAATTTTGAATTTCTTCTTCTTCTAATTGATTTGATTCTTCATCTGATTCTTCTTGTAATTGATCTGACCCTTGATCCAATTCTTTAACTTCTGATTCTTGTTGAAATTGATCTTCCTCTTCCTTTTGTTAATTTAATTTGTATATATTTAAAATTTTTGTCATTTCTACAATATTATACCATACTCGATAATGATGTTCATAATGATGAAAAATTAATTAATTAAAAAGAAAGCTTCTAACATTAAAATATAATGTTTGACTTTAAATTAAAAAAAAATCATACAGTGTTTTTTGGCATTAGGGTTTCAAAGAAATAACATTGTAAATCATAGAAGTAGGCTGAAGACCAGAATGGAAATTCATCCCTTTTGTTGGGGAAATCTTTTTTCTTTGTATTTTAGAGGCGCAGAATTGGCCTGGCAGGGACGACCAATAAAACCCACTCAAGATACAATGCATATAATGATTACTTCAGTTGAATGTGAAGGAGGTGAATTAACTTTGGAAGACTGCGTCTTGAGAAGAGATACAAATAATCATACATGTTCCATTGGCCGCGATGCAGTTGCGATTCGGCAAGTTTTTTCATTCTAAATTATATATTTTTATTTATCTTTTACATTTACTACTTTGACTAATACAGTATAAGTGAAATATTGAAATAAGATCTCGGAAAATGCATTTTTGAAGTGAAACTTCTTTAGCGATGTATCTGTTTAATTTTTTTTGTTACAATAAAGGGGAAATGACTCAATAGAGGGGAAATATTTTTTTTAAACCCACTAATATTTCATGACAAATTAAATTTATTAAAATTAGAAAATTTAAATTATTATTTTAAAAACTCACTAATATTTCATGACAAATAAAATTTATTAAAATTAGGAAATTTAAATTATTTAAATAATATCTACGGTGAAAGTTTCACTTCCCCGTGAACTTATTTTTTTTTAAATTTTCTAATTCCAATACAATCAATTTCACTTTCACTATTTTATTACTAACTAGCTGACGCCCGGACCTTCGGCCCGGCGTCACCTAGTCCCTGGCGTCTCGTTTTATGGTTAAAATTTAACTGATAATAAATGATTATATATTGCTTTCGTGTCAAAATTGATTTGATTAAAAATTCAAATATATTTAAAAAATAATAATAGTTTTGAAAATAAATTGAAAATCCAAATAATTATAGAATAAGTATTAAAACAGTAAATGAATTATATATTACTTGTCAAAATTGTTCCCTTAAACCAAAAATAATATTGACAGTTGAAAGATTTCCAAAAAGCTATTATCGGCCATCTTGTTTGTTTGCTTTTACCCCCCCCCCAGAGAGGCGCTGGCGTTGTTTCCTCGAAAAAATATTTTTTTACATGACACAGGTGTGATATCTATAAAAACACTTCTTATAAAAACATTCGTGTATTTGAATGGAATGTTGTGTGAAAATTTCAAAGAAATCGGCGAAGAACTTTAGGAGATCCTTCAATGTATCACGTACATTTTTATTTATATAGATAGATAAATAGAAGTATACGATAGTCTTTATACTAGTTATAATACGATTTTCACCAAAAATATGCGTTTTGTGATATTTAGAGCTCAAAGAGAGCCACAAAAGCTATTTGTTTGTCTGCCTGTTATTAAATAAATAAATAAATTTATTCCTCGACCCACTTAGGGCCAGTTGTATATCGGTTGGTAAAGTCTTTGTAAAAGTTGACAAAGGTTACAACCTTAGGGCCGGTGTATGTAGCAAAGTAAATGCTTTTTACCACTAACCAAGGGTAGATGGTAAATGGAGGGCTGGGATGGCCAATCAGATGACAGGAACTTTCAGTGCCTGTAATCCTGATTGGCCATCCTAGTCCCTCCATTTACCATCTACCCTTGGTTAGTGGTAAACACATTTACCCCGTGACAACCGGCTCAGAATTCACATTGAGCCCGGGGAATGGCCAATCAGATGAAACACACTGGCACAAGTTGAATTCTAAGGTTTTACCCTTTGTCAACTTTTACAAAGAATTTACCAACCAACATACAACTGGCCCTTAGAGGCACAAGTCCTCGGTGGCTAGGTCAACCAAACACCAATAAAATCGAATAACAACAAATTAACAAGCATCAGTACAAATACAAAATTATAAAAAAAAATAGCAAATAATTACCAAAAAATGTATGGTCATTAACAAATAACATGACCATAGATTTCCATCAAAAGATAAACAGTAATTTAAAAATTTCGGACAAAAATCCGATGCCAGGAGCAAACGACGCGTTAGCCAGTCCGTTATTATTACTATTACGATAATAATAAATAAAAATCTTGTTCTATATTTTGAAGGTGTTATCGTAATCCAACTAGCGAGTGTGATATTGATGAAATGAATCATGGGGGCAAATGTTATCGCCTTGTAGAACCTGATGTGCTCACTGGAGGTGGATTCTCTTATCTAGAAGCTCTAAATGACTGTAAAAGTAAAAAAGGCCATCTTATTGACATAGAAAATCAGGTATTTTATATTTTAGGTGTTTTTTTGAAAATAGGTTTTTAAAAAGTTTCTTTTACCTATATACCTAAAATAAAATTGAATTTAGAGAAAGAGAATATTTATTTCAAGATGAGATTAATAAAATAATTTTATAGATAAAATATATTTAATTGAAAAGTTTTTTATTATTTTAGTACTAGCTGGCTTCTCGGCTCAGTAAGAGGAAAAAATTTTCAATATTCACGTGATACTGACCCCCATGAAAAATAATAATTATAATTAAAAAAGACTGATAATGAAGGCCAAGTTTTCGAAACTATAGTCTCAAACAAATAAATAATATATATAAACATATAGTATATTTGATATATGTGTGTGTATGTTTATTTGCATCAAGCAGCGAACAACCTCTTTGTTTCTCTTTATGTTTAAATATACTTATTAAAATTAGTATTTTTGAATATACAATTTTTTAAACGAATACGTTTTTCCAATTAATGGAATTTTGCAAAAATTTTCATAACCTTTTTGATGTCTTGATAGCCATTGGCGTAGTGAGGGAGTTTTCTTAAAGGGGGAGCCGGACAGCCCCCAAAAGCTTTCAATTTCGGTAATCCGATTATAGTACACCTAACTTTTTAGTAGAATTGACAAATTTTGGAAGTAACGAAATAATTTAATAAGACATATTTAAGTTATACAATGAAACCTCTCAACTACTTGGGGCTGTAGTCTGTTCGGATTAGCCGAAAGCAGCTTCGACAATTGAAGATAACTGATATCAAGTGAAAGATTAAGTGATATTTTGTGTTTCTATTATTATTTCATTGTTTTTGCAAAGTGATTAACCTAAAGAATTTCAATAACCAACTTTTAACGTTTTTCAATCCTCAATGACATAAGTATGTCGAGACATTTACACTTTGTTAGCTATGCTAACTGTACTTCTTTGTTGATTTTTCAACTAATTATGTAAAATAAGATTATATTGTACATTGTGTACATACTTTTTTATGACTAAATAAATAAGTTTCTCTCTTTTTTGCGTTCGGATTCCCGGGATTCGGATTTGAGGGGTTTCACTGTACGTCGTAATAAATTAGTTTCGATTTTTCTAGGTGTGGGGGGGCAATGAGTTTTGTAGGGGGGCACCGAGGGGAGCACTAATCCCTATTACCCCCCCTTAACTATACCCATGTCAATCTCCCAAGCATTAATACAAAATTGAGAAGAATTGAAATCATGGATCTTATTAGTTATGTTTTTATTTTTAGATGAATTACATAATTTATAGCCTTTCAGTTCTTCTTAATTTAATTAAATATAAAACTGAGATTAAGAAGAATTTAAAGTCCGAATCAGAGATCTTATTAGACATTATGTTTGATTTCATATGCCTAGTGATGAAGGGTCACCAAATTTAACATAGTCAAAGTAGGACATTTGAAGTTTTATAACTCATCCCAGTAGGACATTTGAAGTTTTATAACTCATCCCAGTAGGACATTTGAAGTTTTATAACTCATCCCAGTAGGACATTTGAAGTTTTATAACTCACTCTAGTAGGACATTTGACAACCCAGCTCAAAACAATAAAAATCGGTAGTAAAAAAAGCACAAAACACTAAAAATTGATAAGTAAATAATTTTAAATTGATATAGGATATACTACTCTTGTTGTTTTAAATACTACTCTTTGTTGCAATTGTACCCATTATTTAATATAAAAATATGAAAAAAAGTTTATTGTTATTATTAATGACTACCTATACTAAATTATTTGAATTGGTGTAATTTGATCAACGGTTTAGATTATAACATATCTATTTTATTTATTACAAAGATGAAAAATTAGACTTCTAATTTTTATTTTTAAATTCGTATTTATTATTAATTTAAAATATGGAAAAAATAGTTAACTCTGAAAGTAGGGTATTTCCGTTAGGCGGTAGGACGTAGGTCAAAATATTTAATTGTAGGACATGTCCTCCCAAAGTATTACGGGTGGTCACCCTATAGTGCTGTTATGAAAAACAAACATTTGACTATGTCAATATCTGGTCACTGAGGGGTGAACCGCGACCTAATATAGTGTACACCTACCTTCACTTCCACTTTCATTTCCAAGTAGAAGACAATAGATGAAGGGGCATTATTAATGAATTCCAAAATAATTCCACCTAATTCCAATCGCGGTTCACCCCTCGCTGGTCACCCTGCGTCACTAGGCATGAAATCACACATAATGTCTAATAAGATCTTTGGTTCAGCCTTTAAATTCTTGTTAATGTAAGATTTATATGTTATTAAATTAAGAAGAACAGAAAGACTAGAAATTATGTAATTTCCATGTTTTTATTTGTAATAAAATATTAATTGTCTCATTAACGAAATTGTTAATTAATTATTTTTGAAGATTGAAAGCGATTTCATTTCTGAATGGTTATTTGGTATGCATCCGAATATCACAAGTGTCATGACATCAGGAGTTGGAATTAAATACAATCATTCTACCATATGGGTTTGGGAGCATAGCAATAAGTTCATCAACTTTACCAAATGGTTTACGGGTAAGTAATCCGATTAATGCCATTATGTTTACTACCATAGAATGTAATCTATCTTGTTATATGCAGGGTGG
Source organism: Forficula auricularia (assembly GCA_024734495.1). Lineage (NCBI taxonomy): Eukaryota > Metazoa > Arthropoda > Insecta > Dermaptera > Forficulidae > Forficula > Forficula auricularia. Next base: position 2,258,787 of record JALMQS010000069.1, on the reverse strand, counting down.
CAGAATGAACTTCAAGGAACTCCTGAAGTCGGAGACAGAGCTCGGTGTATAGTTCTGAAACGAGACTTTCCGTGCACATATTCTTACTATAGTGACTACCCCTCAGTCTGTTTGTCAAATTATTTTTTCTGGAGTACTGAAGATTGCAGTATCACTCATTCGCATCCATATATTTGCGAAAAACCTCATCAGTACCATGGTAAGTATGATAGTTTAATAATTATATTAAACTAAAATAATTAATTCAATGAAAATAAGCTGACGTGTTCTGGGGTGGCCATTCACTTGACATTACCATACAACCTGGCCCCTAAAATTATTTATAATCATGAAGGGGGGAGCTAGTTTTTGCATTTTTATACTTCTGGTGTCCCATTGATTATGTATACAAAATTTGGTTGAGTTTGATAAATGGCCAAGATTTTCATTTTTTGACCCTACACCCCCCATTTTGGGCGGTTAGTTTTTGCATTTTTAGACTTCTGGGGTCCACTGATTATGTATACAAAATTTGGTTGAGTTTACTCAAACGAACCTAGATTTTTAATTTTTAACCCCCCCCCCCACACCCCCGTTAATTTTGGTTCGATATGCCCCAAAATCTAATCAGCTCTTAATCTCAATGGACCAAAACTAAGTGTGAAATTTGGTTTCGATATTCATACTAGTGTTTGAGCTAGCTCGTCCACAACAATTTGGTAACGCACAGACTAATTAACAGACAGACTAACAAACATTTTGACAAAACAATTATTATCTCGAAAAATATAATTTTTTCAATGTTTACTTATTAGAGCTTTTTGTAGACCGAAATGCCATGGTTTCGCCCAATTTTTTTAACCAAAATAGATTCAGCCGTTTTTGAGATATTTTGAAAAAATAAGCAAACAAACACTTTTTTCATGCACGATTACAATACTTGACCATACCCTGTGTGGTAAAGTAAAATGATAAAGACCAAATATTATATCAAGGGTATTGTTGTATATGTTTAATTTTATATCAGAAGGGGCTCATTCCCATAGGAGTTGAATCCAAGTGCCAATCAAATAAAATTTTGTAAAAATCAATATACTCATCCATCTTCGGTAGGTATAGAACTACAGAAATACAATAAACATAGAAGTGCATTCTATATCTTCTTTGAGAAGTTTCTCATATAAGAAACTTGGATTATTTTACTTGTCTGCCCTTATTTATATTTTTATAAGTAAGTGAGAAAGTGTTTATTTTAACAATATATTTCATGTCTTTTAGGTTGTGTGGTCGGAAACGGAGATGATTACAATGGATCAGCCAATATCACGTGGTCCGGAAAGCCATGTCTTCCTTGGGATAATCCGAAAGTGGTTTCAGCATTACGATTTCGAGTTAATAAGTCACTTCGAGAAAAAATGTTATCTGGCCATAATTTTTGTAGAAATCCTGGCGGAGCAATGCATCCATGGTGTTATGTTGGCGATTCTACGGGAGTAAAAACAGAACAATGTGATATTACAATTTGTCCCGATTTAGGTAATGGAATCATTAAATAATATTTTTAAGTACCTATATAAAATTACAAACATTAGGTATATGGTACACTCAACAGCAAAATATAAGCTGACGTGTTCTGATGTGGCCATCCACTTGACTTTACCATACAACCGGAGCCCTCACTTATATATTAATATTTATCAAAATTATTTACAATCATGTATGGGAGGGGGTTAGTTTTAGCATTTTTAGACTTTTGGGGTCCCACTGATTATGTATACAAAATTTGGTTGAGTTTGCTCAAATGGCCTAGATTTTTATTTTTTAACCCTACCCCTCCTCCCCCCATTTTGGGCGGTTAGTTTTCTCCATATTTGGACTTCTTGGATCCCACTGATTATGTATACAAAATTTGGTTGAGTTTGGTACAAGAGCCTATATTTTTAATTTTTAACCACCCCTCCACCCCCCTTAATTTTGAGTCGATATGCACCAAAATCTAATCAGCTCTTAATCTCAATGGACCAAAACTACGTGTGAAATTTGGTTTCGATATTCAAACTAGTTTTTGAGCTAGCTCGTCCACAAAAATTTGGTAACGCACAGACTAACGGACAGACATTTTTGACAAAGCAATTATTATCTCAAAAAATATAATTTTTTCGATGTTCATTTATTAGAGCTTTTTTGTAGAGCGAAATGCCCTGGAGTCGCGCAATTTTTTTAATCAAAATAGTTTCAGCCGTTTTTGAGATATTTCGAAAAAAAGAAGGAAAAAAGCACTTTTTTCATGCACGATTACAATACTTGGCCATGCCATAACATTGGTAAAGTTTTTTATTTGGTATGCTTATTTACAATCAGCTTATAATAAAAAATACATTTAGCTATAAGTAAATCTGTTAACAATTGAGTAGAATAAAAAGAAAAGAAGTCACATGAGGGGGAAGTCATCCATTGATGGCTTCCCTAATTGAATTTATTTTTCCAGTTTTTGGTCTGGAAGCGTTCTTGGGTGTCCAGGATGTGGTTTTTCTTGAGCCTGCGGGTCGTTTGGCTATTGTCCAGAAGAGTGATGGCCGAGGTGTTTGTATGGTTTTCCAGTTTCTTGATGTGTTTCTCGTGGGCATTGAAGATCACCTCTCTGACCGAAGGGACAAAGAGGTCATCGTGCAGAGCTTCGTTGGTCATAAACCATGGAGCGTTGGAGATGGATCTGAGGATTTTGGATTGAATTCTCTGGATTTTACTTATGTTTGACTCGCTTGCCGTTGCCCATATTTGGCAAGCGTAGTGCCAGATTGGTTTTAGGATGGCTTGGTATAGGATTGTTTTGGTTTTTAGGGACAGTTGGGATTTTCTTCCAATTAGCCAGTACATTTTTTTGTATTTTAAGTTAATTTCGGTATGTTTTTTTTGTAAGTGGGTTTTCCAGGTGAGTCTTGTGTCTAAGTGCATTCCGAGGTATTTTACGGAGTTGCTATTAGGAATGGTTTTGGAGTTGAGGGAGACAGGCGGACAAGTAATTTTTTTGTTTGTAAAAGTTATGTGAGTCGATTTAGTTTCGTTGACATGGATCCTCCATTTGTGTAACCATTTTTGGAGGGTGTCAAGTTCTTCTTGGAGTCGATGTGAGGCTGAGTCTGGGTGGTCGCTGGTAACAAGGATAGCGGTGTCATCAGCGTATGTGGCTATAAATGTGTCATTAGATGTTGGTATGTCTCCGGTGTACAGTGAATAAAGAAAAGGCCCTAGTATGCTCCCCTGGGGAACTCCTGATCGAATTTTACGAAATTCCGAGAAATCATTTTCTATTTTCACTTGGAACCACCGGTCTTCGAGGTAGGATTTAAGTATCCAGTAGTAGTGGTCTGGAAGGTGTTTTTTTATTTTGTGTAGTAGTCCTTGATGCCATACTTTGTCGAAAGCTTTTTTAACGTCTAGAAAGACACCAGAGCAGATTTTTTTTTCTTCTAAAGTAGATTGTATTATGTTTACAATTCTGTGAATTTGCTCTGTTGTTGAATGTTGATTTCTAAAGCCGAATTGGTGGTCTGGTATTATATCATCTATTTCTATGTCGCTCTTTAGTCTGATGAGCAGGAGTTTTTCGAAAAGTTTGGAGACTTGTGGGAGGAGGCTGATTGGACGGTAGGAAGAAGGTTCAGATTCGGGTTTACCTGGTTTCAAGATCATTATTATGTGAGCGATCTTGAATTGGGTAGGGATATAATTGGTTCTTATTAAAGAGTTGAACAGATCTCTGAGGAAGGTCAGGCCTTTTTTAGGTAGTTTTTTTATGATTTCCATTGTAATGAGATCATAGCCTGGTGATTTTCTTTTATTGTTTTGGATTTGTATTGTCTGTTCAATTTCTTTTGTTGAAAAAGGTCGGATGGGTATTGATAATTGTAAGGGGGAGTATAGGAATTCTTCTATTTCTGTGTTTTCTTCTTTTGAACAGGATTGGGAAAAGGGGTTGAAGGTTTCCTCTAAGAATTTCGAGAATACTTCTGCTTTTTCAGCGTTTGTTCTGGCCCAGGTATTGACGTTTGATTTAATAGGTGATATAAATGTTTTAGGTCTTTTCAAGTATTTTGTTGCTTTCCAAACTGAGTGTTCATTATTACCTTGAGGAGATAATTTTGAGAGGAAGTCTTGTAGAGTGTCGTTTTTGTTTTTAATAATTAGGTTTTTTAGTTCTTTTGAGGCTCTGTTAAAGTTTAATTTATCTGGGGGTAGTGAGTTCTTTGCCAAATTTTTCTAAGCTTTCGTTTTTCTTCTAGCTTTTTTCTAATTTCGATTGAATAGTTAAAGGTGGTTTCCTTGGTTGTTGTTTTTGGTGTGGAAGTGTGTGCTGAATCTTGAATGGTTTTGTTGAAGTGTTCGATTGCAGTTTCGATATCTTCTTTTGTTTTTAGTGGCATTTTAATATTTAGTTTGTTATCTATGGTTTGTTGAAATTTCGCCCAATTCGTCTTTTTATTGCATAGCATGGGAGTTGTTTTTATTTTTATTAGGGTGGGGCTTATTGTTGCGATCACGGGTGTGTGGTCGGAGCTGAGGTCTAAGCATTCTTCAATGTTTGTATAGGAATTTGTTAGTCCGTTTAGTATGAAAAAGTCCAGTAGGTCTGGAAGTCTGTTCGGGTCTGTTGGCCAGTAAGTCGGTTTTCGTGTCGATAGAGTATTATATCCTTTAGCGGTTATGGTTTTGAGTAGATTCCTTCCTTTAGGATTTATTACTCGAGAACCCCAGGAGGAGTGTTTAGCATTGAAGTCGCCGCCGGCTATGAATTTTGGACCTAGCGTTTCGAAGAAGGTTGAGAATTCGTCATTAGAGATGGCATGTCTGGGGGGGCAATATATAGCGCTTACCGTCAGCCGTGCACCGTTTTTGTCTGTGATTTGTATAGATGTGGCTTGAAGAAAGTCTTTTTTGTGTTTCTCTAGTTCATGGTGCTGGAGTGTTTGCTTTATAAGAATAGCCGTGCCTCCATGGGCCGTGCCGTCTGGGTGTTGAGTAGAGTAACATTTGTAGCCTGGTATGTTGAAATAATTTTTGTCTGTGAAGTGAGTTTCTGATACTAGTAGGATGTCTATTTTTTGTGTGTGAAGAAATAATTCAGTTTCTTGACGCCTTTGAACTAACCCATTGGCGTTCCATAGAGCTATTTTGTGAGAATTAGACATGTTTGTTTTCGGTTATGACTTTGGTTAGCAGACTGAGTATCATGCTGTTTTGGGTTAGGAGCTGGTTGAACATGGATTTGAATTCGTTTAATATAGTCGTAAGTTGTGTGTTTATGTCATTTTGTTGAGTATTGGAGTTATTATTATTTTTTATTGAGTCGGCAAATGTTTTTGGCATTCTTGGAAGTGTATTTTGTTGTGGAGGAGGGGGAGGAGGAGGGGGAGAGGGGTGGGATGGGGGAGGAAGGATATTTGTATTTGTGGTTTCAATAGGGTGTGGTGGAATTCTGGGAGTGGTTTTACCTTTGATTTTCTGCAGCTCTTTGTAAGTCGAACATCCTTTGTAGTTTGCCGGGTGGTTGCCCTTGCAGTTGGCGCAGGTAGCTGGGGTGTCTCTTGGTTTTGAGCAGGTAGAACTTGGATGAGATAAGCCGCATCGGACACTGAGTGAAAGGGTTTGAAACAATAGGCCTTCGTGAGAAGTTGAAGGACTGGCACGTGTTCTGATGTGGCCATCCACTTGACTTTACCATACAACCGGAGCCCTCACTTATTATTAATATTTATCAAAATTATTTACAATCATGTATGGGAGGGGGTTAGTTTTAGCATTTTTAGACTTTTGGGGTCCCACTGATTATGTATACAAAATTTGGTTGAGTTTGCTCAAATGGCCTAGATTTTTATTTTTTAACCCTACCCCTCCTCCCCCCATTTTGGGCGGTTAGTTTTCTCCATATTTGGACTTCTTGGATCCCACTGATTATGTATACAAAATTTGGTTGAGTTTGGTACAAGAGCCTATATTTTTAATTTATAACCACCCCTCCACCCCCCTTAATTTTGAGTCGATATGCACCAAAATTTAATCAGCTCTTAATCTCAATGGACCAAAACTACGTGTGAAATTTGGTTTCGATATTCAAAGTAGTTTTTGAGCTAGCTCGTCCACAAAAATTTGGTAACGCACAGACTAACGGACAGACATTTTGACAAAGCAATTATTATCTCAAAAAATATAATTTTTTCGATGTTCATTTATTAGAGCTTTTTTGTAGAGCGAAATGCCCTGGAGTCGCGCAATTTTTTTAATCAAAATAGTTTCAGCCGTTTTTGAGATATTTCGAAAAAAAGAAGGAAAAAAGCACTTTTTTCATGCACGATTACAATACTTGGCCATACCCTGTATGGTAAAGTAAAAATGAATTTAACTAAAATCGATCATTTTTTCTTTGTCTTTGAAATTGTTCATACATTTATCGTATAAATAAAGCTCATATATGACACATAAAGAGACATTTTTTTAATTAATCATGTTTTTTTAATCATATTTATTAAGGTGGTCTTTTTACAAATGCAAAAGTTCAAGAAGTCTTCGAAACTTGGAATATAAGTCATTAAAAGCATAATACACACACTTTTAAAATTTGAAGACGATTTACCACACCAAACATTAAATAATTGCAATTAAAAATGAAACTTTTTACATATGGTAGATTGGGAAAGGGTGTGAAAATTATAATCATTTTAATTTTTTTCATTGAAGGACTTTCACCATCTTGCTGAAAAACTAATATTTGTTAGAATTAATTCGGAGTAACTTAAAAAAAATTGAAAATATTTACCTCGTAGTTTTGATAAAAAAAAAATATATTTGGGCGATTATTTTTATTGGAGGGGATATAATATCAATGGCTTGGAAACGATTCATTCATAAAGAGGATATAGTAGTGTGAAAAGTACAATCACGTTAAAAAAACATAACCTAAAATTTTACCACCGTTCATATTTATAGTGGTTTTTTTTTTTTTTTTTTTTTTTTTTGGCTTTTCGGCCTTTCTAGCCATAAGCCCAATTACGATACTAGCTATATATTTTTAAAATTTGTCTCTACCCCCGGGGGTCAGATTTTAGCTGGCTGCCTCGAGTCGGATTCGAACCTGGTCCCCTGGTTAGCTCGCTGTCACGCTACCGCCTAGCCTACCGACCCCCCCTTATAGAGTGGTTACGAGGCTAAAACTTTTTGTGTGGATTGTTGCGAAAGAACTAAAATGACATTTTAACTTTAGAAATAATTTTTTTAATCACATATCTAGTCAAACTATAGAAATATTTTTTACTTTATCCAATGCGAAGCATGGGTAAAGTATTGTAATCAGTCTGGGGGCAAGCGCGACTTCAAAGGGTCCTCAGGTAAAGACTACGGAACCCATGGACTCAATTAAGGTCACAAATTGAAGTATTCAATGAGATTGAATTTTAGAACGTGACGATTTTGAAAAAAATTACCTGGGGTCTCGTCGAGAGGCCAAAAAGTGCCATTTTTTTTTTTGGAAGTGCGTGCGGATGGATGGATGTATGTTATTGTTTTTTTCGTCCACGATTTTTTCCACACCTTTGCACCAATTGAAATGAAAATGAAAACCTAACATTATTTTAACAAAATAAAGCTCTGATTAGTTTTTGGTACATATCGGCCCACAAATATTAGTACTTTATTTCTGTACTTTTTTAGTTTTTTCTAAATATCTTGAAAATGACTTAACCAATTTTGATGAAATTTGATATTGTAATTGAGTACCTTGAGAACCACAAAAATGGTTATATAAAATTTTTTGTAAAATTATATTTTAAAGTACTTTATCATAGACTACGATAGTTCATTGAATAAAGTTTAGCAACGATCCGTTGCAGTTTATTTTAATTTTCTATTTATTAATTTTATCTAAAAATTATCAATTGTCCGGTTTTTAAAGCTTTTGAGTGTATATTTATTAATCCACTATTTTTAAGGAATATTTTTCGTGTCACTCCACCAATAGTGGAATTGAAAAATTAATTATAATTTTCTGCGTTCTAATTCGTCTTTAAGTGACAAAAGATAAATCATTTAGAAAGAGTGTCGTAGCGTGATCGATTTGTTCGCATCCGTAAGGCCAATCTAAAAACATTGGTTTTTTGGATTTTATTTACTTCTATAAAACTGGAATTGATTTATTTTCATAATTCGATTTGAAAGAAAATATCAAGACTTACTGAGTTTCTTGCAAATATTGGTGATTTTTCAATTTTTGAACAGCGGACTAGAAAAAACCTGTAGCTTGTTACTACAAATTTTAGAACCAAAATCCTAGCTCAAGGGTATCCAACCCGGGCCCAACAATACAAATCAATTAGAAAAAATTAACAATTAACAAACAAGAAAAAGAAAAAAAATAGAAATGTATGCTCATTAACAAATAACATGATCATAGATTTCCATCAAAAGACAAAACGTAATTTAAATAATTCCGCGCATAAATCCGATACCAGGAGCAAGCGTCACATTAGCCATCCCGACATTTGCCATACGTTTTTAAGGAAACCTAGTCAAAACCTTAACAAGGATGGTATAACCTCTCTCTACCTCAGGTAATCTCTGCTTGTGAGAACTAAATAAAATTTTGCACAACTCTAGGACATTAGGACTTGACAAAATTTGTAAGTGATTTAATCATAGGGGGCAGAGACTATATCCCATATAATCCCAAGTAATAACAGACAGACTGTTTCACAAATCTATGCCAGATCCTATAAATGATGAATTTTTTCAGAATCTTGGCTTACTAATCATTTTTCTCTGATCCTCTCTACCTAAATAACTTGTTCCTGAAATCTATTCGTTATTTCCTCCCAACTCCTAAAACCCTTATACGGTTAGAAAATCACTTTCAATTTAGCCCATTCTCTTCTCTCCAATAAGCTAGACCATCCTAATTCATTAATCATTGAAGTGACACTTGTAAACCTATCAAATCTAGCCACCCTCCTTTGTACCATATCATTTTTTCTTTCTAATCGTTGCGGATGTTTGTCCCAAACCACCGAACAATACTCCAAATTAGGTCTTACATAAGTTAAATAAACTTTTGACTTAATTTCTCTAGATGTACCCTTCAAAATTTAAAAAGCTTCCTTTTGATGAATAAACTCGAGGTAATTTGTTTATTTATTTTTTTGATTAAAAACAACACGTGCCGCAAGACGATCTAAGTTCATTTTTTGTTAAAATCATGTTTTTTTTGGAAATTTCTCATTAAATAATAATTTTTTGATAATTAAATATTATTAACAATTATTGCCACGTGTTGTTTTTAATAATAGAAAAAAAAATACCTCGCGTTTTTCATCAAAAGGAAGCTTTTTAAAGGGCTTCGGAAAAAATTAATTTTTAACTACCAGTCAAGTGTACGTGTTCTGAGTAAGTACTAATTTGGCCGCCGACCGACATAAAAATTATAGAAGATTTTCACGCCCTCCCGTATCTTTGTAGTGTGACATTTGAAATTACAAAAACAGAAATAAAAGGAAGGATCCATGCAATGAAGCATCTTTCCCTAAACACAGTTCTCTTTTCCGAAATGTTTACTCCAATCATCTGCGAAAGTAATATTATAGAATCGAAAAGAATTTAATCTATAACTTAGTTTATAAGCAACGGCAAAAAAGGCTTATACGATAAACACGATTGAACGTATTCATCTAAGAAAGTCTCGAATACGGCTCTCATCTGTGGAGAGGAGCCTCAAAATATTCTCTTGCTACCCTTGATGCAATTCAGAAACGAGCCGTCAGGCTAATTGACGATTCTACCCTCACCGACTCCCTCGACTCGCTGGCTCATCGAAGAGATGTCTCTCCCCTTTCCCTTTTCTATAGATACTATCACGGCAGGTGCTCTGATGAGATAAAATCAATAATTCCCTCCAAAGCATGCTTTGCACGCAGCACACGTTTTGCCGACTCCCAACACTCTTTCGCGGTCAAATTGGAAAAGTGCCGGACCACTTCATTCGCGAATACATATATCCCCATGACTTCAAGGAACTGGAACTCACTCCCAGCCTCTATCTTTCACAGCACCTATGATCTTCAAACCTTCAAAACCAGGGTGCATAGACACCTACGTCTACACCCTCTCACTTAATCAACTTTCCCTTCTCTTCGGTAATGCAAGGGTCTTTCGAGATCCATAGGGGCTACATCTTTACTGGTGCACCCCTTCTTGCATTCGATTGCATTAAAAAAAAAAAAAAAAAAAAAGAAAGTTACATAGTTATAGTGCCTTTCGACACAACGGGTCTCCCGAGTTTTATTATTGCTCAATACAAATTGTCTAGAAGGGATTCGGCCTTAGAGGCTTAATCCCACGGATGGTAGCTTCGCACCAACGGCCGATCGACCGAGTGCGTGAACCAAATGTCCAAACCTGCGGTTCCTCTTGTACTGAGCAGGATTACTATCGCAAAAACATGTCATCAGTAGGGTAAAACTAACCTGTCTCACGACGGTCTAATGTATAGGCCCAACGCTTCATCGCCATCCATTTTCAGGGCTAGTTGCTTTGGCAGGTGAGTTGTTGCACACTCCTTAGCGGATTCCGACTTCCATGGGCACAGTCCTGCTACATTGTATAAAACACCGCAGCAAATGCGGTGCTCTACCTATCTCTAAACCCTATCTCACTGCTAGAAAATTCCAGGGAACTCGAACGCTCATACATAACAGAATACTCTGCCTAAATCTCCCGACAGCGTCTCATGGTCTTTTTGGGTTACCCCGATCATTCTTAAAATATTTCTGAAACCCATCTCACCTTTAGTTTTAATTTTTCCAGAAGATTTCTAGCAATACCAATGCCTCCTGAAAATAGATTTCTTCTCTATTATCGTTTAGGTTTCCATTTTCAGCATTTGTCATGAATTAGTTCTCTTCAACTACATGGGATGTCTATTTATCATCATTTGAAGATGACTTTAGAATTAGAAGCAGAAATGTTGAGGACAACAGAACATAGTATTTTAATTAATTTTCTATTTTTTTTTATTAAGTGATCGAATTTGAAAAAAAACAAAAATACTTTGAATATACATCTGTCTATCAAAACCTACAATATTTTTCAAAGAAAATTAATTTATTTATAGAGCAGCGTGTTTCGGATCTTACTTGTGAGGAACGATTTTTCCAATGCTCTCCTGGAGAATGTATCCCTAAAACATGGCAGTGTGATGGCTCAAAGGTATAAGAATATTTTTATTATTAACACGGATCACAATTTATTTGAGATAAAACATTTTCCCTTTTAGGATTGCCAAAATGGTATAGATGAAGTCAATTGTACAACCAAATTAAAGAAATTCACGTTAAAACCAAACTCGAAATTAATTGTTCAAGAGAAAAACAAATGGTTGAAAATCAATGATCCAAATACATGTGCTAAATATTGTCTTGAAGCAAAAGATTTTATATGTCGATCTTTTAATTATCAGTTAGTACCCAAATTATATATATATATAAATCTTGAGAATAAATTATATTGTATAATCACCCGTCGTCCTTATACAGGGTGGTGACTTGGCCGACGCAGCATAGCGATTTCAATGTTAATTTTTGAATGTGCATTTATTTGCTCCCCTAATTATTTTAGAGTTAAAGTTCTTATAGGTTTTTTGTAGAGAAAAAAATACTGAATCCGAACATATTTTTGTTTTCAAATTTTGAAATTTCAGAACCGTAATTATCAACATTATAAATAATTGTATTTTTACAAAAATCACTGAGGCCATGAAATTATTAAAACAAACAAGGCATTTTCATTTGTTGTTTCTAAGTGACGTTTGTTATATTTGAACTTTTTAAAATCAGTTCTTATTAGAATTTATTGATTACCAGAATGAGAAACTCGTTAAATTTGAATGGTCTGAGTTTTGTATTCGTCATTGATAAATAAAAATAGTAGATTCACGTAGAGGAAGTTTAGAACGAGCTTTTAAATTTTCACAAGAATAATCAACGAAATTATAAGTAATATTTTTAAACGTAAATAAAACAATAAAATTAGTAAGGTAAACAGAATTTAATTTTTTAACATAATTAACAAATGCATAAAATTATAACAAAAAATAACAATCATAGCAAATGTTCGAATAAACCACCATTTACCACTAAACAATGGCCCAAAAATTCTCGTCTGACATTTGCTAATTGGTATTGTGATATTTTATCACATTCGGCTTGTATACGATTTTTGAGTTGATCTAAGTTTTGAAATATTTGTCCAGAGTAAATCTTTGATTTTAAATGTTCCCAAAGAAAAAAATCGTTGGGAGAAAGATCGGGGGGACCTTGCAGGCCAGCTAATCGTAAACCTCGGACCAATGATTTTATTCTCAAAATGATTATTTAAAAATTCACGGACATCGCGGCTGTTGTGTGCGGGCAACCATCCATCTGGAACCAGATATCTTGGTTTTCTCGAGCATTTTCCGTTACAGCCGGAACTATATTATATTTATTGTTAATTAATTATCACTATTAAACGTCAAATAGAAACAACAAATGAAAATGCCTTGTTTGTTTTAATAATTCCATGGCCTCAGTGATTTTTGTAAAAATACAATTATTTATAATGTTGATTATTACGGTTCTGAAATTTCAAAATTTGAAAACAAAAATATGTTCGGATTCAATATTTTTGACGTGACAACGTCTTATAAATCGATGAAGCCGGCTGCACACTCGAAAAAACATGACTCATCTGAGGCGTTCCATTTAAGGCTTGAAGTGCAAGCGAGAGCGCGGAACGAGCTGTTTCTTTCTATCTTCTCTCTCACTCGCATCCTCCCTAGCCCGAATGCCCAACTCGTATTCCATCTCTTTCCCTCGTGAGCGCTCTACTCTAGTCTGACTGCTTGCTTGCTCACTCATATATATATATATATATATATAAACCCTACTATGTCCTGTCTATTTTCAACTTCCTCTGATGGACATTCAACAAGTGATCTATCCTAAATCCTAAATAATTATAGATTTTTTAAAAACTAAGAAAAACCTAGGGAACGGGGGCCTTTTTTATAAAAGGACAGAGAGAGGGAGAAACTCATGAGCAAGCAAGAAGGAGCGCGCGCTTTTAAATTAGATAGAACGAGAGGGAAGGAGATTTTCGATGGAAAGGATAAATACAGCACTCACGACGAAGAGGAAGAAAAAGAACAAAGTTAGCTGCGCAATAGATGGAGAAAAATCGGTTGTCTGTAAAGTCGGTTTACTGACGATAGTTGAACGTGACAACGTCATAAGAAAATACCATTCCATCAGTATTTTCTTATGACGTTGTCACGTTCAACTATCGTCAGTAAACCGATTTTACAGACAACCGATTTTTTTCTCTACAAAAAACCTATAAGAATTTTAACTCTAAAATAATTAGGGGAGCAAATAAATGCACATTCAAAAATTAACATTGTAATCGCTATGCTGCGTCGGCCAAGTCACCACCCTGTATATCATAATTCATAATACGTATAATAATTGTTCGATATCAATTTTTTCCAGTAAACAAAATCAATTATGTTTGCTGAGTGATACAAATATTGGACTTCATGGAGACTTGGTCGAAGAAATTGCCTGGGATTATTACGAAACTATCTCGACAGCTATAGATTGTTCCTCGATGCACGTTTGTGGTAATGGCAAGTGTATTTCAACCGATAGGGTAAATATATGATTATTTTTCAAATTAAAATATTATCTTTAGGGGGTGGGATAACACCAGGGCTTGATGGAAAAATGAAGCTGCTGTGATTAATTAATAGGTGTTTATTATTATTATTAAAATATTCACTCACATGTGCTGCACAGTTATCAATCATGCTGAGGATAATTTTTCAAAATTGAGATGCCGAAGAATATTTAAATAAAACACTTGGTATTGCATAAGATAGTAAACAACAAACTAATAATCTATCTTGTTTATTTTGTTTTTGTTTTTTAATAATTTTCATTATAAAATAAAAATAAATATGACCCGATTGTGTTAGTTTTTATTTTGACCACCAGCTATCGCTGTTTACTTATGGACGGATACCAATAAATGATAAAGAAATATGTACTGTATGTGATTGATTGAGATTTAGAAGTTGATAATTTAACGTATGAATCCAAGGTTTGTATTTTAGTTCCCCTAAAATATTTATAGACGCAGTGTAAATTTTTTGCTTGAAGAAGCCTCGAATAGAGGAAACTTTGCAGAATAAACGTTTTATGAGTATTTAAAAAAATGTTCTCGACCCCTAAAGAATCAATATTTCAATTTACATCAAGAAACAGAGCTCAATAATTAAAGGGAGGGAAAAGTGAAAACTTTTTCAATACTCACATATATTATGAAATTGACTTAATAAAATCAATGAATAAATGAGGTTTTCTGTATTTTTAGACCAGAACTTCTAAAAAGAGAGCTTGGCCTGTTGTTGGGTAAAATTTTAATCGAGTTTTGATTCTACTGAGAATATTTACTTATAATTTCAATGGGATGGCACTCCAGAAATGAACTTTTCGATCTTTTCTTATTCCATTAAACTAAGTTTGACTTCTATTTTTCGATTTATAAATAGAAGTATACGATGGAGTTTTATAATTAGAATATGAGTTTTGCTGTAGGATTCAAAAACGATTTTGAATCCATTGGTATCTCTCTGTATGTCTGTAGTTGCGATTACTAAAAATCGGTAAAAACGAGAGATATTAAATTAAAAACTAGATTAATTTTAGGCTCAAAATATCTGAGAAATGTTTTGATAATGTACCCAGTCTGATTTTAATTTAACTGAATTGGCTATTGTCCAGCTTTATATAGGCTGAAACTTAAAATCGGAGTTAGTGCTCATCGAGGGGTGAACCGCGATTGGAATTAGGTGTACACGTCTTTGGAATTAAGTGGAATTATTTTGCAATTCATTAGATAATGTCTTCTATTTGAAAATGAAAGTGCAAGTGGAAGTAGGTGTACACGATATTAGGTGGCGGTTCACCCCTCGGTGCTCATACTTGAGAACGATCACAGAATAATCCGATTGAAACGTCGTATTTATATTGTATTATTTGTTGTTTGTGTTCAATAAATAATGACAACCATTAATAAATTTAATCACAAAAATACAAGGTTTAACAGCTACATATCTAATAAATATTAAAAGCTAATTTAAATTTATCAAGATATATAATATTTTGTTTTTGAATGAAACTGATTTAAACAATTTTAGTGTTCGCTATCTTGTACTTGTGAACAAATTAGTGTAGGAAATTAAGTGTTTAATTTAGTAATTCTTGATTTCTATTTTATTAAGAACATACGTTTGACAGATGTCCCGTCTGGGCTTTGTGCCCTTGTGAAGGCCGCATTCTTTCTTTGTAGCGAGCCTTTTGTGTTCAAGAGGGCTGGCCGGCTGACACTCATATGCATGTGTATGTGTGTATGTGTTTCAGCTGAGAGGCAGTCGTTGACAAGGCGTTAGTTAGTTGAAAACGAGCCCTGGTCGAAATGACATGCTTGTCAGTGTGTTAGTTTGTCGATTTGATAGCAAGTGTACGATGATAGTTATAAGATGATGTGTATTACGATGTTTTCACGATGACCCCCTAGACACGAATATGTATAACCCCTTTTTGTAAATAAATATATATACTAAAGAATGAATGTGTGTTGTTATTTCACCCCTATGAGCGAAGGGGGTGAAACCCCGCCCCTCCTACATTAGATTCAAATTTTTTCTATAACATGGTTATCTTTTTACACGGTCATACAATGTTTTAAAAATTACAGACAAAAAGAAGATATGATTCTCGATAGGTAAATATTAAAAATTAAAAAAAAAATTGATACGTTCTGATATGGCCATCCACTTGACTTTACCATACAACCTGGCCCCTCTCTTATATTTAATATTTAATAAAATTATTTATAATCATGTAGGGGGGGGGGTTAGTTTTTTCATTTTTAGACTTTTGGGTGCCCACTGATTATGTATACAAAATTTGGTTGCGTTTGGTACAAGGGCCTATACTATATTTTTATTTTTGGACCCTACACTCCATCCCATTTCGGGTGGTTATTTTTTGCAATTTTAGACTTCTGGGGTCCCACTGATTATGTATTCAAAATTTGATTGAGTTTGCTCATTAGCCTAGATTTTTAATTTTTAATTCCCCCTCCACCCCCCTTAATTTTGAGTTGCACCAAAATCTAATCAGCTCTTAATCTCAATGCACCGAAACTACTTGTTAAATTTGGTTTTGATATTCACACTAGTTTTTGAGCTAGCTCGTCCACAAAAATTTGGTAATGCACAGACTAAAGGACTAACAGACATTTTGACAAAACAATTATTATCTCGAAAATTATAATTTTTTCGATGTTCATTTATTAGAGCTTTTTGTAGACCGAAATGCCATGGTTCGTCCAATTTTTTTAAATCATAATAGTTTCAGCCGTATTTGAGATATTTCGAAAAAAAAAACACTTTTTTCATGCACGATTACAATACTTGACCATACCCTGTATGGTAAAGTAAAAATTTTGAGTAAAAGACAGAAAATATCTAAAAAAACTGTTAGCCCGATATTTATCAAAACATTTGTCTGATAACTCGAACCTAAAATTAATCTATAGTTTTTAATTTCATATCTCTCGTATTTACCGATTTTTATCAATCACAACTACAGACACATTTGTTGCTAATTTTCGTTTGAATTCAATGAATAATTATAATTAATTATATGTGTAAACAAAATGTCAACCCTTAACTTTTAATATTACATTTATTTATTTTTTTAACCGACTTCAAAAAAGGGGGAGGTTCTCAATTCGATTGAATTTTTTTTTTTGTGTCTTTGTTATCTCATATCTTCCCCAATTGTGAACCGATTTTGATGATTTTTTTGCATTGGGTTCAGTATACTTTTGCGATTGGTCCCGTTTTTTTATTGTTATTGGACCTTTTTTGTTATGTTTGTTCACCCATAACTTCTTTGTTTATGAACCGATTTTAATGATTCTTTCTGCATTTTGATCAGTATAGTTCCAAGTTAGTCAAGATATTTAACTATTTATTTATTTATTTATTTTATGTATGTTCAGCGAGAACTATTTGCCAAGTGGGCCGATTTCGATGATTCTTTTTTTATTGGAAATAGGGTACCTTAGGGGTGGTCCTATATAAATTTGGTCAAGTTCTGATGATATGATCAATGACGAAATAACGTAAATCTCCAATTCTTATGAACAAATAATTGAAATTATAATAGTTTTTAGGGAATTTGGTGTTGGTACTTGGTGAAACATTTTTTTAAAATTATTGGATAAAAATCTTTTATAAAAAAAATTATAAAACATTCATTTAAAACCCGCAAACATTTCAAGAGAATTTCTATATATATGAATTGAAATTTATTATCATTTTCTGATTCATTCGCTCGACACTTCTCTTACGAGATGCATGCAAGGTATTATCTTAAGTCACTATTAATAACATCACTAAAAGAAAAAAAGAAAAATAATTTTTATAAAAAAAAATAAAACCGACTTCAAAAAAATTAAATGCAACAAATAAAATAATACGAACTCAAAAAATGTATAAATAATATTCTAATTTAGTTACAACTAAACGACGAAATATTAACATGAAATCACTTTTTGTAGTCGTTGCTAAACAAACTAATATATATAAGCGATCGTACCCGCCAAACGTACTAAGATACGTCGAGTTCGATTTATAAAATGTATATGCTTTGCACCGACTTCAAAAAGTGATTTCATGTCAATATTTCATCGTTTAGTTGTAACTAAATTAGATAATTATTTTTATACCTTTTAGTGATTTTTATTTTATTTTTGAATTATTATTATTTTATTTGTTGCATTTAATTTTTTTGAAGTCGGTTTTATTTTTTTTTATAAAAATTATTTTATTTTTAAAGTACGTTTGTTATCAACGCAGAACCAGGGAAATTTATGTACTGCGCACTCTAAATAAACATCTGTTTTTTTTTGTTTTTTTTTAATATTAATTTGAAGTTGAATGACCGGAATCCATAATTTATTCCCTAGAAATCGTCTATTGATAAATTAGTAATTAAAAGCCCACGCTTTTCGAGTCAGATCCGGAGTGTGTTTACCAACGAAACTACCCTTATGTTCGATTTGAAATTAAAAAAAGTTAATTTTATAGATTAAATATATTTAGAACCTTAAGTAATCAATGCTAAAAATAAAAAGAGCTGGTAAACAAACATGTGGCTCTGACACGGAGGGCGTGGGTTTGAACCCCTTTGGAGGCTTTCTCCTGATTCGCAATCTTTTTTGCATTAAAAACAAATTATACATATAAATAGTTTAATTAGCAGTCTTATTTAAAATTAAATTTATGACTCGAGGTATAAATATTTTTAAGTTAAAATTTGAAGATTATTTTGGAGATTAAATATATGCCCAAGCTTTTGATCTTTTATTAGAACAATCTCAGGGGTAAAAACTATTGACAGTGTTTTACAATTTTTAATTATACAAAGCATTCATCTTCAAAATTTTAATAAATAATTGTCGTGTTGTGCAAAATAATAGCATTTAAATTAATACATTTATTACTTAAGTCAAATTTAGGGAACAAAAATATATTTTAATAACAGACTTAAAGGAGAATGAGACTGATATTTTTTAAAAATTAAAAAAATTTCAGTCTGAGTCCAGCTAGCATAGAGAGAGGTCGTGTGTTTGGTTCTTTCTTTAAGTGCTTCTTCCTGGAACAAGATAAGATTGTCTGCTTTTATTTTATTATTTTTTTTTTTTTTATTTTATAATCTAACATTGCATTTTGTTTTAATTTCGCTTTATTTGTAAATTACAATATAATTTAATAGTGATATAACAAAGATGGGGGATTCTGGGGGGGGTCATTCTCCCCCAGAAACACAACCAACAGCTCAAGTTGAGTTGTTAGGTAAATCGCATGATAACCTATATGGTATTGATGACAAGGGACCTTTTTTTGTATATGTGGAATTAAAAGAAAAAATTAAATTCTACATTGACAGTGATGGCAAAGAAACTCGCATAAATGAGAATACACCTTTGTCTGAACTAGTTGAATCAAATGTGATAACTAAATTAATCTCTAAACATTTACACCCAATGTTATTTGGGAAATTTATTTATGTAAAAATGAACAAATTCAATCATACCGTTCTTGGTATTAGTTCTATTAATAAATTTAAAATTAGAGTACAATTTCAGACTTCGACAGATGCTAATGCATTTGTGAAGGAAACCACATTAATTGAAAATAATTTCGAAGCATATATTCCATTTTTCTTAACAACCAAAACTGGAATAATTAGGAATTTTCCAGTAGAAATGGAAGTTAGTGATTTGCTCGAACCCGACTTTTGTATTTCACCATACAAAATAATAAGAGTTGAGAGATTCAAGCGAATGGTGAAAGACGGGAATGGATTGTCATCCCTGTTGCCCACAAATTCTGTTAAAATTGTATTTCTTACTCAGTCACTTCCGGAATATATTATTATTCACTCGGTGAGAACAGGAGTAATCCCATATATTCCCAATCCTATAATTTGCCGGAAATGTATCCGCTATGGGCACCGATCCCAGGTTTGCAAAGGCAAGACCCGCTGTCCGTCCTGTGGGGGAGGGGAGGTGGACCATGATGATTCATTTTGTAAAACTCAAGCTCCTAAGTGCCTTTTCTGTAAAGGAGAGCACTTAGCAACCAACATAGCTGTATGTCCCGAGTATAATATTCAAAAAAATAAAAGAACTTATTTTTATTAAAAATTACTCTTTCAAAGAGGCATTTGAAACTGTAAAGTATAAACCATTCGCTGATTCTCTCTCAGTTATTCCTAATCGTCCGATCACTTTTGACTCTGATAACTTTCCCAAGCTTGGTAGTTGGAAAAATTCCAGTAATTTACCCCGTAAGAGAGCAAAAAATCAGAGTGACTCAGACGAAGAAAACAAGAAAAAACATTTTACATTTAGGTCTAAGAAACAAAGTAGACCTCGTCCGGCAAAACCAATTCCTAATTTTAAATTGCCTAATAGTCAAATAATTTTCTCATCCTCCCCAATGCCTCCCAATCCATGTGTATCGGGAGAAATAAATATGTTGGTAGAAAATGAGAAAGAAATAAGTAAGTCACTTACAACAAACAATACTGGCTTTAACCCAGTCTCTCTCTCAGAAGATATATCTGTTAATAATAATAACACTGTGCTTAAATCAAATGGGAATATTTTAAATATAAAAAAATAATATTTTAATAATATAATTAGAATAAATTTCTAGTTATTCCCTTTGATTTATTTTGAATATTTAAATAAATAATAATTAAAAAAAAAATAAAGATGTTTGATTCTATAAATAATAATTTTATTAATTGTTTTCAATGGAATGCCCGATCGCTTAACGCCAATAGGGAATCGTTAGATAAAATTATTAAAGAAATGAATTTGTCGATTGTTTTATTATCCGAAACATGGCTGATGCCTTCAAAAAAATTGTTTAAACCTACATTCGAAGTTTATCGAAAAGATAGGGACGTCGGCGTTGGCGGCGGTGTCGCTATCTTTGTTAAAAATTCTATTCAGAGTCAAATTATTAATTTAAATACTTTTCATTTTAATTTCGAAGTGTTAGGGGTTGAAATAGTACTTCCTAATAAAAAGAAAATAAATTTATTATCAATTTATGCACCTCCAGGGACAATTATAAATAATAACGATTGGCAAAGATTAATGAGCCAGGTGACTGGAGATACTATTATATCCGGGGACTTTAATGCCCACTCCCCTTCCTGGGGATGTACTTTTGAAGACCGTGCCGGGAAAAACTTCTTGAAAATTTTGACCAGGATTCCCTAGTGATTCTAAATGATGGTAGCAATACAATGTTGCCACATCCGTTTAGAAAGACTTCTCCGGTTGATCTCACAATTGCTACCCCTTCCATTAGTCCACTGTTGTCTTGGTCCGTTATGAACGAGCCCCTGGGAAGCGATCATTTTGGTATTCTTATCAAGGTGGATTGTCCAACTTTGAATAAAATCTCATTTTTAAAAAAGGGCTTTAATCCTCGTAAGATTGATTGGTCGACTTACAATCAATCCTTTAACCAATTAAGTTTCGAAGATGGTAACATCAGACCTTCTGATTATGACTTGATTATAGATTCAATGCAAAATGCAGCATTCCTTTCGAGCCCCCAGGCGCGAACCGATACTGATCATTATCGACCTTCCCCGGTGTGGTGGGATCAGGAGTGCACAAACCTTGTTAAAGAGAGAAAGAAAACCTATAAAATCTTCCTGAGGAATATGAATTTTGGGAATTTTATGGCTTTAAAAAAAATAGAAAGCCTTACAAAAAAGACTCTGAAATATAAGAAAAGAACAAAATGGAGAGAATTTTGTTCCAGTATAGACAAAAATACCCCGAATAATTTGGTGTGGAAACAAATCAGATTGTTTAAGAATATACATTCGTCCCCTCCTTGTCCACCACCTGATGATCTATGTGAAGAGTTTTTTGATGCCATTGCTCCGCCCACTGCTGTAAATAAAATTAATTTTTTGGAGATGGAAAACTCTAGTCAAAATCAATTTTTGGCAGACAAAATTGGTTTTCAAGAATTTTTAAATGCCCTAAATTCCAAACGAGACTCAGCACCAGGACTTGACTTAGTGACATATTCAATGATTAAAAATCTTCCCGAATTTTTAAAGATTCGATTAGTAGATATTTTTAACTATTTCTTACTTAATAATAGTTTCCCGCCCTCCTGGTCAACCTCAAGAATTATTATGGTTCCCAAACCAAATAAAAGTCCTAGCCTTGTATCCTCCTACAGACCTATCTCTCTAACATCCTGTATGGGCAAGATATTTGAATTAGTTTTAAAAAATAGACTCGAATGGTGGTTGGAGTCGACCAATAAATTGCCCAGCACCCAATGCGGCTTCCGTCGTGGACGAAGCACTTTGGATAACCTGACAATTCTCCAACATGAAATACTTACTTCTTTTAACAGTCGAGGCTTCACGTCAGCTCTATTTCTAGATATCAAGGGGGCTTATGACAGTGTAAATTTAGATATCTTGTCTGAGCAATTAAGTAGATTACATGTTCCAAGTAACATTATTAACTACTTATTATCCACTATTCATACTCGACATGTATATCTGCAAAACAAGAACTTGAATATAGGTCCTCGAATTATTGCTAAGGGTATTGGTCAGGGAACCATTCTGGCACCCTTACTATTTAACATATATACTCGTGATATTGAATCATGTACAGTTCCTGGGGTGAAGGTTCTTCAGTATGCGGATGATGTGGTACTCTTTGCATCTTCCGATTCTATTTCAAAAAATGAGAATTTGTTGAGAGAATCGTTATCTAGGCTGATGTCTATTCTCGATAATCTAGGTTTAGATCTTGAGCTGGATAAAACCAAAGCTGTAATTTTCACTAGGAAATATAAAGTCACCTTTCCAACGTCTTTTAGGTTTAATTCTTACAATATTGAAATACTATCGTCAATTAAATTTTTAGGGCTAGTACTTGACCGTAAGCTTCTATGGAAGAATCATATGGATTTGGTTAAGGAGAAAGTAGAAAAGAAAGTTAACATTCTGAAAGCTATCGCCTATGTAAAATGGGGATCGGATCCAGCTACGTGTCTCCTTCTTTATCGCTCTTTTATCCGACCTGTCTTTGATTATGGATGCCAGCTATTCGACAATGCCGCCAAGTCAACAACCCGTAGCCTGGACGTCCTCCAACTAAGATGCATTAGGATCTGCACGGGCGCTTTGAAGTCTTCGCCGACCAATGCGCTTTTGGTTGAGGTGAAAGAACTCCCCCTTAACTTTAGAAGGAAATGGCTGTCATTTAACTATCTTTTGAGAAAAAAGAGTATGACGGATGTGGGAGTGATCGATTCAATTTCTGGATCAACGCTAGCTTTAAGACTCTCCTATTTAAATAATCATTGTCCAAAATATAAATCTTTCTCAAAGTGCCCCATTTTTTATTTTAGTTTTAGTATTCAGATTCTCGATGTTAAAACATATTCTCTTCCATTCAAAAAAGGTGCCGCTTTTCTTAATACGCTATTTTGTGACTATATTGGTTCGAATTTCAATGATCACATTTTAATTTATACCGATGGTTCCAAGAAGGTTTCGGCTCAATACGTTGGCTCTGCCATTTGGTGCCCTTCCAACAATCTCTATGAAATGTATAGACTTCCCGCGGAAAGTAATATTTATTCGGCAGAATGCTTTGCTGTTTTGAAGGCACTGAATTATGCGCATAAGTTTCCCAATCCAACGAATGTTCTCATTTGTACGGACTCGCTAGCCATTATATCGGCCATTAAAGGATTCCCACTAAACAAGAAAACATCTTATCTTATCCTTGAAATATTAGATGAAATCAAGAATCTTAGAGAGGCAGGTAAGGAGGTATCCCTTCTATGGATACCTTCTCATAGTGGAATTAACGGGAACGAGAGAGTGGACAGTCTAGCAGTGAGAGCGATTTCCGAGGGATCATCCTGGCCCCTCGAATTGTCGGCTGATGAAGTTCGGTCTTTAATTAAGAAGAGAATCTATCAGGAGTGGAACAATTCCTGGAAAATATCCAGTGCTGACAAAGGGGGTCATTTCTTCGGAGTGTGTCCGGGAATCCCGGTACAGCCCTGGTTTGAACGATACCACCTGTTCAGAAAAATGTCTGTACATATTAATAGGCTCAGACTTGGTCACGCGACAACTCCCGAGTACATGCATAGGGTTGGTCTCAGAGACCACCCTTTCTGTAGATGTGATTCGAGCTCCCGGGGGGACATTAACCATGCCCTTCTTGGGTGTGGGTTGTCTCGACGAAAAATAGACCGATTTTATGACAGGGTTCGGGGAAAGATCCAGTTCCCTACAAATGCGCAGATTTTACTCGCCTGCATATCCGAAGGGGGAGAACTAGGGAAGCTGGTTCTTCATTTCCTTATATCACTGGGCTGTGATATTTTTTGATGAGTTTTTAGGTTGAAATTTGTTTTATTTTATTTTATTTTTTTAATTTATTTATATATATATTTTTTTTTACATTTTTGATTTTGTTTTTTGTAGAGTTAATGTAAATATATTGGCTGGCAAAATGGGTTTGTGCCGAATGCCAAGGGAAAATAAAAAATAAAAAAAATAAAAAAATTTTAAAATTTTATTTATTAACATATTTTCACATTTTCATTAAATTTTTCAAACGTTATTGGCGAAAATCACGATAGTGATGACATCCCTTCTGTCTATATAGAATAAAAAAATTACATGTAATACATTAGCGAATTCACCTCTCCTGCATCTGATAGCAAAAAATTATCGGAGAGGAAATAATTTCTATTCTCAAATACATTTTCTACTCTAATAACTAGAGCATTGTTTCCCAATGTGGGGTCCACACGCCCCACAAAGGGAAGTGGGGGCAATTCGAAAATAGGCTCGACCTGGTGGAATGTATTTGTGTTTTATTTTTATTTATTTCTGTATTAGAAGCATATTTTTACAGTGTTTTACAATTTTTAATTATACAAATCATTTATCGTTAAAATTTCAATAAATAATTGTCGTGTTGTGCAAAATAATAGCATTTAGTCAAATTTAGGGAGCATAAATATATTTTAATAACAGGAATAAAGGAGATTGAGAGATGTTTTCTGATCATTTTTTAAAAATTTTAAAAATATTATTTATTAATAAATTTTTCAAAAGTTATTGGCGAAAATCACGATAGGGATGACATCACGTCGGGCTATATAGAACTAATAATTACATTTAATAAATAGCGAATTCCTCTCCCCTGTATTTGGTAGCAAAAAGTTATTTTGGAAACAATTTCTATTCTCAAATAAGAAAAATACATTTTCTACCCCAATAACTAGCGCATTGTTTCGAATACCCTGAAAATATGTGACAGCCTATCCATGTTGGGCGTCTCTGTCGCATCTGACCTGTCTTGGAATGAACACATCTCCTCTGTGACGAAATCTACAGCAAGGAAGATTGACTACTTATTCAGATCCAAGCGATTTTACAAGCCCCCACATCTTCTCACCATCTACAAGGCCCAAATCCGGCCCTGTCTCGAATACGGCTCTCATCTATGGAGAGGAGCCTCTAAATATTATCTTGCTACCCTGGATGCAATTCAGAAACGAGCTGTCAAGATAATTGACGATTCTACCCTCACCGACTCTCTCGACTCGCTAGCTCATCGAAGAAATGTCTCTGCCCTTTCCCTTTTCTATAGATACTATCACGGCAGGTGCTCTGATGAGATAAAATCAATAATTCTCCCCAAAGCATGTCTTTGTGCGTATCACGCGTTTTGCTGACTCCCAACACTCTTTCGTGGTCAAATTACAAAAGTGCCGGACCAATTCATTCGCCAATACATACCATATATCCCCATGACTTCAAGGAACTGGAACTCTCTCCCAGCCTCCATCTTTCCCAGCACTTATAATCTTCAAACCTTTAAAACCGGGGTGCATAGACACCTACGTCTACACCCTCTCACTTAATCAACTTTCCCTTCTCTTCGGTAATGCAAGGGTCTTTCGAGATCCATAGGGGCTGCATCTTTACTGGTGCACCCCTTCTTGCATTCGAATGCATTAAAAAAAACGTGGGACCAACGCCCTACAGGGGGAAGGGGGCAATTCGAAAATGGGCTCGACCTGGTGGAATGTATTATATTTGTGTTTTATTTTTATTTAGGCATATTTTTTCAGAAAAATTTTTCAAATGAAAAAAATATGTTATTTTGAGGTGAGGAAAATGTGTCAAATATATTGAAATATGCATTTTTTATCTTAATTCACTGTGTTGCTGAGGATTCATATAGGGGTTAAATAAAATGGCTTATTTTTCAGCAGTTTTTTTAAAATTAATTTTAAATGGTGGTTTTTAATTAATCCAAATATTTCGGAAATTTTCACAATATTACTTCTTCAGTGGACCTTTTTGATCAAATACAATAAATAGAACGTTAGTTTAAGTTAGACATTACATTAAAAAACTAAGTTAAGAATTGTTTTTAATTTATATTTTTATATATTTTACCTCACTCAAAAATCATCGCATTTGATCAGTCTTCAAAGTTCGAACATAGTGCCAAAGATACATTTTCTAGCCTGCCATTTTTAATTCTGCCCTCAAAAAACTACCAATAACAATTTTTAATTTCTTTTATGCTGTTTTAACAGATATGCATTTTTGATATACGTTTACTCCACTTCATCTTAAATTAATTATAGCACATAAATTATTTTTAGTTACGATTTATTTTTAGCCGTTTTTCCTTTAAACTTAAAAATTAAAAATTAGTAAATTATAAATAAGTTGTTGAAGGAAATAAGGACAATAGCTTATGCAAGTATTTTTATTTTATGCCACCGTTTCGTCAACTTTGTTGACTTCCTCAGGACTCAAACAAATTAACTTCTTTGCATGTTTGTCAATTTATAAATATTCATTCTTAGCAAACACATAGGCACAGATTGAAAATATTTCCTATTTAAATATCATATGTATATGTGTTTGCTAAGAATGAAAATTTATAAAATGACAAATATGCAAAGAAATTAATTTGCTTGAGCCCTGAGGAAGCCAACAAAGTTGACGAAACGTTGTCATAAAATAAAAAATACTCGCATAAGCTATTGTCCTTATTTTCATACAAAAACTTATTAATTTACTCGATGGACATAAATAATCAAAATAATTAGTAAATTATCTTAGAATTCAAAAAAAAAAAAAAAAATAATAAAAAACAGTCTGTAAGAAAGGAAAAGACTAAAACAGAAAAGTTCAAAGTAACCAATTAAATTTAGTTTTAGTTTAAATATGAAAATTAGTTTATTTGAAAAAATAAATATGTATTATCAAAATTTGATAGTAAGTTTTGATACAGCAAGGTATAAAAAATATACACTTAAATGAATGTAGAACCATACAAAATACTAATCAACAAATTCTTTTTTGTAACAGTGGTATAGTAGTACTCAAATTTTAATGCTGATTTTGCTTGCTTTAAGTACATATATTTTATAAATTATTTATAAATAAAATGTATTAGAAAGGGCTCATCTGATTATTCACTGTGCTAGCGTCTGTTGTGGTTGTCTAAATACAGGCGTTGCCATCTAGTGCTGCCATCTGTTAATCTCAAAGTGGTCAAATTTATAGTTAAAGAGACAATTCTTTCGCGTTAAACGTCTCATATGAAAAGTATCTAAAGATTGCGTTCCGTGAAAAAATGAATTTGAAAATATTCATATTATATTGTTTTTTTCAACAACATATTTTTATAAAGAATTTGAATGTATTTAATTAAAATGTTTTTATTTTTAAATTTGAATTTACCTAATTTACATAATAATTTTTATAATAATTTGGGCATCAACCAACACTCCTTCCCATGACCATATTTACAGCAATGTCTTATATTATCTTAATCACTTTTAGATTTTATTGTGGTAAAAATTTTGTAAAATCCACGACTTGCTTTTTTTTGTAACTCTATATTATAATTATAAAAATACCAAAAAATTTATCTTTTATCAAAAATTTTACTAAGGGGCA
The DNA here is from genome assembly GCA_024734495.1 of Forficula auricularia. Lineage (NCBI taxonomy): Eukaryota > Metazoa > Arthropoda > Insecta > Dermaptera > Forficulidae > Forficula > Forficula auricularia. The sequence continues at coordinate 2,231,077 of JALMQS010000069.1, read as the reverse complement.
TAAGAATTTTAGAAAGGCTTAGGTGGGGCATGACACAAAAAAGGTTGGGAAACACTGAACTAGCGTCTCCGATTTTTACGAATATGAAACCGAAAAAAAATAAATAAATAAAAATATAATTGACATGAATTTATCTTAATTCAAAGGCTATTTAATAAAGTCTTGATATATTTTGTATATTTTTCAACAAACAAAAAGTTTTTTGAACCCTTTTTTCTATTTATTTTTTATCTTGACATTTATATTCTATAGAATAGTATTGTGAAGTATTGCGATCATGAATATTCGAATAAAAAAAAAATAAATAAACATCTATCTAAAAATATATTATTTACAAAAATCAATAGAATTATATCTATATAATATAATAAAATAGACTTTGTTTATTTATTAATTTTTCATCAAACTTTCGAAACATTTGTCCCACAAGTTTGTTCAAAAACTTGATTATTTTATTTATTGTTTCAAACTCATTAAATTTATTTTATTTTTACTTCCTATATACATATTTTTAATGAGAGAGAAAATTAATATAATTTACAAATTTTTTAAATTCAAAGTAAAAATTCATGGAATAATAATAAGATAAAATAAATACCCTTATTTATATTGTATTAACGCCATTTTTTATTTTAGTTATGTGACGGCGTTAGGGATTGTCAAGATCAATCCGACGAAACTCGAAATTGTACCCATTTGGATTTTGCCCTTCGTTTTGTTGACAACATGAAACCAAATGAAGGAAAACTTCAAGTAAGAGGTAAACATTTTAGTTTTATCTTTTAATAAACTACAATCACCCTGGACAATTTTAGCCCATTCAAGAGGAATTTTAATAAATTACTTAATAATAATGTAATTATGTGTATAAAATACTTTTATGGGTCAATTCTGAAATCCGATGTAAGCCCTCGACCGGTGTAACTATATAAAGTTGAATCTAGTTACTCTAGTCGAGCGCTTAAATCGCATTTCAGAATTGACCCATTAAAGTCATTAAATATACATACATACATAAATTCATATAATATAAGTAGTAGTTTTAAAGATAAGGTGTTTTTTTTTTTGTAATTTAAAATAAGTCTGCCAGAGTTACGTCTTAATTTTGACCCAAATATTTCTTTATTTAAATATATACAAATCTTTTATAAAACAATCTAGAAATGGCTATTAAAAATTTAGAAATGCAAATTTTATGATTTTCAGAAGATTTAACTTGAAACTACACTGTTAAACATTTCTTATACACTGTCAAAAAAATTGTAAATATACTATATGTTTACACTACAAATAGTAAATTTAGAAGATTGCGAATAGTAAAAAAAATACTATATTATACTGGTAAAATCACATTAACTCTTTGCAGAAATACAAAAAAATACCTCCACATTATATTCTATAAAATATAAATGTGAAAATAATAAATTGTAACTTTAATTTTTTCTTGTATTTCCGTATTACTAAAAAATATGTTGTAAGATTACAATACTGCTATGTAATATTACTATAAAGTTTTAAGGCCGGACTTCATATTTTTATAGTAAAAATTAGATAATACATTTTTATCAGTGTATAATTTTACTATAAAAATTGGTAAGTTCGGCCTCAAAATTTTTAGTAATATTACATACCCGTATTGTAATCTTACAATATATTATTTACTAATACGTATCTAATTAATACAAGAAAAAAGTAAAGTTTCAATTTATTTTTGTATTTTTTCAAAGAGTTAATGTGATTTTACTATAAGCAATCTTGTAAATTTCCTACCTATTTGTATTGTAAACATATTTTTTTAACAGTGTAGAAATACTTATTATGCCAAATTTACGCACATTGGCAGAATAACCTAGAAAGATCGTATTAAATCAAATCTTATTTTGCTGGTTTTAGTTTCTGGTGTATGGGGAGCTATCTGTGATGATCTGTTTACCCTGAAGAATGGAGACGTCGCTTGCCGTCAATTGGGCTTCGAAATGGGTTCCCTTAAAATGATGTCCACCTCATTAAACACATCCGTTAGCGAAGATTACATTATGGATGATGTTCAGTGTTTTGGAAATGAAACATCGTTACTCCAGTGTCAACACAGTGGCTGGAATGTTCATAATTGTGGTCCAGAAGAGGCGATCTATTTGACGTGCGCAGTTCCAGGCGAAAGTTCATGTTCCTACGGAGAATGGTCTTGTAAAAATAGTTCCGAATGTATCGAGATAAGCTATCTTTGTGATAGCGTTAACGATTGTGAAGATCATTCAGATGAAGATTTTCAAATGTGTAACGTAAGTTATTTTTTTTCCCTCTCCGTGTTATGTAAAATAATAATCCATACTCGAGTCAGCAGCATTCGAAGTTGCGCTAAAAAGTTGAAACATGACATAGGGATTTGCATATAATTAGTTAAAATAAGCTTATTATGTCTTTTTCTAAGATTCTTCCAAAACTTATTGACAGAACTTCTGTAAAATATAGAAAACCAGGAAAATATCAATATTTGGAGACTTTTTGAATGATAATTTTTGTAAATTAAAGGGTTTTTTAGTCACATAAAATAAAAAAATAGAGTAATTTTAATGGTTGACCATATTCAGAATGACTTAATTCCCAAAATACTTTTTCGGTAAACGCTTCCTCCAAATTCTATATTACGGACTTTACTGTTTGACTTGAGTGTTGCGCAGATATATTTTTAAATATTATTTAAATTATTTAAGCAAATTCACAAATTATCTTAAATATTTATTATAATTATGATTATTATAGACAAGTTTTAGTGCTCGATTAGTAGCTGGAGCCTCTCCTTCGGAAGGACGACTAGAAGTTGTTCATTTCGGGGTTTGGGGATCAGTTTGTGATGATGATTTCAATGAGCAAACTGCTAAAGTTGTATGCAGATCTTTGGGATTTACAGGTATGTTAAATTTTTGTTAACAAATTTAGTGTTACCAAATATCTAGATTTTTGGAAATTATGGTTAAATTTTGAAATTCGCCGGGTAACAGTATAAAAATAAAGAATCATTAAACTTAATATTAATTGTACCTAATTTCTCTTGTATAGGATTAAAAAAATACCTGCAAAGCTATTTTTTGCATCTTTTTCTAATGTTAAAAAGGCCCATGAATTTATATTTATTTGTGAGATTATGGAAATTTTTCAGGTACTAGAGATTTCATTTAAAATAATGGAAGTATGACAATTTTTCGTGCACTGAAAAAAAAAATTGTTTTCTATTACCTACTAAAACCTTAAAAAAAATATTTTCTAATTTTTCGTGCCTTGAAATTAATGCTTTTTTTTATTTATTAATCTAAGAGGATTAAAGGTTTTTGGGGTTTTACCCTTTATAATTATCCAGTGTTTCAGTACAAACCAGTAGCAGCCGTTCCCTTAGCTATTTATTTTTCTGAAAATTTACAAAACATTGTTTCAAATACGTTATTACAAAATCTTAAAGATTTAAAAGAAGAATAAAAATTTAAAATTGTTAGCGGTGAAATTTTTCGCATGTATCGGATACACTTGAGATCTTAAATATCTGCGGATGTCTGATACGGATATATGTGTATATTTTTGAAACCTTATTTATATACATACTGAATAATTTATGAAAATAATCAATTTGGATGTAGAAATTGGTAGCATTGGAGAACTTGTTTTCCAATTTCTACATCTAAATTGATGATTTTTATAAATTAAACATATAATACATCAGCATTTTGATTGATAATTACTCCTTTAATGCAAATAATAATAATTGTTTGTATTTTAGGGGATCGGGCAATTGTAATGAAAGATGGTCATTTCGGATCTGCGCCTGCAAATTGGCCCATCTGGCTGGATGGAATCAGGTGTAGTGGCTCGGAATCATCTTTGGATGAATGTATGCATCCCCCCTGGGGAGAGAACAACTGCGATCATAATGAAGATGTCGGCATTATTTGTACAAATAAAGGGGAGGAAATTACCACAACAACTTCCAGAACTACTACAATAGTAATAAAAAATAAGTTTACTTTAGTGAAAAATAATCATTTTGAGCTGCTTTCTATTTTATTAAATAATGAACCACCCCTACGAACGTGATGTTCCATTTGTTCCCACAATGAACACGGTCAAGGGCGTTTGCAGAGGAAGTGGAGTATTTACTTTTCGCTGATTTTGTATTATTTATTTATTTATTTATTATGAATTTCTACTGAACGTTTTATTTTTCACATTCGTCTATACCTAAGTTCTTAGTTATGAAGTCGTTACCTTTAGAACACTACAAAATAAGGAAACCTTTGTTCCCTTAATAATGATTCAGCGGCTGTACATGGAGTGACATAAAACGATTTTTCTTCACTGCTACTGTACCCAGAGCTATAGTACTAATTACTGATAATATAAATCTGTCCTAGTAGCACAAAGTTTAAAACTATATAGTAACTATATAGACTCTATATAGTTACTATATTATTAGTGTTCTAAACAGTAGCGCAACAAGGATTTTGTCCTGGAGGGCAGCATAACACACACACACACACACACATATAAATATACATATATAATAAACATTTTCGTAAAATGCAAAAAATAATATTTTGACAATTTCATAATTAAATAATTTAATTTAATATTATATTTCAAATGGATGGAGAGAAACGCTTTTATTAATGGATTTTAATTTTAGTATTATCAATCGATTTATTAAAGACTCCATCAGTCTCTTAACAAATAGTTACTCTAGACAAAATCGATCTGAAGAAATAGTCTCACTTCTCCAACATTTAATGAAAATATATAGAATCATTTTTTTTGTCTTAATTTATAGTCAAAATATTGATTAAAATTTACCAAATATTTTTTACTTTTATGTTCATTTGTTTTCCTTGGGGGGGGGGGCTTCAGCCCCTTGTCACTTCTGTGCTTGCGACACTGGTTCTAAAGATTGCGACTTCATAATTATGAATTTAGGTCGATGTATAGGAGAATGTTAAAAATAAAACGTTCAGTAGCACAAAGTTTGAAACTATATAGCTACTATATAGACTCCAAATAGTTAATATAATATATAGTTTCGAACTTTGTGCTACTAGGGTGGCTACTTTTAACAATTTTTCACTGACAAAATTTACCAAACTTGTATTGCTTAAATAATATAATTTACGGTTTAAATGTGAACATTGTACTGAGACCTAGTGATCTATTGAACTTCAAAATTAATATAATTTAGTGACTTTTTATAGTCTTGATAGCGACAGCAATAAAATTTTCTGTTACTGACATAGTTATGTTGTCATTAAACTTCATGGTTTATTTGTTCCACAATTGAAATAAATTTAATAATTTTGATAAATTATTGAAGCAGACAACAAAAGAGTGTGTCTTCTGCTGGAATTATAAATTTTATTTATTTATTTCTGTTGGAATTATAAATTTTATTTATTATTAAATAAATAAAATTTATAATTCCAGCAGAAGACACATTCTTTTATTGTCTCCTTCAATATATAGAAATTCTGCTACCGTCGGCAAAAAAACTTTCAATTTAATTGATAAATTTTTTTTATTTGCATAAATTCAAGCTTTGGTCATCACCGAGGGGTGAACCGCGGCCTAATATCGCTGTACATCTACTTCCACTTGTACTTCCAAATATTTCCAAGTATTCCAAATATTTCCATGTAATTCCAAATATTTCCAACTAATTCCAAATATTTCCAAGTACTTCCAAAATACTTCACAAAGAGGTGTACACCTACTTCCAATCGCGGATCACCCCTCGGTCATCACTAATAGTTCACTTCCAATAACAAATATTGTTATTGTTTTAGGGGTTATCTGATTCTGTTCGTTTTATCAAATGGAAAGCAACTATGATATTTATACAGTAGAATTCATGGTGATCTGATAAGCATTAATACATATAGTATTTTTTAAAGAAAAAAGAAAAAACTTAATTTTAAAAGATAAATGTAGATATATAAAATAGTATCTTTTGTATTTTAGAGGACGCCTTATAGATGTGGACAAGTACTGGTTTCAGCAAAGCCTCCAGAAGATAGTATTGTTTTCGAACCTCGAATAGTTGGATCTCGTAAAGAGCCATTACTCGCTGGGTCCTACCCTTGGCAGGTAAAAAATCATTTATTTAATACAAACCTATTTAAAGTTGGTTACTGTTGATGATATAATGAAAATATACGGCTAAAATTATTTAAAAAATAATTTTTATAAAAAAATATAACCGACTTCAAAAAAAAATTAAATGCAATTAATAAAATAATAACTACTCAAAAATAAAATAAAATGCACTAAAAGGTATAAAATAATTATCTAATTTAGTTACAACTAAACGATGAAATTGTTACATGAAATCATTTTTTGAAGTCGGTGCCAAAAATATACATTTTATGAATCGAACTCGACGGATTACTTAGTACGTTTGGCGGGTACGCTCGCTTATATAGTTTGTTTAGCAGTGACTTCAAAAAGAAATTTCATGTAAAATTTCATCGTTTAGTTGTAACTAAATTAGATAATTATTTTATACCTTTTAGTGCATTTTATTTTATTTTTGAGTTCTTATTATTTTATTAATTGCATTTAATTTTTTTTTTGAAGTCGGTTTAATTTTTTTTATAAAAACTATTTTTATTTTTCTCTTTTTAGTGATGTTATTAATAGTGATTTAAGATAATAACTTGCATTCATCTTGTAAGAGAAAGTGTCGAGAGAATGAATCAGAAAATTATAATAAAATAAAATTCATAAATATAGAATTTCTCTCGAAGCGTTTGCGGGTTTTAAATGAATGTTTTAAGATTGTATTTTTTTACAAAAGATTTTATTTATAATAATTTCGATTATTTGTTCATAAGAATTGGAGATTTACGTTATTTCGTCATTGGTCATATCATGAGAACTTGGCCAAATTAATATGGGACCACCCCTAAGGTACCCCCTTTCCAATAAAAAAGACTCATCGAAATCGGTTTACGAGGCAAAAAGTTCTCGGTGAACATATATAAAAATAAATAAATCAATAAATAGTTAGCTATCTTGACTACCTTGGAGCTATATTGATCCAAACGCAGAAACAATCATTAAAAAAGAAGTTATGCATGAACAAAACTAACAAAAAAGGTCCAATACCAATGAAATTTATATTTTTACCAATCGGAAACGAGACTGAACCCAATGCAAAAAAATCATCAAAATCGGTTCACAATTGGCGAAGAAATCAGGTAACATAGACACAAAAAAAAATTCAGTCGAATTGACAACCTCCTCCTTTTTTGAAGTCGGTTAAAAATATTTTTTTTTTATTCATTCGATTCTTTATTAGGACTTTGTACATATGTACATGTCATGCTTTTAAAAATATAGAATCCATAAATCTAGTCTGTCATTTAAAATGGAAAGAAAACGGTTTAATTGAAAGTACTATTGCCTCGAGTTATTTATTCTTGGCGAATTTAAAACTTGACTGCACCCAAGATTTCACTACTTTTTCGAACCTGGCCTGTTTTTTTATAGAAAGGTTTTTGGTGGGATTGAATTAACAATATTTTTTTTAAATAAATATTTTTTGTAATACCAACTGCGAAAGTCCGGTTTTAGCTTGGTGAAAGTAAAACCGACCGATTTCTGACGGACTATAGAACATATACTATTCTCGCAAGGTGTGCGTTACACTTTTCTTTACAACCATCTAATTTCTCGCACCTTTATTCTAAAATGCTATAGATTATTAAAACAGGAATAGTAGGGAATTGGACAATACGTAAAAAACAGAGTTTTTATTAAATGGACCAGACGTTTCGTCGATTTATTTATCACTCTTTGTCAAAAGACGCGAAGAAACATCTTTAATCTTTTTTATTTTTTCTACAATACTTCCTTGGTTTCAATTACTCATCAATCTTGAACTTTTTTCACCTTTTAACAATAAAAAAAATTATAAAACTTTTATGTTAGTTTTTATGGTATTTGCAAATTGAAACTGAATATACAAAAAAAATGGATATTTAGTTTTAATTTGCAAATGCCATGTCTGTTTAAAAACAACATAAGATTTTATAATTTTTTGATTTTTTGTTGACTAATTGAGGTCAAGAATGTTTTGTAGAAATAATAAAAAAGATTAAAGATGTTTCGTCGTATAGTGGAATTGTCTTTTGACAAAGAGTGATAAGATGGGCCACTGAGGAAGTCGAAATAAATCGACGAAACGTCTGGCCCATTTAATAAAAACTCTGTTTTTTATTTATTGTTCAATTGCCTGGTATTCCTATTTTAATTATTATTTATTGTGGATGCGAGTGATCAGTGATGCAACGCTGTAGAGTATGTTCTGTACCACGTGACTGATATATTAACAACGTGAGGATTCCAAAACCTATAAAGGCCATCAGACGATTAGTCGACTTATTCCCAGTACTTGAAAATGACTGAATGACTCCAGAACTAGACGTAGAAACATCGTGATGAGTTTGTCTTATTAAATATGAGAAATCTAGTTGATTTCAGCCTAAACTTCTCTTTCGATAATTTAAGCATCTCTCTGTCGTATACATTAAGATAGGGGATCCCAACTTTTTAGAGATAGGACCACATGTGAACATTGAAAACTATGGGCGGACAGGATATAACATGTTATACGGAAATTATATTAAAAATAATCTAATATATGACCAAGGGCGGATCCAGGGGGGGCGGAGGGGGCGATCGCCCCCCCCCCCCCCATAGAGGCCCGTGCCTGGCAAAAAAATTTGTAAAAAAAAAAACATTTATTTTTTCAAAAATTTTTTAAAATTGAAAATAAAGTTCTATGTGTGTGTGTGTGGGGGGCGTCTCTGACCCCCCCCCCCCCCGCTTGGACAATTCGATCGCGACACACTTCCGAGATAAAAAGTAGATCTTACATCGGGCACCTTATATACATTCACCCCCCCCCCATAAAAAATTCCTGGATCCGCCCTTGTATATGACTATAATTTAGTCAATATTTGTGTATTAATACTGTAGTAGCCGGGGCCCAGATGGAGAAGGGCCGGATTTTTCCCCGTATTAAGTTATAACACAACATTTTAAAATAGCGACCATCAAGTGAATACAATCACAAGCACAAAGAAATTATATGTTCAAATTTTCTTAGAAATTCCAAAGTACGGGCCTATACGATCGGAGACTCGAAAAACAGCCATCTGACAAAATCTAAGACTAGTTTGTCTATTAAAGTATTAAAAACATATATTTTTAAATTTACTTTTTTTTTTTATTTTAGGCCTCGATTCGAGTGCGTCACAGCTCTGGAAGCAAATCTTCTCATTGGTGTGGTGCAGTAATTATCACGAAACTTCATTTACTTACAGCAGCACATTGCATCACCGATTATAAGAAATCACGTTATATTGTTCGAGTTGGTGATTTTGACACAGAGGTCAGTTTCCATTTTCGTCTCAAATACTTAAGCTTTGTTAAAATAAGATTATGTGGCCTTACACATTGGTATACCAGACATTTTACCTCTTTCGCGCCCCCGAAAGGTTCATGCGACCCATAAATCTCTAAAATCTGACTTGGATTAATCCCTTTAAATGACTTTATTACACATCTTTATTCTCCTATAAATATATTTATATAATTTTATTTATATTACACAACAAATAGATATGTAGGTGTAATGTAAAATCATATTTTTACTTAGTTTTTCCAAAATATCTAAAATACGACACAAACTATTTTGTTAAAAAAAAGAATTAATAATTACATGTATATGTTACTTAAGGAAATTAACCCCTCCTGATATATACTATATTGGCAGAAAGTTATCGGGAAAACAAAATCTATTCTTCCACAAGAATAATATATTTTTCTTACCCGTTTTAACTAGCTTCTCTGACTTTCGAAAATATAAAACAACCATAACCCTGATAGCACACTCGCTCTATAAGATGTCTAAAACACAAAGATATCTTTTAGACATCTTAAAAACCTCTTAAAGGCAAAAAGACATCTTCTGGATGGAGTGTATTATCAGGGAAATGACTTTTTGATGTTCTTATTAGGCAGTGCGCTCATAAAATTAGTCATCTCGCAGGTGCATGGAACCCATTCACCCAAAATGTAGGCATTTTGATAAAATAATTGTTATCTCTTAAAACATCAATTTTTGAATTTTCACTATTAGAACATTTGGTACTGAGTAATTTTCTTTTTTAAACGTTCGTTCAAACTTAAACCGGAACCCTATTGGTGTCGCTACAATGTCTGTCCATCTGTAAGAACTTTGTAGCTCGTAAACTAAATAAGAGATAAGCTTGAAATTTACAAATTTTATTTGTTTTAATTTTCCCAGAAGTCAAAAATTGTATATAAATGACTGTTTAGGGAAGGTCAGATTTTATGTAATCGAAAAAAAAACATCGTGAGATAGGTATCCCTGTAAAGATATAATTATGTGTGCTTTTTTAAATTATTTCGCTTTAAAATTATGTTGAGATTATGTTCCAAAGTGGCCATTCTTAATTAATGTTTGTATTTGTCGGCGTTTAGGAATAGTTTCACTTAGAGTTATAAAATATTTCACAAATTTACTCATTCTCTCCTTATCAACTACAAATAACAACGAATTCGATATTTCAAATTTTTTGAAAATTTAAGGTAAGAAAGCTTTGGTATTCCATTCCGATTTGCACATTGTAATATTGCAACTTTTTCCTGAACGATTACAAAATTTCCCATACTTATAATAAAGTATTTTAAAAAATTCCTAGGTAGCTGATGAGGAAGAACAAGAATTTGCAATTGAAGAATTTTATATCCACGATAATTTTACGAAGCCTATCCGGTTAGCTAATGACTTGGCAGTTATTAAATTGAAAGGAGTGGGGATCCGAATGGGATCTCATGTGCAACCCATCTGTTTAGCGGCGGAAGAAGCTACACTTCCTGTTTCCGGTACCAATTGTACCATCAGTGGCTGGGGATCTGCAAAACCAGGAGAAGGTTTGAACAAAATTTAATAACACAGGCCAACGATGAAAAAACTTTTTCCAGTAATTTTAACTAATTCCTGTCTTATTTGGTGTGCTGATTCCAAAAATAATAATAAAAAAGTCGTACCACCCACGAATTTCTCACATTTTGTAACATAATGGAAATACTTATGCTTCATTGCCTGTTGCTCATTCAGTCCATATGAAGGAAACTTACGAAAATCTTAATATAATTTTACAGAAAATTAAATAAACAGCTCATGATTGGATGCTGTGTAGAGATTTAAAAGTTGTCTCCATACTCCTTAAAAAGGGATTTAGAAAGTTTTCATGTTTTATATGTGAGTGGAACAGCAGAGCAAGGGATCTACATTGGACCAAAAACAATGCCCCATAAGAAAAACTAATATTCACATTTTAGTAATTTAATATTATTGTAAGTAAAATTGTAACATAATAAAAAAATCTATTATTTTTTAATTTTATAAATCATAATTTCTAAAATATATAATCGATGTCTTATATTGGGAGAAAATAGTGGGTGATAAAAAAAACTGATACCAAATACGGTTTCAGCAACCGAAGATAAAGGCAAATTGGTTTAAAAAGTTTTTACAAACATTTTTTTTGTTGGCCTGTGTAATTTATTCAAAAATTTATACTTTTATTTGAATTTGATTATTAAAATGCAGGCTATAGTCGGCAACTTCGAGGTGCTTGGGTCCCTCTTTTATCTGAAGATACATGCACGTCACCACAAGTATACGGAAAAACTCCTATAGGGGATGGAATGTTGTGTGCAGGATTTCTAGAAGGCGGTGTGGATACATGTCGAGGAGATTCCGGTGGACCTCTCGTTTGTCCTTTAGAAAGTTTGTTCACTTTTTATTATTAATCTCATTGTCTAACCATGATAGCGGAGGAAATGGAGAAACAACAAACGGGTCTTTTCTCTTACTTAACGTTTTTCATTTTTTTAATCTTCTTACCTCAAAGCATTGGTAGGTGCGTACTTTTATAGGCTGTGGAGAAGAATGGCCAAAAATTTGAAAATTCCAGAGCTATGGTAAGGAAAAAATATCATTAAATACATAATTAAGGAGGCTAAATTCTATTGGGTCTTCGGATATTTTGAGTTATACTTGTAGACAAGTTGTATGTGTCAAGCCTAATAATATTGCAAAGGTAGAAAGAGCCAGCAGTGTATTGTTGTGGGGAAATTGGCGTATGTGCCGGGGTATTTTATTACTACAATACTTATTACCTTGGTTCCACATTTTTTGCCACTTAGAACCTTTAGAACTTACACTTCTCAATTTTTATTTTTAAATGATATTGGTGCAAGAACACTAAGTTCTTCTATGGATCAGGGATCTTTGACTTGAGAAAATAATTAAAAGCTAAATTTCCAAAAGTTGCAACACGTTTTGTCGTATATTTTTGGACTTCTTCAGGCAATTTTAGGATCAGCTTTCTCGTTGATAGATATATACAGACCATTACACTAGATTTTGCAATAACATAATTGACAAGGCTTAAACAAATTTAATATAAAAGGTATTAAACAAAATAAATAAAAATCTCAAACAAAATTCCTCTTTAAAAATTCAAAATTTATCTTTAAACTAAATAAGATGAACTGGGAAACAGAATATAATTTTTAGATGATTTTTAAAATTCTTTCTGTTCAATTTCAAAAGTGCCTAAAACAATCTGTGATGTCACGTCATTGATTATGAGTTTCAGCAATAGTGTGAGATTTTATTCCCCGCTCCTTTCAATGTAAAATGCTTTTGAAAATAAAGATTCATTTTCGCCTTGAGAAAGACGTTTGCCCGTCAGAATCTTTCGATAAACTGGCGGGCGAGCAGCAGGGACACGCCCCTCTTATATTGATAAGAAAGCGCGAGAAATTTATGCATACGTCACCTAAAACGCGAGAATAATTAACCAATCAGCTTAATTGCTAATTAGAGCCAGGGTTATAAAAGCAGCTAGCTCCTCGAAGCGAATTCAGTGGTTGTCATTCAGTTGTCATGTGTGAGTTGTCACTTGTTGAAACTCATTGAATGAGGCAGCTCTCCGAGGTGACTGATCACCTTGGAACGATTTGGAAGGCTTCTGTCTAAGAAGTAATTTGTAGACACGTTCTGTAACGAAGAAGAAATAAATGGGGGCCTTGTGCCATTATTTTATGAAAAGCATGTTTCAACTGCCTACTGCAAATTCTTATTTAAAATAGCATTTTTCTGGCTTTAACGCCGCCAATAGAGATTCTAATCTCTGAAGATTATCTCCCATCCAAGCCCGGCTCATATCCTTCCAACTAACCCTTCGAGCCAAACAATAAAAATCATCCATCATCTTAATCATTTCCTATAATAGTTTAATTTTTTAATTATTTTCAATACAAAAAATACTTATTAAATATTTTTAACTTGAGCTATCATAATTAGACCTTGAGATTATATACTTATTAATTGTTTATATTCATTATTATAATTATAATATTTTTTCACAGACGAAGAATACACTCTAATAGGAATAACGAGTTGGGGTCAGGGATGTGGACGCCCGAATAAACCCGGAGTTTATACGAACATTTTTCATTATCGCACTTGGATAGAGAAAAAAATCAAAGACTCCATGTCAGGTCTTTGAATAATTTATTTAATTTTATCAAGGGATTTTAATAAATATAAGTTTTATACATAATATAAAAATAAGTAAAACAATTTATTATTATTACATGTTAGTTTATAATCTAGTAAATAATTGCATTTGTATAGAAAGAAAATTATATCTTTAAGACTAATTATTAAAAAATTAATAAAAGCGAAATTTATTTTTGCCTTATAAATAAATATAGAAAAAATACATTTAAAAAATAAATAAAATTGTTTAAGAAATATTTACAGAAGGGTGGTATTAAATCTAAAACATTTGCATGAAAAACTTTTAAAGTGGTCTATGTGTGTGAGTGCGTTAGTGTGAGTGAAATGTGTGGTTAGGGTGATTTAATTTTTTAAAAATATAAGTGTAATCTTAAGAGTACATTCTTTTAAAATAAATTAATTATCGTAAATTCAATTTTAGAAAAATTGAAAAACTATTATTGGGATAAATTGACGTGACAAAGAGGGCAACTTTTCCTCATGAGGATTTCCTGTTCAGCAGCAGAATGATGGCATTGAGGACATGTCCAAATAATAGTAGGATCCATTAATGGTCGACCAGAAGCAATACTTATTGGAAAATGTAGTTCACAACTCGGACATATTGGAGAGCTAGAGGAATTATAAAATATAAAATTAGGAACCTATAGTACATTTTGCTAAAGATAAATACTAGTTTCTTAATTTTTGAAAAAGATTTTTATAATTCTTTGTAGTTTCATGATATAAGCAATATAATTACCAAGCGCTAAGATTAAGAAAAATAATGCTTCTTTATTATAAACTAAATCGTTATTGATTATTTGGGAGGTCTTTTCGGCTGAAACTATCTAATGATAGGTTCTGCTTAAATTTTTATTTCCATTATTGAATAAATACAAACGATTATTCTTTTAGTACTAATGGTTTAAGCCAGGGGTTCCCAAACTAGAGCTCGCGGTTCAAATCCGGACCTTGAAACTTTTCCATCCGACCCGCGGCTACTACAGAATTAATTCACAAAATATTCGCTATATTAAATATTTATGCCATATAATAGCATATTATTAATATAATTTTGGTTATATATGTTATACTAGCTGAGATGCCCGCCTTCGGCGAGCGTCTCCGCTGGCTAGGGGGCTACGCCCCTTGGACCCCCACCCCAACCAAATTCGAATCCTAAAACTTAAAAACTCGAGGAGATAAATCACTTTAAACATTTCAAAAATTTACCCCAAAATGACTATATCTCCCTTTCGGGGACAAATAGAGCAAAATACTCAAATATGTTTTTTATATTCCAATGCTTCACCTTCCTAAACTAAACCCATATCGATATCTTTTCCGGTTTAAGAGATCTTTCTAAAAACATATTTTGGGCCTTTTTCCTCCCTTTAGGGTTCGAATTTCAAAAAAATCCCTTCTTATCACACCCATAAATCGTTGAAAGAATATACAGTCACATTTCATCTTTCTAGGCCAGCGGTTTAGGCTGTGCGTTGATAGATGAATGAATGATGAAACATCACCTTCTCTTTATATATATATTAAGATCAGGGCAGTCAAAAATGTTTTCAATCTTCACATGTGGCCCTATCTCTAAAAAGTTTGAGATCCCTGGTTTAAGCCATTTTTGTACTAAAAAATTTGTGAATTGAAGCTTTCCTACTTGGTTACTTGAAAACTGAACCAAAATGAAAACTTAAAAAAAAATTAAATACTTTTTCATTTAAAGAAAGCGCTCTTAAAAATGAACTGAGGAGTCAGGTTGGTTGAGCGTGTAGCGTGCCTGCTTCATCATCGTGATGACGATGATGAGAAAGGAGGCCCGAGTTCAAGCTTTCTCAAGGTAAAATAAACTTGAGCGTCTATAATCCAGCTCATTCACTAACAAACACTTGAATGAAGTATCATATTAGACATGATCTGGCCGAATGGACTTAGGAGGTCAAAAAAGAGCAAAAATATTATATTAAAATATGAAAATGAAAGAAAAATTAATTAGACTTAAAGAAAATTGAATTCCTTTTTTTTTTGTTTATTTTTTAAAATATATATTAAATTGTATAAAATGATCGTTTGTGAAATCTGGTACATTTCGCTATCGAAATCTGATGAAAATTAACCAGACATTCGAAATTGCCACTTAGATAGTCTCAGGTGAAAAATTAACCTTTTAAATAACCAGACAACTTTTTAATTACTTTCACAATAATCTTGAATTATTTCTAATTTTCTATTACTAACAATTAACAATTTGAAATTAACTCACAGGAAAAGGAAATTATTTCACTTTAGTTAACTTCAATTCAAACAAGACTCAATGTTGTCTAATTTCTAGACGCGAAAATAAAGATTTCCCTGATATTCACTTCGATTCGAATACCCTAAAAATGTGTGACAGCCTATCCATGTTGGGCGTCTCTGTCGCATCTGACCTGTCTTGGAATGAACACATCTCCTCTGTGGCGAAATCTGCAGCAAGGAAGATTGGCTTCTTATTCAGGTCCAAGCGATTTTACAAACCCCCACAACTTCTCACCATCTACAAGGCCCAAATCCGCCCCTGTCTCGAATACGGCTCTCATCTATGGAGAGGAGCCTCAAAATATTCTCTTGCTGCCCTGGATGCAATTCAGAAACGAGCCGTCAGGCTAATTGACGATTCTACCCTCACCGACTCCCTCGACTCGCTGGCTCATCGAAGAAATGTCTCTGCCCTTTCCCTTTTCTATAGATACTATCACGGCAGGTGCTCTGATGAGATAAAATCAATAATTTCCCCCAAAGCATGCTTTGCACGTAGCACGCGTTTTGCCGACTCCCAACACTCTCTCGCGGTCAAATTAGAAAAGTGCCGGACCACTTCATTCGCCAATACATATATCCCCATGACTTCAAGGAACTGGAACTCTCTTCCAGCCTCTATCTTTCCCAGCACCTATAATCTTCAAACCTTCAAAACCGGAGTGCATAGACACCTACGTCTACACCCTCTCACTTAATCTACTTTCTCTTCTCTTCGGTAATGCAAGGGTCTTTCGAGATCCATAGGGGCTGCATCTTTACTGGTGCACCCCTTCTTGCATTCGATTGCATTAAAAAAAAAAAAAAAAAAAAAACTGTTTTATATATTTTTTTATTTTTTTATTTTGTTATGTTTATCTACCTCATAAGCAGTTTCAACAAAATATAAAAGAATATTTACCAATCTGGAATCATGGTTTCGCAGCTTTTACATTCCGATCGAGTCATAGCAGAATCTTTTGTTGAATATTTCGTAAAAATATCTAATGCAAGTGCTTCATATTCAGCCTTTTTTATTGGATCCATCTTAAACATAAGAAAATTAATATATTTAAACTTTTTTTTAATTCTTTCTAAAAAATCATTACTATACCTCTTCGATTGCTTCTAATTTAATAAAAGCTTTATTACAAAAGGAGAACGATTTGTTAGCACAAGCAGTTAACGATTGCAATGCATAAACATCTTCTGGATTTAAAAGATCATCAAATTGGGTGAGATGCAGAGAACTTTTCATAGCAGCATCCAAATCTCCTTGAATAAAAATATAAATTATTAGTTAAATTTGCTATCGACGTTTTTGAACTTTATACTTTATTCGTATTCATATCACAGATTCTAAACCAGTGTTTCCCAACGTGGGGCACACGCCCCACAGGGGGTTAATTTGATTGCTAAGGTGGTAATTCGAACATGGACTCGACCTAGTGGTATGTATTTGTATTTTTAACCGACTTCAAAAAAGGAGGAGGCTCTCTATTCTACTGAATTTTTTTTATTTTTTTTTTTTTTTTTTTTGTGCCTATGTTACCTCATATCTCCGCCAATTGTCAACCGATTTTGAAAAAATATTTTGCATTGGGTCCAGTCTAGCTTCCGATTGGTCCCATTTTTTTTTCGATTTTTTTTTCATAGGTATTAGACCTTTTTTATTAGGTTTGTTTAGGTTTGTTTAGACCTAACCTCTTTGTTTATGAACCGATTTCGATGGTTCTTTTTTATCCGAAAGGGGGTGTCTTAGGGATGGTGTCATATTAATTTGGTCAAGTTCTGATGATATAATCACTATTAATAACATCACTAAAAGAGAAAAATAAAAATAATTTTAAGAAAAATAAAAACCGACTTCAAAAATTAAGTGCAACAAATATAAAAATACACTAAAAGGTATAAAATAATTATTATCTTATTTAGTTACAACTAAACGACGAAATATTAACACGAAATTACTTTTTGAAGTTGGTGCCAAACATATACCTTTTATGAATCGCACTCGACGGATCTTACTTAGTACGTTTGGCGGGTACGCTCGCTTATAGGTATAGTTTGTTTGGTACCGACTTCAAAAAGTAATTTCATGTTAATATTTGGTCGTTTAGTTGTAACTAAATAAGATAATAATTATTTTTATACCTTTTAGTGTATTTTATTTGTTGCATTTAATTTTTGAAGTCGGTTTTTATTTTTTTCTTAAAAATTATATTTTTATTTATTTCAGTTTTAGAAGCATATTACACATTTTTCTAAAAAAAATTTCAAATGGAAAAATATGTTTTTGCGGTGAGGAAAATGTGTCATATACATTGAAAAGTTTTTATTTTGCCGAGAGTAGCAGAGTTGTTGATTTATAATATAAATGATAAAGAGGTTCTCCTCTGATTGATTCAAATAAACATACACTCATCTGTATATATATTATTTATTTGTTTGAGACTATGGTTTCAAAGTGCTTGCCTCATCAACAGTCTTTCAATATAATATTATTTTTCATGGGATCAGAATCGCGTGGATATTGAAATTTTTTCTTCTTTCTCAGCTTGTTGGCCAGGTAGAATTAAAAAATAAATAATTCTATCTGGCTAACAAGATGAGAAAGAAGAAAATATTTTCAATATCTACGCGATATTGATCCCATGAAAAATAATATTTATAATTAAAAAACTGATGATGAGGGCCAAGCCTTCGAAACTATAGTCTCAAACAAACAAATAATATATATACAGATATATAATTTCGATATAAATGTGTGTATGTTTATTTTCATCAGAATTCAGCACCTCTTTATTTCACTTTATGTGTCATATACATTTAAATATGGATTTTTTTAGTCCTTTTCCCTTTAAAATTAAAAATTTTAAATTAGTAAATTATCTTAGGATTCACAAAAAAAAATAATAATAACAGCATGGAAGAAAGGAGGAGAGCAAAACAGAAAAGCTCAAAGTAACTAATTAAATTTAGTTTTAGTTTAAATATAAAAATCTATAAAATTAGTTTATTTGAAACAATAAATATGTATTAACATACTGTATGGATAGCAAGTTTTGCTACAGCAAGATATAAAATACATTTAAATGAATGTAGAACCATATAAAATACTAATCAACAAATTCTTTTTTTGTAACTTAGTGGTATAGTAGTACTCAAATTTTAACGCTGATTTTGCTTACTTTAAGTACATATATAAATTATTTATAAATAAAATGTATTGGAAATGGCTCATTTGATCATTCATAGTTCTAGCGTCTGTTTTGGTTGTCTAAATACAGGCGTTTCCATCAAGTGCTTCCATCTGTTAAACTCAAAGTAGTCAAATTTATAGATATAGAGACAATCTTTCACGTGCTACCAGGTTAGCCATTTATGAATCATAATCATAGACAGACCAAGAAGGTGTGTAGCGGCTCGCTGTTGCTTTGGCTACGAGCCTTTAGACACGGCCGCTAGATGACTCAGTCAGATCGTTGCGACACTTTTGCATGACTGATAATATTTCAGTCATGCTATAAGTGAAGCAATTCGATCTCGACTGAGCATCGAATCGAATCGAATCGAATGGAAGGAGGGGCCAACCACCAACTAGTAGCCCCTCCCCCGCTAATTAAGCGGGTGGCGCCCAACCCGGCTTTCCACCAGGGCACAAACAACGCCCTGCACAAATAATTGTTAGGACCCCATCAACTTGGTGGGGGGCGCGGACACGCACCACAACGCACTCAACCGAGGCCCTAACAAGGTGTAACACCTATAAGACATTTGACGCTCGTTAGTAGAAGGAAGGAGTAATTTCGGCCGGGTTTTGAAAAAAATAAAGATTATAGAACTCCCGAAACTGTAACATCTATGAAGTTAGAAAAATTTCTTCGACACTCTTGATGGAATTAGAAACGGATGATTAAATGTTTTTCGGTCCATCGTAAACATTTTTCCCTTTCCCTCTTATAAGATTCCGTGCAAAAGTAAAACGAAATTGAAAGCTTCTTTTGCCGAGAGTAGCAGAATTTTTATAAATTGGAGGAGACAATAAAAGAGTGTGTCTTTTGCTGGAAAAATGTAAATTAATTGTAATTTACTTATAAGGAAACTATAAATAAATTAAAAATGTATTTTTCCAGCAGAAGACATATTTTATTGTCTCCTTCAAGTAAAACGAAACCCTATTGGTGTTGGTACAATATCTGTTCGTCTATCAGAGACGTATATAACTCATAAGCCGCAAGATACAAATTTGAAATTTACAACTCATAGGGATTTATTTTCTTCAAAATCAAAATCGTTTAAAAATTTTAATGGGTGGTTATTTTGGGAATTGATCGAATTTTTCTAGGATCAAAAAATCGTTAAAACTACTTAAATTCTCTAAGTAACTTCTCTCTGTATCATTCAACATTCAGATCCTAAGATATCTTCGACTCCAAAACAATTCTAACCTTATCTTATATAAAGATATCTAGGATTATAAATTCAATTTCTTGTATGTATAAAATAAATCTTAAAGTAGATATAAGAAAAGGCAGCCAATATTTTTTTTTCCGGGTGCCTTTCTTCATAACTACCATAATAATACAGTCACATCTTCATTTTAGTAAAATCTTACATTTAAAGAAAAACTTAAAAAATATCAATTATAAAAGTAAAAATAATACTATAAAGCACACTAAGTTCTGGGTGTCATTTTAAAATACAGTATGATGGCATATTTACTCTCCTCATAATCCCAATCATTGCGTGGATCTTATTAGAATTTATTAGAGAGACCTTTTATTTCTCCTAGCCACGCACGTATACAACATTAAAATTTGTCATACATGGATGGCTCATTTGGAATTTCAAATAAGTTAAAAATATTTGTTGTAAGTATGCTTACCCTTTAAATTAAAGAAATGGCAGATTCAGCTATATATATATATATCAATTTGAAAGTTTATAATAGGAAATAGGGAAACAATTTTATGTGTGACTTTTTTATTTATCAACCAACGTTTCGTCGACTTTGCTGACTTATAGTCATTTGAAATTTCTATGTGTAAAGATGAATAAGTAAAAGGATTCCGTTCTATTATTTTAAAACTTTGTTGCCTCATCCTATTTATATTATTTCTAAGACTTTTATTTAATAAAATTGTTAGTATAGAGAAAATTGTTTAAGTGAATGTGCCAAATTTTTTGAAATTTAATTTTCTTATATAAGGGAGATAAAAAGAAAATTTAGACGAATGTGTGTGTGACTATTTGTAGCCCTGAAGAAGTCGCCAAAGTCGACGAAACGTTGCTTGATAAATAAAAAAGTCATACATAAAAATTTGTCCTTATTTCCTATTATAATCTTTTAAATTAATTGAGTGGATATTGATGAGGCAGTCCAAAAAAAGAAATAATTTATACTATCTTTTTATTCTAGTCACCAATCCGTCTGGCAAGCGTGGTGACTTAATGCCAACCCCCTTCCATTTGATGGAAGAGGCCTATATTCAGCAATGGATTGTCGATATCGACAGGCTGATGATGATGATGATCTTTTTATTCATAAACCTACGCTTCGGAGGCTATTCCCTCCTTCTTCAGGGTTTTGAAAAGTCAGTGAAGAAAATCCAATGCGACATTTTCTTCACTGACTTTTCAAAACCCTGAAGAAGGCGGGAATAGCTTCCGAAACGTCGGTTTATGAATAAAAAGATAGTATAAATCGAGTGGTGAACCGCAATTGGAATTAGGTGTACACCGTCTTTGCAATTATTTGGAATTACTTTGCAATTCATTAGATAATCTATTGTCTTCTACTTGGAAATGAAAGTGGAAGTGGAAGTAGGTGTACACGATTTTAGGTCGCGGTTCACCCCTCGGTATAAATTATCTTCTTTTTTTGGACTGCCTCATCAATATCTACTCAATTTTACTTATCAGTCCGTCTCCAAAAATTAATACACATCGGAAATAATAGTAATAATAATATGCCCGTATAGAAATAAATAGATTTTCGAAATATGTTTTTTATATATTTTTGAAAGATATATTAAAAATATAAAAATTTTTGTGTTAAATTTATATAAAGTTAATGTTTTCTATATATTCTTCAAATAAAATTATTTTTATGTCGCTCTAGTATAAATTTTATATAAATTTAACACAAAAATTTTTTTCATTTTTAATATATTTTCAAAAAATATATAAAGAACATATTTCGAAAATCTATTTATTTCCATACGGGTGTATCAATGTTTACCTGAATATAATTGTCGGTGAGCTAAAAGAAGGAAATGATAAGCTTCGGCTCCTCTCCAAGCGTTATCTTTTAACCAAGGAGCCATATCAGCAAGGGCATCAACTCCAAGTAATTTGGATCGGCCATGTTGTTCAATAAGCAAAGCAGCCAAAACGTGGATTTTTTTTAATCGAAGAGGAGAAGAAACACCTTTTTCCCGTTCTTTATAGGCCAACTAAAAATATTAATTACTAATAATAAGGTTTTCAATAATTTGATTTTAATATATTAGAAGACATTTTCTCTCCAGAGAGGGACGGACTGGTAGAAATTCTAATTGATAAATGATGGAAAGGCAGCCCAAGGATAGTGAAAAAAATTCTCTCGAATAAAAATTGATTTATTGGATATTCATTTGTTTTCATTACTCAAAAACCTCTTAAATTTTTCTCCGCAATGACCCATTTTAAACCCTGAAGAAGGAAGGAAAATCTTCCGAAACGTTGGTTTTTGAGTGATTAAAAAATTAATATCCTATAAAGTAAAGAAAACTTTTGAAATTTTTTTAGAAACTTTTTAAAAATTTAAAATATAAAATACTAGGTAGGTTTCACATAAATATATTTTAAATTTTTAAAAAGTTTCTAAAAAAATTTTCAAAAGTTTTCTTTATTTTATTTAATATGTTTCACCAAGAAACATACACCATTCTCTCTCAAAAAAAAATAACAAAAAAAAAAAATTACTATCCAATAAATCTATTTTTTCATTATCCTTGGGCTGCTTTTCCATCACTTATCAATTAGATTTTGGATTTTGATTTTAATTTTTAAAAAGCTTCTTTGTGAGATAGAACAGTGTTAAATAAATAAAATTATTAAACTATATATATATATATATATATATATATATAGAGTATATATATCAGTGGCGTGCGGTCCATGGATACTGTGGATGCGGAACATTCTTATACAATTTCAAACATTTAGACTATTTTCATAAATATTGACTTCAAAATTTCAGGAGGATCTTTAAATTTTCACATTATTATCCGTTATTTCAAATATTTCTATAATAAATATTTTTTGTTGTGAAAGTATATTGGTTCTCGAAATTTCACTCGTCCAGATCTTAATTATTTATACATAATAATCAGATCTAGACGAGTGAAATTTAAAATACTTTTTACTTAAAAAACTATTCATTTTAGTAGGGAATATTTAATAAACTCCTATTGGATTTTTATGTAGAATTCAAAAATAATAAAATTATACATAAGTAATACATAATTAAGATCGAAATGAGTGAAATTTAAAATATTTTTTATTTAAAAAACTATTCATTTTAGATATAGGGAATATTTAATAAACTTCTATTAGATTTTTATGTAGAATTCAAAAATACTAAAATTTATGCCTTGTTTTGAAAAAATTGAGTATTAACAACTTTTTGATTTCCAGAAATAAACAATTATTATGGTCATCCTAGATATAACATTTGAATTTTTATGATTAAGTAAATTTCTTTAATATTTAATTAAGAGTTCTGATCGATCAAATTAATTATACAAACAATAATTTAATTATTATTAATTTTTAAAGATGACGCTAAATTGGCAGATTTTACAAACTATCTAAAATAACTCAGAAATTATAAATTTTAAACATCAAGTGCATTATACAAAATCATCTTAGTTTTTAACACTAAATGCAAAAATGCAAAAATATTTGGGAGTTCCATAGAAAATAAGAAAGTTGATGGGGATTGCGGCAAAGCAGAAAGTGTCCAAAAGCTGTTAATAATCTATTTAAAAAGAGCATATTCCAAAAAATAAATATGTCAAAGTTCAAAATTTTCTCTCAACTCCTTCCATGAAAACTTTTAATGAACGAGTTTTGTGGAACACCATGAATATTATCGAAAAGTAAATTCTCTATTTAAAATATTAAAAAATAATATAAACAATAAAAAATAATAAAACTATAAAATAAAAATGTAAAGAGAAAAATAAAATATATGAAGAAAGAAACTAAATTACCTGATAGAGCAGCTTGGCTGCTTCCAGAAGTCGACCAGCTTTTTTATAAAGTGATACTGCTTCTAAAATACTATTTTTTTCTAATAAATGTTCACCATATCTAATTAACAAATCGTTAATTTCAGAAAGTTTGTAATGTTTAGCTAGTTCAATCGCTTGGTCCCATTGATTAAGTGCCACACATGCGTCCACTGCGGATTTCATTTCGCCACACTAGAATACAAAAATCATAACTAGTATAAGTGAAACCTAAATATACGATTGATCTTTCTAATATTCCAAAATATCATTAGTAATTTTTTTCATAGTAAATTATCAGCTATGTTAATGATAAATTACCTTTAAATAAGCATCGACAGCCTGTGAACACATGGCAACGGAAAGAAACATTTCAGCTATGGTTGGTAAAAGTGGATGATTTTCTGGTAACGAAGTTGCTGACTTTTCTAATGCTTCAAAGTCTTCTAAATGATAATAACATTGAATAAGCATACTCTCGTTACCAGATTTTTCAAAATATTCTCTAGCTCCTTTCCTAAAAAATTGAGATGAATATATGGTCAAACAAATAAATATTATAATATATTTTTTTGCAACGAAATTTTCTCTGAAGAAACATTTTATTTGTTTCATTCATTGACCCTTTGAAACCTTGAAGAAGGAGGGAAAAATCCTCCGAAACGTCGGTTTGAAAGGAAAGGATTCCAATAAATTACACCTTATTTGATATGTGTTAATTTTTTCTTTCCTCACTACCCCTGGGCTGCCTTCCATTACATTCAATTATAATATATTATATGTACATATTTATATTTAATAATATCCTTGCCCTCTTCATCAATCTTTTACAATTGATTCACAGGAATGCCCTCGAAACTATAATTTCGTTATAAATAAATTAAACATTTATTTTTCCAGCAGAAGAGACGCTCTTTTAATATTTCCTTCAATTTATAAAAATTCTGCTACTCTCGGCAAAAAGAAACTTTCAATTTATCTTCAGATCAATACAGGGTTCGCACTATGAATTCACCTTTTCGAACATTACATTTTCCCCTTTAAAAATTAAATTTATCCTTTGCAAATATGTTTTTTTCAAAATTCTTCCTCCATTTAATGGTCTTTCAATTTCTAAAATAAAACAAATTGTAAAATATAACACCCTCTCAAAACTCAAATTTCAAATCAGAGCTTAATAAAATTTTCCTCTTAACAATTAATTTGAAATTTACATGAGTTTATTTTGTTCCAATCCCTGTTTCTTTATCAATTTACCCTTGTAATAAAAGTGTGGGTGTGTTTAAACCCAACCATGCATTATAATACATTAGCTTTTTCTCGGAATGACCCGGAATTGATCGACAATCACACTTCAAATTTAACTTTTTGAAAATTAAATTCACTGCTTAAGATGATAGATGAAACCGCATTTATTAATGATTATTACTTTTAATCGCGCTTCCTGATTGAATTGAAACATATGCAAATTCCCCCCCCCTGTGGACCGGGGATAGAATTGGTCCACAGTATCCCCTGCTTGTCGTAGAAGGCGACTAAAAGGGGTTGGAAGTAGGGCTAGTAACCCTCTCCGTAAAAAAACTTCCCAGGTACACAAAGAATCCATCGCCTCGGAGCCGGATGGATCTCCTGGAATACTCTGTATACAATTCTTTAGCTCAGGCGCGCTTTCTCCTATTTTCCTATAAGTATGGTTCTTATAAATTTACTACAAAGCCGATCGCGACCACGTCGGGTGGTGCTCAATTCATTTTTCCTTTACAAAAAATAATAAAATAATTTTCTAGATATGTAGAATTAACAGAATATATTATTTAACTTTTGCGGTTCAAATTGCTTTAATTTAAGAAAAATTTATTAATTCACATGTTTCGGAAGAATTTCTCCCTTTATCAATTTCAAAAAAAGAGAAAACATTAGAGAAAGCAACTTTTTTCTTTTTTTGTAATTTAAAATTACCATTGATAAAGGAAGAAATTCTCCCGAAACGTTTGGATTAAGTACTAAAGATAGATTTATTATAATCAAACGAATATGTACCTATTTTCATACCTTCAATCGCAATAAAGAAAAAAATACTGAATTAAATACGAAAAGTACACTATGACTTAGAATGAAAACTAACATAATAAATTTTAAGGTCTTAAGGGTTCGGCTAACGGCCCGGCGGGCTAGTTAGCACTTGGGTTCGATTCCCGAGGGGACGAAACCCTCTGATATGCAATTTAAAAATATTTCTACTAAAATCTTTGATTCGTTCCTAAATAAATTAAATTCACTTCTTAATATTATTATCAGGTTGATTTTTGAAAAAGTCCATCTTTTTTCAAAAAGAAACTCAAGAAAGATGAAATTAGGTTGGAGTTGGTGTTGTTTCATCACAAGGAGAAAAAATTAGAATACAAAGATTTTTTAATTTACTCTATATATTTCGAGCTCTTAGCTCATCGTCAGGAGAACATTGTCAATGTCAATTTAATTTTAACAATGTTTCACTATAAACCAACACCGCGTTCCCTAAATTTGATCAAGAAAGATGCTTAAATCTTTACATTTATTATTTATAAAAAGTGTAGTTTTTTAGGAGGATGTTTCCAATTTATTGTAAAATAAATAAACATTCATAAACAGGGACAAAGGGACAGAAATATTTATATTCAAATAAATTATAAGTATCTACAGAAAAAACAATGGATTTTTTATTTTTAGCGGCACATTGTCAAAGGTTGATGGCACACTAGTGTGCCGCGGCACAGTGGTTGACAGCCACTGATTTAAACCGGTCCCCGTAACAAAATATTTTTGCCAGGTGCACATGAACGGATCGAAATTGACCTCAAACTTAATAATACCAAAGATTTTAATTTGCCGATTGTAATAGATTCAAATTTACTAGAAAATCATAAGATGGTGTCATCTATTAAATCCGATGGAATGGAATATTTGGGTGAAAAACAACCCTTCTGACATATAATTAAAAATATTCCATTCCATCGGATTTAATAGATGACACCATCTTATGATTTTCTAGTTAATCATACCAGTTTATACATACCAGTCATGTTTATCAGCAAGTTGCTGACCAAGTGAGTTATAAGCTTTTGCCTTTTGGGCATCAGTAGAGACTCCTGTGCCTCCGGTTCGCATTAATTGTAAAACTTGATAACAATCCCCTAGTTTATCTCGAAGAGCAATGGCCAAATCCCTAATTCAAATCAAATGTAAATACTAGTTTGATAATGTAATAAAGACAAGCTGTAAATATTATTTTTCCTACCTTCTATCAGCTTCGAGGTAGAGATTTTCAGCCTGTTCATAATTGCCGAACCAAGCAGCAATTTGAGCTCTTCTCAATGGCTCAGAATGAAGTCCTCTGAGACGTCGTACTAATTGAACCCCTGGATAATCAGAACAACGCACAAACGCCATCTCTGCAGCCTCCAAATCAAGCTCCTTTACTGCTGCCTCAGCTATGAGTCGCCTAAATAGGAACAAGTTGGTTGAACAATAATTTAATTTTCTTTTTCAAATACATATATTAATAGTGAGGGTCTAAAGCAAATAATCTAGGTGTCTTTTGAATTCATAAATTTGCCATTTTTTCATTAGAAATGTCGGGGACGCGGAGAAAAATCATTTTCTAGCAGGATTTTATTACGTTCGTTTGTCGGTCTGGATTCCATGATAGAATCGTGAAAAGTAGAAATGATAGAATCGTAGAAAGTTAGGGTTGGCATGGTGTCTTTTTTTTAAAGCTGGTTAGATTTGGGTTTTTTTTAAGAACGTTCGATTCGAAAATGAAGAAAATCATAAAAAAAATCGGAGTTTCTTGTAAGCAGGGCCAATTCTAGCAGGTGTACAGCGCGTGCACCGCACGCGGGCGGCCAAAACAAGGGGCGGCTTTCAATCAATAATTATTTTTTTAAACTTATAATAAGTAGAATAAGTATCCTGAATTTTAAATAGTTATTGAAAAATTAAAATAAGTCCCGTTAGCATAGCATAGTTTAAGAAAAATAGAATATTAGTGCACAGTGTGTTGGTCCATTGTCCATTAATGTCTACTTTTTACACACATTCTTCATTTGATAGCAAAATTCGTGGCAGAGTTATTTTATAGTTAATTATTAGATAGTCTTTGCAAAAGAATTTATTTATTTATTTATTACTTTTCAAAGGTAATATTTTTTGTTTATTATTTTGTTAAAGTATTTTGTCGCTGTTATAACCTATTAGCTAGTCAAAAAATAAAGTTTTGTACTTCAAATTTTATTTGTATTTGTTTTACTTTTTACTCTTATACTGGTAGATGAGTTTATAACGTCAACGTTAAGTATTAGTCAAAATATGAAATATTCACTAAAAGGGCAACACATTAGGTCTTTGCACGAGGGCCCCTAGGATCGGCACTGCATGTGGGATACAATCGAAATGTTGTAATTGAAATTCATCACAAAATTTTAATGATAAACTACCCTTTTTGTCAAGTTTCGACCTAAAATCGTTTGCTGACAAAAAACTCAGTAATTTATTTTCAGAGTATCGCATTTAAATGCCTTAGTCATTTATTTAAAACGAGCTTTTCGTGCGTGCCTTCGGCACGCCCTCAAAGCTCGGCCCTCCGGGCTGGTGCCCTGGCGGGCAGCGTCTCGGTCCAAAAATTTTATTCCTCTTAAAAAACCACACTCCAAATGTATACCCGTAAACTACCGAAAATACATCGTCTCTTAAAAGTTTCGCCTCTTTAATTTTTTGAGTGGCGGGGGGGGGGGGGGGAGGAATAATTATGAATATATTTAATGTTTCTTAATTTAAAATGAATTGGAGTCTTTCATTTCAAAATTACAATTATATTTCAAATTTTCCTGGTTAATGAAAATCGATTGAAGCCATCAGTTTAAAATCCGAGCTCACAATTCAAATTTGCCTCGTTAATTAATATATATTTAATGTTTCTTAATTTAAAATCTATTGGTGTATTTTCATTCGAGTTCAAATGAATACAATATTATCTAGACACAGTCTAAATCAAAAATATATAGTTTTAGTAACAGAAATCAAGTTATAATTATTAATCTTTCAATGGTGTAATGACTAGAGCTAATGCCCTTAGTTCAAGAGTTCGTCGGTTGGATTCTAGGCAAGACGGTAATTTTTTTAGAGAAATTTCTCTAAGCGTTGTTACAAATCTAGACAAATATATATAGTATATAACTAAGAAACATAGACTTGACTATCTCTAATATTTAATTTAGATGATCAATTTCCAATTTGACGTTTTGGTTATTGTTAAATAAACTTAATTTAATTCTTATTACCATAATCGTGGGTGAGGGTTTTCTTGTACAAATGCAGTTGCTTCACTCAGTCCAACCTTTTCTAAAAGATTTCTTGTATCACGAAGAGATTTTACCTCCAGATCATTCAAATAATCTGCAGCGACTGGTTTTTCCGGATGCTGCATCAATTCATCTAATAAAGCTACGCGAACTTCTAATTCCTATAAATAATTTAATTTATATTAAAATTGTACACGAAATATAATTTCTTCAAAAAATTTACTTTGAAAGAACAAATATAACCGGATGTAAATAGAGGTTCTTCTGGGTCATTTCCGCGTAATATATACATTCTAGTTTTTTCCATGACCGCTATGAGATCTGCGTTATCTGAAGCCCATCGCATGGACCAAACATCCTTCCGCTGGGTAGAGTTTGTGCTCGTACTCCGAACACTTGTATTATTGGCTCCTTCCAAATCGAGGAAGGAGAGAATCCCCGTCAAAGAGATCACTGCTAAACGTCTACAAGAAATACAATTATGGAAATTAAAATATTATTAAATTGAAAGTTTCTTTTTGCTGAGAGTAGCAAAATTTTTTTAAATTAATGGAAACAATAAAAGAGTGTGTCTTCTGCAGAAAAAATAATTTTTTTAATTTATTTGAAAAACTTTTCTTCACGTTTGAAACA
Organism: Forficula auricularia; assembly: GCA_024734495.1. Lineage (NCBI taxonomy): Eukaryota > Metazoa > Arthropoda > Insecta > Dermaptera > Forficulidae > Forficula > Forficula auricularia. The sequence continues at coordinate 2,200,895 of JALMQS010000069.1, read as the reverse complement.
TTTATTTATAAACACGAATAAGCAAAAGGAATCTTTTACCCCTCACACATACGCAACTGATTGGTTCTTCCTGAGCATCCAATGCCTACAGTACAGGGGCACACGTTTTATTTCTCGTACCTTAGCTTCGCTTTCCGAAATTCACCCATTTGCAGTTTGATTGGCCATCTCTCTAGTTATTACTCTATAACAGTAATTATAAAAGAGAGATCACGAAAAATGTTTGGGGGTTGGCAGAAAAATTGATGATGGATCATTTTTTTACACTATCACTTTTATACCCTATAATTTAATACCATAATTGTAGAAATTTTTTTATAAATTAAACTCAACTAAAGGGATTTATTAAACTTATTTTAAGTTATTTGAAATTTTTTTTAGTTTTTAATTTGACTTTTCTGACATCACAATTTTTAAGATCCCCGGGCTCCCCAGTCACATTTTGTGACAAATCTGAGATGCCCCCTCTCCCCTTACTGGGTGACGTAATTTATGGACGGCCCCTAAATAGAAAAAAGAAAAATGAACAAATTATATTGACTGAAAAATCAAATATCCAGTCAAGATAGAAAAATTAAATTATATATAAATAGATTACAACTCACGTTGAATTACAATTGATAGCAAGTTTTAAAGGTCTTGCATCAAGGGGATAACGATGAGTTAAAGCCAATTGTGGTAAAGAATAACGCTGAACTATTCCTGATTCTCTGCCGATTAATAATATGCGATCAGAAATTTCCAAACAACAAATTGGATCAGCCGTCGCTTGAAGACTAGTCGCTGGCTAAAATTTAATTTTTAATCAATAAATGTAGAAAATTATTAAATTGTCTCTTGATTTACCTCATAACTTCGATCTAAATCATTCAAAACTTCTGTAACACCTGAAGGAGTATCATCCACGTGATATATTCGGACTTTTCGATTCAGTTTTCCTAAAAATACCACAAAAATCAATGTATATTTAATTTAAAAAAACATTTTTTAATACATTTTTAAGTGTATTAAAATCAATAATAGCCCAAGAGCCCACGACGGCCAGACCTTCGTTATTTTATAAAAGCTGAAAGTTTTTCTGTGCATGTGCCCTATACAGGTAAGAACGACCAGCGACTATAGAGTTTGGGTTGTGGTTACTTTGGCAGGTAACAGGTAATAAAGGTGTATAAAATAGTACTTTAAATTCGTCAAAGTATAAAGCTCAATTTTTGGTCCCTCTCTTATATTTAATATTTTATAAAATAATTTATAATTACTTACGAAAGAAGCCCCTATCTTAATTTTGTGCCCATTAGCAATTAGTAAATCTCCTTTTAATAATTAATTATTATGAGACTATTTAAATAAAGTAAAGAAAATTTAAAAAAACTTTTAACATTTAAATACAAAATATAAAATTTTATTTTTAAAATTTAAAATTTTTTTTATTTTCTTTACTTTATTTAAATATGTTTAACCAAGAACCTTCACCATTCTCCTTTAGCAAAATTTAGACTATTTTAATAGAAATATCAGCTTACTTCGATTTTTGTTTGAAAGTTTTATTATTATAAATTATTTTTGACCCCCCCCCCTTTTTGGTCACCATTAAATTCACATAGTGTTATTTTTATAAGGTCGTAGTATAGCATGTGGGGAATTCGTAGAAATTGATCAAAGGGTTTAGTACTTACTTACTTATATTGATTGTTCTATTTTATCAATCAGCCTCTAATTTTGGCCCCCGAAAAAATAATAACACTTTTTTATTATAGATCCATGTTATAGTTTATTTCATTTTTTTTCTTTTGAAAATTTTATAATTTCAATTTTTTAAACCCCTCTTAATTTGCGGTTCAATTTGACATTCACACTAGTTTTTGAGCTTGAACGTACACAAAATTTGTTAACAGACGTACTAACTAAATAATTTAAAAAGTACGAATAAAATAATTCTAATAAGGAATATGGATAAAAAAACTTAATTATTTCGAGTTAGTGAGACTTAAAGGGTAATTCGTCTTTAAAAGTCGAAACAATCATATAATAAAAATTATCTCAGATTTAATAATTTGAGCCTCTCTTGATATTCTTTAGAAATTTTAACTCTACTACTAATATCAGAAATTTGATTTTTGCTATATATTGAAATAATCATATTTACCGTAAACTTCAAATTTTATTCTCTTATATTTTTATGTAGAGGATTTTTGAATGGAGAGTTTTTACTAAGGAATTTAGTCATTTTTCTTTTCTTTAATATTTAACACATTAACGTTTCGACCCATGTCGGAATTATCTTCAGATATTGTATTACTTCAAAGAAGGTATGTATCTATCCATAATAATATGAAAAGAAAAAAATTATTAAATAATAATAATAATACAAATTTTGGTTTTGGAAAATTTTAAAATCCCTGAGGATGGCTATAACAAGGGTCGAAACGTCAGCGCATAAATAAGAAAAAATATTGAAAAATTTCCATCTGATTTATATAATTTTTTAAGTAAAAGCTGTCTTAAATATACCTATAGAGAGGTATTAATTGCAAGAGGTTCGAAATATAGAGATTCAATAGTAGTTCGTATTTATGATTAATATTACAAAGTTGATAAAACAGAATACTTAAATGTTAATTTTAATTGAAAGGGAATCGTAGTAAGTTGTACAAAAAACAGAGTTAGAACAAAAGACAAGTGTCTTGATTATTTTTTTTGAATTTGAATTTGAATTTGATCTATTGTTGCATAAACTCTTAATGTATTGTTATAAAAAGAAAGAATTGATTAATGTTTCTGTCATAGTTTCAAGGGCATCAGCAGTGGCATAACTATAACGTTTGAGACCTCTGGCAAATTCATCGAATGGGGGCCCCCCTCAAAGTAAAGAAGCTAAACCAACATTGTAGTTTCTTTTTAATAAATCACTACGTAAAGTAAGTACAAAGACTATTATAATTATTGTGTGCATTTTTCGTTGATTTTCTAGTAACTTTAAATTTGTGTCTGTACTTTAGTAGATAACTTAAATTAATTGAATTTAAAACTAATACATTTTACTAAATTCTGTAATAATAAATGTTAGGATACTCTGGATTGAAATAACAATTTTATTTTACTTTATCATACAGGGTATGGTCAAGTATTGTAATCGTTCATGAAAAAAGTGTTTTTCCTTCTTTTTTCGAAATATCTCAAAAACGGCTGAAACTATTTTGATTAAAAAAATTGAGCGAAACCATGGCATTTCGGTTTACAAAAAAGCCCTAATAACGGAACATTGAAAAAATTATATTTTTTGAGATAATAATTGTTTTGTCAAAATGTCTGTTATTCTGTCTGGTTGTCTGTTAGTTAGTCTGTGCGTTACCAAATTTTTGTGGACGAGCTAGCTCAAAAACTAGTGTGAATATCGAAACCAAATTTCACACCTAGTTTTAGTCCATTGAGATTAAGAGCTGATTAGATTTTGGTGCATATCGACCCAAAATTAAGGGGGTGGAGGGGGGGGGGTTAAAAATTAAAAATCTAGGCCATTTGAGTAAACTCAACCAAATTTGGGGGGGGGGGGGGTGTAGTATCAAAAATTGAAAATATAGGCTCTTGTATCAAACTCAACCAAATTTTATATACATAATCAGTGAAACCCCAGAAGTATAAAAATGCAAAAACTAACCCCCCTCCCCTACATGATTATAAATAATTTAATTAAATATTAAATATAAGTGAGGGGCCAGGGGGTGTATGGTAAAGTCAAGTGGATGGCCACATCAGAACACGTCAGTTTATTTTGAATTTGAATTTTATCTATTGTTGCGTAAACTCTTAATGTATTGTTTTAAAAAGAAATAATTGATTAATGTTTCTGTCATAGTTTCAAGGGGATCAGCAGTGGCGTAACTATAACGTTTGGGGCAAATTCTTCGGATGAGGGCCCCCAGTAAAGAAACTAAACCAACGTTGTAGTTTCATTTTACTAAATCACACAAAGTAAGTACAAACGCTATTATAATTATTGTGTGAATTTTGCGTTGATTTTCTAGTAACTTTTAATTTGTGTGTGTACTTTAGTAGATAACTTAAATTAATTGAATTTAAAACTAATACATTTTACTAAATTCTGTAATAATAAATGTTAGGATACTCTGGATTGAAATAACAATTTTATTTTTAGTCAAAATTGTAATTAATAAAATTTCTGTTTAGCAAAAGTGTTAATGACATCTTCAAAGTTCAAATTTCTGGTCATGGAATGTTCGATGGATAGAATAGCTAAGTTGCGTAACCTTTCTTGTCCCATAGAATTTCTTAAACAAGTTTTTATCCATTTTAATTTTGAAAATGATTGCTCGGAACTAGCCGTAGTCACAGGAATAGTTACAAAGACATAAACTGATTCTAATAAGCAAGTTCTCTTATAGAAGATGACTTTTCTATTTCGTGTTTAAAAGTGGATCGAAAACTGAGAATTTCCTTGACAAACGGGACAGGAATTTTGTAATAACAAATATGGGGGCCGGTGGCATTTTGTCCGACATTCCATCCTATTGTTACCACATTGGGCATCCGACAATTGAGTTGGGTAATAAGCCGCTGAAGAATTATAAATACAATGACAAAACACCCGGCATATTAAATGATAAAACTCTGTATTTAATTTGATTTTTTTTGTCCCATTTCCTATAATTCAATTTCAATAATTTAATTATGGATAGTTAATTTTAATGTAAATAAAAATATTTATGGTATTCAAAGATTAGTTAAACAATAAATTCTTATTTATGGGGCATTCCACGCCAAATCGGACTATTTGAAAAATTTTAAATTTTGATTTCCTCCATTTTTTGACATTTTTTAGTATCCACCAAAAAACTCTTCCTGATAAATTTTGAAATTTTTTTGATCTCCGGCTTAAAAGATATCGATCAAATTTAGGGAACGCGGTGTTGGTTTATAGTGAAACATTGTTAAAATTAAATTAAGTTGAAGTTGGTGGTGTTTCACAAGAAGAAAAAAAATTAAAATACAAAGATTTTTTAAGTTTACTCTATATATTTCGAGCTCTTAACTCGTCAGGAAAAGATTGACTGAAGAAATAAATAAGAAATAAATACTCATCTTCAGTGAATGTTCTCCTGAAGATGAGTTAAGAGCTCAAAATATATAGAGTAAACTTGAAAAAATCTTTGTATTTTAATTTATTTTTCTCCTTGTGAAACACCACCAACCCCAACTTAATTTAATTTTAAAAGATATCGGTTCTTCGCTTATAACTTCTTCAAAAACAGCTTTTTACATACTTTTTAGAAAAAAAAATACAAAAAAATTATTTAAAGTGTTTTTATATGCAATTTTTGAGTTTGAAAATTTTAATCTTGTTTTTGAAACTTTAAGTAGTCTTCGATTTTTTTGATAATTTTTTATTTTAAACCTCTATTTATTCTACAAATTTTAAGACAGGATTGATAGTGGTCCTATGATAATTACTATTTCTTTCGATTTTCGATTTATGATTTTGATTTTCTAAAATAAACTAAAATACTAATTATTTATTTTAAACACCTGTTACCGATAAAAATCAATTCAAAAAAATAAAAAAAGAGAACACAATACCAAAAAGTGGGTTTAATAATCGTTAATAGCAAATAAATTTTTTTCGAAATTTTCAAAAAATCGAAAAAAAATAGTATTTATCATAGGACCACAATCAAATCGGTCTTAAAATTTGTAGAATGAATAGAAGTTTAAAATAAAAAATTATCAAAAAAATCGAAGAGTACATACAGTTTCAAAAACAGGATTAAAATTTTTAAAATTCAAAAATCACATATAAAAACAATTTAAATAATTTTTCGTATTTTTTTTCTATAAAGTAGGTACCTAAGTAATGTAAAAAACAAAAATTTCAAAAAAAATTTGAATTTGGACCATTTTTGAAGAAGTTATGAGCAAAAAACCGAAATTCGATTCCAAAAAGAGTTTTTTTTATGGGTAGGTACTAAAAAAATGTCAAAAAATGAAGGAAATCAAAAATTAAAAATTTTTCAGACCCTCCGATTTGGTGTGGATATATAAAATACTTTATAAAAACGCATTTTTTGCTATTAGTTTTGATTTGATTTTTTCACCTGTAGCAATAGTCGTCCTTGTTCTCGGTGATCGATAATGCCATAATAAAAAATTATCTTTGCTTGCGGCGACAACATGAGAAGAATTAATTGCTACCCAAATTGGTTCTAAATCAATAGATTTGGAATCAACAGCCGTGGAAATAGCATTACATAAAATCAAATTGAATTGACCTCTATCGCCAGCAGAGTCAATTGGATTAGTGGATGCAGAGGAAGAGGCAGGCGAGAAATCTTGCTCAGAAGCACGAGTTGCGAGGACACAATGCTCACCCCAAGAAGCAATCGCGTATAACGACCGGACATTCCTTATATAACACTTAACAAAAAAGGAACATGCACACACACATGAACATCACAGTTTCAAGCTTAGACCATGAAATATATAGACACGCCCTGGTTTCGATTTGGTGAGGCAAACATCTATAGAACGTGACGTCATCTGTAGGTAGGAACACCCAGAAATAGCATGGCCACTATAGGAATTATTATACAGTGAGATAAATTTATCGTAGTTTAGATTATTTATTTTGGATTCCAATAATCGCAAATTAATATTACCAAAATATTTATGCGAGATCGTGACGTCATCTGTAGGCAATGTTGGCCTCACTTCACTCTGTGTGGAGAGTAGCAGAGGGCGTGTCTATATATTTCATGGTCTAAGGTTTCAAGCCAACTCTAGGATAAGTAATTATGCATTTTAATAATTTGTTAATTAAATGGATTTTGCTGAGCCAGTTCAAGGTTCAAAAAAGAGAGAGAAAATTAAATCTAGCTTTTTATTCAAAGCCAACGTTTCGGAAATTTCTTCCCTCCTTCTTCGGGGTTTTGAAAGGTCAATGAAGGAAATACAACGTGACATTCTCCTCTCTCAGTGTCAGTAACAATATTATAGAATTTTTCATTATCAGCAGAATTTAGAATTGTTAGTGCCACTGAGAGAGGTGATAGATGCATGGGATGTCACGTTGTATTTTTGATTTCAAGAAACATAAATACAACTAACTTTCGAATTTCATGTTTACGAAGTAGAATGCTTTGACAGACAGAAGGACACATGGACAGACAAACAGACAGATGATACTAATAAATTCTTGTTTATGAAGCCTAAAAATTACAGAATCTCTAAAGTTTTTGAAGAATTTACCGTGTCTCGAAAAGTTTTAATTTTTCAGTTAATTAAAAGTTACAATGTACTTGCTCTTAATACAATACATTTTATAAAAATTAAATATTTGTTCTAAAGCTGCAGCGCGCAAGCTTGGTCTCCTATTTAGGTCTAGACGCTATTATACCCCCAGTCAACTTCTTATACTGTATAAGGCTCAAATTCGTCCCTGTCTCGAATATGGCTCTCATCTGTGGAGGGGTGCCTCCAAGCATTCTCTTGCTACACTGGATGCGATTCAGAAGCGAGCAATTAAACTAATAGGAGACCCGGCTCTAACCAACTCACTCGACTCCCTGTCTCACCGAAGAACCGTTTCTGCCCTTTCCCTGTACTACAGATACTATCACGGTGTCTGTTCAGTCGAGCTGAAATCAATTATCCCCCCTAAAGACCTCTTTACGAGAAACACGCAGTTTTCGAACGCTCAGCACCCCTTCACTGTCAAATTGGATAAAAGTCGAACATGCGCTTTCACTAACTCTTTTATCCCTATAACCTCCAGAGACTGTAACTCACTCCCTGCAACCATCCCGCGACTTATAACCTTCAGCTATTTAAGACCCGTATCCACAGATACCTTCGACACCCGCCCAGCCCATAAATTTCTTTCTTCTTCTTTTCACGATGAAGGGGCCAACCCAGGCCTCTGTTATTTCCGACGACGTACTCTAGGCGTTCCAAATCCTATCTCACTGCTAGCGAATTCCAGGGAACTCGAACGCTCATACAGAACAGAAAAACTCTGCCTACATCTCCCGACAGCGTCTCCGGGTCTTTTTGGGTTACCCCGACATATAACATTTCAGATATTTTCGAGGGTGTCAAAATTAAATATTTTCGCTATATATCAAAACAAATACCTTATTTGGTCTCTATAAATACTCATGTATTAGAATGTCTTGAGAATTAATAGTTTATTTTTCTATTAAATTTCAAAACCCTGAAGAAGGGAAGAAATCTCCGAAACGTCGGATTTGAATAAAAAGATTTAATTTTCTCTCTTGTTTTGAACCTTGGACTGACTGCCTCATCAAAATCATTTCAGTACTTTAACTACAAATACGATTATTAAGATTTTCAAAAAAAAAATATTTTTACAAATATTAGATACTAAAGTTCATATTATAAATAAATTTTACATTCTCAACATAAACAGACAAGCTCAATGAAACAAGTTGTTATTACCTCATCATGGTTTCTCGTATCCCAAAAGGCAACCTGAGTTCCAATTCGTTCGGAAGTAGTATAAGCATAAACTACAGTTGATTCGAAATACGTCCACCTGTAATCGGGTCTTATATTTGCAAAATAAATATAGGAATCAACTGCTAAAGCTAATCGTAGAGATGCTCCATCCCAAGCACAGGCTGTAACTTCTTGGCCAGGCACTTTCAGCGTTCTGATATGCTAAAATACATAATAATATTTATTATTATTTGTTAATAGTAATTTTGGGAGAAAATTAGTTTTATAGCATAATGAATTTTCCATTAAAGATGATTTTTTTCTTTTTACTTTAATATACAGAATTGGGAGGTTTTGTAATCGTGCACAAAAAAGTTGGAGACTTAGTTTTTTGTTCTCAAAAACGTCAGAAACTACTATATTAACACAAATATTACGCAATTTCATGGTATTGTAAATCGAACATCGAAAAAATATACATTAAATATTTTAAGAGATATAAATTATTTTGACAATAATAAAAAATATCATGAAAGAATTTAAATTTTAAAGTCAAAATTCAGATTTAAAAAGAAAATATTTTTTCAGGAGTTGAATGGAGTAAAGATTTTTAACTTCCCTTAAATATATTGCATGTCAGGGTGTTTTTGCCTCGAGGGTCAAACTAACAAGCCCGACAAGCGTGTTAGTACTCGGGTTCAATCCCTGATCCCTCTGATATGCAATGCAAAAATATTTTCTACTTAATTCTTGATTTTGACCTTAAAATTTAAATTTTTTCATGATATATTTGGTTTATAATGTGAGTTGTATTTTTGAAAACGTCTTTTAAGATGTTGTTATTTGATAGTTTTTAAGGAATTTGGTGTTGGTACTTGGTGAAACATTTTTTAAATTAATGGATAAAAAAATAAATTCATTTTATTTTTATATCTTAATGTGAAACCTACCAAGTATATTTTATCCAATAATTTAAGTTGTTAATTGAGTTTGTGAATGTCAGAAAACGTATCCCCCCTCGGAAATCGAACCCAAATGTTAAAATGTCAAAATGCTATCTGGGGCATTGAAAATCTTCTGATACGAGCTAATTTTAAAACATATATACCTATAATCAGCTACTAATTTTCAAGCGCCATACTCGATTCCGAGCATCGGCGATTACTCTGGAGAGTTATTTTCTCCATTGTGATTTTCCTGGGGAAATTTTCACAAGGGTGGTTTGCCATTGCCTTCCTTTGAAGGTCAAATATTTGTCGGGCTTGAGAACGCGCAAGCTTGATTAGAAGGCATGTTCTATAACCATTCGGCTAACCTGACCCTTATATATTTATACTATTCAAATTTTTTTCTGGTGAAAGAATTACAATTTAAACATAAACATATATTTAATTAAAAAGAATTTCCATTTTTAGGGACAATGTAATCTTATTGAAAAATTATCTTAATGATAATTATGTATACTATATTTGTATGTCAGAGAGTTTCATCCCCTTGGGAACCCAAGCGCTAACGTTGCTATCAGGGCTGTTAGCTTATCATAAAAATTAATTGCCTCCGACATACAGATATAATAAAAGCAAGGACATTTTACTTTATTCCTTTTAGAATATATTTGAAAAATTCTGCTTTGGCTGAAAATATATACTATATATAAGAAGCTAGATTAATTTGTAACAACGCTCTGAGAATGCTGCCGAAAGGGAGCGCTGATGCCGTCGGTATATTTGCGGCAAATTTGAAATATAATTTTAATTGTAATTTGAAATGAAAGACTCCAATTGATTTTAAATTAAGAAACATTAAATATATTGATAATTATTCCCCCCCCCCCGCCTCTACCACTCAAAAATTAAATATTCAATTCGCTTTTCTTTGCGCACAGAAAAATAAATTAATCACATCTTAGTTGATTTATATTTTATATATTATTTGTTTATTTTTTAATAATTTGCAACTTTTTTAAAAATTTTTAAGAAAAATATAAAACCGACTTCAAAAAATTAAGCGCAATCAGTCATATAAAAATACACTCCAAGGTATAAAAATAATTATTATCTTATTTAGTTACAACTAAACGACGAAATATTAACACGAAATTACTTTTTAAAGTCGGTGCCAAACAAACTATACCTATAAGCGAGCGTACCCGCCAAACGTACTAAGTAAGATCCGTCGAGTGCGATTCATAAAAGGTATATGTTTGGCACCAACTTCAAAAAGTAATTTCGTGTTAATATTTCGTCGTTTAGTTGTAACTAAATAAGATAATAATTATTTTATACCTTTTAGTGTATTTTTATATTTGTTGCACTTAATTTTTTGAAGTCGGTTTTTATTTTTTTCTTAAAAATTTTTATTTTTCTCTTTTTAGTGATGTTATTAATAGTGATTATATCATCAGAACTTGACCAAATTAATATGACACCATCCCTAAGACACCCCTTTCGGATAAAAAAAGAACCATCGAAATCGGTTCATAAACAAAGAGGTTAGGTCTAAACAAACCTAACTAAAAAAAGGTCTAATACCTATGAAAAAAAATCGAAAAAAAATGGGACCAATCGGAAGCTAGACTGGACCCAATGCAAAAAAAATTTTCAAAATCGGTTGACAATTGGCGGAGATATGAGGTAACATAGGCACAAAAAAAAAAAAAAAAAAAATTCAATCGAATAGAGAACCTCCTCCTTTTTGAAGTCGGTTAAAAATCTAAATTTTGTTATTCTTATTTTTGGATTTTTACAAAATTGAACGACTTAAGACACGCATGCCCGAGTTTCTCATGGCAATACTGGAGGGAGCAGCCTGTCATATCATACAAACAACACCTGATCTCTTTTAAATATTTGGAGCCTTATATACATTATCGAATTTTAAAAAAATGATATAATATAATTCTCCTCCTCACACAATCCCACTTATTTAAATAAATCTATTTCCACACAAAAAAAATCACAATGCTGTAGATTATAGAGAAAAAAATACTTCCAGATTCATATCTAGAGCCTCATTTCTGTAGCTGTGTCAGAACGAAAATGAGGCGAAACTTTTAAGAGACTATGTATTTTCGGGAGTTTACAGGTATACATTTGGAGTGTGTGTTTTAAGAGGAATAAAAATTTTTGGACCGAGACGCTGCCCGCCAGGGCACCAGCCCGGAGTGGGCCGAAAGCTGAGGGCGTGCCGGCCGCACGCACGAAAAGCTCTGTTCCTAAAATGAATGAAGTGAAATTTCCTTTACTTTTATTATACCTGTATGTCGGAGGCAATTAATGCCTGCGGTAAGCTAACAGCCCGGATAGCAACAAATACACTATTTTGACTGATGATGAAGGTCGACCCCAAGGATGAAGAAACCCTCTGAAATAGAAATATAATATACATAATTATCATTAAGATAATTTCTCACTAAGATCACATTGTCCCTAAAAATGTAAATTCTTTTAATTAAAATACTAGCTATTGCCAAGAGTTGTCTTTTTGAAAAACTTTCCATCTAAATTTTCAAAAAAATGACATACTCAAATTCTTTATATTTATAAATATATATCGTTTATTAAAATTAAATAAATATAAGATAAAGGGATAGGTTTATGATAAAGTCATGTGGTGTTTTTTTAAAATTTTAAAAATATATATATAATATAATTCAAACTACTTGTCCATAAGGATTAAAAAATTGGACCACATTGGAATCATGATCTTCGCCTAAAAGTTGAGCTGTTCCAGCTATTGCTAGTAGAGACCCATCATGGTTCCAATAAGAACAGGATACAGTCATTCCAGTATCAACTATTACAGATGCTAAAAAACATATATAGTGAATTAAATTTCTAAAATTATTTTGTAATTTGGATGAATAGGAATATTTATAAAACACCATCATCAGTTTCGGCGCGCATTAATTGAAGGCATCCATTTCTATAGCAGATGGCCAAAACAGGACAGCGTTCTTCAAACCATCCATTTCGCCCATTGTACCAGTCAAGTCCAACCACCTTCATTTGTTGATTTGGATTCGGTAAACATTCAATTGTTAAGCGCATCTAAAAAATTTTAAAGAAAATTTAAGAAATTATAAAATTAAATTATAAAAATAGGTACATATTAAAATTTTATTAATGAATTATTTAACCATAATTACATTTGGCTATTGCTAATTTATAGATAAAGAATATTTTTTTCTCAAAGCTTTAAAACAATAAAACTAAAGATTTGAGCATCTTCTTTTTGAAAATAGTTGGAATGTTTTTCAAAAAATCAACTCGGGTTCAGATTAACAAATCTATTTTAAAAGAGAGAAGAATTTAATTTTTAGGAAAAATTCTAAGATTTTAGTAGACATATTATTAAATTGCGATATCTGAGGTGATTCATCCCCTCAGGAGTCGAAACTGAGAACTAACATGCTTTCCGGGCAGTCAGTTCACACCCTCGAGACAAAAAAACCTCTCTCTGAATCCCAATATAAGATATAAGGACAGAAATTCTTTACTCCATTATTATATAACGGAAATTAAAAAATTTAGCTTAAAAATGAAAAAAGTTTTTCATACAAGTCCTCTTATTTAAATATAAAACTAAAGATTTGAGCATCTTCTTTTTAAGCTAAATTTTTTAATTTCTGTTATATAATAATAGAGAATATAATTTCTGTGCTTATATAATATATTGCGATTCTCGAGGGTGTGAGCTGACTGCCCGGAAAGCATGTTAGTTCTCAGGTTCGACTCCTGGGGGATGAATCCCCTCTGATATCGCAATTTAATAATATTTCTACTAAAATCTTAGAATTTGTTCTAAAAATTAAATTCTTTCTTTAAAACAATATTTATTTTTTAAGGTAAAATACCCTCAATACAAAAAAATGAAAATTTTGTTTTCATGAAAGAATTTTCAGTTAAAATTTTTAGAGATTGAAGTCCTCTGAATTGAAAAAAAGTGTTTTTATTTGCGTGGGTGTTTGTGTGTCTGTTCGTATTGACTCTTCCGATTAGACCGATGAACGAAATAATTCTTAAAATCTTCAATTTAGAATTAAATTCGACAATGTGTAAAGGACGATTTTTGTTTTTTTAATTTTTAGAGTACTTTATTCTTGTTCATTTTTAGTTCTTTCAAAGTTTCTTCAAAATAAATCCATTGATTTTTATACATTTGAAAGAATATCTTGTTAAAAAGCATATAAAAAGGACAGTATTAATTAGTATTTATATAGTTAAATAAAGAAAAATATTAGATAAAAAATAAAACATTATACGTTTTGAAATTTATTTTTAAGAAAATTAATAGACTAGCTGGGAAGCGTACTAAATCTTGAAAAAAATTCAAACTTTTTCCTCCATCTTTTTTTCTGATTTTTCTGCATTTTTTTTCCAGGAAGATCTGAAGCTAGAAATATCAAAAATCTAGGCTTGAAAACACATTTATCTAAATTGAATTTTTTTGGATAAATTTAAAAACTACCCAGCAAGTAAACAGTGCTTAGCTTAACCAGGTAATATTATAAAAAATAAAATAAATACATTTTTTAAAAAATTATTGAATCAGCTTTATTTTATAAAAAATAAATAAATAAAAATGCTATATTAATCGCTTTATATTGAAACCGAGGGGTGAACCTCGATTGGAATTAGGTATACACCGTCTTTGAAATTATGTTGAATTATTTTGGAATTCATTAGATAATGCCTCTTAATCTATTGTCTTTTACTTAGAAATGAAAGTGGAAGTAGGTGTACACGATATTAGGTCGCGGTTCACCCCTCGATTGTAACTAACACTTGTAACTAAGTTGATTGTAAACCCGATCTAGAATGTCGATTTTATCCTACTTCTAATTGTCGTATCGATTTGAAACTTTGGATGTATATATAATTTAGGTGACAATACAATAATTTTAAACAATCTAGCTGAAAAAATAATTTATGTTATAAATGAATAATTAAAAAAAATGATAACTCCGCCAGTGCCGGTCCCAAGCCCGGATCTAAAAGGAGGAGGGGAGGAGTAACAACCTCATTAAAAAAACCTGGGTTCAGCTGGCTCCGGCTGATAGTACCCTGTAAGGGCTCCTGCCTAGGGTTACAGGCGAAGAAACTCAACGGTCTCAAGAGCAGAGGAAGATGTTTAACATATCAATGGTCGAGCGAGCGGAATAACTTGTTTCAAGGGATGAACTGAGTTCTGAAGTCTAGTGGACGGAAACTATGAGTTTAAATTCCTCAGTCCTCCTGGTAGGAGGTGGGTCGTCGGACCTACACTCTGTCATCCGTTAAAAATCTATTCACTGCAAAATATCCCGTAAAACCCTCGGAAGACAGAAGTGGAAAACGGGATACGATATGCGGAATAAGCCGTACAAGAATCACAGATAGGTAAGGTATACATACTTTCGTTCACATTACAAGTATGGTTAGTAAATACATGCTTGAAGTACGTTTATTAATTAAACTTACTTCAACGAGGTAAGGTCACTCGAAAAAGATACATAAACAAACTCTTACAATAATTGTCTTTTCAATAATCAATGTCTTTAGTTTGATGTAGTTAAGTATTTGTATACGTATCCTTTTCGAGTGACCTTACTTCCAGAACCTAAATCCTCTGGGGCAGAATGGAAACCCAACCCAACCAAAAGAGAGAACTCAAAACTAATGAGAGTGATTTTGAGGATTGTTCTGACTGTGAATTTTCATATTACGGTGAATTTTACTCAAAGTCAGTTGAAGTTTGGGTCCAAGCGACCGAGCTTGTTCCATGTGCAAAAAATAGGCACACAATTTCTCTCTTTTTTTTTAATGAATTTGGTGTTGGTACTTGGTGAAACATTTTTTAAAATTATTGGATAAAAAATACTTGGTAGGTTTCACATTAAGATATAAAAAATAAAACGAAATTATTTTTGGAGAATCTTTAATCTCGAATATGGGTTAGTCACCCGAAATATATATAATCAGTAGAGATTGTGGTGTTGGTGCAAGGTGAAACATCTTTAATAAAGATAATAGTAAATAAATATTTTATTTAATATGGATTTACTATGAGTTAAGGATACTGGGTCACTTTTTAATGTGAAATAAGTGACCCAGTATCCTTAACTCATAGTAAATCCATATTAAATAAAATATGTATTTACTAAGATTGAGTAATTTTTGGAGACGGACTGATAAGTGAATTAAGTGGATATTGATGAGGCAGTCCAAAAAAAGAAGAAGATAATTTACACTATCTTTTTATTCATAAAACCGACGTTTCGGAGGCTATTCCCTCCTTCTTCAGGGTTTTGAAAAGTCAGTGAAGGACTGCCTCATCAATATCCACTTAATATTTATTTACTCTTATCTTTACGAAATATATATATCAAGTTTAAAGATTCTCCAAAAATAAATTCGTTTTATTTTTTATATCTTAATGTGAAACCTACCAAGTATTTTTTATCCAATAACACAATTTCTCTGCGGGAATAGATAACGAAGATGATGATGCTCTCTACTGTGTGAATTTTGTGAATAGGCTTAAGAAAAGGACACAATGAAACTTTTATAGTCACTTAAAACTAAATAAATATAAACCAAACATTATTTTTTCTGCATTTCCACTAGTTTTATGTTTTTATAATTATTTGCCCTGGTAGAACGGGGCAAAAAAATATTGTTCTTTTATTTTCTTACAATATTATAGTATTAAAAAGTTATAATGTGTCTATAGAAAAACTTACAGCTCTCTTAATTAACCCTTTTGTATTTTTAAATCATGTTTTCAACTTGGTGCCCTGTTCTGCCCCGGGTTTCCCTATATATAAAAAAATGAGTATGTAATTATTAGTTAATTTCACTTGTCGATAAATAATTAAAAATAACGTTGATAATTATAATTTCAGAAAAAGAATTCAATGAAATAGATAATTCGGCCGAGCGTCTTATCATTAACGGGACATTTGGCGAGCAAGGCCCGATCAGTCGGCCGTCTTCTACCTTATGGTAAACATCTTAGCACTAAGCAAGTAAAGTTATTTCTCTATCACTAATTAATATTATTAATTATATATTTATATTGCATGATAAAATATTAAATTTCAGAATTGTTCGACTTCGTTTCGAGTATTGTAATGCTTAGACAAACCAACTGGTTAAACCTCGCTTTCTCAATCTACTCATCAGCTAATTCTGGACCAAGGTAAGCTTTTCAACTTTTTTTTTTAATATATAGACCTTATCTCTCCTTTCAAAGAGTATTTATTTTTAATTTACCATACAGGGTATGGTCAAGTATTGAAATCGTGAATGAAAAAAGTGTTTTTGCTTCGTTTTTTCGAAATATTTAAAAAACGGCTTAAACTAATTTGATAAAAAAAATAATAATAATCATGGCGTTTCGGTCTACAAGAAAGTCTTAAAGAGTGAATATCGAAAAAGTTATATTTTACGAGATATAAGAAATTTTGTCAAAATGTTTGTTAGTACGTTAGTTGTATTGAGCTGATTAGATTTAGGATGAAATCGAAACCAAAATTAATGAAGGGGGTTCTTAAAAATTAAAATTTTCAAACTATAGAAAAAACTCTGAAAATGGAATTTACTATAAAAGAGTCCTATAATAGAAGAGTAATTATTTCTTTCTGGGACCATGATTGGGGTGGGTGTTCGACCAAACAAAGATATTAGGAAGCTATATTTACCCTAGAGGAGTCCCATAATTAAAAGAAGATATGATTAATTGGTAATGGGCCCAAAAGTTAGACGGGGAAGACGGCAAAAAATGATGATAAATTATTTTGTTAAATATAAAATATAAGAGAGGGGACAGGTATATGGTAAAGTTATATGGATGTGGCCGCATCAGTTTAATTTAAATTTTAAAAACTTATAAAAACTTAGGTTTATATAAAATACACTTTTTCCTTACGGTAAAAGATCCTTGATTATCATAAGCGTGAACTTCCCCAGTACCAAGAGCAAAAAGTAATAATTTAGAGTCAGGTGACCATACTACATTGGTTAAAAATACATTTTTTAATTCTTTACTCCAAATCCGACTGCCATCAACCGATCCAACGATGACCGCACCTTTAAATAATGAAAATAAAATAATCAATTATATTTATTATTAAAATAGTAAAGAATAAAGAAATATATGTTAAGGTCTTTGGTAGAAACATACTAAAAAAAAAAAAAATCTCTAGCCCAAATTAATAAATATAAAAATAAAATAAATAATAATAGGAGAATTTTATATATAATAAAAAAAATACTTAGGTATTATTTAATATGAAACTATTGGAATAAGCATGGGTGCCCATGCTTTTCAATTAATTGTCATAAACACTTGAATTAAATAAAAAAAAAAATCTGGAGCCTAAATTAAAAAAAAATGAGAATTTTATATATATAGTAATAAAAAAAATACTTAAGTATAATATTATAAAATTGAAGTAATTTTTGGAGTCGGACTGATAAGTGAATTGAGTGGATATTGATAAGGCAATCCAAAAAAGAAGATAATTTAAATTATTTTTAATTATTTTAATTATTTATGTTTTTATTCATAAACCGACGTTTCGGAAGAAGGGAATAGCCTCCGAAACGTCGGGTTATGAATCAAAGATAGTATAAATTATCTTCTTTTTTTGGACTGCCTCATCAATATCCACTCACTGAAGTGTATTTAATATGAAACTATTAGAATAAGCATGGGTGCCCATGCTTTTCAATTAATTGTCAAAATTAAAGAAAAAAAAAAACTCACCATCTTCATAAACAATACAGATCTTTTGTCCATCAAATTCCAGCTCATACCACGAACCATTGATTTATTTCGATTATTTATCATTTCTTCATACCAGGAACCCTAGAATAAAGATATATTTATTCTTATTATTTAATTCAATTTATAATAATCATAATCATCATTGAGTGGACAGTCCTAAGACTGGTTTGACACAACCATCCATCTCCATTCGGCTCTATCCCATGCCAGCTTGAATTTATAAAGAGTAAATAAATGAAATAAAATTGTGTCTTTTTAATTATATTTTTATCCAGAATATAACAAGGCTTTGTCTTTATATCAGTTCAATACAAATATTTAATAAATAAAATTATCCATAAGTGGGTTCTATTTTTCTCATTGAGAGTAGTATAGTAAATTCAAACTAGACTAAAAATTGTCAAAAATGAATTGTTTATGCTAGGCTTGAGATGAGGGCAAGGACTTCGAAAGTTATAGTTAGGGAAACGAAAATAGAAACATGAATCCATAGCCCCCTCAAGGGGGTCCAGGCTCACCTGTGGCTCCCGGGGCCCGGACGTGACATGTTTTTTTAAAGGGGTATGTTAGAAAAAAAATGCGTAGGGTGACCAACTTTTCCACTTGGTTAAAAAACAAATCCTTATTCCATAATAAGGGGCCCGCTTCAGATTTTAAGCCTCTGGCCCGAGAATTTCATGCGGGGGCCATGGATGAATCTGCTCTAGACCAAGGGCATGGCCCCCACAAGGTGGTCCAAGTGCATCTGTGGGTCCTGGGCGTGACCGTTTTTTAAGGTGGTATGTTGAAAAAAAGTGCGTAGGGTGACCAGCTTTTATCCATTTCATAAAAAAAGACATACAGTAGAACCTCGTTTATCCGGATTAACCTGATAATAATAGTATAATGATAGGCAAACCTGATAATCAGAAAATCCGGATATTCTGGTATATATGGGTAATAAAAACAAAACAAATCTTCAAATAAGCGAACACTATAAAAAACATGTTTATATCAAAATTACATAGAATTGTTCAAAAAAAATACATATTATATTTACATGCTTGCTATCAGAGTTAAAAATTATTATCTATTTGAACATTTATTAAAATAAAAATGTCTACAAATCCGATCCGGATAATCTGGAGGCCCGGATAAACGAGGTTTTCCTGTACTTATTCGATAATGAGAAGCCGGGCCCGAAATTTCCACGTGTGGGCCATGACCAAGGGCAAAAGTACCTGGTTCAGACACACAACCATAAATATTTTTCGGGAAGAGGAATCAAAATTAAAAATCAGAATTTTATAAAAGAATTAATCCGTTTTCCTTGACTCACTCTATATAAGAAGTTCGATTGGTCTAAAATATGGTCTGGACTTGAAGAAAAAAACAAGTAGCAGGTGTGTTTTGGTCATTCCAAGATAGGTATACCCCAGAGTAAAGCCCAACATTGATATATTATCAATGTGGCCCAGCAATCGTAACTTATTAGCCTTACTACCTTACTCAGTTATTTATTTTTTTGTTTTTAACCGACTTAAAAAAAGGAGAAGGTTCTCTATACAATTGAATTTTTTTTGTGTCTATGTTACCTCATATCTCCACCAATTATGAATCGATAGTGATGATTTTTTTTGCATTGGGTTCAGTCTAGCTTCCGAATGGTCCCGTTTTTTTTCATTGGCATTGGACCTTTGTTGATATGTTTGTTCAAGCATAACTTCTTTGTTTATCAACCGATTTCTATGATTCTTTTTATATTGGAAACAGGGTACCTTAGGGGTGGTCCCATATTAATTTGGTCAAGTTCTGAAGATATGATCAATGACGAAATAACGTAAATCTCCAATTCTTATGACCAAATAATCGAAATTATAATAAATAAAATCTTTAAACATTCATTTAAAACCCGCAAACGTTTCGAGAGAATTTCTATATTTATGAATTGAATTTTATTATTATTTTCTGATTCATTCGCCCGACGCTTTCTCTTACGAGATGCATGCAAGGTATTATATTAAGTCACTATTAATAACATCTCTAAAAGAGAAAAATAAAAATAATTTAAAAAAAATAAAACCGACTTCAAAAAAATTAAATTCAACAAATAAAATAATAATAACTTAAAAATAAAATAAAATGGACTAAAAGGTATAAAATAATTATCTTATTTAGTTACAACTAAACGATGAAATCACTTTTTGAAGTCGGTGCCAAACATATACATCTTATGAATCGCACTCGACGGATCTTAGTACTTAGTACGTTTGGCGGGTACACTCGCTTATAGGTATAATTTGTTTGGCACCGACTTCAAAAAGTAATTTCATGTTAATATTTCGTCGTTTAGTTGTAACTAAATTAGATAATTATTTCATTCCTTTTAGTGTATTTTATTTTATTTTTAAGTTATTATTATTTTATTTGTTGCATTTAATTTTTTTGAAGTCGGTTTTATTTATTTTTTTTTTTATAAAAATTATTCTTATTCTGATTTTTCAGCCCTTTTACGGGCTGAATATTTTTAAAAAATTCAACTTTAGTTTTATTAATTCATGATATTTTGTCATACAACAACTTTGAAAGCGGCCAACACTATTGGTTAGAACACTTTTTTGAGTCATTCTTTTCAATGACTAACGAGATTGTGTTTTATCAATATTTTGATAAAAAGATTTTATATTTATGATAAAGAATATTTACTAGAGCGGGCTATACACGTTCAGATGAACGAGCGAGAAAATCAGAGGTTGTTTACCTACACACGAGTCGTTTTGATCAGATTACCAAGACAGTCACTTAAGTCCTATCGGTCATCCAGAAGAAAGTCAGATGACCAGCCTAGAAAAACGATCTGATTCGCCGACTGATCGAATGTCTGATCATGTCTAAAGCGCCTATAAAGAAGTGGAATTTCTAGTTTTTGAAATATAATTCGAGACTTGGTACGCTTTCCCAAAATTTTAGTAATTTGGCAATTTTTTTGTCATATGTAGTTTGAGCTAGAAAATTAAAACTTGGCACGGAGATAGAGGGGGCTTGAGGCCAGCATCTGAAAGAAACGTTCTACAAATAAATTATTTTGAATTTTATAAAATTTTAAGTTTTTAATTTTTAAGTTACATTAAAATATATCTATATATGTGTTTTAACAAAATATAAATTAATTAATAAGAGGAAGGGGTGATAAGAACGAGCTCTCGAGTCTGTTTAAGCCGAGGGGTGATCCGCGATTGGAAGTTGGTGTACACCTCTTTGTAAGTATTTGAAAGTACTTGGAAATATTTGGAAGTACTTGGAAATATTTGGAATTACTTGGAAATATTTGAAATTACTTGGAAATATTTGAAATTACTTGGAAATATTTGTAATTACTTGGAAATATTTGGAAGTACTTGGAAATATTTGTAATTACTTGGAAATATTTGGAATTACTTGGAAATATTTGAAATTACTTGAAAATATTTGTAATTACTTGGAAATATTTGGAAGTACTTGGAAATATTTGAAATTACTTGGAAATATTTGTAATTACTTGGAAATATTTGGAAGTACTTGGAAATATTTGTAATTACTTGGAAATATTTGAAATTACTTGGAAATATTTGTAATTACTTGGAAATATTTGGAAGTACAAGTGGAAGTAGGTGTACAGCATAGTAGGACGCGGTTCACCCTTCGGAGTAAGTCCTGGGAGACGTACCTTGCTAGAGAGGTCAAGTTTATTAATATAATCTATTATGTGCCAAATTTCAGCTCGTTAGCTACAACCCTTAAGTTTTTTTATTACATTTTTTCCTGATTTTTCTGTATTTCTCCACCAAAATTTCTAAAATTAAAAAGTTTGAAAATTCAGTACCTAACACATTTTGATACCAGAATTAATTTTCTATGATAGTCAATTCTTGAGTATTTGTGTGGGTATTGGAATCCAGACAGAAAACATTTTTTAACATAATAAAAGGAATGAAAAATAAGCTGACGAGTTCTGATGTGGCCATCCACTTGACTTTACCATACAACCTGGCCCCTAAAATTATTTATAATCATGTAGGGGGGTTAGTTTTTAAATTTTTATACTTCTGTGGTCCCACTGATTATGTATACAAAATTTGGTTGAGTTTGGTAAATGGCCAAGATTTTCATTTTTTGACCCTACACCCCCCTTCCCTAAAAAATAAAATAATAAATAAAATGTCGATTGATTTTACTAGATGAGTCTAGTACTTGAGGAATAGCCATTCTACATTGGATTTTTGACGTTTCGGTTTTTATTGGTAACCAATGCTGAAGACATAGAGGAATCGACTTAAAATCAAAAATAGCGATTGATTCTCATTTAGTAGGTACTTGAGGAATAACCCTTCTACATTGGATTTTTGACGTTTCGGTTTTTATTGGTAACCATTGCTGAAGACATAGAGGAATCGACTTAAAACCAAAAATAGCTATTGATTCTCATCTAGTACTTGAGGAATAACCATTCTACATTGGATTTTTGACGTTTCGGTTTTTATTGGTAACCATTGCTGAAGACATAGAGGAATCGACTTAAAACCAAAAATAGCTATTGATTCTCATCTAGTACTTGAGGAATAACCATTCTACATTGGATTTTTGACGTTTCGGTTTTTATTGGTAACCATTGCTGAAGACATAGAGGAATCGACTTTAAACCAAAAATAGCTATTGATTCTCATCTAGTACTTGAGGAATAACCATTCTATATTGGATTTTTGACGTTTCGGTTTTTATTGGTAACCATTGCTGAAGACATAGAGGAATCGACTTTAAACCAAAAATAGCTATTGATTCTCATCTAGTACTTGAGGAATAACCATTCTATATTGGATTTTTGACGTTTCGGTTTTTATTGGTAACCATTGCTGAAGACATAGAGGAATCGACTTAAAACCAAAAATAGCTATTGATTCTCATCTAGTACTTGAGGAATAACCATTCTATATTGGATTTTTTGACGTTTCGGTTTTTATTGGTAACCATTGCTGAAGACATAGAGGAATCGACTTAAAACCAAAAATAGCTATTGATTCTCATCTAGTACTTGAGGAATAACCATTCTACATTGAATTTTTAACGTTTCGGCTTTTATTGGTAACCATTGCTGAAGACATAGAGGAATCGACTTAAAACCAAAAATAGCGATTGATTCTCATCTAGTACTTGAGGAATAACCATTCTATATTGGATTTTTGACGTTTCGGTTTTTATTGGTAACCATTGCTGAAGACATAGAGGAATGGACTTAAAATCAAAAATAACGATGGATTCTTATCTAATACTAGAGGAATAACCTTATTGGATTGCATTTTTGATGCTTTGACTATTAATGGCAACCTCTACTGAAAACGTGGAAGAATCGACTTAAAATCAAAAAACTAAATTCTTTTATGATAAACAATTCAAGCTTGAGAATAAGAGAATTTTTTTATAAATAGATTGTATATACTTTTGTGTCTAGCAAAATGAATAATAATTGTAATTTTCAAGTCTTCTTATCCATAATAATACATATAATATAACTTTTTTTATTTTCCCCTTAATGATAACAAGTGGATTTTTTATACATTTTAAATATTTGTTTCATCTTATTTGTTATGAGTGTATATTACAGTTAAATAGAATCTCAAATTATATCTATTTAAGACTTTATAATAAAACAATTATATTTATTCTCTGTAACTAATAAAACATCAATAAAAAGAGCCACGCGGGCGAAGCCCCTGGCCAGCAAATGGCCCGCCGAAGGCGGGCCTTGAACCTAGTTTAGAATAAAACATACCTTTATATTTAGTGCTGGTTATGAAAAAACTGAAAGACACCTCAATTGATGCATTGATCAAGTGTTACTGTTCTAGATTAGCATTGAATAAACACTTTTGTAGGACTCGATAACGGCGAGATGCCAGATAGATAAAAAAAATATACAGATTAAAATTGACAATGAAATCATCAATACCGGCGAAAGATAAAATTTTTATAAAAATTTTCCCCATTTATTGTTATAATATTATAATCTTTTTGTATGATATAAATTGAAATAAGATTGCATTTTGTTAATATGTACCTATGTATTATATATAGTTAAAATTTTATTTACTCATATCTCACATACATGGTGATTCACGGTCGATAGCACGTTAGACGTTTATGGAAAACGGAACCCATGATTTTCTGAAAATTTAGCCCCTTACATTTTCTTGCCTGTTCTATCGATCTAAAATATTTATATTTATAAACGTCTAACGTGGCATTGACCGTGAATCACCCTGTATATTTAATTTATTTCTATACGCTTAAGATTCTAGTACCTGGAGCCACCGAGCGATGCACGGTAACCCCTGACCCCCTCCCGAAACCACACACCTCGCCCCCACTACTGCACGCCCAATCTGCCCCACCCCACCCCCAACTGCGCCTCCCACCCCCGGATCCCCACAACTGCACCCCACTTCCCACATCCACCCCACGCCGCACCCAGTTTTTTCATTTCTAGCTTTCTAGTGGTTCACATATTATTGTGTATAATATTTGTTTACTCGTACACCAATTTGCCCACATTCGTTCATATTGATAAACATTATAAAAAAATAAATAGGAAAATAATAATAAAAAAATAATCGTATAGGATCTGAAATAAAAACATAAAATTAAATAATAGTCCAAGAGGCTGGTGACACATATTTTGAGTACGGATTTGACCCAACTAGAAATAATGCGTAATAGTACCGTCTATGATAGTTGTACAAGGAATGGCCAGTCTGGCTGGTCTAAGCAGGTGGACCAGGTACTGCGCATGGTGTGAGTGCGGTTAAAATAATAAAAATAATTTACATATGTGTTAAAAAATATTTTTGACCCACAATGAAATTATAAAAATTATAATTTATTTTCAATTATAAACATAATATATTCACTCCAGACCATTTGAGTGGTGGGACGTGGAACCAGACCACCCAAAGTGTATATTTACAAACATGAATAAAATAGCATCAAATATTTTTTGATGTGTCACCAGCTCTTGGACTATAAGATTTGTTTCCAAGTTATATAAAAAAACGCCATTTCAACCACTTTATTTGTAAACACACCTATTTTGATTTGATTTAGACACCTGTTAATTAAAAAACAAACAAAAAATTCCTAATAAATTTTATTAAACCAATTATTTTACATTAATTAATGTATACCTTGTATTTTAGCTTCGATTTCGGAGATTGCTTCTCCACCATCGAGTGTCCTTATTAATCTTTAGTCCTTGTTTTTAATAAGAGGAAAAATCTAATTAGATAAAAAAACCTCTTTTCCGATAATTATTTCAATTCCATTATTCCCCAATCAAATCGATTGGTATTCTCACCTCTCCTCTCTCTCCGTCGAGCCAAAAATTCTTAATTTTATTATATATATATAAATTTTATTAAACCAATTATTTTACATTAATTAATGTATACCTTGTATTTTAGCTTCGATTTCGGAGATTGCTTCTCCACCATCGAGTGTCCTTATTCATATTTAGTCCTTGTTTTTAATAAGAGGAAAATCTAATTAGATAAAAAAACCTCTTTTCCGATAATTATTTAAATTCCATTAT
The DNA here is from genome assembly GCA_024734495.1 of Forficula auricularia. Taxonomy (NCBI): domain Eukaryota; kingdom Metazoa; phylum Arthropoda; class Insecta; order Dermaptera; family Forficulidae; genus Forficula; species Forficula auricularia. The sequence goes on along the minus strand of JALMQS010000069.1, from coordinate 2,175,058 downwards.
TCCCCAATCAAATGGATTGGTCCTCCAATCCCTCCTCCCCCAATATATATATATATATATATATATATATATATATATATATATATATATATATATAATATTTGCTATAACCCATTAGTGGGTTTTAAAATTAAAAATCCAATTAAAAATAAAAGATAATTGAAAAAAATGTAAACAAACTTTTTTATTGAGATTTTCATCTATCAATATAATTACTTTAATTAAGAAAAGATCAATTAAGATGAAATTTGTCGAGGTCCAGGCCTAACCAGATCGCTTTCTCATCCTCAAAACTTGTTAATAGAATTTGTTTCATCAAAATAGGTAGAGCCATTTTCAAAATAGAACTAAGATACAAATATACAAACAAATAAATATATAAATATATAAACAAACCATTTTTGCTCGTTTAATAAGAGTAGATAGATAACTTCAAATATTGGTCCGTCGAATGCAATCCGATTCCTGAAATACATATTACCTACTTCTATTTCTTAGAATGTAAGAGTCTAATGGTGTTGCACCTCTTGGCGCAATACCTCCAAGCATTTTATAATTTTTAAAAGAAAAATCAAATAATTTTTTTACTTTAAATTATTGTTTCTAAAACCATTTTAATCCAAACTACGATATTATCCATTTACACTGGTTGACAAAAATTTCTAACCGTAAACCTAACAATGGATTCCAGTAGTGTTTTATTATGCTGATTATAATGCAATTTCTTTATTTTTTACAACAAGTCAGAGTCATATATTTTTTACTTTTTTCTCATTCCTGATATCACTAAGAGTTGGATTCGTGGACATTGAGGTTCACTGATAATATAAGAGTCGACAACCTTGCACAAGTGGCATTCATTCATTCACTCAATGAATTCATTAATTTTAGTGATAGTACTCCCGATATTAGAAACATCTCGAAAAATCTGGGATAATTAAACATACCACGTGACTTTGACTATATATGTTACCTGTCTCTCTTATATAATCTTATTTCTATTATACAACAAATCGATATAATGAATTGTAATAGTTCAGAAAATATTGTTTATTGTTTTTGGTTTTTTTAAATCTAGTAAATTAAATAATTTTTATAAAAAATAAAACCGACTTAAATGCAACAAATAAAATAATAAAACACAAAAATCAAATACAATCCATTAAAAGGTATAAAATAAAAATCTAATTTAGTTACAATTAAACGACGAAATATTTATATGAAATCACTTTTTGAAGTCGGTGCCAAACATATACATTTTATGAATCAAACTCGAGGGATTTTACTTAGTACGATTGGCGGGTACGCTCGCTTATATAGTTTGTTTGGCACCGACTTCAAAAAGATGTTTCATATAAATATTTCGTCGTTTAGTTGTAAATAAATTAGATTATTATTTTATACCTTTTAATGGATTTTATTTGATTTTTGAGTTTTATTATTTTATTTGTTGCATTTAATTTTTTTGAAGTCGGTTTTTATTTTTTTATAAAAATTATTTTTATTTTTCTCTTTTTAGTGATGTTATTAATAGTGACTTAAGATAATACCTTCCATCCACCTCGTAATAGAAATCATCGGGCGAATAAATCAGAAAATGATAATAATATTAAATTCATAAATATAGAAATTCTCTAGAAACGTTTGCGGGCTTTAAATGTACGTTTTGAGATTGATTTTTTAACCGACTTCAAAAAAGGAGGAGGTTCTCTATTCGATTGAATTTTTTTTTTTTTTTTTTTTTTTTTTTTTTTTTTTTTTTGTGCCTATGTTTCCTCATATCTCCGCCAATTGTCAACCGATTTTGAAATTTTTTTTGCATTGGGTCCAGTCTAGCTTCCGATTGGTCCCATTTTTTTTTCGATTTTTTTTCATAGGTATTAGACCTTTTTTATTAGGTTTTATTAGGTTTGTTTAGACCTAACCTCTTTGTTTATGAACCGATTTCGATGGTTCTTTTTTTATCCGAAAGGGGGTGTCTTAGGGATGGTGTCATATTAATTTGGTCAAGTTCTGATGATATAATCACTATTAATAACATCACTAAAAAGAGAAAAAATAAAAATAATTTTTAAGAAAAAAATAAAAAATCGGACTTCAAAAAATTAAATGCAACAAATATAAAAAATACACTAAAAGGTATAAAATAATTATTATCTTATTTAGTTACAACTAAACGACGAAATATTAACACGAAATTACTTTTTGAAGTTGGTGCCAAACATATACCTTTTATGAATCGCACTCGACGGATCTTACTTAGTACGTTTGGCGGGTACGCTCGCTTATAGGTATAGTTTGTTTGGCACCGACTTTAAAAAGTAATTTCGTGTTAATATTTCGTCGTTTAGTTGTAACTAAATAAGATAATAATTATTTTATACCTTTTAGTGTATTTTTATATTTGTTGCATTTAATTTTTTGAAGTCGGTTTTTATTTTTTCTTAAAAATTTTTATCTTATAAAAGATTTTATTTATTATAATTTCAATTATTTGCTCATAAGAATTGGAGATTTACGTTAATTCGTCATTGATTATATCATCAGAACTTGACCAAATTAAAATGGGACCACCCCTAAGGTACCCTCTTTCCAAAATTAAAAAGAATCATCGAAATCGGTTCCTAAACAAAGACGTTATGGCTGAACAAACATAGCAAAAAAGGTCCAATACCAATGAAAAAAAACGGGACCAATCGGAAACTAGACTGAACCCAATGCAAAAAAAATCATCAAAATCGGTTCACAATTGGCGAAGATATCAGGTAACATAGACACAAAAAAAAATCATTCGAATTGAGAACTTCCTTCTTTTTTGAAGTCGGTTAAAAAATAGTCATTGTGCTCAAGGTCGTTTCATTATCTCTCACTAAAAATAGTTTGCTACTTTTCCGAAAGATAAAAACACCCCCCTGAGCCAGGAGCTTCATTAGTTCATTTTAGTCCACTCTCCTATACGTATTTTTCAAAATTTCTTTTGATAAAGGGAGAATTTCCCCCGAAACGTTTCGATTTCTAATAAATGTTTTGAAATTGTTTTATAAAAGATCTATATTTATTTAATAAAAGAACATTATTTTTATAGTAAAAATCAAAATGATAATCACTGCTCGACAAAAATTAAACATAAATTTGTAACTGTAAACCTAACAATGGATTCCGGTAGAGTTTTATACAATTTCCCTATTTTTTACAACAAGTCAGAGTTTTGAGATATTATCTGTCAAAACTATGAAAAAGGCCATTTTGACCTATTTTCGAGTACCATTAGATATTAAAAAACAATTTTTGAAATCACAATATTTTGTTGAGGTAATAGAAAACAGCTTCCTCTTTGATTTTCAAATTACCACTTGTTTTTAATTCAATTAGAACTCAAGTTATAACTACAAAACTAAGACTACGTGATTATTAAGGTTAATAAACAAAGAACTTTACGGCGGTTCATGATTCAGAGCCTGTTGAAGTACAAGGTCAGAGTACGTGTACTGCCGACCAAATTCCCAAGTCTGCCGCTGACCATGGTTCACTCGTATGTGTTACCCCAAACTCTCAACTTTTCAAGGTTTTGTCAAAGCCTTATTCTACTGCTGAGGACATTTCACAAATACCCAGTTGCAGTAGAATCAGAATTAAGAAAATTTTTCGAAAACACTCAAAAACTGCGGTAGTTTTATCAATCCATTCGTCGGACTGATTTCATTTAACTATGTATCTGAAACCAACATTGACCCAAAACTCGGCTTTGTTATTTTGTTTATAATTTGTAATTAAATCCCAGACTATAGTGGCAAAGGATGCGTCGGGGGTGATGTGGGTTTTTGGACGTCCAGATCGTCTCCGCGCTTGCAGGACTGGGTGTTGCCCACCAAAACAAAATAGAAAAATATAGGAGCAACTCCAGTCTGGTGGACAATATTGCGGAGCGATTTGGCGTCGGGGCGGGCTCGGTCAGGGTCGAGGCCATCACACTCTCGTGGAAGGGAGTGTGGTGGCATAAAGCGGTGGGGCCCCTCATCGCCCTGGGTATATCGCAAAAAACAATAAATAATTTGACATATAGGGCGATGAGGGGATCTCTCCTTAATTTTTACACTTTCAGCAGAAGAACATATAGAGCGGGTGGCGTATGATTATTAATTGTAAATACAAAAAAAAAAGAAATGTGAAATGTGAGTCAGGATTAATCCTGGCTCTCTCATCCACCCGCTCTGAATCTGAATTAATTTGTTCTGAAGCTGAAAGTGTGAAGTTTGTGTAATGAACTATTATCTTTGTAAGAGGCGGCCCGCTCCTCGGAGGCCCAATAAACAAAATTAAAATAGTAAACAAGCATATAAACAAATCTCCAAATTTCTTTATATAATCTTATTAAATCTTAAAATGATAATTACTGAATAAGTATTTATCATAAATTGAATGAATAAATACTAAAAAAAAATATATAAATATATTTCTTTATATCTGAATTATCATCTCAATAGACCTCGAATGATCGAACTTTTCAATTGATATTTTAAAATGAATTGGAATTCATTGAGTAAAGATAAACTGACTGGCCGAGTTTCAGATGAGTTCCCATATAGGCAACATTAATTAATTTATTTAATTTTTTATTTATTTATTTAAATTGAACGGAATAAGTCCTTTTACATATTATGAAGCAAACATTTCTACTCTTATTAAACGAGCGAAAATTGTTTTATATATATATTTGTATCTTAGTTCTATTTTAAAAACGGCTCTACAGATTTTGATGAAACAATTTCTATTAACAAGTTTTGAGGATGAGAAAGCGATCTGGCTAGGTCTGGACTTCAACAAATTTCATCTTAATTGATCTTTTCTTAATTAAAGTAATTATTGATAGATAAAAATCTCAATAAAAAAGTTTGTTTACATTTTTTTCAATTATCTTTTATTTTTAATTGGTTTTTTAATTTTAAAACCCACTAATACTTTATACCAAATATTGTTATATATTAAAATTTGCCAATTTAATTGATTAAAATTCCTCTTATTAAAAAACACGGACTAAAAATATTATCGCAAGATAGAAGATCAAGTACAGTCGATGGTGGGGAAGTAATCTCCGAAATCGAAGCCTCAAATACAATGTATACATTATTTCATGTACAAACTTCCTTCAATAAAATTAATATTTATTATTTATTCAATTGATTAAAAAACTCGATAAATTGTTGTTTAATTAAAGAAAAAAATTATACGGAATTTATTTATATACCTATATACACATAATCTGTGAACCACTAGAAAGCTAGAAATGCAAAAACTGGGTGCGGGGTGGGGATGGATATGGCGAGTGCAAGAGGTGGGGTTCAATGGTTGAGGTGGGGTGGGGCGGAGTGGGGGTGCATTGGTGGGGGCGAGGTGGGGGTTTCGGGGGCGGTGTGGGGTCCAGGGGGCTTTTGGAAACGAATAACCGCTAAGAAAGTATTTTTACTATACACGTTCCGATGCGGCCATCCACTTGACTTTACTATACACTCTGGCCCCTTACTTATATTTAATATTTAATAAAATTATTTATAATCATGTAGGAGATGGTTAGTTTTTGCATTTTTAGACTTATGGGGGCCCAATGATTATGTATACAAAATTTGGTTGAATTTGGTTCATAGACGTATATTTTCATTTTTTGGCCCTACACCCCCCCCCCTTCCCATTTTGGGGGGGTTAATTTTTGCATTTTTAGACTTCTGGAGGTCGATACAAAATTTGGTTGAGTTTACTCAACTGGCCTAGATTTTTAATTTTTAACCCCCCTCCACCCCCTTAATTGGGGACCGATATGCACCAAAAATCTAATCAGCTCTTAATCTCAATGCACCAAAACTTGGTGTGAAATTTGGTTTTAATATTCACACTAGTTTTTGAGCTAGCTCGTCCACAAAAATTTGGTAACACACAGACTAACACATAACGGACTAACAGAGATTTGGACAAAACAATTATTATCTCGAAAAATATAATTTTTTCGATGTTCACTTATTAGGGCTTTTTGTAGAGTGAAATGCCATGGTTTCGCTAAATTTTTTTAATCTAAATAGTTTCAGCCGTTTTTGAGATATTTCGAAAAAATGAAAGAAAAAAACCACTTTTTTCATCCACGATTACAATACTTGACTATACCCTGTATGGTAAAGTAAAAATGTGTGAGCCTCATCCACATATAACTTTAATTTTAAAACCCACTAATAGCTCATGACAAATAAAATATATCAAAATTAGTATATTGAAATTATTATTTTAAACGATATTATGGAGTCCAGGGAGCTTAAGCCCCCTGGCCAGCAACATGCCATCAAGTGTTCACTTTTGTTTCGCTTCTATTGTGCCAATTGGTCAATTCCCCTTTATTGTAACAAAAAATAAAGAAGTTTCACTTCAAAAAGAATGTTTAAATAGCAAAATCGAATTATCATCAAGTAATTTGCTAAGAATGTTTTCGAAATTGTAAGAAAAGTAAATAATCCATGGGGCGGAGAGGGTTCAGGGGTGGGGTCCGAGCTCCGGCTCTAGGAAAATTCATCGACCACAATTCATCGACGTCAATTTATCGAAAATGTCGATGAATTGCCGTCGATGAGCTGACCAATAGGGCGTCTCTATTGCCTATTTGTGAATTGCTTAGTCGATGAATTATTTTTGATGAATTATCTCGATGAATTTTCCGTATCCCCCGAGCTCCTTTTCTATCAAGAGGCCCGCCAAAGGCGGGTTTTGCTGCTAGTTTTTATATAAAATAAATTTTACTTTGCAAAAATTAAAATCAGCCACAAATATTCTTAATCCGAAACTGCATTTAAAAAAATAAAAATCAATCATTTTTCTAATAAATGATTATCATAATTTAGCCGGGGAAATTATCTTGAAATCAATAAAATTTCAATCAAAATGCAAGTCATAATAAAATAGAATCATGACATAAAAACATGACGAAAGAAGCGTGTATAAACGACTAAAATATTGTATTAAGTCATAATATTATGGTATATTATTAATGATTGATTGATTGTCTGATGTAACAAGTGGTTTTATGAGTGAAAAATTCATTTTTTTTACAATTCAAAACTTTTCTCTTTTCTCAATAAATTACTTTATATAGGTGTATCTATTTTATCATCTTATACGTAGTAGGTATTATTAAAGAATTTTATAAATTTAAATATCACAAGATAATAAATTATATATAATAAAATGGCTTTGAAAATCTACTTATAATTTATCTTTTAATGATGATAAAGAAAGAAATTATGGTTATTTCAATGATTTTTATATTGAAATTTATTCATATCAATAGAGGGAAAAATACTTTTGCCAATTCTAAGCTAATTTTCAAAGAGTTTCAAAAAATTCGTGTGGTGACCACACAAGTTGATTTATTTTATTTTCCAGTCATTTGTTAACTGTAGGGCAAACTTAATTTAAATAACATTAAAAAGACACAGATCAATTAGGCATCGTCATCATATAGCAGAGGTCGTGGAACTTTTTTAGCTATTACCCCAAAATATTTTTCCATAGGTCGTTATTACCCCTACATGAAAAGCAAAAAAAAAGCAAGAGTAAATTAAATGTATCTTATCTTTTTATATTAAACGAGCAATTCTTGTATATATTATATTTAGAATCGGTTTGTCGAAAAAGGGCTCTAACGATTTGGATGAAATTCACGGGTTAGGCGGGTTTTTGTGTTGACAATTCGATCTATCAAGGTCTCATCTTCGGATAAGTTGTTTTTGATGGGTTTTTTGTTAATTGAAATAATTATTCACAGGTGGTTGTTGGAATAAAAATTTATAATTACATTTCTTTCAATTTATTTTTAATAAAATTAATTGGTTTTTTTTATTTTAAATTCCACTAATAGATCATTACAAATGTTAATTATATATTAGAATTTGCCAATTTGATTAAATAAAGGTATTTTTCTATATAATAATTTAATAGAATATCAATTTTATTCTCTTAAAAAATCCGACAATTCTCTCCTTCTTCATGATTTAAAAGGGTCAAAATAAGGGAAGGGGTGTAAATTAGTCATGTCGGAAAATAAATATTTTAATCGTTCATATCTCGTCTTCGGAAAGTCGCAGAGCCTTGAAATTTGAAACTTAAACTATTTAGAAGCAAAAAGTTACCGAGCATCGCTTGGTGCTCCAGGCACTTATTTATTATTTATTGAATTAATTGAAATTTACATGAAAACTATCTGTAAATAAATAAAAATTCTAAACATTAACATAATTCAAACGCTTTTACCTTTAAGAAAAATGATGTTCTTTCATTTTCGCTAAAATAACTTCAAAATTAGGAGTTTTTGACATGAGCGCAATTTGAATACAATCCTCTCGGCATTCAGCCAATTTCTTGCCGGGTTTAACTGACTGCTTTTTAAAAAGAAAAAATACACCAACACTCATCATGACAAAAAATGAATAACTTTTATTTATATTTTTATATATTTTTTTTAACTTTTATTAATTTTAAGATTTTGAATTCCTGCAAAAGCTATCAAACTAACAATACTATAATAGTTTATAAAATAAAAAAAATTAAAAAATGTCCTTTTTACCCCCAATAGTTTCATTTTTACCCCATATGGGGTGATTTACCACGCTTCCCCGACCCCTGTCATATACTAGTAAGAAATTTTCTCAATTAGATTAGATTCTAAATAATTTATGACAAGAATATATGAACCTACCTTTCATGAAAAGAAGAAAATATTCATATATCCATTAAATAGACGAAGCTAATAATGGACATATAACTTTGAGGATTTGAGAAAGACACTATATAGAGAAAAATGTAGATATCTTAAAGAATCCGCATTTAACTTATTTTTAATTGAAAACATCTTATGTCTTATGTTTTATTACTTTACCATACAGGCTATGGTCAAGTATTGTAATCGTGCATGAAAAAAGTGGGTTTTTTGCTTCTTTTTTTCAAAATATCTCAAAAACGGCTGAAACTATTTTGATTAAGAAAATTGAGCTAAACCATGGTATTTCGGTCTACAAAAAAGCTCTAATAAATGAACATCGAAAAAATTATATTTTTCGAGATAATAAATGTTTTGTCAAAATGTCTGTTGGTCTGTGCGTTACCAAATTTTTGTGGACGAGCTAGCTCAAAAACTAGTGTGAATATCAAAACCAAATTTCACACGTGGTTTTGGTGCATTGAGATTAAGAGCTGATTGGAATTTGGTGCATATCGACCCAAAATTAAAGAGGGTGGGGTTAAAAATTAAAAATCTAGACCATTTGAGCAAACTCAACCAAATTTTGAATACATAATTAGAGACCCCAGAAGTCTAAAAATGCCAAATCCAAGCGCCCAAAATGGGGGGGTGTAGGGTCAAAAAATGAAAATTTAGGCCATTTACCAACCAAATGTTGTATAGTACCTATACATAATATGTGAGACGCCAGTAGACTAAAAATGCAAAAACTAACTGCTCAAAATGGAGGAGGGTTCATAAAATGAAAATCTAGGCCCTTGTACCAAACTCAACCAAATTTCGTATACATAATCAGTGAGACCCCAGAAGTCTAAAAATGCAAAAATTAACTGCTCAAAATGGCGGGGGGGGGGGGTTCATAAAATGAAAATCTAGGCCCTTGTACCAAACTCAACCAAATTTCGTATACATAATCAGTGAGACCCCAGAAGACTAAAAATGCAAAAACTAACCAACCAAAATGGGGGGTGGGGGTCAAAAAATGAAAATCTAGGCCCTTGTACCAAATTCAAACAAATTTCGTATACATAATCCGTGAACCCCCAGAATTCTAAAAATGCATAAACTAACCGCCCCCTCCCTACATGATTATAAATAATATTATTAAATATAAGTGAGGGACCAGGTTGTATGGTAAAGTCAAGTGGATGGCCACATCGGAACTTGTCAGTTTATTTTTTCATGTATTTAACAAAAAAAAAAATCAATCCGAAACAATTATAAACATAGCATCGAGATTAAGTTGAATCATCCTCCCTATCAGACGGCCCCAGGCTACGTTTTAGATTAACAATCAAATGACCATGAACCATACTCAGAAATATAACGTAAGTTTCAATATTCAATATATTTCACATGCATTTGATTAATTAACCCTCTCTATTTAATTTGACTTTGAACTTCATAATTATTTAAAACTTATTATCTAGAACCATGACCATCCTTAACATTATTTTTTATTGTTTCCTTGTACAGAGTCTGAGGAATTTTTTAATTAAAGGAGAAACGTCGCGATTGCTAATGTGTCTAGACAATATGAGATTCTTTATTGAGTCTATACTCTCTTAAACAGAGAATTTAATCTGCTTCTTGAGACTGAATTGGCAGAGAGGTTGTTGAACTGAAAATTTGTTATCTGTTTAGATCATCTAGTAGAGGGTCATATCGATACAACATCGATTTTAACGAATTGACTCGAACTACATCTATATCACTTAAAAAAGTTTTCAGAATTAAAAGCCCAAATTTCGTAAATATTGGGTGTGTTTTTTTAAAGGTTCATAACTTTAAATCTTATCTTATTATATTAAACGAGCAAAGTTTGTATATATAAAACGGCTCTAACGATTTGGATGAAATTCACGGGTTAGGAGGGTTTTATGTTGGACATTCCGATTTGTCACGGTCTCATCTTCGGCTAAGTTGTTTTTGATGGGTTTTTTGTTAATTGAAACAATTATTCACAGGTGGTTGTCTCGATAAAAATGTTTATTTACATTTTTATTTAATTTCCTTTTAATAAATAATTGGTTTTTTAATTTTATATCCCACAATAAGATTATTACAATTATTATTATATATTAAAAATTGGGCAATTTTATTGATTAAAAATCGAGCTTTAAATCCCACAAATATTAATTTGACAATTTAATTGATGAACTCAAAAATTGTTATTTAATTAAAAAAAATAATTATACCGTATTTATTTATATACCATACCTATATACACATAATCTGTGGGCCACTGAAAGCTAGAAATTCAAAAACTGGGTGGGTGGGCGGGGATAGATATGGGGGTTCAGTGGTGGGGGTTCGTAGGAGGAGTGGGGGTGTAGGTGTGGGGTGGGGTGGGAGGGTGCAGGAGGTTGGGTGAATTAATGGGGGGTTTCGGGGATTAATATATAGCTATTAACTGAATCAAAAATTTACCGAGCATCGCTCGGTGGCTAGGTACATTAAATTAGACAAAGAAAAATATTTTTAATATTAATGAAACTGGCTTTATTGAAAAGATAATTTTATGCCATTAATGTTTGCATACCATCCTTGTTAAGGTTTTGACCAGGTTTCCTTAACAACTTATGGCAAATCTCGGGGTGGCTAATGCGTCGTTTGCTCCTGGTATCGGGTTTTTGCGCGGAATTATTTAAATTACGTTTTGTCTTTTGATGGAAATCATTGATCATGTTATTTGTTAATGAGCATAAATTTCTATTTTTTTTCTTTTTTCTTGTTTGTTAATTGTTAATTTCTTTTAATTGATTTGTATTTATGTTTATTAATTTGTGTAGTTAATTTGTATTGATGTTTTGTTGACCTAGCCACCGAGCTTAAGTTTCGAATTTCGTAGATCTGAGACTTATGGTTGAGGAAACGCAGAGGGGGTTCATACGTACATACGTAACAGGTCATTCAATAAGTCCGTAGGATAAGTAAAAAAAAAATTTTTGATAAAACTCGATCTTATTATTCAACAGAGTTGCCTTCAAGGGCGATACAACGAGTATAGCGATTTTCCAACTTTTCGATACCACTTTTATAGTACGATTTCTCTTTCTCGTCAAAATAGACCTCAGTTTCAGCGATTACTTCATCATTGGACTTTTTTTGGAATCTGGTGTGTAATAGTGAAGCCATGTCTCATCCATTGTCACATATCGACGATAGAATTCCATTTTATTGGGGTTTAACAGCTCCAAACACTCCTCTGAAGCATCGATTCGTTGTTGTTTTTGGTCGACTGTGAGCTCACGCGGCACCCACTTTGCACAGAGCTTTCGCATACCCAAATGTTCGTGTAAAATGGTAAAAACACTACCATCTGATATCTTTACAATGTCAGCTAGCTCGTGCACCTTCAATTTGCGATCGTTCATAACCAATTTGTGGATTTTTTTTATGTTTTCTGGAATAACAGCCTCTTTTGGGCGTTCACTGCGCTCTGCATCATTTGTGCTGGTACGACCACGTTTAAATTCAGCAATCCACTTCTCTACCATTTGTCTCGATGGAGCAGAGTTCGGATAATGTTTATCAAGCCATTGTTTGGTTTCCACTGTATTTTTTTTCATCAAAAAGCAATGCTTTATTAAAACTCGAAATTCACTTTTTTTTCAATAACAAAAGTTGCTTCACGCAAAATGCTATAACTCACGAATCAATAGTAAGATTGCTGTCAAATTTATACACGTATCGTATGAAGGTTGGTATTAAATAAAAAGCATATGGAAAAATTATAGTAACGCCATCTATGTGTCATCCTACGAACTTATTGAATGACCTAATACTAACCAAAGGTTTTTGGACCCCTTTTTGGCCTCTGGGGACCTCAATTTCCGGTTTTATGTCCTAAATCCAACTATTAAGGACAACGATTCCTTCCACCTAGAAGTTACAAAATGAAATTAACTTTTTTCATCTCTGAGATACAAGCTCTCAAAGAGTCAGGACCCAAACTGGCCATCGCAATACTCTCCCATTATATTCTATAGAATATAAATGTGAAAGTAATTAAGTTCATGTTTTTTTTTTATTTTACTGTATCCTTAATTTTTCAAGAATGGGGCTTTATTATCCCCCAGCTCAGGCCCACCAATAATCTAGATCCAATTATATAGGTGAATTATTACTTTTTACAACATGTTTATTATTCGCAAGAGATGGAAAATATATCCAGGAAAATTCTCAAAAATATCAACATCAGAGTTCCAATAATACCCCCTTTAATAAAACAAATGTTAAGTTAATTTAAGTTGAATGTTCTCCGTAGCTTTAATATTTCGCATTCCTAGCCGTAGCCAGCCGCATGATGAAACGATCATTCAAATGATGAGTGTTACTTTATCTTAAGTATCGATTTTTTATCTTTAGGTCTATATTCATTCGTCGATAATTCTTATCCAATGCCATTGCGGGTCTAAAGACCTTTTGATAATACCTTTTTATCAAATATAAAATATTCAGGTGAATAAATAAAAGTCTCATGAAAATTGAATCAAATAAATTTAGATCGTTTGAAATATGGAATTTTATTATTATTTAGTTTCGTAAAAATGCTAGTTAAAAAAAAAATTAGACTATCGAAATAATTTAGTAATCAATTCAAAAATAGTATTGATATTATATAATTACATTACAAAGAAAGATTTACTTTATTGAGCATGGTTTGAAGTCTTAATGTAAATGTGAGCTGTCAATTTATTTTATACTATATTTAATACTATTTAGGGCAGGGCCGTCTTCATATAGTATGAGGCCCCAGGTATACCTAGATGGGGCCCCTAGTAAAACTAGCTCTGCACTAGTCAATTTTATTAGTCTCTCGCTGGGTGTGTATGCATGTGTGTGAGGTAGATGGGTTTAGAGCAGTGGTTCCCAACCTGGGGGCGATTTGGGTTATCAGGCGGGGGATAAATAAGTGAGGGGCGATTGGGGGGGCGATGAGTACCTATTCAAAGGGGGGAGGGGGAATTAAAATACACTCACTTGCAAAGAAATGGAATCACTTCTCTTGCGAGTTGTTAAATGTAATTTTCATTCTCAAATATAAATAATGTTATATTAATAATAAATTACAAAGAAACATACTATTGTGAACGCGGCATTTAGAGTATTTTTTTCTTGATAATAATATACTTATTTTTAATGATAATATTTTGGAGTTAGCATGTCCTTTGATGCTGGAACATGCCTTATTTGACAATAGGATGGTGGGACTTTACAATTCGCACTTTTTGAACCTCAATAAATTTAATTTAGGTTTTTCATATTTTGGGTTAAGAGGGTTAAAAGGAAACATCAGATGTCAATAATAAATTCATTGATTGGGGGTTTTCTAAATTTCGAATTTGCGTGGGAATTTTCCAAGAGAGTAATTTCTAGAAAATAGGCAGGCTTCAATATTTTGAACGCCCTGGTGATTAAGGATCCAACCAATAAGAAGGTTTTGGGGAATTTCCACTCAAAAAGTCTATCAATTTTCAAGACACAAGCAAGTCAGTTTTTAAGTCAGTAGAAGTTCATGCACTATGGATTCAAAGAAGAAGTGTCGTCAATACTCAGCTAAAATAATACAACTGCTTTATTATTTACACTTTACTTCAAATTAAAATTAGCCACAATGAAAATGAAAAGGGGGCGATAGGTGTTAGTCAACCTCCAGAAAGGGGCGATGGGCCACAAAAGGTTGGGAATCACTGGTTTAGAGTTTAGGTTCGGTTGATAAATTTCATATCAGCCTCTCGCTGTGTATGAGGTTCTGAAGGTTTGGGGACTTACGGTTAATTGTTGAAAGTTTCGGCAACTCATTAGGTGTGGACTTAGTGGGGGCCCCTAACATGCCTGGGGCCCTAGGCCTATTAGCATTGGCATAGTTAGAGAATTTTCCTTGGGGGGGGGGGCAGCCGCAGTGGCGGCTCTAGGGTTGAGCGAGGTGTGGCGACCGCCCAACCATATTTTTGTTGAAATACTGCAATTTTTGCAAAAAATCACAGATTTTCCTTCATAAAATTAAAATTACTGATCCTAGGAACTTGATTCCTATCTCATTCTGTAGGAAATCTTATTAACTTGAACGTTTACTTGGACCACTTTTTTGATAAAACTTTTAGATTTATAGATATCCAGCATTTTTCATGACGCAAGAGGATTAGGATCATGTCCGGAAAATGTAGGATATCTATAAATCCAAGAGATTATGTATACAAAATTTGGGTGAGTTTAGTAAATGGCCAAGATTTTCATTTTTTGATCCCCCCCCCACACCTAACACATTTTGGGCTGATAGTTTTTGTGGAGTCCACTGATTATGTATACAAAATTTAGTTGACTTTGGTATATGGCCAAGATTTTCATTTTTTGACCCTACACCCCCTTCCCATTTTAGGCGGTTAGTTTTGGCATTTTTAGACTTCTGGGGGTCCACTGATTATGTATACAAAATTTGGTTGAGTTTGCTCAAACGGCCTAGATTTTTAATTTTTAACCCCCCTCCACCCCCACCCTTAATTTTGGGTCGATATGCACCAAAATCTAATCAGCTCTTAATCTCAATTGACCAAAACTACGTGTGAAATTTAGTTTCGATATTCACACTAGTTTTTGAACTAGGTCGTCCACAAAAATTTGGCAACACACAGACTAACTAACAGACAAACAGACAAACAGACATTTTGACAAAACAATTATTATCTCGAAAAATATAATTTTTTCGATGTTCACTTATTAGAGCTTTTTTGTAGAGCGAAATGCCATGGTTTCGCTCAAATTTTTTTAATCAAAATAGTTTCAGCCGTTTTTTAGATATTTCGAAAAAAAGAAGGAAAAACCCTTTTTCATGCACGATTACAATACTTGACCATACCCCCGTATGGTAAAGTAAAAAGATCGTTGTTTTGTTGGACTAAATAGGGTTAATATTATATTCACAAAAGTGAAATATATTTAATTTATCCTTCTTATTAGAATGGAAAAAAAGTTGAAATAACAGTATAGTGATTCTCATAGTTTTTAGTCCATAAATCCCATCGTTTTTGTGTGTATATGGAGGATATCTAATACAAAGTTAAATGAAATTTAAAACTTAAGCTAGGAATCTGTTCAGCGGAATTGTGATCTGAATTGGTTCATTTAAACTATCCTTATTTACCTGAGATTTATTACAAAAAATTCTCACTCATGAAACTACCTGGATTAGTCATTTTCAATGAGAATATTTCAAAATTCAAAGTATAAAATCATGTGTTACATTTGAATATTATATTGTTAAGTGAGAGTCATTTGATGACCATAAGACTCATTTGTTTATTTTAATAAACTAAAATAAATTTGGATGAAATAATATCCAAGAGTTTCTAGACTATGCAGTTTTTAAATAAAAAAATGTATAATAGGGTCAGGCTGGGCGAGTGATTATAGAGCATGCCTTCTAATCAAGCTAGCTCGAGTTCAAGCCCGACTCGCTGCAAATATTTGACCAGCTATAATCTGATTCCTTCAGGGGAAGGCAATGGGAAATCACCCCTGTGAAAAATCTCCCCCAGGAAAATTACAATGGAGAGGATACTCTCCAGAGTAATCCCCAACGCTCGGAATCGAAGAAGGAGATAATATAGGTTTTTAACTTCAAATTCGGACTTTTCCATATCAAATTCAGGATTTTAAAAATCAAAATCAGACCTTTTCAAATCAAATTCAGAATTTATTAATAAACAGTTGAAAAAATAGAAAAAAGATATAGTTAAGAAAAAGTTTTAATTTGAATTAACTCTCAGGAAAGGTTTTCAGATAAAAAGCTAAAATTTGGTCCATTGTAAGATATTTCCGTACCAATTTTCAGCTCATTAGCTAAAACTATTCTAAAATGACAATTTATATTCTCGGGAAAGGTTTTCAAGTAAAAAGCAAAAATGTGGTGCATTGTAAGATATTTGCGTACCAATCTTCAGCTCATTAACTAAAACCTTTCAAGATTTGCATCTTGTACTCTCAGGAAACGTTTTCAGGTAAAAAGCTATAATTCAATATGTAAAATATGCATGGTTTTATGAAAATCCTGAATTTGATTTGAAAAAGTCTGATTTTGATTTTTAAAATCCTGAATTTGATATGGAAAAGTTCGCAATTGATTTTTAAAATCCTGAATTTGATATGGAAAAGTCCGCATTTGATTTTTAAATCCTGAATTTGATATGGAAAAGTTCGCAAATGATTTTTTAAATTCTGAATTTGATATGGAAAAGTCCGCAATTGATTTTTAAAATCCTGAATTTGATATGGAAAAGTCCGCAATTGATTTTTAAATCCTGAATTTGATATGGAAAAGTTCGCAAATGATTTTTAAAATTCTGAATTTGATATGGAAAAGTCCGCAATTGATTTTTAAAATCCTGAATTTGATATGGAAAAGTCGCAATTTGATTTTTTAAATCCTGAATTTGATTTGAAAAAGTCTGATTTTGATTTTTAAAATCCTGAATTTGATATGGAAAAGTCCGCAATTGATTTTTAAAATCCTGAATTTGATATGGAAAAGTCCGCATTTGATTTTTAAATCCTGAATTTGATATGGAAAAGTTCGCAAATGATTTTTAAATTCTGAATTTGATATGGAAAAGTCCGCAATTGATTTTTAAAATCCTGAATTTGATATGGAAAAGTCCGCAATTGATTTTTAAAATCCTGAATTTGATATGGAAAAGTTCGCAAATGATTTTTAAAATTCTGAATTTGATATGGAAAAGTCCGCAATTGATTTTTAAAATCCTGAATTTGATATGGAAAAGTCCGCAATTGATTTTTAAATCCTGAATTTGATATGGAAAAGTCCGAAAATGATTTTTAAAATTCTGAATTTGATATGAAAAAGTCCGCAATTGATTTTTAAAATCCTGAATTTGATATGAAAAAGTCCGCATTTGATTTTTAAATCCTGAATTTGATATGGAAAAGTTCGCAAATGATTTTTAAAATTCTGAATTTGATATGGAAAAGTCCGCAATTGATTTTTAAAATCCTGAATTTGATATGGAAAAGTCCGCAATTGATTTTTAAATCGTGAATTTGATATGGAAAAGTCCGAAAATGATTTTTAAAATTCTGAATTTGATATGAAAAAGTCCGCAATTGATTTTTAAAATCCTGAATTTGATATGGCAAACTCTAGGTTTAGGTCTAAGTTTAAATCCTAAATTTGGTATGGAAAAGTCCGAATTTGAAGTTAAAAACCTATACATGTAATTAATTCTAAAATTTTGTAAATAAATTCTAACAT
The DNA here is from genome assembly GCA_024734495.1 of Forficula auricularia. Lineage (NCBI taxonomy): Eukaryota > Metazoa > Arthropoda > Insecta > Dermaptera > Forficulidae > Forficula > Forficula auricularia. The sequence continues at coordinate 2,157,014 of JALMQS010000069.1, read as the reverse complement.
GATAGAGAGGAAAATCTAACGAATTATTCATTAATTAATATATGTAAAATAATGGTTTTGGTAGAAAATACAATATTTTTTATTATTTTCTTAGCTTTGAGTAACAATCAAAAGTGCGTTATGTTCAAAATCAAAAATATAGTTCTCAAGAGACTATATTTACAATGTTGAACAGTCAACAGTAGGCTACAAGAGTGTAATCGATACTACTAATAAAACAATAACTCTGGCAATATAAGTAAATGTAATATCTGAGCATTGTTAATTTCACCCATTTGGTTGTCAATATACGTATATATAATATAAATCATATCGGTATAAATTATTTATCTTTCTCAATAACAATACTCTGATATTTTGTTTGTATTTAATAGATTATACATCTTCAACTCTTTATTTTAATATAATATAAAGTATATATATTTATATACAATATTTAATATTTTCCGGATAAGAAAAAAGTTTGAATTAAAAAGCGTTTGTGTTTTGAGATTTTGTTTTTGACAAACTCCTGATATATTTATTTTGCAATTAGATCAGATTATCCAATTTTCTTCAGAGTCTGATAATGATTGTAATTTTATTGATAATATATATATGTAAAGTAGGATGCGGTAGGAACAGTTTATATTTTAGGGGCTTATACCATTGGTTTATGTTGAGTAAAACAATTCATTGCGTGCCCTATAACTTATTTAAATGTGAATTAGCTGAGTTTCTTCGAAGTCACCATTACAGTCCAGAGACGAAGCAGCAGCCCAAAATCTTTGTTTTCTTTGTCAGGCCGAGAACATTTCAAACCATCCTCGTATAATCCACCCCATAATCCGAATATTCACAAAGTGTTTTTTCCAAAATAGTTTATAGTATGAAAAAAAATTGCAGAAGCTTTTATAGAATATTTTATAATCTATTAATATGATAATAGTTATTTTTATTATATAACCAATAGATAACAAGATATTACAATACCAAAAACAAATAAGCTGACGTGCTCTGATGTGGCCATCCACTTGATTTTACCATACAACCTGGCCCCTAAAATTATTTATAATCATGTAGGAGGGGGTTAGTTTTTGCATTTTTATACTTCTGGTGTCCCACTGATTATGTATACAAAATTTGGTTGAGTTTGGTAAATGGCCAAGATTTTCATTTTTTGACCCTACACCCCCCACCCCCCATTTTGGGCGGTTAGTTTTTGCATTTTGAGACTTCTGAGGGTCCACTGATTATGTATACAAAATTTGGTTGAGTTTGCTCAAATGGCCTGGATTTTTAATTTTTAACCCCCCTCCTCCAGCCCCCTTAATTTTGGGTCGATATGCACCAAAATCTAATCAGCTCTTAATCTCAATTGACCAAAACTACTTGTGAAATTTCGTTTCGATATTCACACTAGTTTTTGAGCTAGCTCGTCCACAAAAATTTGGTAACGCACAGACTAACTAACAGACATTTTGGCAAAAAAATATAATTTTTTCGATGTTCACTTATTAGAGCTTTTTTGTAGAGCCAAATTCCATGGTTTCGCTAAATTTTTTTTTATCAAAATAGTTTCAGCCGTTTTTGAGATATTTCGAAAAAAAGAAGGAATAAAAACCATTTTTTTCATACACGATTACAATACTTGTATTGTAAAGTAATAGTGGCTCTATCTAGGAAACTATATGAAAATTTTTACTTTACATTGACCATACTATCATCTCCTAAAATATTTACTATTTCTCCTGAATAGCTTAGTATATATATCTTATCAACATTTATTGTTATTTCTCTCACTATTATAAGTCTTTTAGATTCTTTGGATTAAAAAAAGTTTTCAAGATCATCTTTACCTGACCTATTATATTATGAATTCGCTCTTATATTTTCTCATTTTATTTAATAATAGCACCTCTACTAGAAGTAGATCAATAGAGTGGACTTGAGATATAAGCCCAATCTTCCTAACAATTTTTTATTACAGGCACCTTACATTAAAGCTGTGGTTCTTAACCTTATCCGTTTCATTACCTCTGTGACCAGGCAAGCCATGTGACTTTACCCTTGTTAAAAAAATAACCATCTTCGCCTCGCCCCGCAACAGAAAAATTGAATCGGTTATTACACCCTTTAAGTAAGTTAAGGTGAATAGCCCTAGGTTAGGGAACCACTTAACAAAGGCACCTCATTATAAATACAAGTATTAAAAAACACAAATCTTTAAAAAAATAAGCTGACGTGTTCTGATGTGGCCATCCACTTGACTTTATCATACAACCTGGCCCCTCACTAATATTTCATATTTAATAAAATTATTTATAATCATCTAGGGGAGGGGGGTTAGTTTTTCGATTTTTAGACTCCTGGGGGCCCACTGATTATGTATACAAAATTTGGTTGAGTTTGGTACTAGATCCAAGATTTTCATTTTTTGACCCAAAACCCCCCCCCCCCCCCCCTTTTGGCCGGTTAGTTTTTGCATTTTTAGACTTCTGGGGTCTCATCACTGATTATGTACACAAAATTTGGTTGAGTTTGGTAAATGGCCAAGATTTTCATTTTTTTTACCCTACACCCCCCCCCCCATTTTGGGAGGTTAGTTTTTGCATTTTTAGACTTCTGGTGTCCCACTGATTATGTATACAAAATTTGGTTTAGTTTGCTCTAAGTTTTTTAATTTTTAACCCCCTTAATTTTGGGTCGATATGCACCAGCTCTTAATCTCAATGGACCAAAACTACGTGTGAAATTTGGTTTCGATATTCACACTAGTTTTTGAGCTAGGTCGTCCACAAAAATTTGGTAACGCACAGACTAACTAACAGACAAACAGACAGACTAACAGACATTTTGACAAAACAATTATTATCTCGAAAAATATAATTTTTTCGATGTTCACTTATTAGAGCTTTTTTGTAGAGCGAAATGCCATGGTTTCGCTCAATTTTTTTAATCAAAATAGTTTCAGCCGTTTTTTGAGATATTTCGAAAAAAAGAAGGAAAAAAAACACTTTTTTCATTCACGATTACAATACTTGGCTATACCCTCCCTGTATGGTAAAGTAACAATCAAGAACACGTTTATTAGAAACCAAACGTTTCGGGAGAATTTCTCCCTTTTTTCAATGGTAAATTTTGAAAAGAAAAGAAAAAAGTTGCTTCCTCTAAAATTAAGTAACCAACACTAAGATATTAAATATTTTTATAAAGACAATTGTATATATTGTCACCAAGACATAATATCTTAGTGTTGGTTTTCTAAATTTTAGGAGAAGCACTTTTTCTTTACAAATTTACCTATTGAAAAAGGGAAAATTCTCTCGAAACGTCTAGTCTCGAATAAACGTGTTCTTGATTGTTTTTTTAAAGATTTGTATTTTTTTAATATTTAATATACAATCAATATTTTTTTTTTTTATAAATACAAGGATAGACAAGGAGAAACCACCTAGTATAAACATTCCAGGATATTATTATGATGTCAACACTTTTTAATTGTAATTACCAATGCTTGAAAGAACAAAAAGAAGAGCTAAAAAGCGTTATGTGATATTGAAAATATTTTTTGTAACAATAATTATCAGAATCTGAAAACTTGAAAAACATCAACTACAAAACATGTTCATTATTTTGAGTATTTTCGAATTTTTACTCTGATAGAAGCTCATATGGTTCAAAATAAATAAAAAAAAAATATCCCCCAAGTTTCAAGTCTCTATCTCAATTACAACCTGTGCCCCACAGCGATGCAAGTTTTCTATCTAAATAACATGGGGTTTTTGTCATTGAACCATCAATTCTTTATTCCGCCCAAATCAATTGTTCAAAAAATTTGAAACTCTGTAGACTTTATCCTTATAATAGTAGCGATCCTTCAGAATTTTTACAGATTTTTAACTATTATAATTTTGGAGTTAAAGCTAGATAAAACACTGCTATATCTAAGGGCCGGTTGTATGTCGCAAAGTAAATGCTTTCCACCACTAACAAACGGTAGATGGCAAATGGAGGGACTGGGATGGCCAATCAGATCTCTCTCTCTCTCTCTCATCTGATTGGCCATCCCAGTCCCTCCATTCCATCTACCGTTTGTTAGTGGTAAAAACATTTACTTTGCGACGCTTCTAACCGGCTCTATAGATATAGCAGTATTTTATCTAGCTTTAATTCCAAAATTATAATAGTTAAAAATCTGTAAAAATTCTGAAGGATCGCTACTATTATAAGGATAAAGTCTAGAGAGTTTCAAATTTTTTGAACGATTGATTTGTCCGGAATAAAAAATTGATCGTTCAATGCCAAAAACCCCATGGGAAACTTGCATCGCTGTGCGGCACAGGCTAAAATTGAGATAGAGACCTGAAACTTGGGGGGAGGGGGGTATTTTTTTATTTGTTTTGAACCATATGAGCCTCCCTCAGCGTAAAAATTCGAAAATTCCCAAAATAAGGACCACCCTAATGTTCATATCCTGATTATGAATCAATCTAATTCACAAAATGAATATTTTGAGTTTAGTACAAAAACTTTTTTTTAGAAAGTTATACAGGGTGGGGCAAAAGTAATCATCCTATTGGAAAACGCTATAAAAAAAGTAATTACCGGATGTTCCTTTTGCTGTATTTTTTTTTTAATGAAAAACTTTGGTTCTGCTTGTGAAATTTGTTTATTTATTTAATCCATTAGAATTCATTCCATCAAGTCGAGAAAAGTGGCCGCCACCAGTGTCGATGACCATACGGGCCCGTTTTATGGCATTTTCCATCACTCCCGCCAGAACTTGGGGCGACACGTTCTCGCATTCCTTAATGGCGTCGGGGTCACCAATCTGTGGGTGTCCCTCTCAAATGATCAGACCATCCGATCCTAAATCGAAGTGGTTTGCCGAGAATACTCTTCAAGGCGGTCCAAGCATTTGCCCGGGTCCACATGAAATTGTCAGGGAAAGAAGAGTGACCGATCTGCACCAGTCTGATTTACCTATGATATTCTCAAAGGCACTTTTACTTTCCCTTTGGTACTTTAAAATGAATAAACGACTTTTGTTAAATACACAATTCTTTTAGTTCATCAGACAAAGAAACAAAGGGAAAGTAAGGAGTGCTTTGACAATATCATAGGTAAATCAGACTAGTGCAAATTAATCACTCTTCTTTCTCTGACAATTTCATGTGGACCCAATGCTCTCGGACCGCACCTTAAGTATTCTAGGCAAACCACTTCGATTTAGGATCGGGGGGTCTGATCATTTGAGACAGTTTACCCGCAAATTGGTGACCGCCGACGCCACTAAGAGAATATTCGCCAGGAATGCGAGAACCTGGTCTCTACCGAAGTTCTGGCAAGAGTGATGTAAAATGCCACAAAACGGGACCGTATGGTCATTAACTCTGGTGGCGGCCACTTGGCTCGAGTTGATGGAATAAATTCTAATGGATTAAATAAACAAATTTCACAAGCAGAACCAAAGTTTTTCATAAAAAAATAAAAAATACAGCAAAAGAACATCGGGTGATTACTTTTGCCCCACCCTGTAGAATAACAAATGGAAAAAAAAATAATAAAATATTTTCAAGCTTTTCACTTAGATATTATTTTAAATCTCAATCTAATATTTCAAAAAAAAAAAAAAAAAAAAAAAGAAATCAACATGATATGTATATTAATTAAATATATATTTAAGGAAATCTTTGCATTAATTAAGATAAGAATTAAGTGAAATGAGTAAGAATGAAAATTTCTATTTATATACAAACTTTATACACTACTTATATTTTAATTTCATTTTTCAGGAAGAATCAGATTAGCAGAAGAACAAGAAGTTCTCTTTTATCTAAAATAATATCAGTGATGATGTTTTCTTAATCCATATATATATTTAAAATCCTTTGCAAAAGTTACCGCACATAATCAGTCACACTTTCAGGTAGAAAAGGGTTTTATTACATATACGACCTTTTTCTAATTAAAAGGGATACTTGATAAGTATAATACAGGTTATATGGGTACATGATTTGTTAACAATCTCTAAAAGGGCTGCAAAAACTTTTGCTAAGGATGATATTGATATATATAAATATATTAGTATAAATGTCTTGTTACAATTAACAGTGACTTACGTATTTGTCAAATCGGTCATTTACGGCTCGTGTGCTTGGATGGGCCTAAGAGACCTTTTTTCTTAAAAGAAGAATCAATAAGGTCGCTACACCACTAAGCCTAAACATGAATACGATTATCATGTAGGTATGCAATGAATAATTAAATATTTATGTATAAGAAATAGAATAAATGAATTCAAGAATAGAAAATACGACTTTATAAAAAAAAATCCATTGGATATTAAATAAAATTTAGAATTAATTATCAAGCCTTAGAAATATACATAGTTTTTCCAAATAATATTGTTTCTATTAATTAAAAGTACCTGGAGCACCGGGCGATGCTCGGTAACTTTTTGCTTCAGTCAAAAGCTGTATATTTATATTATTTTTAATTTAAAATTCAGGTAAAAAGGTAAAACTTTAAAAACCGAGAAGATAGAATAGGTACTGGACTGGCTAATTGGGCATTTTCCCGAAAACAATTAAATAAAAAAAATAATTAAAATTTCCTAATTTTAACATATAATAATATTTGTTATAAAATATTAGTGGGTTTTAAAATTAATTAAAAAGCCAATTAATAAATAAAAGATAATTGAAAAAAATGTAAACAAACTTTTTTATTGACATTTTCATTTGTCAATAATTACTTTAATTAAGAAAAAGTCAATTAAAATGAATTTTGATAAGGTCCAAACCTAGCCAGATCGCTTTCTCATCCTCAAAACTTCTTAATAGAGTTTGTTTCATCAAAATCGTTAGAGCCGTTTTCAAAATAGAAAAAAGATACAAATATATAAATATACAATTTTTGCTCGTTTAATAAGAGTAGATAATAAATAGGTACAATTGTTTTATAAAAATCATCGTTTAATCTAACTTTGAACGTTTCGAGAACGATGTTCCTTTTACCAATGAAAAAATTTAAAGTGGTCTTAAATATAAAATGAATGAAAAATGAGCTGACGTGTTCTGATGTGGCCATCCACTTGACTTTACCATTCAATCTGGCCTCTAAAATTATTTATAATTATGTAGGGGGAGGGGGGTTAGTTTTTGCAGTTTTAGACTTCTGGGGGTCCACTGATTATGTATACAAAATTTGGTTGAGTTTGCTCAAACGTCCTAGATTTTTAATTTTTAACCCCCTCTCCTCCCTCCTTAATTTTGGGTCGATATGCACCAAAATCTAATCAGATCTTAATCTCAATGGACCAAAACTACATGTGAAATTTGGTTTTGATATTCACACTAGTTTTTGAGCTAGCTCGTCCACAAAAATTTGGTAACGCACAACCGGACAACCAGACAGACTAACAGACATTTTGACAAAACAATTATTATCTCGAAAAATGCCATTTTTTCTATGTTCACTTATTAGAGCTTCTTTGTAGAGCGAAATGACATGGTTTCGCTCAATTTTTTTAATCAAAATAGTTTCAGCCGTTTTTGAGATATTTCGAAAAAAAGAAGAAAAAAAACCACTTTTTTCATGCACGATTACAATACTTGACCATACCCTGTATGTAATTTCTTTAGCCCTAGATGTTATTGAAATAATTTAAATTTCCTAATTTTAATAAATTTTATTTGTCATGAAATATTAGTGGGTTTTAAAAAAATTATTTCCCCTCTATTGAGTCATTTCCCCTTTATTGTAACAAAAAAAATCAAAAATATACGTCGCTAAAGAAGTTTCACTTCAAAAATGAAAACTTTCTCAAGACTTGGTACGATTTCGCTTTTATGATTTTTTGTTAGAGAATAGTTTGAGCCTAAAGGTTGAATCTTGGCTGAGAGATGTAGTTTATTAACACAAATGTGTGTCAAATTTCAGCTCATTAGTTACAACTCGTTCACTAGAGCTCACATAGACAATTGGATTTTTTCTGATTTTTCACATTTTTGAACCCAAAGTTCTGAAGGTAATTGGTTTTGGAAATATAATCATCTTTTCACCTGAAGAAACTTTGTAGTTTTCGTTCTTGAATTAACATGGGTATCGAGTATAAGGTACAAGTTCCGATCTAGCTCTTGGCAAAAATAATTTTAGGCACTTTTATATTTCATAATACCTAATTCAAACATGTATTACATAGTTTTTTAAAGATTTTTCAAAAAGTTCCACATTTTTAAGCACGATAAGCTTCGCCCGAACTCTGGAGCGTACTAAGATTTAAAATATATATTTAAAGCAAAAAATAAGTATCTCTTTTTGAAAATAAGATGAAATTTTTTCAAAAATACAACTCGCGTTAACAAAGGAATTTTTAATCTGATAATGCAATATAAATCAAAGAATTTAAGACCTTAAAAACTAAATTCTTTTTAAATTTTACCATTTACAATTTTTTCATAAACTGAAAGAACATTGTTCCCAAAATGTTTGTAGTTAACTAACACGAACTTAATTGTTTTTATAATAATAATTGAATTTAATATTTTACAAGTGTTTTATATATTCTGTAATAGAATTTTAGTATTTCAAAAGCCCATTTTCGTAGATAGTAAATTGTTAAGAATATATTATCAAGTGTTTTTAAATTTTAAATGTGCCACATTAAGTGTTTTTAATAATTTTTCAAAACCATTTGCCAAAAAATGTGAAGCAAATCAATTTAAAATGAACTAATTTTTCATTAATCCTTTACTCAATCTTTACCACAACGTTAATTTAAATAAAAAACATATTTTCGGGTTTTTACTAAGCTATTCTTGAGTAGAGAAATTTTACATTAGTGAACATTTTCAAAATTATCATATATAGCAAATAATTTTATAATTATTTATATTTATATCATACAACTTTGCTATAAGATTTTGAAGATGTTCACTTCTCTATTTAACTAAAATATCTCTACGTTTTTTTGGTTTCGTAAAAATCTGAAATATGTACCATTGTTTTAAAAAATATTATTAAATTAACGTTCTGACAAAGATTGAGTAAAGAATAATGAAAAATAGATTTATTTTGTTTTACTAAGTGCATCAATCATGAATAAAATAATAATGGATGCAAATTAATGCATGTATCATTTAAATATTGCTTGCTACAAATATTTGCACAAAAATAAAGTGAATTAAATGAATAAATTATTATCTTGGTGGTGCTGAGGATTCTTATAGGTGTTTAATGAAAGGCTTATCCTTCAGCAGTTTTTTAATTTTAAATGATGTTTTTTTAATTTATCCAAATATTTTGGAAATTTTGTACAATATTGCTTCTTAAGTGTACATTTTTTGTGGAAATAATATGTGCGTGCAAAAGTTCGTGCGGAGTTTCAATAGATGGAGTTATGAGCGTCGTAAATAATTGTCATTAATGCCTACTTCTACATATTATATATCCTTGGAAAGGTGACGTCTTCAGCTTTCATTTAAAAAAATCATTTGTTTTCATACAAACAAATATCACTTTAAAAATTTGTTGATAAAAGAAACGTTGGAAAAAGATTATAGAAAACGATGGAGAATATATCATTGATTGAATAAAGATTTTTCTTTGCCTAATCGCTGTGTGACTTTTACTCACAAACTCCGCACGAACTTTCGCACGCACCCAATACAATAATAAAATGTTAGGTTTGGTTAGAGATTAAATTAAGTTAAAATTTTTTTTTAATATATTATATCTTGTGATGTTTGTTATATATTACCTCCCTCAAAAAATTATTGGTAGATTTTTTTGAGGGCTGAATTAAAAATGACAATGCCCTCTGTTCGAATTTTTGAAGACCGAGCAAATACGGTAATATAAATATAACAAACATCACAACATATAATATATTTAAAAAAATTCTTTAACTTAATTTAATGTATAACCATAACTAACATTATATTATTATTAGGGCTGGATATCTTTTACAGAGTGCCTCGCCCTGGTTTGAGACGATTCGAGAGTTTTTGCTCGGAGCGACCCAGAGTGCTATCGCCGATTGCCAAATGCTAATAATAATGACCACCTTATTGATTTCTTCTGGAGAGATGGCCCAGCCCAACCCTTTTTTTAGCGTTGATCTATTTATTTAATATTTTACCCAGTAGTCTATATTCCCAGTCAAATATTTATTTTTCTTAACCATGGCGGTCTCCTACCTATTTATTTATTTATTTTTTATTCCTTGACTACGGCAACTTCCTATCTACTTATTTATTTAACTGTTTTTTAAATTATTTATTTTTAAATAATTTAACAACAATTTCTTCAAACCCAGTGACATATTCTAACTATTTATTTTTTGTTTTATTTATTTGATTATTTTTTTTTTAATGATATTGATGTGGGAAGGAGATACACCAAAAGGTGCATCCCCTAAAGGCCTGTATGGGATGGCCCCTCCATCGTGAAAAGAACAAAGTAGAAGGAAAGAAGCCGGGATCACAAGCCAAATCTCAGAAAGTTAGATACAATCCAATTTACAAAGTTTTTTAAGGGCTTCGAACAGTGGTAAATTCTCCGATCGATAAATTAGGTTAAATTTATATCTCATTTAATTTTTTTTCCAGACCCTATACTTACAGAAAAAATGTCTAGGTATAGCCGGGAATCGAACCCGAGACCTCCGGGTTGCCAGCCAGATATGGTAACCACTACCCAGTGTATTTATTTTTATTGTTTGGACGACATGCGGTATTCCCCCTTTTTTTTGTTATTATTTTATTCTTGGTCGCAGCATACTAAGGTTTCACACCGTTCTGCTGTGGCCACACCCTGAGCCACTCAACCGGATCCTGAGTTGTAGGATCGGAGGGCTATAAGGGGAGATGTGGAGGCCCTTTAAACATTCTATTATTGTATTTGAACAAAAAAGATCCACTGAAGAAGGAATATTGTAGGTACAAAATTTCCGAAATATTTGGAAAAATTAAAAAAAAAAAACACCATTTAAAATTAAAAAACTGCTGAAAAATAAGCCTTTCATTAAACTTACCTATAAATTATTATGTTTATTTTTTAGATTTCAAAGAATCATAATCTACCATTTATTTCCACCATCTTTTTCTTTACAAGGGAGAAAAATTCTGGTTTACGAATTGAAAGTTCAATCTAAAAGGCTTGATAATTAAATTCGTTTTTTAAACGAAACAAAAACACAAAATGAATATAAGGTAAACGCTCCAGTAGTGGGCCAGCCGCAAGTAAAGTGCAAAAATTCCTTTGAAAAATAGCGCTATATATAGCGCAATTTCTTAAAGTTTGATAAGCTAATTTTTGCAATTTACTTGTAGCTATTAGTCACTACTGGAGCGTTTACCTTAAAAACATTATTACAAGAGATCAAAATGAAAAATACAAAATTAATTTTGTCAAAATGAAATATCGAAATGTCTATTTATTTATTAATATTAATATTATTATTTTTTTTTGGTTTTTTATTTATATAAACACGATCTTATTATTATTATTATTATATCCGTTGATGATGATTCAAAAAACCTTGAAAAGTTTTTATGTATGTTTGGTTTGTTTTTTTTTTATAAATGGTAGACAAGGTTGAAAATGGTTTTTTTTTTTTGTTTGGTTTGATGTGGAATTCTAAAACGTGGAAGAATAGATTTTTTAAAGATATGATTCATTTGGTACTTTTCATTCTTTTTGGTTTCACGCCTGAAGCGTTAAAAATTGCTTTACGTCACTCACGCGTTCTTGATATATATATTATTATTATTAATTGTTATAGATATATAAAATATCAGCCTCACAAGACTATATTAAGTGGATTATTAAATCAAATAACATATACATATATATATATATACATTTATATGTGTATATATATATAATAATCAATAATTGTCCATACATCTATTTTGAGAATTGTCTTTTTGAGAAAACAATTTCTCAAGTCTCTTTTTATAATATAATAAATAATAATTCTTTTTTAAAGTTTTTTTTTTTTGTTTTTTGTTTCTTAGAGAGCACTGTAAGCCTGCCCGAGTATATTTTGACTGGAGGTACATGCACGCAATCCGTCCACTCAAAACAGAAATAAAAGGAACAGGAAATAAATGAAATAAAAGATATCCAAATCGGGATATATAAATGGGTATACTATATATATATATATATATGAAAAAATTATAACAAACCAGTTTGGCACTAGATTTTAAGTAATATTGTTCAGTCCAAGCAAAAAAGAGAGCATTTTTTATATTTTTAATAAAAATATAAATAAGTAGATTGATTATTTTTTTTTTTTTTTTTTGGTATCTCGGAGATCAAAAGAAATATATATAAGTTTAAAAATAATAAATAATGCTCTGCAAAATTACTTAAAAATAATTATTATGGTCAATTTTATAGAAGAAATCAACATTTGAAGAAAAATGTTATTAAATTAAAATATTATTTATAAATGCATATGAATGAATGAAATAAATAATTAAAAATTCAAATAAATGTTCCATTAAAATAAAATAATAAATAAATAAAATAAAGTCACAAACAGAAATCAAATGGATCAAGTGCTGAGAATGTAAAATAATGATAATATAAAAAAAAAAATATATATATATACGTTTTCATTCATTCTGAACACAGACATCCATTTCGAATCTAGCTGCTGATTTTTTGTTCTTCATTCTTTTTTTTTGTTGTTGCTGTTATTAAATTTGTTGAAAAAAGCCGCGTGAACTGGTCGCTCCACGCAGCAGAAAACCGCCCCCGCCAAAACCACTTATATTATTCATGTTCAATTAAAAAAAAAATATATACAATGAAAAAAATGACAAATCCAGTTTCATTTTTATCGTGTCAAAATATAAATCTATTTTTTTTTTTTTATTTAAAAATAATTTTATTTATAGATTTCCAATCAGATTTCACAATGTTATGTCTCCTTTTTAGGGTGAATATCAATCAGTGGCCTCTGTTGAGGTCACGCAATGTGTTCCCTGATAATTTATTTTTCAAAAAATAATTATTATTTATGATAATTCCAAGAAAATATTTCACTTGCGTCCTGCGCCGATTTATTTTTTAGAAAAATAAAATGATTTTGGTTCTTTGATAATGGTATCGAAGAGTAGACTATGATAAAAAAAAATTAACAAATAAAGATATCGACATTTTTTTTAAATGGCAGTATTTCTAGGCGGATTAATGGAAAAAAAATATGCGGTTCTATTAAAAAAAAAGGCATATTTTTTTATGCTTACTTTTAGAAACGCGCTAGTCTTACCGTTCATAGGACAGACTAGAATTATCAGATCCAATCTTATAAATTGAATAATTTAGTTTTTAATTTGATTAAGTATACAATTAATTAATTAAAATTGATAATAATAATTTAAATTATATTGAGAATCAATAAGGTAGATTTTTTTTAGATTCAAAAACATTTAATTATATATAAGGATTTGTGAGAGTTTACTTGCCAAAAGTTAACCGGATGTTGGGCTTTTATATAATAAAGAAGATTAAGTAATTTATATAATTGAAAAGTTTTTGTTTTGCCGAGAGTAGCAGAGTTGTTGATTCACAAAGAGAAACAAAGAGGTTGTCCTCTGCTTGATGCAAATAAACATACACACATATATATCGAGATGATATACCTGTATATATATATTATTTATTCTTTGTGGATTAATTTATATCTTTGTGCAGAAATCCTTATACTACCTTGATCAAAAAGTTTCAGGAATTTATTCATAATATTAAAAATACAAACTTTTTCATCAAATTCGATATTGTCCCCTTCAAAGTATTCCCCATCGACTGTAACGCACTTATGCCAGCGCTTAATCCAATCCTCGAAACATTTTTTATACTCGATTTTTGGTATGGCTTTCAGAGCTGTCTGCGATTTTTGTATTATCTCCTTTTGGCTGCTAAAACGCGTTCCCCGGAGCGGTTTTTTTTAGTAAACTGGACAGTAAGAGGTCGCAGGGAGCTAAATCAGGTGAATTCTGTGACTTTTGGATGGTATTGTTTCCGTGTTTGTTCAAAAAGTTGCGGATAACGATAGCACTGTGCGACGGCCTCATACAAAATGTCTTGAATGGATCCATAAGCGATGTTCAAGTCCTCTGCTATCTCTCTAATGGTCAATTTACGGATTTTGGCCATTATTTCTTTGATTTTATCGACGTTTTCGTCGGTTTTCGATCTTGACGGCCTGCCACTGCGATCGTCATCTTCGAGAGACTCACGACCAATTGTGAAACGTTCGTGTCACACATAAACGTTTGTTTTCGATGGAGTATCGTTACCGAAACACTTCTTCAACATTTCAAAGGTCTTCGAACCGTTGAATCCATTTGTAATGCAAAATTTAATACAAGCTCGTTGCTGCAAATGCGATTTCATTCGTTAGTTTAGGAAACACCCACACAGGTGTTATAAATGGCGTAATTTTAACAAATTTCAAGTTATGACGCTCAAAATTGGCACTAATGTCAATGAGAGATGTGGCAATCTAACAAAAAACTAAAATAGGCTAACTTAATGCGCCACAGGGTGGACATTCCTGAAACTTTTTGATCAAGGTAGTATGTATGTTTAATATATCTTGCCTGGTTTCCTTTATAACCATATAATTATGTTTATAATATCGCGTAAGAAAACAAAATAATAATAATAACAATAATGCACACCACGACAGACATGTGGACCAGGATGAATTCCTTTTCCAAATCGACCGAGCTAAATTCCAAAAATATTTCAGGGATAGGTCAATATTTTGCGGCAGCAATACTGCGATAAAAACGGTTAATAATAAATAATAGTTGATTGGATAAATTTAAAATAGTATAATTAAATATTGGGGAATAATTATTTTTTATTATGTGGTATTATTAAATCCGTCGAAAAATACTATTATTAAATAAAATGATGTCAATATCTCCCTTATTATAGTTTATTTTTTATTATCGAAAATAACTAAAGTCGCTCTCTTCGATGCCATTACCATTTATTTTTTATTTTTTTTTAAATTGATTTATTTTATATGTATTTATTAAATAAGTATTAATAATTTTGAAAAATGTATTTTTTTATTTAATATATACATATAATACACAAATTTAAAATTTTGTTTTTTTTTTCTAGAAAATAAATTTAATAATGAAACTGGATTTACAATTAGAAAAAAAAATTTTTTTTAAATAAAAAAATATTCATGAGAGAATTCTTATTGTATGTTTAATATTGAATATTTTAAGATTTTATTGTATTAGTTTGTATGTTTTCATCTTTTTATTAGACACTATGCCTAAAATAAATGTTTTTATTCTTAAGTTTGTCTAACTGAAGAGTAAAAAGTAAAAAATTGAAAAATTTCGTTTTTGTCCTTTCTCTTGGAAAAGTAATGTTAATAATAGTTTTCATAATCTTAAAAAAAGTTTACAAAATCTTATAGAATAAACTGTAGGTATATGATAAATATAAAGTGCGCAACTAAGTTCTCGCTGTTTGTCAATAGATGGTTGAGCGCTGGTCGAGTTTGACATATCGAAAACGCTATGGACTAAGCTTAGACATATGGTAAACAAATCGCTTTGACTTATTAGTGATATACTTTTGGTTGCGTGAAAATGTCTGAATTTGTGCTAAATAAGCGTCATTTGCGGGGAGTGTTGGTTTTCTTCTTTCATTCGAAGAAAACGGCGGATCGAGAGCTCCAAAAAGTTTACGGAGATGCTGTTCTAAGTGAAACTACGTTTCGTCGCTTCAAGGACGGTGATTTCGATGTTGACGACCGTCCGCGTGAAGGAAAGCCAAAATCCTTCGAAGATGCTGAATTGGTGGCATTGCTCGATGAAGATTTGTGCCAAACGCAACCAGAGCTTAGGAGTTACCCGCCAAACCATTTCCGTTAGGAAATTTCTTCATAATAAAGTTGCATTTTCATAAAAAAAAAAACAGCGAGAACTTAGTTGCGCACCTTATACAATATTATTACTTTAATTAAAACTAGATATATCTTAAATTTAATATTATAATATAAATAAATTAATAAATATATATATATAAATATATCGCTCTAAAATTAGTATTACGTCCACAATATATAAAAAAAAGAATATATTATCTCATGAATATTGATTTATGAAAAATTATTTTTTGTTAAATATGTTTTTTCTTCAATACAGTCTTTTTGTTGGCAAGATGAAAATTATTATAATTAATTATTAAATAATAAATTCTATTTTAAATATAAGTGAAAAGATTTCTATCTAATAAATTTGTTTTTAATTAAAAAAAAAAAAAAATTTGTAATTTTGATTTAAAAAACAATTTTTTTTTTTTAGAAATTCATAAAATTGTTATTAGACTTGCCAATAAAAAAAATTTTGGTTTTGGGGTTGTATGTTTGGGTTTGGGTTTGGGGGTATGTATGGCGGCGGTGGGGGTGGCGGCGGGGGTGGTGTTGGCTGCGTGGCTGCGCCCCGCTCTCGCGCTAGACTCAGAGAACTACGTCGGGCAGGGGAGGCGAGCACTAGGGCCGAGGTTCATGAACAATCTTCCTCTCTTTATAATAGATCTCTTCACTTTCTTTGTCGCAGAGAAGTAGAATCACTCCGCCAAATAGAAATATGGCCGCTCCCCATCCAACTCCGTAAGCCCATCCGAATTCCCAGACGGTGCGGTTACCTAAACATCAAAAATAAATTT
This sequence comes from Forficula auricularia, assembly GCA_024734495.1. NCBI lineage: Eukaryota > Metazoa > Arthropoda > Insecta > Dermaptera > Forficulidae > Forficula > Forficula auricularia. The sequence continues at coordinate 2,140,310 of JALMQS010000069.1, read as the reverse complement.
AATATATTTAAAAATAACTATTATTAATTAATTCTACTCTACTATTTTTAGAAATTTCGATAGAAAATCAAAAGAGATGGTCAACTATTTATATTACTATTTATAGATTTATACTATTATTATTACCAGAAGGGTTGATTCACCTCTTCGGAAAGTGAACCCGAATGCACTAATAAAAAATTTTTTCACTCAAAGAATCGATTATAATTATTAAAAAAATTACGCTCACTTGATTCTAAATCTTAAAATACACTGTTAAAAAAATTGTAAATTTACTCTATGTTTACAATACAAATAGATAGGAAATTTACAAGATTGCTTATACTAAAAAAAAAATACCATTTTGTACCTATAGGTAAAATTACATTAACTCATTTCAAAAACACAAAAATAAATGGTAGCTTACGTTTTTCTTGTATTAATTAGATAGGTATTACTATAAAATATTTTGTAAAAATAATAATAATAAAGACAATAGCTTATGCAAATAATTTTTATTTTTTACCATGGTTTCATAAACTTTGTTGACTTCCTCAGGGCTCAAACAAATTAACTTCTTTGGTATATTTGTCATTCTATTAGTATTCATTCTTAGAAAACACATAAGGCCAGTCATCGAACAGATTCAAAATATTTTCCTATTTAAATCTTAAAATATCTAATATCTAAGAAGTTAATTTGTTTGAGCCCTGAGGAAGTCAACAAAGTTTACGGAACGTTGGTAAAAAATAAAAATTATTTGCATAAGCTATTGTCCTTATTTCCCTACAACAACTTATTAATTTAATCGATAGACATCAATAATCAAAATAATAATAATACGTACTGGTATGTAATATTACTAACAAGTTTTGAGGCCGGACTTTCAATTTTTTTATAGTAAAATTATATAAGAAATTTTTAACAGTTTACACCAATCCATAAATTTGGATTAGAATATTTTGAGGGTTTGGATTTTTGAAAATTTTCAAAAATCGAATGGCAATGGAGCAACTATTCACAATTTGAATATAAAAGACAAATACTAGTTAAAATTTCTATAGAAAATCAATTGAGATGGTCAACTTCTAAATCTGAAATGATATGGATTATTTTTATTATGTCCGAAGGGTTGTTTCCAGTGCAGGATTTACGTATAAGCTACATATGCTATAGCTTAGGGCCCCCACTTTCTTGGGGGGCCCCCCAGAAAAATTGTCCGATTGAGCACTTGTCATATATACTTAAATAGTATACTGCAGCATTATTTGTCCCAATGCCGCACGTCCGTTTAATCATCATCATTGAGTATACAGTCCTAAGACTGGTTTGATGCAACAATCCGTCTCCACTCGACTCCTGTCCCCCGCCAGCTGTTTAACCTCTCTAAATGTCTGGCATCCCATATCCCCAATTATTTGGTTGAAATATTCTAATCTGGTTCTTCCCTTCCCCTTTTCTTTCCCACCTCCCCCTCCAAGATATCCCTAAGCAGTCCCCCATGTCTCAGTGTGTGCCCCATCATCTGACCTCTTCTCTTCTTCAGACTCTTCCACAAGGTTCTTCTTTCTCCGATTCTTCCAAGAACTTCTTCATTTGTAATTTTATCCATCCATTTGATATTCGTCATTCTTCTGTAGCACCACATTTCGAAAGCCTCTAATCTCTTTCTCTCCGCTTCTCTAATTGTCCAGGTTTCACACCCGTACATGGCTATGCTCCATACATATGTCTTCAATAGCAACTTCCTGTTTGCTAAGCTGATTGAGGAGGAGCATAGTAGTTTTTGTTTTGAATTAAACCCCATTTTTGCTTGGGCAATTCTTGATTTAATTTCGTTTTCGCTCCTCCCATCCCATGTTATTTTACTTCCTAGGTAGCGGAATTCCTTAACTCCTTCTAGGTTTTCTTGGTTAATTTTGATGCATTCCTGTCTCGTTTGTTCTTTTTTTGTACATACTAGGAACTTGGTTTTATTCTTGTTTATTTTCATTTTGATTTCTTCTATTAGGATTTGGTTAATTCCATTCAAGGCGTCCTCTAATTCTTTTTTATTGCTTCCTAGAAGGGCAATGTCATCGGCAAATCTTAACATAGCGATCTTTTGACCTTGGATTTCTATACCTGTATCAATTTTGTCTTTGAATTCTTTAATCGCTTCTTCTATGTATAAGTTGAAAATCATGGGTGACAGCACACATCCTTGTCTTACACCTTTTTTTATTTTGGCTTCTCTTTGTTCATCACCAATATTTATAATTGCCGTCTGGTTTTGATATAGATTGTAGATTAGTCTTCTCTCTCTGAATTTTATTCCCGCCTGTTTTAATATTTTAAACATAATTTCCCAATTGACGTTATCGAATGCTTTTTCTAGGTCTATGAATCCGATGTAGACAGATTCTTCCCTGATAAAAGCCCTTTCTATTATTAGTCTAAGAGAGAGAATTGCTTCTCGGGTGCCTCTGTTTCTTCTAAAGCCGAACTGGTCTTCCCCCAGATTTTCTTCAACTCTTTGTTCTATTCTTCTTTGGATTATTTTGGTTAGGATTTTGGAGGCATGTGAGGTTAGGCTAATGGTCCTGAAATTTTCACATTTATCCGCGCCTGTCTTTTTGGGAAGTGTGACTATTTTGTTTTTTTCGAAATCTTTTGGGATGATTCCCAATTTATAGATTTTGCTAATTAGTTCAAAAAGTTTGTCACGTGCCTTTTCTCCAGAGTTCTTTAGGATTTCAGCTTGTATATTGTCTATTCCGGGTGCTCTATTATTTTTTAGTTCCTTCAAAGCTGTCTCGAATTCTGACCTGAGTATGGGGTCTCCTAATTCGTTTTCGTCCACAGATTCTTCTTCTTCTATTGGGTTCATTGTTTTTTCTTCTCCATAGAGTTCTTCTAGGTGTTCCTTCCATCTATTTGCCTGTTCGTTTTCGTTTAGAATAATGTGGCCTCCTTTATCTCTTATGTTCTTGCTTTTTGGCTTGTCTTCTTGGAAATTTCTTTTTATTGCCCTATAGGCTACATCAACTTTTCCCAATACTAGATTTTCGTTGACTTCTTTACATTTTTCTTGAATCATTTTTCGTCCGTTTAATACATATGGTAAATAAAGACTAGTAACTGTTGTTGGAAAAGTCAAAATATCTTATTCTTTATCTAATTAAGTATTAATAGAATTTACTCTTATTTCATATTTTTTTCTTGCTATTTTTAGAAATCACCAATCAGAATAAATATTTGAGTGAAAAATTTTAGGATTTCTTACCGAAAACGGTAAACAACTTTGGTTAGTGGTGAGACTTCTAGGGTTGTTGTCCGTAACCACTGCTAGTTTGCCGATGTTTTAAAATCTAACAGCTTGTTGTTAACTATATGCGCACGACTATTTCGCAGGAAAATTAGTCGATTTTAGTAATCTGAGTATGGAACACGATTGCTTCAAAGAAATATTCGACCAAGTTTCTACAGTCAAAAGTAGAAAAAAATACTATAATGATTTTGATGTTTTTGATCTGATGTAATGTATTTAAATCGGAAATATAATATATAATTTTAATTTTGAAAATAATTTTTTTCTTTGCATAAGTATTTATGTTTATTATACGTATATAAAGAGATAATAATAAGTGTAACTTTTAGATTTTTACTTTTTTTGTGTGAGGGGGGAAGCTGTTTAGATTTAGAACACTTGATCTAGAATTGTTTAATGATGAAGATTAAATATTTGAGTAAAAAAAATTTGACGCGTCCTATAGGTATATCGTCGCTGTTATATCAAAATGTATGTCAAAATTACCAAAAAATGTTTATTGAAGAAAAACACTTGTATTTGTTAGCTACATCTGCTCTCAAATTCTTGTATGTTATCAGGTGATAGAACTCAAGTTACAGATTAAAAACAAAACAAAGTATTTAGGGTTAATATAAATCAAAACAGAAGTTTTTCTTTGCTACTGAAAAGTATTGATTTTTACATATGACATTTTGATATAACAGTGACGATATGTCAAATTTAGTTTCATTTCGGAGGACTAGCTATTGCCCCGGATTGCATTTTTTGCCCTCGATAATTCTTTTATCCCTATGAGCTCCAGAGACTGAAACTCGCTTCCAGCTACCGTCTTCCCCGCGACTTATAACCTACAGCTGTATAAAACCCGCATCAACAGATATATTCGACTCCTACCCAGCCCATATAATCCTCTCTTCTTCTTTTCACGATGGAGGCCAGCTCAGGCCTTTAGGGGATGCACCTCTTTGGTGTAACTCCTTCTCTCATCATTTTCATTAAAAAAAAATAGGGCGAATAAACATTTTAAGATCAGAATGAACTTTTTAAGAACTATTATCCTCGGGTATCTTAAATTTACATAGAGAGACGGACAGAAAAAAATAAGCTTTTAAATGATCTAATAAAGTAAAACAACATTAAACAATTTTAAGTGAATTTAATACTCAAAGAAAAAATAATTTATTTAATGGCCGCAAATTGTTTGTTTTAGTTCAACCAAGAGAGTGAACCAGGACGAAAAAATAACTATTTTAATTCTTATTTTTTTACTAATCAAATAAAAGAATTGAATTTTGGTGAAATCAAGTTTGAAGCAATTTAGTTTAGCAATTTCTACTTGATTGATGAAAAAAATGAACATTTAATAAGTTAAATTGAAAGTTTCTTTTGCCGAGAGTAGCAGAATTTGTATAAATTAAAGGAGACAATAAAAGAGTGTGTCTTCTGCTGAGAAAATAATTCCTTTATTTATTTATAAAGAGATTATAGTTTCGAGGACTTTGCCATCTTCAGTCCATTTGTAAAGCTCACTTTCATACATCAATTCCTGATGAAGAGGGCAAAGTCCTCGAAACTATAGTCTCTTTATAAATATATAAAATAAATATTTTTCCAGCAGAAGACACAGTTATTGTCTTCCTTAATTTAATAAGTTTTTAATTCGTCTCTTTTTGACTTAAGAATTATTGATTTGATTCGATATATACTTTAATGGAACTTGAATTGTCTCACCTGCTGCAAGTTCTTTAGCAAAGAAGACTGGATAGATTACAAGAGCTACAAGAATAGCTAGTAGAGCAAGAACCATCGTATAAACTGCTGCCCTGTAGTATTTGTATTTGGTGCGATGCTCATTGCTTCTTAATCCTAGTCCAGCAAGTAGAGTTGCTACCAAGTCAGCCAATAGGGCAATCACACATAATGCAGCTGCTCCATTTATATAAGCTGAAATCACAGTCAATAGCAATTAGACATAATGGTTCAATATATTATCCCATTTAAAAAGTAAATTCATTTCATTTTAATTATATAAGTCAAATTGTACGATTAAATAAAATAAAATAATATGAATTTCGTTTATTTATTTTTTTGCACTTTTAGAGAGGAAAAATAATCAACTGATGACTCTAATAAAATATCCACTTAATTATGAAAGACATTAAAAAAAAGGGAATCAAAATTAATAATACAGAATTGTAAAAAAAAAAAAAAAAATAATAATTTTTATGTGACTTTTTAGGTAAACCCTTCGTATACAAAAGATAAAACAAATTAATGAATATTTAAATCATTCTTATTCAATATTAGAATAAGGAGGAGGTATCAGCCGCTGGGTTTAATAAAACACCCTCAAATAAAACGTTTCGGCCTGAATTCATTTGGCCATCTTCAGTCAATTGGGCTAAAAAATTTACAAATAGATGTTAACTTGTGCACATATGTGATCGAACCAAGCCTTGTCACATATGTGTACCGCATTCTGTGTATAACTATAAGTTTAAACAACCAACTTGGTCAATTTGTAATATTATGATAATAAGTATAAAATATATCAAAGTTAACATCTATTTGTAAATTTTTTAGCCCAATTGACTGAAAATGGCCAAATAAATTCAGGCCGAAACGTTTTATTTGAATGTGTTTTATTGAACCCAGCTCATCCAACTTTGGCTGATACCTCCTCCTTATTCTAATATTGAATAAAAATGATTTAAATATTCATTAATTTGTTTTATCTTTTGTATACGAAGGGGTTCACCTAAAAAATCACATTAAATTTTTTTTTTTTTTTAATTAAAACCTAAAAAAACAAGTTTTTTTTACCCCTACAATTCTGTATTATTAATTTTGATTCCCTTTTTTTTTTAATGTCTTTGATAATTAAGTGGATATTTTATTAGAGTCATCGGTTGATTATTTTCATCTCTAAAAGTGCAAAAAATAAATAAACGAAATTCATATTATTTTATTTTATTATAATAATATGATAATAAGTATAAAATATATCAAAGTTAACATTTATTTGTAAATTGTGTAACCCAATTAACAGAATATGGTCAAATAAATTCGGGCCGAAACGTTTTATTAAAGGTGTTTTATTGAACCCATCGCATCCAACTTTGGCTGATAACTCCTCCTTCATCTAATACAGTTTCATCACAGCCACGAACTCTAACAACATTTTTATTCAAGTTTAAGAGGTTAAATTACTAGTTTCGCAAAAATTTGGCTCATCATATGTTTTAATTACAAAAGATGTCATCATTATCAATTTAAAAACAATGCATAGAAATCAGCTTAAAAAACACGAAGCTGCTATTGAAGACATTTTGTATGGAGCATAGCCATGTACGGGTATGAAACCTGGACAATTAGAAAAGCGGAGAGAAAGAGATTGGAGGCTTTCGAAATGTGGTGCTACAGAAGAATGATGAATATCAAATGGATGGATAAAATTACAAATGAAGAAGTTCTTGGAAGAATCGGAGAAAGAAGAACCTTGTGGAAGAGTCTGAAGAAGAGAAGAGGTCAGATGATGGGGCACACACTGAGACATGGGGGACTGCTTAGGATATCTTGGAGGGGGGGGGGGAAGAAAGGGGAAGGGGAAGACCCAGATTAGAATATTTCAACCAAATAATTGGGGATATGGGATGCCAGACATTTAGAGAGGTCAACAGCTTATGTGGGACAGAGTCGAGTGGAGACGGATTGTTGCATCAAACCCAGTCTTAGGACTGTATACTCAATGATGATGATGCATAGAAAAAAAGGGAAAAAACTTGTTGAAAAAAACTAAACAGAAAATTATACAGGATCTACATTTAAATAAATAAATGAATCAAATTAATAATACTTTAAATGTATAACATAGAATTGTAGAGTTAATAGAGTAAAGGGTGTGTAGTTTCACAGTGAATGAAACAAAACTCAAAGAGGTCCATACAAACTCAATATATTTCGGATTATTAGTCCATCATCAGGAGTTTACAGGTTAAAAACTAATAATAATTGAACGAGTGGTCGCCATTCTTGACATTCAAATCATGGTTACCAATATAACAAAAATATAACATATCTAAATCTTACACAAGAAGAAAACACAAATGAAAATTTAAAATTTAAAAATTTAAAAAATTGTTTTTGCCAAGATTGAAATAGAATTGTAGAGGTAAAAAAAAACTATTTTTTTTAGGTTTTAAGAGTATTAAAATTTTAAGTAAATTTATAATTTTCTCATTAATTTATCAAAGAATAATTAACATATTAAAGAGAATTGTTTTTGATCGCGCTTTTTAAACAAGATATATATCTATGATATATACAGGGTGGTGACTTGGCCAACGCAGCATAGCGATTACAATGTTAATTTTTGAATGTGCATTTATTTGCTCCCCTAATTATTTTAGAGTTAAAGTTCTTATAGGTTTTTTGAAGAGAAAAAAATACTCAATCCGAACATATTTTTGTTTTCAAATTTTGAAATTTCAGAACCGTAATAATCAACATTATAAATAATTGTATTTTTAAAAAAATTACTGAGGCCATGGAATTATTAAAACGAACAAGGCATTTTCATTTGTTGTTTCTATTTGACGTTTAATAGTGATGTCTTTAGTGATTATTTTAGAGCATAATTAGAATACAAAAAACTGAGCAGAATTAAAATTCTAAAAGATAATTACATCAGATTTTGTCTAATTCATAATTTAAAAGTCCAAGAAATGGATTTTAAAATTGTAGATATTTAAAAAATTTAAATTCAAAACTTTTATTGTTGTCGATTGTTTAAGTTTTATTGTTTATACTAGTCTCAAAATGGATTAATATTGGTGAACAAATCTATGATTATAAAACAAAACTTAACTTTTTAAAGTCAGTTCTTATTACAATGTATTCATTACAAGAAAAAGTTGAAATAATTAAGTATTTTTATGCTGGAAATCGATGCGATGACATTTCGTTGATTATTCTTGTGAAAATTTAAAAGCTCGTTCTAAACTTCATCTACGTGAATGCAAGGGCGGATCCAGGGAGGGGCGGATGGGGCGACCGCCCCCCCTCCCCATACAGGCCCGTGCCTGGCGGGAGTGCAACACGTGCGTCGAACGCAGAGGCCAAAAAACTGCGACCAAATCGACAGGGAATTTATAACAATTTTATAATGTTGATTATTACAGTTCTGAAATTTCAAAATTTGAAAACAAAAATATGTTCGGATTCAGTATTTCTTTCTCTACAAAAAAGCTATAAGAACTTTAACTCTAAAATAATTAGGGGAGCAAATAAATGCACATTCAAAAATTACATTTGTAATCGCTATGCTGCGTCGGCCAAGTCACCACCCTGTATAATATATATTAATGAGAAAATTATAAATTTATTTAACTTCGTTATTTCAAGTTAGAAATATATAAATTCGGATATTATTTTCACTTAATATCTGACAAAAATCATCTGCTTTCGATTCGCGATCGAATCAAATAGAGGAAACTTATGATTTATTAAAATTTTGAAGAGTGAAATAAGAAACGAATTTCTATTAGTCAGTTTTTACTTTACCATACAGGGTATGGTCAAGTATTGTAATCGTGCATTAAAAAAGTGGTTTTTTCCTTCTTTTTTTCAAAATATCTCAAAAACGGGTTAAACTATTTCGATTAAAAAAATTGAGCGAAACCATGGCATGCTCTACAAAAAAGCTCTAATAAGTGAACATCGAAAAAATTATATTTTTCGAGATAATAATTGTTTTGTCAAAATGTCTGTTAGTCTGGTTGTCTGTGCGTTACCAAATTTTGTGGACCAGCTAGCTCAAAAACTAGCATGAATATCGAAACCAAATTTCACACGTAGTTTTGGTCCATTGAGATTAAGAGCTGATTAGATTTTGGTGCATATCGACCCAAAATTAAGGGGGGTGGAGGGGGTTAAAAATAAAAATCTAGGTCGTTTGAGCAAACTCAACCAAATTTTGTATACATAATCAGTGGACCCGCAGAAGTCTAAAAATGTAAAATCTAACCGCCCAAAATGGGGGAGTCAAAAAATGAAAATCTTGGCCATTTACCAAACTCAACCAAATTTTGTATACATAATCGGTGTGCCCCTAGGAGATTAAAAATGCAAAAACTAATCCCCCCCCACCACCCTACGATTATAAATAATTTTATTAAATATTAATGTAAGTGAGGGGCCAGGTTTTATGGTAAAGTCAAGTGGATGGCCACATCAGAACACGTCAGCTTATTTATGCTGATTTCTAAATCAGGGGCAGACCAAAAAGATACTACATTTATTGGAAGACGGAGATGAAAATATTTTCCCCAATTGGATATCCTTTTAGTAATATGATAAATTCAGAATTTAAGTGGTCGAAGTTAGGTTTTAGGATTCCGTTCACTACAATGTGTTGAAACAATGTCTGTTTATATGTATATTTAGATACACGTGTCTGCATGTCTGTCTGTCAGGACAGTGTAGCTCTTAAATTAAATCTATTGCTAGAAATTTATATGTATTCATTTTCTCTGAAATCAAAAATCGAATGAAAATTGAAATCGAATCATTATACTCGGAAAGGTGAAGATTTTTTGACAATTATCCGTCAAGAAATTTTGTTAGCAAACCTCAGATTCGGATTCAGCACACCCAAAAACATAAAAGGTCGAAGAAATTACAACTAGCCCAAAATTTTCCGAGTAAAAACACAACTGGACTATTTGTTTTAATAAAAAAAAAATTTCCACTAAATATTTTGCTTTGTAGATTGACCCTCCCCCTCATGAAAATTTTCTGGCTACGCCACTCTATGTGTCTTATGTTATGCATTTTTCTCTTTAATGATTTATTAAGGTGATTAGGGGATAGGTTTAGTTTAATCAAAACTTTGATAAAAATAAATCAAAGAGCGTTTCATTTGCTTGATTAAAAATAAATAATGATTAAATAAATAAATAACTCCTGAAAATTGATTGTTCAGCCAAACAACTTTCGAACCACCTTGATACAAATAAATATACACAAATATAAAATTTTATTTTTTGCGACTTTAGTTTGTAAGGTCTCTCCATGTTCAAGTCTTTTTATAAATATTTTATGTGTTGTCTTTTGAGCATTAAGTCGCCATTGAATATTCAATCGAGTTCGCATTGGAGGTAATTCATTTTTAACCGACTTCAAAAAAGGAGGAGGTTCTCTATTCGATTGAATTTTTTTTTTTTTTTTTTTTTTTTTTTTTTTTTTTTGTGCCTATGTTACCTCATATCTCCGCCAATTGTCAACCGATTTTGAAAAATTTTTTTGCATTGGGTCCAGTCTAGCTTCCGATTGGTCCCATTTTTTTTTTCGATTTTTTTCATAGGTATTAGACCTTTTTTATTAGGTTTGTTTAGACCTAACCTCTTTGTTTATGAACCGATTTCGATGGTTCTTTTTTTATCCGAAAGGGGTGTCTTTAGGGATGGTGTCATATTAATTTGGTCAAGTTCTGACGATATAATCACTATTAATAACATCACTAAAAAGAGAAAATAAAAATTTTTAAGAAAAAATAAAACCGACTTCAAAAATTAAATGCAACAAATATAAAAATACACTAAAAGGTATAAAATAATTATTATCTTATTTAGTTACAACTAAACGACGAAATATTAACACGAAATTACTTTTTGAAGTCGGTGCCAAACATATACCTTTTATGAATCGCACTCGACGGATCTTACTTAGTACGTTTGGCGGGTACGCTCGCTTATAGGTATAGTTTGTTTGGCACCGACTTCAAAAAGTAATTTCGTGTTAATATTTCGTCGTTTAGTTGTAACTAAATAAGATAATAATTATTTTATACCTTTTAGTGCATTTTTATATTTGTTGCATTTAATTTTTTGAAGTCGGTTTTTATTTTTTTCTTAAAAATTTTTTAAATAGTGCAGTATTACAAATAAAATATTTGTGTATATCAGTGGCGGTTGGTGACTTTTCAACCAGGGTTGATGTCTAAAAAAAGTACCCTTTATTTTTTGAAATTTTATTTGAATCTTCGCTTTTTTTTTTTTGCAAATTTCATCGAATACGGCATCATTTTCGTTATTTTCAAATTTAACATTAGATTTTTAATGAGACGGTATAAAAATACTATAAATGTTTGAAATTTTAGGGATGCGCCGTATTCACAGCATCCATGGACCGCATACCACTGGTGTATATGTATGATACATCATGTTATAGACAAATTAACTTTTAAACGTTAATTTTAATTTTTTTCTAAAGCAATTTGAACCGCGAAAGTTCTAAATGTAGAATTAACATAAGAAATTATTGATTACATTATTTAACTTTCGCGGTTCAAATTGCTTTAAGATACATCATGTATTTATATATACAGGGTGCTTCAAAAAATGTATACACACTTTGAACTTCCATAGAAAATTTATTTACCGTTCTACAAAATTAAATTTCAGGAAAATAGAAAGCTGAAAGTCCAATGTAAATGAAACATAAATAACAAATGTTAATACTGTTCAAATTGGTGACCTGCAGCATCAATACAATTCTGAGTACGAGTCACCACTGATTCTGTACATCGTATCAAAACGTCCAATGAGATTTCTCTACACACTGCTTGAATCTCATTCCAAAGAATGTCCAGGTTACGTGGTTTACGTTTGTACACCTCATCTTTTACTGTGCCCCACAAGAAGAAATCCAGTGGTGTAAGGTCTGGAGAGCGTGCTGGAAACTCGATTGGCCCCCTGCGTCCTATCCACTGGCCCGACAAATTTTGATCCAGGTAAGCTCGTACGTCCGGTAATGATGATTTTTATTTTCAACAAGATGGTGCCCCGCCGCACTATCACAGGGACGTACGAGCTTACCTGGATCAAAATTTGTCGGGCCAGTGGATAGGACGCAGGGGGCCAATCGAGTTTCCAGCACGCTCTCCAGACCTTACACCACTGGATTTCTTCTTGTGGGGCACAGTAAAAGATGAGGTGTACAAACGTAAACCACGTAACCTAGACATTCTTTGGAATGAGATTCAAGCAGTGTGTAGAGAAATCTCATTGGACGTTTTGATACGATGTACAGAATCAGTGGTGACTCGTACTCAGAATTGTATTGATGCTGCAGGTCACCAATTTGAACAGTATTAACATTTGTTATTTATGTTTCATTTACATTGACTTTCAGCTTTCTATTTTCCTGAAATTTAACTTTGTAGAACGGTAAATAAATTTTCTATGGAAGTTCAAAGTGTGTATACATTTTTTTGAAGCACCCTGTATATAGAGAGGCCCATGTTTTATTTTCGGGGGGTTCAAGAGAGATTTCTTTGGCCTCCTCGAAGCGCGAGCCATAGTCCACAATGCTGCAGGGGAAAATTTGTTTCAAAACAAGGGTCTTTGGCCTCGAAAACCTCCTTTATGACAAACCCAATAAATGATACTCCCTCCGTCCGAAAATATGGTATACATTTGCGAAAAAAATCAAATAAAACTAAAATTAAATATAGAAAAAATATTAAATTCATTTTATTATCACAAATAACTAAATACAAATAATTTTAGTGTAATCCAAATTTAGTTAAAGCGAGATTTAGCGCCTTGTTGAACGCTTCTTCAGAACATATATACAGGGTGTTTCAGGAGGAATAGTAAATATTTTAGGAGGTGGTAGTATAGACGAATTGCAATAAAAAATGCCATATAACATGTGTCCAATTTTTATTGAGTACAGAGATTCAGCTGTTAGTATGTAACCCAATATTGGCATACTCCGCATGTGTAAATAAATACGCGCGCCATGTTTAAACGCTACAGTACAGTAGACTTGGCCAACAAATCACAATGAAAACTTCAAAAACTAAAGCACAACTTCACAACTGGAACATCAACACTCTACTGCTGACATTCGATAAATACGCCAATAGCAACCGGTGTACCAATACATGAAACGAAAATGCATTGAATTCAGCTGTATCTCTGTACTCAATAAAAATTGGACACATGTTATATGGCATTTTTTTATTGCAATTCGTCTATACTACCACCTCCCAAAATATTTACTATTCCTCCTGAAATACCCTGTATACCTACTTTTCAGTTAATCGACCTTCACGTTGAAGTTTTACCTTATTTACCTATATGAGGGATTTCCCCTCCTTTCAACATAATTGATTCCATTCGCGTTTCTAATGTTATAAAAACTTTATCAAGAGTAGATATTTCTCTCTAGTTTATTAAATGCATCTTGAACACATTCCATCAATTTTTATTAATACCACCGTGTTCTAATTTTTCTTTGTTCTTCAAATACTGTAATAGCTGTTGCAAGATACCATAACGTTGTTCATAAGTCAATTGCTTCAATTTGGCATCTCTTCTTTGTAAATTCACGTTATTTGAGTTAAAATTTTCCATTTTGAAATTACAGCGGTGATTATTTTATTTTTCTTAAAAATACTAAACTTTGGTCTTCAAATTCCCTCGTTAACTCAAAATCAACGCCTGTCAAATATGTTAAGATATTTAGATATCAATGTGAACAATAACAATATAATGAGTATTGCCAGTTGCTTTCGAAACTCGAGATAATCTAAGATTTTCTTTCAAATGTATACCATATTTTCGGACAGAGGGAGTAGTTTTTATGGAAGTGTAATGGATTTGAACGCCGTAATGCCACAAAATTTATTTTGGAGACGTTTCTTATACTTTTTAGGCACAACTTATACTTGAAAATATATTTTTTTCTTTGATTGGTGTAAATATTACATTTACTATTATTTTTTAACATTTATTTTATAAGTATACTTTTTAATATTTTATTATATAATTTATTATTTCTGAGTTATTTTAGATAGCTTGTAAAATCTACCAATTTAGCGTTCATCTTTAAAAATTAATAATTTGTAGAATTAATTTGAATAAATAGAACTCTTAATTAGACATTAAAGAATATTATTTAATCATAAAAATTCAAATTTTATATCCAGGATGACCATAATAATCGTTTATTTCTGAAAATCAAAAAGCTGTTAATACTCAATTTTTTCAAATGGAACATGGGATAAATTTTTGAATTTTTGAATTCTACATAAAAATCCAATAAGAGTTTATTAAATATTCCCTATACCTAAAGTAAATAGTTTTTTAAATAAACAATATTTTAAATTTCACACGTCCGGTTCTTAATTATTTATACAGGCTCTTATAAATAAATAAATAATAATTTATTTAAAAAGAGCATACTCAAAAGATAAATATGTTAAAGTTCAAAATTTTATCTCAACTCCTTCAATGAAAACTTTTAATGAACGAGTTCTGTGGAACACCCTGTATTTTTTTATGACACACATTATAGAAATTTTAGGGATGCGCCGCATCCACGGCATGGACCACACGCCACTGATGTATAGGTATATTTATTTGCATCAAAGAGAGGAAACTTTCTTTGATTTTTACTTTACCATACAGGGTATGGTCAAGTATTGTAATCGTACATGAAAAAAGTGTTTTTTCCTTCTTTTTTTCGAAATATCTCAAAAACGGCTGAAACTATTTTGATTAAAAAAATTGAGCGAAACCATGGCATTTCGCTCTACAAAAAAGCTCTAATAAGTAAACATTGAAAAAATCATATTTTTCGAGATAATAATTGTTTTGTCAAAATGTCTGTTAGTCTGTGCGTTATCAAATTTTTGTGGACGAGCTAGCTCAAAAACTAGTGTGAATATCAAAACCAAATTTCACACGTAGTTTTGGTCCATTGATTTTTCGTTTATTGGGCCACGCAGGTGGGGGCCTCCACTAACAAGAAATATTTACATAGTCGGGTGAATTTAATTACAGGAGTATTTACATAATTATAGGAATATTAACATAATATATTTACAAAAAAAAATTTCTTTTTTTCTTTTTATATACAATTTCTAGCGCATGGCGATTTCCCTATAAGTTCTCCTGTTGAAGCTGTAAAAATTCATTAAAGAACCCCTCATCGCCCTGAAGGTCATATCGCATAATGTTCTCTGGGAAATTCCCAGGGCGACAAGGGGAGGCACCGCTTTATGCCACAACAGTCCCTTCCACGAGAGTGTGATGGCTTCAACTCTCACAGAACCAGAGCCCACCCCAAACCTTGCCTTGATTAAGAGCTGATTAGATTTTGGTGCATATCGACCCAAAATTAAGGGCAGTGGAGGGGTTAAAAATTAAAAATCTAGGCCATTTGAGCAAACTCAACCAAATTTTGTATACATAATCAGTGGGATCCCAGAAGTATAAAAATGCAAAAACTAACCCCTCCCTTACATGATTATAAATAATTTTAGGGGCCAGGTTGTATGCTAAAGTCAAGTGGATGGCCACATCCGAACACGTCAGCTTATTACATATAAAATAAACAACACTCTGCGCTACTCAAGGCAAGGAAACCTTTTATTATTTATTTAATTAAAGCTCATTGTTAAAGAGTAAGCACCTGCATCCCGGGCTTTGTAACATCCTGGGGCTTCTTGAGTATTGAAGGGAAGCGGCATCGGGGCATTTTCAGCAATGCAGTGGATGAAGAGGCCCTGTCGCCAGCCTTCAGACATCAGCCAGTCGGTGGAGGCCAGGGCCATTATCATTAGGACTATGACAATTAGTCCACAGATGAAGGCAATCACCTGGAGCTAAATAATTGGACAATCAGTCACTTTTCAAATAATTTCAGACATTTAATATGGATTATGAAATATTTTTTAGAATTTTATTTACTTTTAAAATTATCTCTCTAATTTCAATATATACATATTGCAAACACTTTTATCCTGCTTTGCTAAATTAGTTGAAAAGAGTGAATGATTCAAATTTTACGATTCAAAACTAACTTTATCTTGTTTGAAAGATATTAATTTGCCGATGGAAATAGATTCAAATTTACAAAAAAATCATAAGTTGGTGTCATCTATCAAATGCGATGGAATGGAATATTTTTAATTATAGTCATAATAAAGCCAGATGGCCCGGATTGCTGTTACTGGCACTCGGGTTCGATTCCCGAGGGGTGAAAAACAACCCCTCTGCCATATAATTAAAAATATTCCATTCCATCGCATTTAATAGATGACACCAACTTATGATTTTCTCCTAACTTTATCTTTGTGATTTTATCATTTAGTTGATGAATAAACCTTTTAAGTAAAGAGAAAAAAACCCATAAAACTAGAAATATACGTCTCAAAGAGTAATGTATATACAGGGTGTTTAGAAAAAGGTTTCCAAGACTTGAGGGAGTGATTCCCCACACAGGCGCGCGGATCCAGACCTCTGTTTTTTTTTTTTTGGGGGGGGGGGGGCGGTCGCCGGTATATAAGATCTACTTTTGATCTCGGAAGTGTGTCGCGATCGAATTGTCCAAGCGGGGGGGGGGGTCAGAGACGCCCCCCCCCCCCATAGAACTTAATTTTTCTTCAATTTTAAAATTTAATGTTATTAAAAAATTAAATTAAATAAACATATAAAAAACAATGTTGATCTCCAATGCTTTGGGGGGGGCGGTCGCCCCCATCGCCCCCACCCTTGGATCCGCGCATGCCCCCGCATCAAAATTAATTAAAAGTTCCAATAAACATAGTTTCAAAAACGCTTCGTTTTCTGTTTGGTCGCCATTTTTTTTTTTTTTTTTTTTTTTTTTTTTAAGAAAAACATCTATCTTTTGAGAACGAATGTAGATATCTTTATGAAATTTGGTATACGTGTACTTAACTACATTATCTACTATTTAAAACAGTACCTAAATATTATCTTGAAAATTTTCAAAATTTAGGCCATTTAAAATTTTTAATTATGAATAACTTTTTAATCTTTAATTTTATTAAAATTAGTACTATTAGATATAATGTTACCGTTTTTATTTTGAACAAAATTACATCTTATTTTTAAAATCCGACAAAAAATAACGAAGTTATGACAAAATTTGTAGGAAATAAATCATATTTTAAAAAAACTAAAAAACACGCTTCTAAAAAGTACAAAATAATGTATACTTAATCAAAAAGTGTGGGGCGCAATTTCTACAAAGTTTCCCACCCTTTTTGATTAAGTATTACATTATTTTTGTACTTTTTAGAAGCGTGTTTTTTAGTTTTTAAAATATAATTTTTTTTTTATAAATTTTATTAAACCAATTTTTTTACATTAATTAATGTATACATTGTATTTTAGCTTCGACTCCGGAGATTACTTCTCCACCATCAACTGTCCTTGATCATCTTTTTAGTCCTTGTTTTTAATAAGAGGAAAAAACTAATTAAATAAAAAAAACTCTTTTTCCAATAATTATTCAAATTCCATGTCTATCCATTCAATTCCTCCTTTTCAAAATATAATTTTTATTTACTTTTTAGTCTTAATTATTTTTATAGAATAAAGTTTGCGGAATTTAACAAAATGAAATGCCTTTATTTTTATTATTTTTATATAATTTCATTATTATTAAACCAATTATTTTACATGAATTAATCTATGCATTGTATTTTAGCTTCGACTCCGGAGATTACTTCTCCACCATCGAGTGTCCTTGATCATCCTTTTAGTCCTTGTTTTTAATAAGAGGAAAAAACTAATTAAAGAAAAAAAAACCTCTTTTCCGATAATTATTCCAATTCCATTATTCCCTCACCACCTATATAATTTCATTTAAATTGAGTAGATAAACAATTATTTTTATAGAGAAATGTTTGCGGAATTTAACAGAACAAAAGTCACATTGATACATAGATAAATTACATACATACAAACAAACAAACAAACAAACATACAGGTGAAACTAATAAAAGCGTGTTAAATAGGAAGAAATGTCGGTCTCAAAATTCAGTCTACGAAAGCCAGTAATGGTGCTTACATAAATTTTATCATAACATCGTTATTTTTTATCGGATCTTGAAAAATAAGGTGTCATTTTGTTCACAATCAAAAGGGTAACATTATATCTAATAATACTAATTTTAATAAAATGAAAGATTAAAAAGTTATTCACAATTAAAAATTTTAAATAGCCGTCATTTTGAAAATTTTCAAGATAATATTTAGGTACTATTTAAAATAGTAGATAATGTAGTTAAGTACATGTGTACCAAATTTCATAAAGATATCTACATCCGTTCGCAAGATAGACGTTTTTCTTTAAAAAAATAAAATGGCGGTCAGGCAGAAAACGAAGCGTTTTTGGAACTATGTTTATTGAAACTTTTCATCTAATTTTGATTTGGGAATCTCGCCCTGAAATCTTGGAACCCTTTTTCTAAACACCTTGTATAGTATATATATATATATATTTTAATTTTATAATATAGCAATGAACATGTCTGTAATATCTGCTAATGAAAAGAAACAAGCATTTTATTTATCTTGTCATCAGTTAAATTATAGAGCAAGGCTTAAATTTTATTTATAACGCAGACATATATTTAAGATAAGAAATCTTTACGGATTAAAAAATCTAGATTGGATTCGTTTTGTCTATATTTCGAGACTAACGATATTTTCTAGGCGTTTATCATTTTTAGGGTTCGGTTTAAAAAGTAAAACGGAACCCTGTTAGTGTCGATACAATGGTTTTCTGCCTTTCCGAACAATATAGATCGAAAACTAAATAAGAGAAAAATTTTAAATTTAGAAGTAATTTTGCCTGAAATAAAATTTTTTTTTGAGATTTTAATCGAATAATTATTTTATGAAGGGTCGAATATTTTTTGAGAAATTAAATTAAATTAAAAAAAATATTTCTTTATCGTGGGGTGTGCCTGTTAAGATCTCTTTAAGAAGAATTAGGTTTAATTTTATTAATTTATTTCGTTTTAAAATGACGGGGTTTGAAAGTTCCAAAAGTGGCCATTATTAGAGAATTTTTGTACCAGCTCAATTTTAATCATATACTTGAAATGAAATTGTGAAAAAAAAACTCTTAAAATTAGTTGATTCTCTCTTTATGAACGTAAAATAAGAACGAATTTGATATCTCAAGTATTTCTGTAAATATAATCATTTTTTGTTTCCTGCTTGCCTTCAGGGCACGCCTAACTATTGAAGCCCAAGATCGATAGGTCATTTAGGTAATAAATAATACGTATATTCATATATATTAGGTACGGAATCCTCGGTATAGCCGGGTTTTTTTCTCAAAGCCTTTTCCCGTTCAAAAATTTAATTATACAAATGTAAATAAAAATTACAAAAAAAACTTATTGTAAAATTAAAAAAAAAACTATATTATGTAAAAAAAAATCTACTGGGATCCATTTAAAATGACCCTTTTCTTTTTACCAGGGTATGGTCAAGTATTGTAATCGTGCATGGAAAAAGTGTTTTTTTCCTTCTTTTTTTCGAAATATCTCAAAAACGGCTAGAATTATTTTGATTAAAAAAAATTGAGCGAAGCCATAGCATTTCGCTCTAAAAAAAAGCTCTAATAAGTGAACATCGAAAAAAATGGATTTTTCGAGATAATAATTGTTTTGTTAAAATGTCTGTTAGTTAGTTAGTTTGTCTGGTTGTCTGTTAGTTAGTCTGTGCGTTACCAAATTTTTATGGACGAGCTAGCTCAAAAACTAGTGTGAATATCGAAACCAAATTTCACATATAGTTTTGGTCCATTGAGATTAAGAGCTGATTAGATTTTGGTGAATATCGACCCAAAATTAGGGGGTGGAGGGGGGGTTAAAAATTAAAAATCTAGGCCATTTGAGCAAACTTAATCAAATTTTGTATACATAATCAGTGGACCTTCAGAAGTCTAAAAATGCAAAAACGAGCCCCCCCCAAAAAAAAATGGGAGGGGGGTGAAGTAAAGTCAAAAAAATGAAAATCTTGGCTATTTTCCAAACTCAAACAAATTTTGTATACATAATCAGTGGGATCCCAGAAGTATAAAAATGCAAAAACTAACCCCCCCCCCCTACATGATTATAAATAATTTTAGGGGCCAGGTTGTATGGCAAAGTCAAGTGGATGGCCACATCAGAACACGTCAGCTTATTTCATTTGTATTAAATTTAAGATGCTATACTTCTTTTGGATTGTTAGAAGTAACCTTATAATAAATTATATATATGTTTTTTTTTTCTGGCTAATAAAAAATCCTCTTAAAACTAAAAACTAAACGGAACCCTCGGTATGCTAATCCGACTCACACTTGGTCAGTTTTTATTAGTTAAATTAGATTTTATTAGTACAATATTTTAAATGTGACATTGGTTTGTACATAGACAAAAATTTTACGAAAATATAAATAGAGCATTAGCCGGCTTATTATGGTTGCTTTGAAGCTAGGAATCGTTTAATAGCTTCGTAAGATGTCTATTCGTCTATCATAGCCTCTAGATGCCTCAATTTTCCTCAATTGTGAAGATATTTCATAGACGTAAGATTTTAATTAGCGCGATGTTACGTGATAAAATAAATTAAAAAAAAATAAACTGCAACGGATCGTTGCTAAAGTTTATCCAAATTCATTTGAAATATTAATATGTTCTTGAGTAAAGTACTTTAAAATATAATTTTACTAAAAACTTTATTTAACCTTTTTTGTGGTCCCCAAGGTACTTAATTAGGATATTAAATTTCATCAAAATTGGTTAAGTCATTTTCAAGATATTTAGAAAAAACTAAAAAAGTACTGAAATAAAGTACTAATGTTTGTGGACCGATATGTACCAAAAACTAATCAGCGCTTCATTTTGTTAAACTAATGGTAGGTTTTCAATTTCATTCCAATCAGCGCAAAGGTGTGGAAAAAATCGTGGACGAAAAAAACGATAACACACATACATCCATCCATCCATCCGCACGCACTTCCAAAAAAAAATGGCACTTTTTGGCCTCTCGACGAGATTCCAGGTAATTTTTGGCAAAACCGTCACGTGCTAAAATTCAATCTCATTGAATACTTCAATTTGTGACCTTAATTGAGTCTATGGGTTCCGTAGTCTTTACCTGAGGACCCTTTGAAGTCGCGCTTGCCGCGAGAGCGATTCCAATGCTTTCTCCCATGCTTCGCATTGGATAAAGTAAAAAGTCTATTGAAATAAGGAAAACTAAAAAAGGAAAGATATTTATGCCCCCCTCATATCGAGCGGGGTATCATTAAATTTTTCTTTTAAAATCCTATTAAATGTGTTATTATTTTGATATTGAAGCACCAGTAGTAAGCTACAAACATAACAAAGGTCGACAAATTTTTTTCTCTTTGTCCTAAGATTTATTTAATGATTTTTCTATTTAGTGTGCATCAAAATAAAGGAAAAATACCTATATTCCATATAAAGTTTGCATTTATAGTGGTTATAATAATAAGTACATGGAGCCACCGAGCGATGCACGGTAACCCCTGATCCCCCCCCTCCCTCCCGAAACAACAAACCTCGCCCCCCACCAATTTTTTTTATAAATTTTATTAAACCAATTATTTTACATGAATTAATGTATACATTGTATCTTTAGCTTCGACTCCGGAGATTATTTCTCCACCATCGAGTGTCCTTGATCATCTTTAGTCCTTGTTTTTAGTAAGAGGAAAAAACTAATTAAAGAAAAAACCTCTTTTCCGATAATTATTCCAATACCATATTGCGGAAATTAATCCATCCAATTAATCCTCCTTAATTCCTTCATCAACAAAAAATTCCTAATTTTAATATAATGTATTAATATTTGCTATAACCTATTAGTGGGTTTTAAAATTAAAAAACCAATTAAAATTAAAACATAATTGAAAAAAATGTAAACAAACTTTTTTATGGAGATTTTCATCTATAAATAATTTCTTTAATTAAGAAAAGATCAATTAAGATTAAATTTGTCGAGGTCTAGACCTAGCCAGATCGCTTTCTCATCCTCAAAACTTGTTGATAGAATTTGTTTCATCAAAATCGGTAAAGCCGTTTTCGAAATAGAACAATGATACAAATATATATATATATATATAAATTAATATATAAGTATATAAATATACAAACAATTTTTGCTCGTTTAATAAGAAGTAGATAAAAGACGAAAAAGGCCATTTTGACCTATTTTCTAGTCCCATTAGATATTAAACAGCAATATTTGAAATCAAAATATTTTGTTGATGTAATAGAAAACAGTTTCCTCTTTGATTTTCAAATTACTATTTGTTTTTAGTTCAATTAGAACTCAAGTTATAACTAAAAAACTAAAACTACGTGATTATTAAGGATAATAAACATAGATGGTCTTAGTTTTTTACTGGTAACTCTGGTTCTAATTGAGCTACAAACAAGTGGTAATTTGAAAATCAAAGAGAAGCTGTTTTCTATTACGTCGACAAAATATTTTGATTGCAAATATTGTTGTTTAATATTTAATGGGATTAGAAAATAGGTCAAAATGGCCTTTTTCGTCATTTTGACCGATAGTATCTCGAAACTCTGACCTGTTGTAAAAAATCGAAAAATTGTATGAAAATCAGCTTATAAAACTCTACTGGAATCCATTGTTAGATTTACGGGTACAAATTTTTGTCGACCTGTGTAATATGAGCTTACAAAGACGCTAGCATAGCCCCTTTAACTATGCAACCAAACAAACTAAAAATCTAAAAAAATTATGGATCTACTTTAGATGAAAATTATTTGATTTTATAAAGAAATGTAATTCTACTACTATTGGCAAAGTTAGATTTTATAATAAGTACCTGGAGCCACCGAGCGATGCACGGTAACCCCTGACCGCCCACCCCAAACCTTGCCACACACCTTGCCCCACCAATATACCACCACTCCGACCCACCCTACCCCAACCGCACCTCCCACCCCCGGATCCCATTGCACCCCCACTTCCTGCACGTCCCACATCCACCCCACCCCGCACCCAGTTTTTGCATTTCTAGCTTTCTAGTGGTCCACATATTATGTGTATATTTGTTTACTAGTACACCAATTTGCCCACATTCGTTCATATTGATAAACATTATAAAAAAATAAATAGGAAAAAAATAATAACAAAAATAATCGTATAGAAAAATCTGAAATAAAAACAAAAATAAATAAGATGTGTTTCCAAGTTATATAAAAAAGTTCCACTTCAACCTACTTTATTTGTAAACACACCTGTAATGTTATGATTTAGACACCTGTTAATTAAAAATAAACAAAAAATTCTTAATTTTAATATAATATATTAATATTTGCTATAACCTATTAGTGGGTTTTAAAATTAAAAAACCAATTAAAATTAAAACATAATTGAAAAAGATGTAAACAAACTTTTTTATTGAGATTTTCATCTATAAATAAATACTTTAATTAAGAAAAGATCAATTAAGATTAAATTTGTCGAGGTCCAGACCTAGCCAGATCGCTTTCTCATCCTCAAAACTTGTTAATAGAATTTGTTTCATCAAAATCGGTAGAGCCGTTTTCAAAATAGAACTAAGATACATATATATAAACAAACAAATAAATATATAAACAATCTTTGCTCGTTTAATAAGAGTAGATTTGGGGACTAGTCATTCCAATCTGAACAAGTTTTGAAAACTTTCAAAATGCAAAACACTCAACAATTTCTATAACTATATGATTTGGCTGAATGCTTAAATTTAAAAACATTTGACGTGAAATCTTTTATGATGAAATAAAATTTTTGACGGAATATTTTTTACTAGGCTTTTAGGAATATGTCACATTGGTTTCACTTCGAGGGACAGTAATTAGTCTGGATTGCTTTTTGGTGCTTGAGTTCAATTCCCAATTCCCCGGGTATGAATAAAACCCTTTTGATTTAAGATAAATTATCCATATTACTTCTCATTTAATAGAAGGCACCAAAGAAAATTATTTTCTTTGGTATAAAATAATCAGTTTGGATGGTAGATAAAAAATAAAAACTACTCTGTGTCCATTCTTTCTAATTTTCCACCCTGGACAGAGTTGCAACTTCTTGGAGAAACACTTTCTTGCACGAATATAATTAAATAAAAAATAAATCTGCTCACCAAATACTTAACAAGAAGATACTATAGAGTATTAATTACTTTGAACAGAAAAGTATTTATATGAAAATTGTTTAAGTTGGAAGCTAGAAAGAGATCCCAGAGTATTTGGATTAGGGCTATGGATTCAGGGAGAAATTTCTGGTCATTGGAGTCGGAGTTGGTAGATTTTTTCCTAATCCATCTCTTAAAAAGTCATGTTTAAATTTTTTAGAAATAATGACATTGAACTCAAATTTTGAATGATTTATTTATTTATTTGGTCTTTTTTAAAGTTGGAAGCTATAAACAGATCCCAGGGTATTTAGATTAGGGCTATGGGTTCGGGGATAAATTTCTGGTCATTGGAGTCGGAGTTGGTAGATTTTTTCCTAATCCATCTCTTAAAAAGTCATGTTTAAATTTTTTAGAAATAATGACATTGAACTCAAATTTTGAATGATTTATTTATTTATTTGGTCTTTTTTAAAGTTGGAAGCTATAAACAGATCCCAGGGTATTTAGATTAGGGCTATGGGTTCGGGGATAAATTTCTTGTCATTGGAGTCGGAGTTGGTAGATTTTTTCCTAATCCATCTCTTAAAAAGTCATGTTTAAATTTTTTAGAAATAATGACATTGAACTCAAATTTTGAATGATTTATTTATTTATTTGGTCTTTTTTAAAGTTGGAAGCTATAAACAGATCCCAGGGTATTTAGATTAGGGCTATGGGTTCGGGGATAAATTTCTGGTCATTGGAGTCGGAGTTGGTAGATTTTTTCCTAATCCATCTCTTAAAAAGTCATGTTTAAATTTTTTAGAAATAATGACATTGAACTCAAATTTTGAATGATTTATTTATTTATTTGGTCTTTTTTAAAGTTGGAAGCTATAAACAGATCCCAGGGTATTTAGATTAGGGCTATGGGTTCGGGGATAAATTTCTTGTCATTGGAGTCGGAGTTGGTAGATTTTTTCCGACTCAATCTCTTAAAAAATTATGTTTAAATTTTTTAGAAATAATGACATTGAACTCAAATTTTGAATGATTTATTTATTTATTTGGTCTTTTTTAAAGTTGGAAGCTATAAACAGATCCCAGGGTATTTAGATTAGGGCTATGGGTTCGGGGATAAATTTCTTGTCATTGGAGTCGGAGTTGGTAGATTTTTTCCGACTCCAATCTCTTAAAAAATTATGTTTAAATTTTTTAGAAATAATGACATTGAACTCAAATTTTGAATGATTTATTTATTTATTTGGTCTTTTTTAAAGTTGGAAGCTATAAACAGATCCCAGGGTATTTAGATTAGGGCTATGGGTTCGGGGATAAATTTCTGGTCATTGGAGTCGGAGTTGGTAGATTTTTTCCTAATCCATCTCTTAAAAAGTCATGTTTAAATTTTTTAGAAATAATGACATTGAACTCAAATTTTGAATGATTTATTTATTTATTTGGTCTTTTTTAAAGTTGGAAGCTATAAACAGATCCCAGGGTATTTAGATTAGGGCTATGGGTTCGGGGATAAATTTCTTGTCATTGGAGTCGGAGTTGGTAGATTTTTTCCTAATCCATCTCTTAAAAAGTCATGTTTAAATTTTTTAGAAATAATGACATTGAACTCAAATTTTGAATGATTTATTTATTTATTTGGTCTTTTTTAAAGTTGGAAGCTATAAACAGATCCCAGGGTATTTAGATTAGGGCTATGGGTTCGGGGATAAATTTCTTGTCATTGGAGTCGGAGTTGGTAGATTTTTTCCGACTCAATCTCTTAAAAAGTTATGTTTAAATTTTTTAGAAATAATGACATTGAACTCAAATTTTGAATGATTTATTTATTTATTTGGTCTTTTTTAAAGTTGGAAGCTATAAACAGATCCCAGGGTATTTAGATTAGGGCTATGGGTTCGGGGATAAATTTCTGGTCATTGGAGTCGGAGTTGGTAGATTTTTTCCTAATCCATCTCTTAAAAAGTCATGTTTAAATTTTTTAGAAATAATGACATTGAACTCAAATTTTGAATGATTTATTTATTTATTTGGTCTTTTTTAAAGTTGGAAGCTATAAACAGATCCCAGGGTATTTAGATTAGGGCTATGGGTTCGGGGATAAATTTCTGGTCATTGGAGTCGGAGTTGGTAGATTTTTTCCTAATCCATCTCTTAAAAAGTCATGTTTAAATTTTTTAGAAATAATGACATTGAACTCAAATTTTGAATGATTTATTTATTTATTTGGTCTTTTTTAAAGTTGGAAGCTATAAACAGATCCCAGGGTATTTAGATTAGGGCTATGGGTTCGGGGATAAATTTCTTGTCATTGGAGTCGGAGTTGGTAGATTTTTTCCTAATCCATCTCTTAAAAAGTCATGTTTAAATTTTTTAGAAATAATGACATTGAACTCAAATTTTGAATGATTTATTTATTTATTTGGTCTTTTTTAAAGTTGGAAGCTATAAACAGATCCCAGGGTATTTAGATTAGGGCTATGGGTTCGGGGATAAATTTCTGGTCATTGGAGTCGGAGTTGGTAGATTTTTTCCTAATCCATCTCTTAAAAAGTCATGTTTAAATTTTTTAGAAATAATGACATTGAACTCAAATTTTGAATGATTTATTTATTTATTTGGTCTTTTTTAAAGTTGGAAGCTATAAACAGATCCCAGGGTATTTAGATTAGGGCTATGGGTTCGGGGATAAATTTCTTGTCATTGGAGTCGGAGTTGGTAGATTTTTTCCGACTCAATCTCTTAAAAATTTATGTATAAATTTTTTAGAAATAATGACATTGGACTCACATTTTGAATGATTTGTTTACTTTTTTATTTATTTTTATTAAACACACCAAAAAAATGTCTTAGTATTTAATTTTGCAAGTGTCTGAATCGAACTACTAAAATAATCCCTATTAGTCGGAGTCAATTGAAGGTTTTTGGTTTAGTTTGTTAAAAAAAAGTGATAAAGAAGGATCCTTATAAATATGGGTTTATATATACATATCGCCACATTAGAGTGTAAACCTGGTAAATCCATTTTTTATCATATATGACATATTAATATCGTTCGAAAGAAAAAGAGATGCAGCATCTAGTGAATTTAAGCTAAATCTTAAATCTGGACCAAGAGAAATGAAAAAGATATGATGTGATCCAGCATCATTTCGCGATTAGCCCGCATGACGCTTTTTACCAAACACGGATTTAAGATTTAGGCTCAACCAGCAGTAGTCTAGCGATATTTATATCTTGTTTAAAAACGCAGTCAAAAATAACTCCCTTTGATATATTAATTATTATTTAATATATTAATTGGAAAAATATTTTAAGATGCAGCATCGTCTAAGTAAAACTGCTACTTAAAATTACGATCGTAAGTTATAGAAAAAAAATGTGAAAAATAGTTTTTTTCCATAACAACAATATTAAATTTTGCTTGTTTTTTTCTCTGCCCTGTAAAATTTCCTTGAATTGTGAGTTAGCAGGTTTACACTCTAAGGCGACACTATATAGATAGATAGATAGATAAAATTTGAAGACCTATTTCAGATTGATTTCCAATTCAGCCCCTGAGATGGGCAGTAATAGTATTAGTTTCATTTTAAACGCAAATAAATAGAAATAAATTTTCTATAAATGTTGGGGCAGGACGGAAACCCTAGCGAATCAAATGAAGTCGTATAAGTGTAGCATATTCTGTTTACTAATCTTTTTTTTTTTTTTTTTTTTTTTTAATGCAATCGAATGCAAGAAGGGGTGCACCAGTAAAGATGTAGCCCCTATGGATCTCGAAAAGACCCTTGCATTACCGAAGAGAAGGAAAGTTGATTAAGTGAGAGGGTGTAGACGTAGGTGTCTATGCACCCTGGTTTTGAAGGTTTGAAGATCATAGGTGCTGGGAAAGATAGAGGCTGGGAGAGAGTTCCAGTTCCTTGAAGTCATGGGGATATATGTATTCGCGAATGAAGTGGTCCGGCACTTTTCCAATTTGACCGCAAAAGAGTGTTGGGAGTCGGCAAAACGTGTGCTGCGTGCAAAGCATGCTTTGGGGGGAATTATTGATTTTATCTCATCAGAGCACCTGCCGTGATAGTATCTATAGAAAAGGGAAAGGGCAGAGACATCTCTTCGATGAGCCAGCGAGTCGAGGGAGTCGGTGAGGGTAGAATCGTCAATTAGCCTGACGGCTCGTTTCTGAATTGCATCAAGGGTAGCAAGAGAATATTTTGAGTCACCTCTCCACAGATGAGAGCCGTATTCGAGACAGGGGCGGATTTGGGCCTTGTAGATGGTGAGAAGTTGTGGGGGTTTGTAAAATCGCTTGGATCTGAATAAGAAGCCAATCTTCCTTGCTGCAGATTTCGCCACAGAGGAGATGTGTTCATTCCAAGACAGGTCAGATGCGACAGAGACGCCCAACATGGATAGGCTGTCACACATTTTCAGGGTATTCGAATCGAAGTGAATATCAGGGAAATCTCTATTTTAGCGCCTAGAAATTAGACAACATTCAGCTTTTTATTTTTTAATCTCTATGAAAATTATACAAAAGTAATAAGATATTAACTTTTTAGTTAAAAAAGTACAAAATTCGAATTCTTATGGTGATGCTGAGTTTTTAGATCAGTGATTCTCAACCACTGTGCCGCGGAACTTTAGTGTGCCGCGAGATTCTTGAAGTGTGCCGCCATTGCTAGGCAGTGGTCCCTCCCGAATTGAATTTTTTTTTCATTTCTTTATCAATTGGCACTATATATAATCCAAATATTTATTTGATCATTTGAACTTAAGGAGTAGTAACATTTTACTGGATGAAGAATGTCCTATTGTAATTTTATAGGTACACCAATCAATAAATTAGGTAGCTTTTAAATAGCGTCATGATCTAGTCTCTAGAAGTCATAGAGATAAAGACATTGCCGAATGAATTAGATCGGCACTTTCCCAATTTTAACGTGACTCATAAAATCACATCCCAGGTAACACACAATATCCTCAGAATATTCTAAGAAGATTTAAATGTCCTTAGAATATCCTTAGAATATTCTTAGGATATTGTGGTTACCTGGGATGCTATGTGCAAAGCAAGCTTTTAGCTGAATAATTGATTTTAACTCAACGAAGGATAGATTATCTATAAAAAAACGATGGACCAGCGAGTCAAGAGTTATAAAAGGATTAGATAGTGAATTGCATTCTGAAAGTTTTTGTGCCGAGGGTAGCAGAATTTTGAAGAGTGTGTCTTCTGCTGGAATTATAAATTTTATTTATAACGAACCTATAGATTCGAGGGCTTTGCCCTCTTCATCAGTCTATCACACTTGATTCACATGATTAATTTTCCATTCATACATTAATTCCTGTGAATCAACTGCAATAGACTGATGAAGAGGGCAAAGCCCTCGAAATT
Organism: Forficula auricularia; assembly: GCA_024734495.1. Classification (NCBI taxonomy): domain Eukaryota; kingdom Metazoa; phylum Arthropoda; class Insecta; order Dermaptera; family Forficulidae; genus Forficula; species Forficula auricularia. The sequence goes on along the minus strand of JALMQS010000069.1, from coordinate 2,110,650 downwards.
AGTCTCGTTATAAATAAAATTTATAATTCCAGCAGAAGACACTCTTTTATTGTATTCTGGGTAGCAAGAGAATGATTGGAGGCCTCTCTCCACAAATGGGAGCCATAATCAAGACAGAGGGTGAGAAGTTGCCTATTGATTTAGAATAATTTGAAAAACGTAATTCAACTAGAAAATTATTGAAGTATATACTAAAAAAAAGGTATATTTTTAGATTTAGAAATTAAAGAATCGATACAAAAAACATTTTGAGATCAATTTGTGGGTATAATTGTTTATAATTTCATTTAAACATATTGAGAACATCAAAAATCTATTTTTTTATTAAATTTAACCAATTTAAAAATAAATAAATAAATAAAAAGTAAATCAACTGGAACATAAATCAAATTAAGAAGATAATCAAATCTGTTGAAAAAAAAAGGGGGGGAGGATATAAATATGAATATCAAATCTGAATGCGTCATCCGATTCCCAGGTTTCGCTAATGCCCTTAGCAACCGATAGGGATGAAATTAGTGAGCTGGCTTATCATTGGTGACTAACCAAATGGAAAAAAAAGATAAAAATAAAAGATGTAAAATCATTAGTGTGGAGGTATTTTTTTTTTTTTTTTTTTTATTATTATTATTATTATTTTTTTAATAAAAATAAAATACTTTTAAAAAGTAGAAGGTAAATTTGGTAAATTTAAGGGGTGGAATATTTTGAATTTATTATTATTATTACTATTAAGAGAAATTTATATTATCACAAATAAAAATGATTATTTTTAAAAATGAATATAAGAACAAAGATACGATATATAGAGAGAGTGAAAGTGTTTGATAAGGGAAAAGTATTTGATAAGTTTATTTTATCATTGGTTGCTGAAGAGGGTGGATTTGAGGGTTGTGGGAGTACAAGAAATGGGAGCGCAGAAAATCAATAGAGACAGGCAGAGTTAGCGACGCCATCATAGAACACAACCCTTGGATGAGATTTTAATTTACTTGTCCTTTTATTTATTTATTTAAAGTTAGTAAAAAAAAAATAAGTTGATTTTTATTAAAAATTATAAATAAGAAATATGTCACCCACCTGAGCTATTTGATTTCCAGACATTGTCTATATTGGATTTACACAATCAATTTCAACACAAGAGAAAATATATTGGAAATTGAAGCATTTTTATTTTTATTTATTCATTTACATATGGGGATATATGTGTATTGAAATGAAAAATCGATAAAGACATTCGGGAAAGAAAGTCAATAAGAACTTTTGGAATTCATTGTATCATAAACATTGTCAATTTGAAAAGTTTTAAAATGCATAATTTCGAAGGGAAATTTTACATTCAAGGATTACAGTACACACACACACACACACTGATGTGTGTGTGTGTGTGTCCGTGTGAAATTTGGTCACTAGGTCGTCGGGTCGTCGGATCCCAGAGTCCGCGGTTCGAGTCTAACCGAGTACTGAATCTGCCCAGCGAGCTTCCGACAGCAGCGGCTGCGCAATTCAGCGTTTAGGGTGGGTGCGAGGGGTTGGAGGGGTCTGATATGGGGGTGAGATGATTCCAAAACATTTTTAGCAAAAAAACTATTTATGAACAAGATATTTTTTTTTCTTTCTTATTGTAAATTTCAAAGGAAGAATAAAAGGAGTTTGGAAGCAGTGGAGCTTAAAAGGTTCCTTCTTTTTTTTTTTTTTTTATATCATTGTCAACTTTCTCGTTCATCCCCTCCTAATTCTGTGGGATTCCACCTGGTAACAGGGGAAGAAAGAGAGACATTTATTTCTGGAATTACATATATACATACCTACCTACACAACCTAGTTTTAGATGATGCAAATTCATTTCCAGGCCCCGTGAAGGGGGTGGAGTCAGGGGTAGCCAGCCAAACGATCATCGATCGTCCTTTTGAGAAGGCAGAGTCAGCACCCCCATTAGCCATTGTATCGCGGGTATTTGGGGTAGTCACTTTGCTTATGATATGAAGTCACTCGCCAAATGGATGTCAAGCAAAAGATTAATGAAAACCAAGAGTTCTTTAGAAAAAGATCTAATAATCAAAGGAGTGACGGAGAATTGTAATTATCTGGATCAATATTAGAAAAAAAATGTAGTGGTATTTAACAAATATTAATAACTTAAGGATCATAATAAAAACTCCGTCCTCAGGAGTTTCATTCTTTGACATAAGCCATCCTGGGTCAGTAATGAACGTCCAACCATGTTTTTGTGGTTTTTCTTTTGGTTGCTTGGTTGACCTAGGTCCTATGTTGCTTAGAAATTGTATTACCACTGGGACTGAACTAAATTAGTACGGAACAAATTTAATGTGGAAGTATTAACGAAAATATGAATAAAGTTCGGTTAAAGTACAGAATATTTCGTTAATAGTAAACACACAATTGGAACCTTGATCCTTTTTTAAATATGATCGATTATACTCCTCGAATTAAAATTTGTTGCCGTAAATCTAACAATGGATTCCAGTAGTACAGCCGTTCAGAGTTTTGAGATATTTTCGGTCAAAACGGCGAAAAATGTCATTTTGACCTATTTTCGGATCCCACCAAATATGAAACAGCAATATTTGAAATCAAAATATGTGTTGTCGTAATAGAAAACAGCTTCCTCTTTGATTTTCAAATTACCACTTGTTTTTAGCTCAATTAGAACTAGAGTTATAAGTAAAAAACTAAGACCATATGTTTTTATCTATTGGAGTAATTTTTGGAGACGGACTGATAAGTGAATTAAGTGGATATCGATGAGGCAGTCCAAAAAAAAAGATAATTTACACTATCTATTTATTCATAAAACCGACGTTTCTGAGGCTATTCCCTCCTTCTTCAGGGTTTTGAAAAGTCAGTAAATCTGACTTCACTGACTTTTCAAAACCCTGAAGAAGGAGGGAATAGCCTCCGAAACGTCGGTTTTATAAATAAAAAGATAGTGTAAATTATCTTCTTCTTTTTTGGACTGCCTCATCGATATCCACTTAGTTTTATGTATGTTTATTATCTTTTATAATCATGTACATAGTTTTAGTTTTTTTAGTTATAACTCGAGTTCTAATTGAGCTAAAAACAAGTGGTAATTTGAAAATCAAAGAGGAAGCTGTTTTCTATTACGTCAACAAAATATTTTGATTTCAGATATTGCTGTTTCATATTTAATGGGACTCGAAAATAGGTCAAAATGGCCCTTTTCGCCGGTTTGAGCAATAATATCTCAAAACTCTGACGTGTTGTAAAAAACCAGGAAATTGCATGATAATCAGCGTATAAAACCAAATACTGTATATACCAATACAGGACAGTCTGTCAAAATACAATAGAAAAGCAAACCGTTTTTGGTCTCATGAATTTGAGCGCCACCATGCGAGCAAAATGGAAATCTTGCAGTCAAATCCGACTTTCGGCTACCCGCAAAATTAAAAAAAAAACTTGAGCGTCATGGAAAAAATATATATTGTGTCCGTTTAATGTTATATATGATTTAATAAGATCGATTTTAAATAATTTACGCATTTTAATATTATGCGCTTTAGTTTACTTTTTTCTCGCTAGAGTGTGCTGTTTTCAGGGTACCATATTTTTGACAGGCTGTCCTGTATTGTTATATACAGTATTTGATAAAACTCTACTGGAATACATTGTTAGGTTTACGTGGAAATTTTTTGTAGATTAGTGTTATTTAATATAGATGAGATTACAGCCCTATTTGTATTTTTGATACCTCAAGCCTTCTTCGAACGTATGATACCAAACCAACGGGCATCGTTTACACCGGGAATTCATATGAAACTACTTATTAGGTCCTCTACTATGGTGTAAAACTGATAGTCTGATTATTTACTTTTGTTCTGAATATACATCTTCATTTTAACTCCGCAATTATTTTAAGGTGTTTTTTTACTATTTGAATTAAAATTATCATAATTTAATTTAAGATTAAAAGTGTTTGTCAATACAAATAACTGAGAATTACGAGTCCGTCGTAGTTAGAGCTCAAATGATTTAAATTAATTATCATCATCCATGATTAACAATCTACTCACATCAATAGTAATGGTGTACAAAGTTATTAAGTGGTTTCAAATGTAGTGTCTTATTGAGTGAGGAACCACTTGAGAACTTGCCTTAAAGCTGATTGAGCCTGAACTCATGTTTGCATCCCAACGGAATCGACTGAGAGGGTTTAGGGAAGGAAACTTTCCACCCTCTACTACGTAAGCCTTCAGATACTGACCTTTTCGGGGCTCAATATATTGACTAGTCAGCCAGAAAAGGACCATAACGCGGATAAATTTTTTGATATAACAGATAATAGAAATATTTGTAATAATCATCAAAGAATATTCAATAACTTTTAAGGAGTTCGGTGTTGGTTCTAGGTGAAACATTTTAATATAATAATAAAACTAAGATACGAGGTAGGTTTCACAAAAAAGAAATAAAACAAAATTGAGTCTTGAATTCGATATATTTCGGGGGTTCTAATCATCTGACATCTCCATTAGCTTATACCCCTTAGATCATATGGAATCACTCCTGCTTTATACAACAACAACAATTTAGGCTCCCAATTAATTAACAATAAAATAGACAAAATTGATAAATTAGACAAATCAGGAGTGTATAAATTAACTTGTCAAGATTGCGACGCTTTTTATATTGGGCAGACAGGTCGCGCTTTCAAAATACGTTACTCCGAGCATGTAAGAGCCCTTAATCACCTCAACAAATCCGATAACATTAATTTAGATTCGACCTCAGCCTTCGCAATTCACTTACATGAATCTAACCATTCACCCTCTAATAATAACCCTATCCCCATTCATTTCGAAAGAAAAGGCCTTAAATTGGACCTCCTGGAATCCACCGAGATAAAAATAGCCCTCTCTAATAATTCAAATATTTTAAATAATCAATTGGAAGTGTATAAAAATACAATTATTGATTATATGTTATAATAAATTAAATAAACATTCCTTTCATTGTTTGCACATTATACTAGGGTAATTGCACTCTCTTATATACCTTTTAAGTTGTACCTTCTCAGGTACTTGTCCATTCGCTATTATAATAGCAGGTATAGATCCCTTTCACCCAGCTCAAATCTCAATAGAAAATATTAATCCTTAGAACAACTACCCCCCCCCTCTTCCCCTACATTCCCCCCACCACATACAATTTAAAAAAAAATTTTTTTTAAAATTCTTACTTGTAAAACTATTTTTCCAATATGTAATCAGTTTTCTTAGACTCCTGATGATGGGCTAACCCCCGAAATATATCGAATTCAAAACTCAATTTTGTTTTATTTCTTTTTTGTGAAACCTACCTCGTATCTTAAAGAATATTCAGTTTAAAGATTGGTTTGACTAAAATGTTCCCCTCCAATCGCCCTATCGAAAAGTCTTTTAAATACATATGAAAACGACTAGAGAATATGGAGTCGAAAGGTAAAGATCTTTTTGGATTGAATCACTCAGAGTCAAATTATAAAGTTGATTGAAATTGTGTAGTTTATTTTAAGCAATTTTTATATTTCAATGAAAGATCCAAAGTAGAATATTTTCCAGTTCAACAACCTGACAACAAAACTCTTAACAAGGAGATGTCTATAGAAAATTTTACTTAGGGAAAGTGGTGTAGGTTTTAGGTGAAACATGATATTAATTAATAAAGTAAAGGGTGTGTAGTTTCACAGTGAATGAAATAAAACTCAAAGAGGTTTATACAAACTCAATATATTTCGCATTATTAGTTCATCATCAGGAGTTTACAAGTTTCCTCCTCCGTGGTGTAATGGTCAGAGTAGCTGACTGGCAACCCGGGGTCTCGAGCTTCGATTTCCGGCTATACCCAGAACATTTTTTCTGTCGAGAGTATAGGGTCTGGTAATAAAAATTAAGTGGAGATAAATTTAACCGAATTTATCGCGCGGAGAATTACCACTGCTCGAAGCCTAAACCTTAGTAAATTGGATATTGTATTGTATCTAAGTTTCTGAGATTGGCTCGTGATCCCGGCTTCTTTTCCTTCTGCTCTGTTCTTGCACGATGGAGGGGCCAGCCCATAGAGGCCTTTAGGGATCCACCTTCTAGTGTATCTCCTTCTCACATCAATATCATTAAAAAAAAAAAAAAAAAAAAGTTAAAACTAATAATAATTGAACGAGTGATCACAATTTTTAACATCTAAATCATATGTACCAATATAACAAAATATAACATTCAAATCTTACATACCAACATAACACAAGAAAAACATCAATAAAATTAAAATTTAAAAAATTGTTTTACAAAGATTTTTCTTTTTTAAATATAAAAATACATATAATATAAATATATATTAATATATATTTTTATATTTAAAAAAGAAAAATCTTTGTAAAACAATTTTTTTAAATTTTAATTTTATTGATGTTTTTCTTGTGTTATGTTGGTATGTAAGATTTGAATGTTATATTTTGTTATATTGGTACATATGATTTAGATGTTAAAAATTGTGATCACTCGTTCAATTATTATTAGTTTTAACTTGTAAACTCCTGATGATGGACTAATAATCCGAAATATATTGAGTTTGTATAAACCTCTTTGAGTTTTATTTCATTCACTGTGAAACTACACACCCTTTACTTTATTAATCTATAGAAAATTACCTTAATAATGCACGGTTGCAATTATAATCAATAAAGTAGGAGTAGTAGTTTAGAAATAGTAAACAGGGTGTTTAGAAAAACCGTTCCAAGACTTCAGGGCGTGATTCCCCACATCAATAAACATAGGTCCAAAAGCGCTTCGTTTTCTGTTTGGCCGCCATTTTTTTAAGGAAAAACGTCTATCTTGAGATTGGATGTAGATATTTTTATGAAATGTGGTACACATGGACTTAACTACATTATCTACTATTTAAAAAAGTAACTAAATTTTATTATGAAAATTTTCAAAATCTAGGGCATTTAAAATTTTTTATTGTGAATAACTTTCCAATCTTTAATTTTATTAAAATTGGTATTATTAGACACAATGTTACCCTTTTTATTGTGAACAGAATGACACCCTATTTTTCAAGATCCGGTAAAAAATAACAAAGTTATGGCAAAATTTGTGTAAACACCATTACTGGCTTCCGTAGACTGAATTTTGAGACCGACATTATTTCCCTATTTTCCTACAAATTTTGTCTACAACTTCGTTATTTTTTATCGGATCTTGAAAAATAAGGTGTCAATTTGTTCACAATAAAAGGATAACATTTTATCTAATAATACTTAATTTTAATAAAATGAAAGATTAAAAAGTTATTCACAATTAAAAATTTTAAATGACACATTTTGAAAATTTCAAGATAAAATTTAGGTAATTTTTTAAATAATAGATAATGTAGGTAAGCGCATATATATACCAAATTTCCTAAAGATTATCTACATCAACTCTCAAGATAAGACGTTTTTCATTTACAAAAATGAAATGGCGGCCATACAAGAAACACGAGCGTTTTTGGAACTTTGCATCTAATTTTGATGTGGGGAATCACGCCCTGAAGTCTTGGAACGGTTTTTCTAAACACCCTGCTATTTAAATGAATCTGTATCATCAAATCATTATGTTAATAATATTACGATATATCCTATAATTTCGTTATATATATATATCTCATATCTTTGTATATTGTCTATATTTCTATATTTGTTTTTTCTTTCTTGAATGTACGCAAGGGTCTACATTGACCTATGTACCTATATTATACTTATATATATAAAATTTAGGTTTTGTTTGTACATTGCTCCAAATCACGCCAAATTTTGGTTGCACACGTTTCAAGCAAAGTTATGAACGAAAACACGCTCAACAAAATTCCCGTCTGTATGTCTGTACGTATGTCTGTCTGTCTGTATGTTTCCGTGGTTTCCGCGAAATGTTGCTCACGATTCACGTAAAAACGGCTGAAGGGATTATTATGAAATTTCATATTTACATCAGATGTCTTCTAACTTACGTTTTTAGCTATATAACAATTTAATATTTTGACCCCAGAAGGGGGTTTGGGGGTGCGCACGAATGAAAATTATCAAATAACTCCTAAACTATTAGCTCTACGGCAAATTTTATTATGAGCAAAGTTGTAGGGGATGTAATTTCTGACAACTTTTGTTTAAAAAAATTCCATCAAAAAACCACCTAAAAAGAGGGGGAAGGGTCAAAATATGGAAATTCTTTCTCTTGGACCAAACTCAACCAAATTTTGTATACATAATCTGAGGGACACTAGAAGGCTAGAAATGCAAAAACTAACCACTCAACATTGGGGGGGGGGGTCAAAAAAATGAAAATTTTTACCCTTAGAGCCAACTTAACCAAATTTTTTATACATAATCTGAGGGTCACTAGAAGATTAGAAATGCAAAAACTGGGTGCGGGGGTGGAATGATGGTACGGGTGCGGAGGTGGGTTAGGGTATGGGGTGCTGGGGGTCCGGGGGATGAGGGCACGGGGGGTGGAATGGGGATGAGGGAGTAAGACGGATAAGGGTGAAGGGGGTGGAGTCCGGGGGGCGTAGTGGGTGTGGGGGTCCAGGAGGCTAGGCGGGGGTGGTGGTGCATGGTGGAGAAGGGGGTTGAGGTGAGAGCCCAGAGGGCCTTGCAGCTAGTTATAAATAAAATATAATAATTTTGAATAAAGAATTTGTGATTGTATAATAGGTGTGAATTTCATGGTTGAAAAATTGATATTCATAAAAACATATAAGATTTTTAAAATAATTATTAGCTTAAAACATCACACATTCTTTTTAAGATAGGAAAAAAATATCTTTAAATATTATGGTAACCTTCAGGAATGAATTACGAAGATCAATTTAATATTATATGAATGTCTTTATCATTTTTTCTATTATAAATTTACCTAAAATATATGGTATATGTAAGTGAATCAGAATATTACATCAATTCTTTTTATTTAAGATAATTTACTACTACTATGGTTCAGAAATAAAAACTTTGATTGCGAACCTAATAAGATCTCGATAATAAAAATGATTCATGAATGGATGATTGTGTGTGGTCATAATGTAGATTAATCTGGGTCATGGTAATAGGCTTATATTAAATGTGGATAGAATTAATTATAAAAATCTTTAGGGGATAAGAGATAAAATGAAAAATTCAAATTACTAGAAGGAATAAGTCAAGAGACAAAGTTTATTCGATTCCAAGTTATTATGTATTTATTCAAGAAATTTAGATGTAATTTACAAGTTTAATTAAATTTTCTTATGTTTTAAAGTCGAGGTAATTAACTTGGTTTTGAATTAAAATAAGATTAAAAAAAAATAATAATAATAATAATAATTTGATAATAAAAGTGAAGAAGTTGTTGTGAAAAGTCAACTAAAGTTAGGAAAATTAGGAAAAATGAACAGACTCATAGCAGGGGACAAAGGGGGCACTTGCCCCTCCGTCTAGGATCGAGATTAGGTATATTGTCAATTTATGTTCATTATGTAAATGTTTTTATATCGATACAATCCTGTATTCTATAATCTACTCGGGGGGAAAAATTAAATCTATCTATCTATCTACACTTATTAAAGGAGCAAAAATTGTTTATATATATATATATATTTGTATCATGGTTCTATTTTGAAAACGGCTCTACCGATTTTGATGAAACAAAATCTATTAACAAGTTTTGAGAAGACAATCTGGCTAGGTCTGGACCTGGACAAATTTCATTTTAATTGATCTTTTCTTAATTAAAGTAATTATTGATAGATGAAAATCTCAATAAAAAAGTTTGTTTACATTTTTTTCAATTATCTTTTTATTTTTAATTGTTTTTTTTAATTTTAAAACCCACTAATAGGTTATAGCAAATATTATTATATTATATTAAAATTAGGATTTTTTTGTTTGTTTTTAATTAACAGGTGTCTAAATCATAACAAAACAGGTGTGTTTACAAATAAAGTGGTTGAAGTGGCTTTTTTTATATAACTTGGAAACAAATCTTATTTAATTTTATGTTTTAATTTCAGATCCTTTACGATTATTTTTTTTATTATTATTTTCCTATTTATTTTTTCATAATGTTGATCAATATGAACGAATGTGGGCAAATTGGTGTACGAGTAAACAAAATACACATAATATGTAGACCATTAGAAAGCCAGAAATGCAAAAACTGGGTGCGGGGTGGGGTGGATGTGGGAGGTGCAGGAGGTGGGGTGCAGTTGTGGGGGATCCGGGGGTGGGAGGCGCGGTTGGGGAGGGGTGGGGCGGAGTGTGGGTGCGGTGGTAGTGTGTTTTCGGGAGGGGGGGTCAGGGGTTACCGTGCATCGCTCAGTGACTCCAGGTACTAATATATTATTAAATTATAATTTATTGTTCAAGCTTTAGCCACTCCTCTGCAATTTTTCTGCAGATGTCCATGGACAAATGCAAGAATGAAGGAAAGTAGTGACAGGTAAATAAATATATAGGTAGCAGTAAAAACCGGTTTTTAGTAAGAGCGCGTTCTTACTAGTTAAAGCGCGTTTCACTGAATACCTTTGTAGCAACTAGTTTTTACTGATGTCAAAAATGAATTTCAGTAAAAACGACTCAGTAAAAACCTTGTCAAAGTTCATTTAGATTATATGTGACGAATTCGAATCAAATAACCCCTAAACTGTTTACTCTAGGTCAAATTCAATTAGAAGCAAAGTTGTAGAGGATGTAATTTTGGACATTTTCATTTAACATTTTTTTGAAAATAAACACCCAAAATAAGGGGGGGGGGGGCGGTCAAAAATGAAGATTCTAGCCATTTAGACCAAACTCTACCAAATTTTGTATAGATATTCTGTGGGACCTGGAAGGCTAGAAATACCAAAATTGATTCGAATTCGTCACTTATAATCTAAATGAACATTGACAGAAGTTTTACTGAATCGTTTTGCCAAAACGCTTTTTACTGAAATTCATTTTTGACATCAGTAAAAATCAGTTGCTATAAAGTTATTCAGTGAAACGCGTTTTAACTAGTAAGAACGCGTTCTTACTAAAAACCGGATTTTACTGCAGCATATACATATATTTATTATTATCATTTCCGTCCGAAATTTGTATTAATTTGAAAGTTTATAATAGGAAAATAAATAAAGGGGAGAGATTGAATGACCAATCGACTTGATTGGGGAATAATGGAATTGAAATAATTATCGGAAAAGAGGTTTTTTTATCTAATTAGATTTTTCCTCTTATTAAAAACAAGGACTAAAGATGAATAAGGACACTCGATGGTGGAGAAATAATCTCCGGAATCGAAGCAAAAAAAATACAATGTATACATTAATTAATGTAAAATAATTGGTTTAATAAAATTTATAAAAAAAAAATAGGAAAATAAGGACAAGTTTGTGTGTGACTTTTTTATTTATTTTTAAAAAAGTCACACATAAAAACTTGTCCTTATTTTTCCTATTATAAACTTTCAAATATACATATATATTATCTATGCGAAACAAAATTTGTAAGAATACAAAAATAATCTATTACAAATATTTGATCTAATAAGAGAGAGCTCCATCTATTGTTCTTTTAGTTTCTAGAGATATTTATGAATTAATAAAGAAAGGTTTAAATATATTATCTAGTGTTTAATTCAAAATATACTACAAAACAGTTCATTGGAGTATTTTCAAATGATTATTTGTGTTTGTGAATTGAAATATACGAAGTAATTGGCAAACTCTTGTTTTGTAGATTCTTTGCTTTTTACAAAAGAGTTTGGAATTTGTAAGTCGCAAATGTTAATTGATTAGATTATTTCACAAACCAACACGAATTGTCTGAAATAACCTAAGTATGGATTCTCGAAGTTTTTTATGTTTTTTTTTTAGGGGCTCAACTTTTATCATAAAAAATAAGTATGGAATGGAAATCCTTCTTGATTTTTCTAAATACTTTTTAAATAAAGAAAACAAATAAATAGATTATAAATAAAAGATTCAAAGGTTTTTGGAAAAATTTTTTTTATTAATGTTAAATATTGGACTAGACACTAGACAAAATAAATTTTCTCAGATTGTTTTTTACAAATTGGTTGTTAACTTATTATAGGATGAATATTATGAATACACTATTTATTGTCTCGATGGTCTCACTATTTTATCAACGATTAATGTTTTAAATAATTGAGTACTTGAAAAAGTCCTGAAAAAGGACGAAACGTCGTATGAAAATTGATATTTAACATTAATAAAAAAAATTGTCCAAAAACCACGTGAATCTTTTATTTATTATTAAAATAGACATGAACCAACCAGGGAGATAGGGAGAGAGCATATGGCTAGAAAAGTGTCGCCTGCCTACGTCATTGCTGACTCACAGTCCGCCATCTTGGATCTTTCAAAACATTGAGATTTCCATATGGTCCTATGCTAAAATATATATCATTTTACCTTCGATTTTCAAAATTTTAAGGTCACCTAAATATAAAACTAATAAAAGAACTATTTTAAATTATAGTTTTTTGATTTTTACAGATATCTAGAGAAAATTGAAATTAATTAAAATTATTTCACATTAAAAGAAGATGAATATACACAAAATAGTCATAGGAACATATACTGTATTTTATATTAAAGAAAAACGTGCTTATATGAGAGTATTAGCCTCTTTGTTAAACATGTATTTCTCATTTGATAACGTTATGTTTGGCAATGTTTTGAACTATGCAAGATGGCGGTCGAGCTTCTTCTTCCCCCCGCTTCAGGAGACAATTTCCTCGCCTAAGTTCTAAGCTTACAGGCACTCCCTATCTCCCTGGAACCAACTAAATAAATAAATAGATAATTATAAATAGCGATATATACATATAATAAATACCTTGAGGGGTCTTGTGATTGTCACTGTTTCGATTGTTGTTGTGGGAGCCATTCTCTCTTCGGGGGGCCGGGCTGAACTGAAAAAGTATTATAGCATGTTGCAATAAATAATTAAAATAATTATATAACAAAATAATAAATAAATAAATAAAAAATAAATAAAATAATATTCCCATAAAAAATGTTCATTAAGCAAATTAAAAAGATATATAGAATTTAAATAAAAATTAAGAAATAAAGTTTGGCAAGAATTTTATTATTTTAGTGATAAATCAAAATTTGTTCAATGACGTTTGAACAAATAGATAATAGATTTGAACTGTACATTAGAAAATGTTTAAAAGATATAAATTTTAGAATCCTCTTAAGTACTTAATAATTTTTATTAAGCTGGATTCTCCAAAAAAAAACGAGAAATCACTAAAAAAATTTCTAGTTCCTTCACCTTAAATGAAAATAAGTATAAAAAATCATAATCCCTTGCATTATACCGAGAAATTTATTAAATGAGAAATAATGTCTCTTCGTATCTTAAACACGGATTACGTATATAATACCATATTCTGATAATTTAGATCCTTTTTGAATTATTCGCCTTTAAAATTATGTAGACTGACAGATTTATAAATTTTAAATAAAATGTCAAGTTGGTTGAATATAAATTCAAACATGGAATTGAGACAAATAGGAAGTTATTTAATTATGTAAAATAATTTTCAAGCAGATGTATGGTACTCTGAGCCATGAATAAGTATTTGAAATGTTCCACAAAAGTAGATTAGAGCAAAAAGTGAGAAAAAACAGAAACAAAATTCGGTATATTTTTAAATTGTAGTGATTTGACAATTTTTGTGGAGGAACAGTTTTAGCTAGAGAGCTGAAACTTGGCACAGAATTCTGCTTATTGATACAAACTTGTGCCAAATATATCACCTCTCATTAGCTACATTTAGAGCACTCATATAATGAATAGATTTTTTTCTGATTTTCTGTATTTTTAACCCTAAATTCTGCTAAAAGGTCCAAAAGCTAATCTGTTCTTTATTTTGAAAATATTAACATTTCGGCTCCAGGAATAATAAAGAGAAACAACAGACAAAGAAATAATGCTTGTGGATATTATTTTTCTCCATGTTTCAGATAGTCCAATATACATCTATATATGATAAGCAAAAAAAAAATGTGAAGATTTTGGGTAATTCAAGCATTGCGGACAGTCGACCTTGCTGGTAATTATTAAGTTTATACTTTATAGGGATTAAGGACAATTTAAAAATTAATTTTTCAAAATTTCGATGAAGATAGATATTGAATAAATTAATTTTTGTTGAGAGTAAAAAATGGTGATCCAAAAAACGCTCCAAAACTTGCCCCGCCTCTAAGTATATTTTAATATTTCTCTGAATGGCTAAAATGTTCGAATGTTTTCTGTCTTTGTCATTTTAAATGAATTCTTTCTAATCAGTAGAGATTGTGGTGTTGGTGCAAGGTGAAAAATCTTTAATAAAGATAAGAGTAAATAAATATTCTATTTAATATGGATCTACTATGAGTTAAGGATACTGGGTCACTTATTTCACATTAAAATTAAAAAATTAAAAGATATAAAATTTTTTTTCTTTTTCAATATATATATTTCGGGCTATCAACCCATCTTCAGGAAATACAAAAAGTAACCAATTCAACTTATTGAACAACAGGTTATATATGTGTTTATTGAACAGAGGGAAAGAATTTTTAAATTGTTTTAAAAGGACACTTTCTCTTAAGCTATTGTTAAGAAAGAATATCAGGTTGGCATTTGTTTACATAGGATTGTTTGGGTGAAAGGAAAGTTAGTAAGTTCGTTGACTTGTGTCTCTAGGTTGGGAATGATTTTTCCGATTGGATATTAAAAGATCAATTATTATATTTTGTTTTACATCCAGTTGATTATTGATAATTATTCGTTCGACAAGGCATATTTTATTTCCGTGGATTCAAGAAGATCCAATCTTAATCTTTTTCTTTCGAAATGAATAGGGATGGGGTTAGAATGTGAAGGTAAATGGTCTAAAGAATATAAATACCTTCACCTTCTAACCCATCCTATTCATTTCGAAAGAAAAGATTAAGATTGGATCTTCTTGAATCCACGGAAATAAATATGCCTTGTCAAACTGAATAATATTATCAATAATCAACTGGATGTAAAACAAAATATGATAATTGATTTTTTAATATCCAATCGGAAAAATCATTCCCAACCTAGAGACACAAGTCAACGAACTTACTAACTTTCCTTTCATCCAAACAATCCTATGTAAACAAATGCCAACCTGATATTCTTTCTTAACAATAGCTTAAGAGAAAGTGTCCTTTTAAAATAATTTAAAAATTCTTTCCCTCTGTTCAATAAACACATATATAGCCTGTTATTCAATAAGTTGAATTAGTTACTTTCTGTATTTCCTGAAGATGGGTTGATAGCCCGAAATATATATATTGAAAAAGAAAAAAAATTTTATACTCTTTAATTTTTCAATTTTAATGTGAAATAAGTGACCCAGTATCCCCAACTCATAGTAAATCCATATTAAATAAAATATTTATTTACTCTTATCTTTATGAATTCTTTCTTCAAAGTTAACACCCAAATAAAAAAGATTTTATGATATGCCAATAAAATGGGGCTGAAAAAGACGAAAAGAAGGCTGAGCGAGCTACTAGCTATTGGTCCAAAGAGAAGCAACCTTGTGGAACTCTTCTACTGCGTGCGAATTCCGTAGTTTTCTGTCAACGAAACTAATTATTTAATAAGCCCAATTTCAGATTAAAAACCAAAATTATTTAGGGAGCTTTCGAATGAATGTAGAAAATAAGCTGAAATTTGGCTTACGAGTTTGTATTAATAAATTAACTTCATATTCGTTATTTTGAGAATATTCTTCATTGATTTTTTATTTTAATTATCTCGAAATGTTGGCAAGAATGGATTAAAAAATACTGTTCTTATTTGGAACATATTTGGGATATGGAAAAATCCTTTTCATATTCATAATCTTTAGAAATTTCTAAATTGCTTCCATAGCTATATTTTTTGTCTCCCATTGACGTCAAGAGGGTTGCCTATAGACAACATAAATTTCGAAAAAGATAAAGATTTTCGAGATATACAGAGGGGTCCAAAAAAATGTATCCACTGTTTAAAAGTCCATAGCTTGCAAACTAATTGACGGAGTTGTCTCATCTTTGGTAGTGTAATTGTTTGTATTTCCGGCAATCGCCACTCAAGCGTTGTATTGCGTTGTTTTGTTTTGTCAGATGACAGTCGCCAGATAATCAGTGTTTTGTTCTTAGTTGCACCTAGTTACTCGAGTAAACATGATTGTGTGGTCTGATGAGGCACAGTTCAAACTCAATGGTACAGTAAATCGCCACAATTGCATCTACTGGGCCGCCGAAAATCCGAACGTCCATGTAGACAAAGCCGTGAATTTGCCAGGAGTAAATGTGTGGTGTGGGTTGTCTTACCGGGGCTTGATTGGGCCATTCTTCTTTGACGGCACAGTTACCGGTGAGGTGTACCTTCAGAAGCTTCAGACATCCATTTTACCTGCCATCCGAGACTTGTATGGAGACGGAAGATTTTACTTTCAACAAGATGGTGCCCCAGCCCACTACCAAAATCGTGTTAGGGCGTATCTCGACGAAAATCTACCAGGAAGATGGATAGGCCGTAGAGGTGCTGTGGAGTATCCACCACGTTCCCCAGACCTAACTCCGCTGGACTTTTACCTGTGGGGAACACTAAAGGACGTCGTTTATCGACAAAAGCCACGCACATTGGATGAACTTCGAGAATCCATCGTACATCCATGTGCAAATATCCAACTGAACACGTTGCAGTCAGTAGTTCGTGCTGCAGTTTGGCGGCATCGTTTGTGTGTGGATGTTAATGGTGACCATTTCGAACACCTACAGTGATATCTTTAAGTTGGACTTTAAGCTACACTTTCACCAAAAATGAGACAACTTCATCAATTAGTTTGCAAGTTATGGACTTTTAAACAGTGGATACATTTTTTTGGACCCCTCTGTAAATTAAGGTACTTTGTTTTCATATATCCCTAATCTGTATGAAATTTTGAATTGATTTCTTGAATTAATTTGTGCAGAATTAATATCAACTCAGAGAGTGACCTCGAAAAGATATCAATGAAAATGTTTAGA
Organism: Forficula auricularia; assembly: GCA_024734495.1. Lineage (NCBI taxonomy): Eukaryota > Metazoa > Arthropoda > Insecta > Dermaptera > Forficulidae > Forficula > Forficula auricularia. Next base: position 2,093,559 of record JALMQS010000069.1, on the reverse strand, counting down.
TATATATATAAACATTTATATATTCATCATAAACAAAGATAATGTATATCTATCTTTTAAATTGTAAACTCCATAATACTAATATATAAAATTTGAAAAAATTCGAAAAAAACATGATAGCTGTGTCAAGAAAAATGCATTTGAATTTCAACAAAATTTTTTGTCGGCGAACATATTGAGTTTTTCGCACAGCTTAGTAAGTACCTAATAAAAACATATTTTCAACTCATTATTTACAAATATTCGATAGAAAATTTGAATCTATTACTATCGGCAAATTGAAATCTTTCATATTCAAATATTTGATACCTCCACATTTGACAGTTTACTGTTCTAAAGCTATACCTAGCTAGAAAGAACAAAAAAGTAATCTAATCTAATATTCGTTTTGGAAATGTAAATATTTTGCAGAACAAAATTTCCGACTTTTCGTAATGGAGGAATTTTAATCCGATTTGTCACCTAGTTTGTCTGGAGCTAGAAAATTGAAATTTGGCACAGAGGTACCAAAAAAGCTCAAAGTCAATTCGGTTTTGGAATTACTGATATTTAAGAATCACGTTCTTTCAAGATCTTTCCTTACTTGAGTTAATGTGGGTGGCTTGAATCCATAGTCAGGTAGAAAAAATCCTGCTTGAAAATGATTTTTCTTTACATTTTAGTCATTTCCAAAAAGGAATTTAATAATTCGGCCTATCAAGAGTTAAATATCTTGTCCGGGTTTCTGTCTAAAAAAATAATCTAAAATGACCTTTGCACCCAAAATGACTAGACAAAAAAGAAATCCGAGATTTTAAACTTATCTTTATTTCAGTTCTATCGTTAGGGATGAAGATTGTTCATTTTTCATCCTACACTCGCACTGGTAAGTACCGGTTACTATTCTCGAATACCATTACACATATTTCGTTATATCTCTAAAAGTCTTTATTTTAATAAGTTTTTTTATTATCCTATTAAACTAGTTGTATATTCTAGAAATTCAGTTTACTGAAAAGGTGGGAAGACTAAACAGGGCTTTTATTGATTCAGACCACTTAAGAAAGAAGTAGATAAAAATTTAATTAATAACATGTTATTTTGAAGTCATTTTCAAATGTTGTGTGATATAGTATATTAGAATTAATAAAATTATTATAAATTTAGAAATATGTAAGGAGATAAAAAGATTAACTTGAGACAGTTGGGTATCCAATCTTATTTAATTAGATAGTTATTTTTTGTTACTTTATCATATGGATTATGGTGAAGTATTGGCAAAAAACAGTAACCTCTATTAGAGCACTGATTATCAAAGTGGGGGTTGTTAAAAATATTTGGGGGGTCACAGAAAAAAATGACAGTTCAATTATTTTTTTTAATGCGTTTATGAAGAAGATAACCATGGGAAGTCAAGTATGGAAAATGGCACGTTCGTAATGTTTTCAAGTATATTTATATTAATATATCACTGAAAATAATTTAGATAATATTTTAATTAAGATTGAACATTTGTCATGTATAAAAGAATAATTTAAAAAATATTTTTTATCAGATTTAAATACTGCTCTAAATTATTTTGAAAAAACTAAGCAAAACACTAATACTTTTTCTTCAGAAATCTTTAATAGTTCTTATAATATCATTTTTGTTAGGTTTATTATCAAAGGGTTTTTTTAGGACACCCTGATTTTTTTTTTTTTTGAAAAATCTATTTGGTATTATTTATATTTCAAATCACAATTTTTCTATAAAAATAGGTAAAATATATATAAATTAATAAGCATTTTTTTTTAATTTAAATATACGATGGGACTATGGGTCAGTGGTCAGAGTGTCGGGCCTCTGTCCCTGAAGTATGCTGGCTCGAGACAGTCTCGGCAGATATTTGCAGTCGCCTCATCTTGGAAATCAATGTCAAACTACCAAGAGTATAATTGCCTAGTCAACCTCTCCAAACTAGCCGTTCGGAACTGGCGTTAAAAAGTAGGTCCCGTACATCTGTGTAGCTAAACCACTCAGCACAGGTATACTCGGCGGGCTGAAAAGTTCGTAGACTGTCACATAAATGGCGCCATTAGTATCAAATCCATATGATTTTTAGTTAGCCCCGACCTTCAAAAGACGCGTGTATAAATTTGACAGCTGTTGCACTATTAGTATCTGATTTATAGCATTTTTAGTGAAAGGACTTTTAGTACTTTGAAAAAATGGATAAAAAGGAATTTCGTGTGTTAATAAAGCATTGATTTTTGGCGAAAAAAATACTGTTGAAACCAAGGTTTGGCTTGATAAACATTATTCGGACTTTGCACCAGCAAAATCAACCATAGAAAAGTGGTTTTGTAAATTTAAACGAGGCGAAATGAGCACCGAGGACGATGCACGCAGTGGACGCCCCAAAGAGGCAGTTACCGACGAAAAAATCAAAAAAAGTCCATAAAATAATTTTTGATAACCGTAAAGTGAAGTTGATTGAGATAGCTGAGACCCTGTTATGTGGAGAGGTGCCGAAACGTCAGGGAGACCTGATATGGCACTTAAAGAAGATACGATAGGGAAAGTGTATGGTAAAGTCCTGTCGATGGCCACATACCCATATTTTTTTTATTTTTTATTAATCTCGTGAAGAAACCATTTGAGTTCTTAATCATCCTCAAAAATTATTTAATTAAAAAGCTTTATGATAATCATAAATCAAATATGATAATAAGCGCGATAAGATTCAACCCCGAGGTCTGAGTAAAAGCACACGTCGGTCCTTCGTATCCCACACCCTATTATAAAAACAAATATTTTTATTTTCGACCCTACAAAAAATGTGACCCTCCCCAAAATAATCATCTCATTAAATTTTTTTGGGGAAATAAATACATACATAGAGCTTATAAATTTTAAGTTTGTATCTTATTTAGCTTACGTTCTTTAATAAAATGCTGTGACAGATGAACAAACAAAGACCTTGTTGCGACACCAAGAGGCCACCCATAAATTATGCTACACTTTAAGAAGGGGGGAGGGGGCTCAAAATGTGACAGTGTGGGAGGGAAGATTTTTGTGAAATTACATCTAATATATGAAATTAATATTATTATAGGCAATGAAAATTTGGGGAAAAATATATATTTAAGAAAAATTAATTATTGATTTTTTAATATAATAAAAAAATACAAATCTTTATAAAACAATCTGGGGACATTTATTTTGAAACTAGACGTTTCAGGAGAAATTCTCCATTTATCGACAGAAATATTTTTGAAAAATTGAAAAAAGTTGTTTTCGCTAATATTATTTTTTTCCTTTTTCAATTTTTTTAAAAAAAATTCTTTCTATAAAGGGAGAATTTCTCCCGAAACGTCTAGTTTCAAAATAAACGATCCGAGATTGTTTATATATATCTATATCTTTTAATTTGTTATATATTTGAAAACATTTTAAAAATTAAAAAATGATAGTAATAATTATTAAAGTTGTTATCGGGAAATAAGGAGTATATTTTTTTTATATTTTTATGCAGATAATTTATATTTTATTGCCAACGTTTCATCAACTTTGTTGACTTCTTCAGGGCTCAAATTGTAATCTTCCCTGCATATTTGTCATTTTAATAATTATTCTTTCTTAGTAAACATAACAAGGAAAGTCATAAACATCAAACAAAGAGTGTTATGTTTACTAAGAAAGAATCTACTCTTATTAAACGAGCAAAAATTGTTTATATATTTATTTGTATATATATATATATATTTATATCTTAGTTCTATTTTGAAAACGGTTCTACCGATTTTGATGAAACGAAATCTATTAACAAGTTTTGAGGATAAGAAAACGATCTGGCTAGGTCTGGACCTCGACAAATTTATCTTAATTGATCTTTTCTTAATTTAAGTAATTATTTATAGATGAAAATTTCAATAAAAAAGTTTGTTTACATTTTTTCAATTATCTTTTATTTTTAATTGGTTTTTTAATTTTAAAACCCACTAATAGGTTATAGCAAATATTAATATATATATATATATAATTGAAATTAGGGGATTGAGGGAGAGGAGAGGAGAGGAATTGAATCCAATCGATTTGATTGGGGAATAATGGAATTAAAATAATTATCGGAAAAGAGGTTTTTTTATCTAATTAGATTTTTCCTCTTATTAAAAACAAGGACTAAAGATAAATAAGGACACTCGATGGTGGAGAAGTTATCTCCGAAATCGAAGCAAAATACAATGTATACATTATTAATGTAAAATAATTGGTTTAATAAAATTTATAGGGGATTGAGGGGTTTTGGAGGGGATGAAGGGAGGTGACCAATCGACTTGATTGGGGAATAATGGAATTGAAATAATTATCGGAAAAGAGGTTTTTTTATCTAATTAGATTTTTCCTCTTATTAAAAACAAGGACTAAAGATGAATAAGGACACTCGATGGTGGAGAAGTAATCTCCGGAATCGAAGCAAAAATACAATGTATACATTAATTCATTTAAAATAATTGGTTTAATAAATTTATATTGAAATTAGGAATTTTTTGTTTGTTTTTAAAATAAAATAAATGCAAATAGAGTGGTTAGCTTTTTTATATATAACTTGGAAACAAATCTTATTTAATTTTATGTTTTTATATCAGATCCTAAACGATTATTTTTTTATTATTATTTTCCTATTTATTTTTTTATAATGTTTATCAATATGAACGAATGTGGGCAAATTGGTGTACTAGTAAACATTACACATAATATGGGGACCACTAGAAAGCTAGAAATGCAAAAACTGGGTGCGGGGTGGGGTGGATGTGGGAGGTGCAGGAGGTGGGGTGCAGTTGTGGGGATCCAGGAATGGGAGGCGCGGTTGGGTGGGGTGGGGCGGGGTGGGGGTGCAGTGGTGGGGGCGAGGTGTGTGGTTTCAGAAGGGGGGTCAAGGGTTACCGTGCATCGCTCGGTGGCTACAGGTATAATTATTAAAATGACAAATATGCAGGGAAGATAACTATTTGAGCCCTGAAGAAGTCAACAAAGTTGATGAAACGTTGCCAATAAAATATAAATTATCTGCATAAAAAATATAGTCCTTATTTCCCGATAACAACTTTAATAATTTAATCGATTGCAATAACTAATCAAAATCATAGTAATAATGTTGTTTTATTCAAAAATGCCCCCTAAAATTATAAGTTGCAATAGTGTAAGGGGATAAGGGTCAAAAAAACACGAGACGTCATTTATAAAATTCCATGGAGAATTGATAGAAAGACATCCCAAGGATAATGAAAAATAAAATTATGAAGAAAAAGTTTATTAGAACCTCATTTACATCCTCTTATAAAAATAAATAAATAAATAAAATCCAATAAACGAAGTTTCAATAAATTAATTTATTCGGAATTTTATTTTTCGTTTTTCAATTATTATTCTTGGACTGTTGCCTTTCCATTAATTCTCCATTGAATTCCACAAAGAAAATAATACTTGTAATAATATTATGTTAAAGGAGAATGGTGTGGGTTCTTGGTGAAACATATATTTAAATAAAGTAAAGAAAATTTAAATTTTCTTTACTTTACTTCTAATAATATTCCATTTTATAATTGTCAGGAACCAAAAGAAAACAAAAATTGTTTGAATAATGTCACTTTTTGAAAATTAGATGGAATGTTTTTCAAAAGGACAACTCTTGGCTAGAGCTAGTATTTGAATTAAAAAAAGAGTTTACATTTTGGGGACAATGTAATCTTAGTGAAAATTATCTTATTGATAATTTGTACCTGGAGCCACCGAGCGATGCTCGGCAACTTTTTGCTTCAGTTAAAAGTTATATATTAATATTATTTTTAATTTAAAATTCTGATAAAAACCACCCCGTCACTGCACCCCACCCCTGGACCCCACCCCATACCGGACCCGCATACCCGCCCCCGCCACGCCCCTGGACAACCACCCCCGTACCGCCCGCGCACCGCACCCCCGCTATGCCCCCTGGACCCCGAACCCGCCACTCCACCAACCCTGCACCCCACCCACTCACCACCACCCCAGTTTTTGCATTTCTAATTTTCTAGTGGCCCACAGATTATGTATATATAGGTATATAAATAAATTCCGTATAATTATTTTTTTTAATTAAATAACAATTTATCGAGTTTTATAATAATCAATTAAATTGGCAAATTCTAATATATAATCATATTTCTTATTAACTCTTTGTGGGATTTAATACTCGAATTTATAATCAATTAAATTGTTTTTTTTTTATAAATTTTATTAAACCAATTATTTTACATTAATTAATGTATACATTGTATTTTTAGCTTCGATTCCGGAGATTACTTCTCCACCATCGAGTGTCCTTATTCATCTTTAGTCCTTGTTTTTAATAAGAGGAAAATCTAATTAGATAAAAACCTCTTATCCGATAATTATTTCAATTCCATTATTCCCCAATCAAGTCGATTGGTTTCTCACAATCATCCTTTTCATCCAATCAATTAAATTTTTTTTTTTTTTTTTTTTATAAATTTTATTAAACCAATTATTTTACATTAATTAATGTATACATTGTATTTTGCTTCGATTCCGGAGATAACTTCTCCACCATCGAGTGTCCTTATTTATCTTTAGTCCTTGTTTTTAATAAGAGGAAAAATCTAATTAGATAAAAAACCTCTTTTCCGATAATTATTTCAATTCCATTATTCCCCAATCAAGTCGATTGGTATTCTCCCTCACCCCATCTCCCCTCTCAATCCTATCAATTAAATATATTCCTAATTTTAATATAATATATTAATATTTGCTATAACCTATTAGTGGGTTTTAAAATTAAAAACCAATTAAAAATAAAAGATAATTGAAAAAAATGTAAACAAACTTTTTTATTGAGATTTTCATCTATCAATAATTACTTTAATTAAGAAAAGATCAATTAAGATTAAATTTGTCGAGGTCCAGACCTAGCCAGATCATTTCTCTCATCTTCAAAACTTGTTAATAGAATTTGTTTCATCAAAATCGGTAGAGCCGTTTTCAAAATAGAACTAAGATACAAACAAATAAATATATAAACAATTTTTGCTCCTTTAATAAGAGTAGATAGATAGATAGATGTATATATTGTATGTCAGAGGGTTTCATCCCATTGGGATCGAACCCAAGCGCTAACGTGGCTATATATATACATTATCATTAAGATAATTTTCACTAAGATCACATTGTCCACAAAATGTAAATTCTTATTTTAATAAAAATTGTTTGATTGAAAATAATTTCAATTTTGAAATTCTAATGTCAAGTTCGTGAGTAGGTTCTGAAAAAGATAAAAAAAATCAGCTCTTAATCCATATATAGATTCTTACGCAATATTTTTATTTGGACTAGATGACATCTTTGGCAAAATAGTAAAGTTCACTGCTAAAAGAAACAAATCACTAGATATGATGAGAAAACGGTTGTTACGTTCTAAACTGGCCACTGTTCGTATGTAAACTCGAAACACAACTGATGTGAAATGTAATTTCACGGCCGCCTCTAGTAATCCCAGTCGGCGCTCTTTTTAGACTCCCCGGTGGGAAATAGGTCCCCGTTAAACAAATGAGCATTGATGCCAACCCACATTAACTTTCCTCGACAATTTCATTATGGTAATGGGAAAATTAATTAATATTATGAGAATTATAGAGATTAAATATCAACTTGTCATGTAAATACAAATGCGTTTCCAACAAGTATAATCCATTACAATTAAGAAAACTTGAGAATTAATATTAATAATCAAATGTAAAGCCAACCATTTTGCATTGTTGAAAGTACGCCAATGATATCATAAGTTTTTTTTTTTTTTTTTTTTTTTTTTTGTTTTTTTGGCTTTTCGGCCTTTCTAGCCATAAGCCCAATTACGATACTAGCTATATTTTTAAAATTTGTCTCTACCCCCGGGGGTCAGATTTTAGCTGGCTGCCTCGAGTCGGATTCGAACCCGGGTCCCCTGGTTAGCTCGCTGTCACGCTACCGCCTAGCCTACCGACCCCCCCGATATCATAAGTTAAGCTACTGTGTTTCTTTTTGGGTAGGTGAGTTTGTTCTGTTAAGAACTTGGAAGAGAGATTAATAGAAAGCCTAGTAACTTGTCGTGTAAATACAAATACGTTTTCAACAAGTAAGTATAATCTATTACATTATAATGAGTTGTAGTTACACCTAGAACCAACACCTGTCTACTTAAAAGTTGGAGATTCTTCTGTTAGGAACTTGAAAGAGAGATTAAATAGAAAGCCTAGTTTCTTTGAAAGATCATTTCACAGTATATTTTACGGACACCTATTATTAAAATTTTCTCACAAAGCTCTAGAGAAGGGATTTCCAATCTGGTATCGGTAATGGTACTCAAGTAATATTTTTTTAAGCCCCTGTAGGGTAGGCTTCTAAAATACACCAATGTAAATTAGATTGCATGTGCTAGAGGATTTAATTGATAATTAGGAAATAATAGATGCATAATGGATCCGATTAGTCCGATGTGCAAAATTATAGTATTGTCACCTGAATTACATATACTTCCAAAGTTTCAAATCGATACGACAATTATAAGTAGGCTAAAATCGACTCTCTAGAATCCTTTACATCTAGAACTGTTACAAGTGAAGCTATTATATTAGAAAGCGTTTAAAAAGTAATAAGAACAAGTTATAAAGACATATTAATCTCAAATTTGTAATTATACCAATGCGCATTTTTCACTAGATAAAGTTACCATGGTTATATTTTATTCTTAGTTAAGATACTTGTCTGTTGAGTTTGAGAATGGTCACAAAATTAAAATGTTATGAAAAATAAATTTTTATAATTTTTCTAATTAATATAACAAAGAATAATTGCTATATCAATGAGAATTGTTTTTGACTGCGCTTATTTGAAAAAGAAATTTATCACGAGACTACTGCGGATTACGCTATTGGAGTCTGCGGAGTCTTAAGTCTGGACCAAGAGAGAAAAAGATGTGATCCACTTAGCTACAATCCAACGTCATTTCGCGTATAGCCGGCTAGACATTCGGATGGATCACCAAGTGAATTTGAAATCTCAGATGTTATATATTCAATCTCCCAGTCCAGAGCGCTCTGCCTATTAGCATGTACGAGTATGTTAGATGCTTGCCATAAATTAATCGAATGTTTTCTACATTTGATTCAATCGCGAATCAAATGTAGGGAACTTTTGTCAAATATTGAGTGAAAATAATATTTGAACTTAATCTGAAATAAATTTTTATAATTTTTCTAATTAATATAACAAAGAATAATTGCTATATCAATGAGAATTGATTTTGACAGCGCTTATTTGAAAAAGAAATTTATCGCGAGACTACTGCGGACTACGCTATTGGAGTCTGCGGAGTCTTAAGTCTGGACTAAGAGAGAAAAAGATATGATCCACTTAGCTACAATCCAACGTCATTTCGCGAATAGCCCGCTAAGTGGATCACATCTTTTTCTCTCTTAGTCCAGACTTAAGACTCCGCAGACTCCAATAGCGTAATCCGCAGTAGTCTCGCGATAAATATATTTTTCAAATAAGCGCTGTCAAAAACAATTCTCATTGATATAGCAACTATTCTTTGTTATATTAATTAGAAAAATTATAATAATTTATTTTCATTCAATATTTGACAAAAACTCCCTACATTTGATTCGCGATTGAATCAAATGTAGAAAACATTCGATTAATGTTATGAAAAAGTGTAGAAAATTCTATTTAATTTTCCTAAATTGATTATGTGGGTGTTCCAATCCCAAAAGAATCTTCTAGATTAACATTTTAGTCATTAGGATAATTAAATTACTTTTCTGGTGAATTAGATTACCTGTATCAAAATGTAAACATTAATCATTTAAATATAGCTATACATTCATAGACACATCCATTATATTATTCATTGTCCTATACTTCCTTGTTTTTGTTGATAAAATTCCATAAATTCTTTTATTTCATTTCCTGATGGAAAAATCCACTCTCCCGAGTAATTATTTATTTGGAATTTGAATCAACCTTTTATTATTTATTTTTTTTAAATAAAAATTATAAATTTAACTTTGGAATAATATAATCGGGTTCGATATGGGCCAAAATAAAAAATAGGATAACTAAATTATGATTTTTAAGCAAGATAAGCAATATGAAAGGAGCGTTTCGGTATAACGAATTTATTTCAACATTTTTAATGATGAGACATTTTAATTAATAAAAGTAAAGGGTGTGTAGTTTCACAGTGAATGAAATAAAACTCAAAAGAGGTTTATACAAACTCAATATATTTCGGATTATTAGTTCATCATCAGGAGTTTACAAGTTAAAAACTAATAATAATTGAACGAGCGATCACAATTTTTAACATCTATATCATATGTACCAATATAACAAAATATAACATTCAAATCATACATACCAACATAACAAAAGAAAAACATCAATACAATTAAAATTTAAAAAATTATTTTACAAAGATTTTTCTTTTTTAAATAAATATATTTAAAAAAGAAAAATAAATCTTTATAAAACAATTTTTTAAATTTTAATTTTAGTTGAAAAAGTTTTTGTTTTGCCGAGAGTAGCAGAGCTGTTGATCCACAAAGAGAAACAAGAGGTTGTCCCTCTGCTTGATGCAAATAAACATATACACATATATAACAAGATGATATATCTGTATATATATTATTTATTTGTTTGAGACTATAGTTTCGAAGACTTGGTCTTCATCATCAGTCTTTCTTCAATTATAAATGCTCTATGGAGTCAATATCATATGGACATTGAAAACTTGGTGTTCCTTCGTCACTGGAAGGCTAGGAACTAAACAAACATTATACTGAAGAAAGACTGATGATGAAGACCAAGTTTGAACATAGTCTCAAACAAATAAATAATATATATACAGATATATCATCTTGATATATATGTATATGTTTATTTGATCAAGCAGAAGAGACCTCTTTGTTTCTCTCTTGTGTTTAATTTTAGTGATGTTTTTCGTGTTATGTTGGTGTGTATGATTTGAATGTTATATTTTGTTATATTGGTACATAGGACATAGGTGAGCGAGACACAGTAAAAGAGTGTCTTCTGCTGGAATTATAAATTTTATTTATCTATAACGAGACTATAGTTTCTGTTATAAATAAACAAAATTATAATTCCAGCAGAAGACACTCTTTTATTGTCTCCTTCATATATATATAAAATTCTGCTACTCTCGGCAAAAACTTTCAATTTAATATGATATAGATGTTAAAAATTGTGCATCGCTCGTTCAATTATTATTAGTTTTTAGCATCAAACTCCTGATGATGGACTAATAATCCGAAATATATTGAGTTTGTATAAACCTCTTTGAGTTTTATTTCATTCACTGTGAAACCACACACCCCTTACTTTTTATTAATTAATATCATGTTTAGCCTAAAACCTACACCACTTTCCCTAAGTAAAAAAGATAGACTTTTTGTCTATATCCTTCTATGCCAACATTATCAGATAATTAATTATCTATAAACAAATTCTCCTATCCATAATCTATCAAAACAAATAACCATTAAAGTCAATCGCATCCATATTTATTTAATGAATTAAGTATATTAGCAGATATTTTGATAGGAAAGTAGAAAATCAAACAATGCTCATCGATTTGCGCAACGTTTCGCCAATTTTATTTTGGCTTCATCATGCGTCTCAATGATTATAATTCAATTATAAGATATAAACAGACGTGCACATATTTCCAAATTAAATCAATTGTCCCTGATTTTCTTCACAGAACATTCGACTAATTATTTTATCTTTGGCTCTCTATATGGCCTGAATAATTATTTAATTTTTTTAAAAAACTTTTATACGACTGGATTACTATTAATATTTACATGGTACTGTGAAGGGAATCAGGGACCAATTGATTTAACTTGGAAATATGTGCACATCCTGTTTATATATCTCTATTATTGGATGCAGGGGCCGTCCATAAAATTACGTCACACAGTAAGGGGGGGTCTCTCAGATTGGTGACAAAATGTGACAGAAGGGGCCGGGATATTTAAAATTGGGATGTTACAAAAGTCAAATTAATTTTTATTTTTAATTCTTTCAAATATACTATATTTCTTAAATTTCAAGTTATTACTCTATTATTCCAACCTGAAAAATGTTGGTAAAATTTATTTATTTATTTATTTATTTAAGCCTTTAAAAGATACATAATTTGTGTATAAGTTATAGGTACTGATTACATTTTTTTTTTTTTTTTTTATATATATATATATAAGTATTTACAATAAAATAAATAATATAACTTAAGTTGTACCAGGCCCAGTTTGGGCATAGGCCTCTCCTAATTTCTTCCATTCTGTTCTTCTTTTGGCGATTCTAGTCCACTCATTGCCTGCTATTTTCTTGAACTCGTCGTTCCACCTTTTGAATTGTCTTCCTCTTTTCCTTTTTCGTTCTATAGGCCACCATTCCGTTAATATTTTGGTCCATCTTTCATCTTTAAGTCTTATTATATGGCCTGCCCAGTTCCATTTTAGTTTTAAAATTGTATTTTTAATATTTTTTATCTGCGTTTTTTTGTAAATGTATTCGTTTTTTATTTTATCTTTTCTTTTTATGTTTAAGATGCTTCTTAACATGGCTCTTTGAGTTGTTTCTAATTTGTTAATTGTCTTTTCTGTTAATGTCCAAGTCTGAGCACCATATAACATAACAGGAATAACGCATTGCTTAAAGATTTTTATTTTTGAAATTAAATCAATATTTACATTTTTTAAAATGAATTTTAGTGACCAGTATTTGTTCCATCCCAAATTAATTCTTCTTGTTATTTCTTTGTTCATTTTATCTTTGAAACTTATTATCTGTCCTAAATATGTTACTGTTGGATTGTATTCTATATAAGATTTGTTGTCCTTTAATTTTATGTTTGTTTGAGTTCTGGAGGCCATAAATGTAGATTTACTATAATTTATTTCCAGACCATATTTTTTACCTTCAGTGTTTATTTCGTTAATCATTTCTGTTAATTCTATTTTAGAACCTGCTATTAAGACGAGATCATCTGCGAACCTCAAATTATTTAGATATCTTCCATTTATTTTGATACCCTTATTTGACCAATTTAAATTCCTGAATAAGTCTTCTAGGGCGCAGTTAAACAGTGCTGGTGATAGAGGGTCGCCCTGTTTCACACCTCGATTAATTGGGAAGTAAGGTCCATTTTTTTCTAATATTATTCTGGATTCAGAGTTATTATATATTTCTTTTATTAAAGAAACGTATTCCGTGTTGAATCCTTGTGAAAGCATGGATTTTAAAATGTAGTTGTGTTCGATGGAGTCGAATGCCTTCTTGTAATCGAGAAAAGCAAGGAAGACTTCAATTTGATATTCGCAAGATTTCTCAATTAGTTGGTTGATGGCTTGAAGATGGTCACACGTTGAGTACCCGGACTTAAAGCCTGCCTGTTCTGTTGGTTGGTTGAAGGTCATTATAGTTTTTAGTCTTTTTTCTATTACTTTCATGAAAATTTTACCTATATTAGAGGATAATGTGATAGGTCTGTAGTTATTGATGTCTTTGCGATCACCTTTTTTGTACATAATAATAATATCTGATTGTTTCCATTGGATTGGTATTATTTTGGATTGCATTATTTTGTTAAACAACAAAGTAAGTGGCCTGGCTATAATATCATGAGCATATTTCATAGTTTCATTTTTGATGCCATCTCCTCCAGAAGATTTGTTAGGTTTAAGTTTATTAATTATCGTTGAAATTTCAGATTCTAGAATTTCTGGGATATCTTCTTTTATTTGATTTGTTAAATCAAGGTCTAGTGGGTTATCGTTATTATTAGATGTATATAAGTTTTTATAAAATTCAGTTATTATTTTTAGAATGTTAGATTGATTATATTGGATAACATTATTTTTGTCTTTAATATTCGGAATTATACATTTTTGTGAAAATATTTCTTTTTTAATTTTTTTAATAGAAATGTGTGGGTCAATAAACTTTTTAATAATTTTATCATTGTAATTTTTTAAGTCTGTCCTGATTTTGTATTTTACGTGTTTGCATAATAAATTATGTTCAATTTTATTTATGGAAGAATTCCTCTTTTCTTTCATTTTGTTTCTTATTTTAATTAAATTTTTTGTTTCATTAGATAGTATTGGTTCATTGGTAGTTGCTTCTGTAGATAAATCTTGTATTGTTTTTAAGATTGATTCTATCTCATTGTATTGTTTTTGAATATTATAAAGATTATTATTCAGATTTAAAATTTTTACTTGGTCTTTAATTAAGTTTGTTGTATCGCTATTTATTCTTGAGAAATTCGTAGTAACTTTTCGGTTCCATTCAGGGCGAGGTCTTTTACATAATGAATATAAGGATATTTCTGCATATAAAAGTCTATGATCAGTGTAAAAGGGAAATCTATTTAAGATTTTAAATTTGTTTACTATATTAAGATAAGGGGTGATGATATAATCAATTTCAGATTTGTGATAGCCGTTAGGATGTGACCATGTCCACTTCATACCTTTTCTCTTTTTATAATAACTATTAACTATTTTTAGATTGTTTTCTTGGCAAAAGTTAACAAGTCTTTTTCCTCTATCATTTCTTTTTCCAAAGTTGTAAGGCCCCATAATTCTTTCTTCATTACTTTCTCTTTGGCCGATTTGAGAGTTGAAGTCGCCCATAATAATTAGCTGGTTATCGTTTTTATGAGGGTTATTATTTATAGTTTCAAGTAGTGAATTGTAAAATTCTTCACTTGTTTCCTCATTTGAATCGGCAGTAGGTGCATAGATCTGAATTAAATTCAGAAAATGTTTCTTTTTATATTCAATTTTTAGTGTTGCGATTCTGTCAGATATTCCTCTGAATTCTCTAATTTTATCTGTCATGTTTGACTTTATCAAAAATCCTACTCCTCGTTGTCCTGGAGTTGTTCCTTTATGACATAATGTATAACCACTTTTTAGTTTGATTATTTTTTCATCTAATCTTCTTGTTTCAGCCAGACCGAGGATATCAATTTTTGATTCATTCATAGCATTTTCTAATTCCAGAATTCTTTCTTCATCTTTTAAGGTTCGAACGTTCAATGTCCCGATTTTAATAAAATTTGCTGTATTTTTGTTTTTATGTATTTTATTTCTGTTTTTAATGAGATTAAATTTTATCTTTTTATTTTCATTTATACCTTTAGTTTCTGCATTTTTATCATTAATTCTGTAATTCATATATTTATTTTTACTTTCAGTAGAAATCTCGCCATAAATAGAATCACCCGACTCACTTTCGCTTTTATTTAAAGAACAATCATAATTAATTTCTATTGTATTTTTATGATATTTTACATTTTTGAAATTTTTATTGTTATTTTTAGGATTGATATTTTTAGGATTGATATTTTTAGGATTGATATTCATGTTTAGGAGGTTTTGGTCTAAATCACCCGAGCGGACCAGGCTTACTGGGCGATGAGTGGAGTTTTCTTTTAGTATATTTGAGGGCCTATGCCAGTAATTTTATTCTGTAGATTTTGCGTTAATATTGCCAAGTGATTCGCTTTTTTTTAGGAATGAAAATTTCGTTTGTAGAACTTTTGTTGTTTTGGTGGTATCAATTTTCTTTTTTTTTCCACATTTTGGTTTTTATCTTGATCTCTTTCTTCTGTTGGTGACAATAACAGAGGTCTTTTTTCAGAGTTTGTAGTTGGTTTATTAGTGGTAGTATTATCTATTTTTTTGTGAGATTCTTTTATTATTAGTTTATCTTTTATTAATAGTTTATCATATCTAATTATTGCGTATTTACCGGCTCTCCTGGCCTTGATCATGTCAGGAATCAATTTTTTTCTAATTTCTTGTACATTTTTTGGGAAATCTTCAGAAATATAATATTGACTATTTTTTAGGTTGGTGCTATTTTTTATTAGTATGTCCCTGACACGTCGAGAGACGAGTGAAATTATAATAGGTCTAATTTTACCTGTTTGGAGCTTGCCTATTCGCTTCATGTAATTAACATCCTTTAAAGCAAATTCATCATATACTTTATCTTTTATGAAGCTAGTTGTTATAGTTTCTAGATCATAGACATTTTTTTCACTTTCTATCAAGCCGTGTAGAAGTACATTTTTAGTTTTTATTTCCATTTCCAAGTTGTTTACTTTGTTTTCAACCGCTGATAGTCGGATCTCAAATCTAGATGTAATAGTTTGTTCTAACGACTCGAATTTTCTGGCAAAATCATTCATTATTTCTTCTTTCCAACTTGAAAGAATTGACAATAATCGACCTTCTTCCATATTATTTCCTTATATATTTGATAATTGTAATACAAAATCAGTAGACTCACCAAACTGTCGCTCCTCTACAGAACACTTCACAATTAGATCAGAAGGGAGGGGGAACGTCCTCTCCGTGCCGAGTCTAGACTCCAACTTTGGAATAATATAATCGCGATCGATATGGGCCAAAATAAAAAATAGGATAACTAAATTATGATTTTTAAGTAAGATAAGCAATATGAAAGGAGCGTTTCGGTATAACGAATTTATTTCAACATTTTTAATGATAGACATTTTAATCTAATAAAGTAAAGGGTGTATTAATATGAATGAAATAAAACTCAAAGAGGTTTATACAAACTCAATATATTTCGATTATTATCATCATAGTTTACGTTATAAAACTAATAATAATTGAACGAGTTGATCATACTATTTAACATCTAAAACATAAAGTCACCAATATAACAAAATATAACATTCAAATCATGGGCATACTAACAGTACCAATAAGAAAAACATCGATTACAATTAAAATTTAAAAAATTATTTATCCAAAGTATTTTTCTTTTTTAAACTTTGGAATAATATAATCGCGATCGATATGGGCCAAAAATAAAAATAGAATAACTAAATTATGATTTTTAAGTAAGATAAGCAATATGAAAGGAGCGTTTCGGTATAACGAATTTATTTCAACATTTTTAATGATAGACATTTTAATTAATAAAGTAAAGGGTGTGTAGTTTCACAGTGAATGAAATAAAACTCAAAGAGGTTTATACAAACTCAATATATTTCGGATTATTAGTTCATCATCAGGAGTTTACAAGTTAAAAACTAATAATAATTGAACGAGCGATCACAATTTTTAACATCTATATCATATGTACCAATATAACAAAATATAACATTCAAATATACATACCAACATAACAAAAGAAAACATCAAATTAAAATTTAAAAAATTATTTTACAAAGATTTTTCTTTTTTAAATAAATATATTTAAAAAAGAAAAATAAATCTTTATAAAACAATTTTTTAAATTTTAATTTTAGTGATGTTTTTCTTGTGTTATGTTGGTATGTATGATTTGAATGTTATATTTTGTTATATTGGTACATAGGATAGATCGAAGGAGATAATAAAAAAGTGTCTTCTGCTGGAATTATAAATTTTATTTATTTATAACGAGACTATAGTTTCGTTATAAATAAATAAAATTTATAATTCCAGCAGAAGACATACTCTTTTATTGTCTCCTCCATATATATATAAAATTCTGCTACTCTCGGCAAAAACTTTCAATTTAATATGATATAGATGTTAAAAATTGTGATCGCTCGTTCAATTATTATTAGTTTTAACTTGTAAACTCCTGATGATGGACCAATAATCCGAAATATATTGAGTTTGTATAAACCTCTTTGAGTTTTATTTCATTCACTGTGAAACCACACACCCTTTACTTTATTAATTAATATCATGTTTAGCCTAAAACCTACGCCACTTTCTCTAAGTAAAAAAGATAGACTTTTTGTCTATATCCTTTAATGCCAACATTATCAGATAATTAATTATCTTTAAACAAATTTTATCCATAATCTATCAAAACAAATAACTATTAAAGTCAATCGCATCCATATTATTTAATGAATTAAGTATATTAGCAGATATTTTGATAGGAAAGTAGAAAATCAAACAATGCTCATCGATTTGCGCAACGTTTCGCCAATTTTATTTTGGCTTCATCATGCGTCTCAATGATTATAATTCAATTATAAGATATAAACAGATGTGCACATATTTCCAGATTAAATCAATTGTCCCTGATTCCCTCCACAATAGATTCGACTAATTCTTTTGTCTTTGGCTCTCTATATGGCCTGAATAATTATTTAATTTTTTTAAAAAAACTTTTATACGACTGGATTACTATTAATATTTATTTATACTGTGAAGGGAATCAGGGACAATTGATTTAATTTGGAAATATGTGCACATCTGTTTATATATCTTATTATTGAATTAGGGGCCGTCCATAAATTACGTCACACAGTAAGGGGGGGGGGGTCTCAGATTTGTGACAAAATGTGACAGAAGGGGCCGGGATATTTAAAATTGGGATGTTACAAAAGTCAAATTAATTTTTTATTTTTTTTAATTTTCAAATATACTATATTTTTTAAATTTCAAGTTATTACCTATTATTCCAACCTGAAAATGTTGGTAAAATATGTTATAATAAATCTAGACACAAAATTGAAAGAAAGCAATTTTTAACAAAAACTTAATTTTTTTTTCAAATAAATAATAAAAGTGATGGGGGGTCAGGTAGGCTAGGGGTTAGCGTGTCAGCCTGCTAACCAAGTGGACCCGGGTTTGAATCCGACTCAAGGCATCCGGCTAAAACCTGACCCCGGGGGGTAGAGACAAATTTTAAAAATAAAATAATTAGTATCATAAATTGGCTTATGGCTAGAAAGGACGAAAAGCCAAAAAAATGATAGTGTGGGGTCACAATACAGGGAGGGGCACAATGAAAATGTGACAGAATGTGATACAGGGAGGGGGGTTCTAAAAATTTTGAAATTCGTGTGACGTTATTTATGGACGCTCCCTTATAATCAATGAGACGCCTGATGAAGACTAAATAAAATTGGCAAAACGTTGCTCAAATGGATAAGAATTGTTTGATTTTCTAGTTTCCGCATCAAATACCTGCAAATATACTTAATTCATTATAAATAACGTTTAGAGCTTTGATCCTGAAGATGTTTTTAAAATTATACTGAAGTCATTTTGATATTAGATATGACAAAATCATTTCAAATTTCTGAAGAAGAAGACCAAGATGAGAATATTTTTCCCAGATATAGGATGAGGAACTTTTAAATGAGTGAGAGTTGTCATTGAATAAATCGAGGGGTGAACCGCGATTGGAATTAGGTGTACATTTCTTTGGAATTATTTTAGTATTTAAAGTACTGGAATTTTTTGGAAATATTTGGAAATGAAAGTGGAAGTAAGTGTACACTATATTAGGTCGCGGTTCACCCCTCTGAATAAATAGAGTGGAATAGAGGCTGATGCCGTTGCGTCAAATCAGTCTTTAGGAGACTATAATTTTGAGAATAAATAAATTAGAGAACTAGATTAGCCTAAACTAACTCATCTCACAAGTGGCCACTGATGATTCAGCGACATTTCAGCCCCCGACAAAATATCCTTCAGACAAAATATCTCATGACAAAATAACCCTTCCCCTCGTGAATCTTATGAGTAATGCAAATCGACTCCGGTTCGGTTAATATATATTGAGTTCGGCTCGGTTGGGTTCGTATAGCTCGGCTGACGCTAACCGAACCGTCTAAAAACCAGCCCGAAAGGAGCTATACGAACCCAACCGAGCCGAACTGAATATATATTAACCGAACCTCCGACGGGGTGTGTTTCGGGCTTCCATTTGGTTTTCTAATCAAACACACATTGAAAAGCAAACCAGCCAATCGTCGGGCGGTGTGTGTTTGGGGCTCCTATTTTTTCCTAATCAAACACACATTGAAAACCGAACATCCAATCGTCGGGCGGTGTGTGTTTCGGGCTCCCATTTTTTTTCTAATCAAACACACATTGAAAACCGAACCAGCCAATATTTTGTCGGAAGATATTATGTCGGGGGCTGAAATGTCGCGGTACCCCACTGATATTTAAATAATAATCTAGGACAAAAATTAGTGATTAATTTAATATTTCAATGTTACATTAATTAGAAGTTTCCTAAAGAAAATTAAAAAAAACAAACATATTATTATAAAAAAACATAATTGGAAACTTACCTATTTAATAGTTTCGTCGTCGGGAAGGTAGTTAGGGAGTTATGCTCAAACACAGCGTCCGTGTTTTTTGTGAAAACAGCCACAATGGGTGAAGGTGAATGTTCAAATGGGTTTTACGATACAGGGGAGGAGTAATAACAATAAAGGCTTCCAAGTGTTGCGGGTGAAAATCGAGGTATCGTTTTCCTGAAAGGTGTTGAATAGCTGCCGAGGAGGTTGTTGGGCCAAACGTCCAATTCAGGTCCAGATAAAGTGAAGTGCGGATTTGTTGTCTGTCTCTCACACTCAACTACCGGGTGATGATGCGTGCACACACATAAATAAAGCAAGCAGTTAGACAATGGTCCAGGCCAAAAATTGGTTACTAAAAAAACATTCTTAGGTAATTTGAAATCATATCTTAACTAATATTACTTTGGAAAAACAACAACAACATTTATAATAGTATATTTGGAAACAGAGCCGTAGCCAGAAATTTTTCCTAAAGGGGCGGTAATAAGGTAAGACTGCGCCCTTTCTCTCAGGTAGAGGGTTTAACACCACGATTTGTCAAGAATCCCGACAAAAAATTCGACCTTTCTCAAATAATCACCCTACTTAAATTTCGATTTCGGGTATAATGAATACCAACATATAGAACTCTTTTTTATGTACTATACATAAATACTTGATAAAGTAAAGAAAATTTTTGAAAAATTTTTAAAACTTGTGAATTTATAAAACCTACCTAGAATTATTTAAATTAATTTTTTTTTTTTTTTATTTATTTAATGTCACCGGGAACAAAGCCCATTTAGACAGCACATAAGTAGAGTGTTAGTAGTTAGTGAGGGACCCGAGTTTTCAGCCGGTAGAAATGTTTATTTGCCAGCCAGGATCGAACCCCGGACCTCCACTCCAACATCGTCATAATCGATCGATGCCGAAGCGAGGCCAGCGCGTTAGCTGACTGAGCTACCCGACTCCCCAAAAAAATTTTAAATTTTCATTACTTTATTAAAAATATGTTTCAACAAGAACCTTTTCTCCATTAACAAAAAAAGAAAATATATATATGTTACAGTAAAAATCCGTTTTTAGTAAGAACGGGTTCTTACTAGTTAAAACCTCGTTTCACTAAATACCCCTGTGGCAACTAGAATTTACTGATGTTGGTTGAGTTTGGTCCAAAGGTCCAGAATCTTCATTTTTGACCTCCTACCTAATTTTGGGTGTTTATTTTCAAAATGAGGCGTTGATCTTCTGCCTCATTTCGGGTGTTTAGTTTCAAAAATTTTAAACGAAAATGTCAAAAATTACTATTTTTTCATAAAGAAATTACTATTTAGAAAATAAACACCCCAAAAGAGGCGGGAGGTCAAAAATGAAGATTCTAGAACTTTGGACCAAACTCAACCAACATCAGTAAATTCTAGTTGCCACAAAATTATTCAGTGAAACGAGTTTTAACCAGTAAGAACCTATTTTTACTGCAACATATATACTTGTAAATTTATTTAATCAACGAGCTTCAAAGCTCTAACAGACGGACAGACAAACATTGTAATGATACTAAAATCCCATTTGGTGATTGTACAGACCCGCTAAACAACAATACAAAAACGCAAGAAAAAATATATACCTATATTTTTTTATAAAGAATAAATTAAGATTATATTACTTCCATTTGGCTGAAAATTAGATGAAAGAGAGAGCAGAAAAGTGGCTAAAACAAACTGGCCCGAATTCTATGCTCAGCTCGTTTATAACATTGCAAAGAATATCGATCTGAGGGTAGAATTCGGGCCAGTTTGTTTTCGTCACTTTGTTCACTTTTTTACTCGCCAATTCACCGTTTTTTAGTAAAATGAATAAGAGTGTTTTCATTGTGAAATATTAATATTTCTAAATATATATATATATATATATATATATTTTAGTTAATTTGAAACTAAGGATGGAGGGGCCTTTAGGGGTTGCACCTTTTTGATGTAACTCCTTGTCCCATCATTTTAATAAAAAAAAGGGTTTTGATGTTTCCCCATTAGAGAAAAATGTTTATTATTTTTTTTTTAATATCAGAGAGGTTTCGAGTTTGAACTTTCTTCTTCCTCGGCTGGCTACGGCCTAGTTTGAAAATTGCAATAAAATGTGTTACTAGTTAAAAAATGTAAAATAAAAAAGTAAGTAAATATAAAGAATAAAATAGATAAATGTGCGAAACAGGGGGCTAATTGAATGATTTCTATTTCCATCTCTCATTTTTGAATTACCTATTAAATAAAATGAATGATAGTACCTAAATAATATTTGCTATGAAAATAAAAGTATAATAAATGAGGGTAAAATAAATATTTTTTATTTATTTATTTATTTAAATATTTGTCAACGTAATATTAATATTTATTCGTTTATGAAACGTCGACTAAGGTAATAAATATAAAAATAAAGTAAAAAAAATGTTTATTTTACTTTTATGTTTCATTTATTTATTTTTTCCTATCAAATACACAAACACAAAGTCAAAAATTCATCAATCAATGATATTTCTTTAAACTTATCAATTAATATCGATATGAATCATGGACACAGCCTGATTGCAGCCAATTCGTATGTAGCTTTTTAGAAATTGGGTTGCAACATTTAACAAATCCTTTGAAAATATACATATACGAGCTTTTCGTGCGTGCCTTCGGCACGCCCTCGAGGCTCGGCCCTCCGGGCTGGTGCCCTGGCGGGCAGCGTCTCGGTCCAAAAATCTTATTCCTCTTAAAAAACTACACTCCAAATGTATACCCGTAAACTACCGAAAATACATCGTCTCTTAAAAGTTTTGCCTCTTTAATTTTTGAGTGGCGAGGGGGAGGGGGGGGGAATAATTATCAATATATTTAATGTTTCTTAATTTAAAATGAATTGGAGTCTTTCATTTCAAAAATTCGAGTCCAAATTACAATTATATTTCAAATTTGCCTCGTTAATTAATATATATTTAATGTTTCATAATTTAAAATCTATTGGTGTTTTTTCATTTTCATTCGAATTCAAATGAATACAATATTATCTCGACACAAAGTCTAAATCAAAAATATATAGTTTTAGTAACAGAAATCAAGATATAATTTTAATGTTCCATTGGTGTAATGGCTAGGGCTGATGTCCTTAGTTCAAGAGTTCGTCGGTTCGATTCTAGGCAAGAGGGCAATTTTTTTAAAGAAAATTCTCTCAGCGTTGTTACAAATTAATCTAGGCTCTTATATATAGTATAGTATAGATATCAGTGACGTGCGGTCCATGGATGCTGTGGATGCGGCGCATCCCTAAAATCTTAAAACGAAAGAGTATCTTTATAGCGTGAAATATATTAATTTCGTTTAGCTTTATTTAGCTTAGATTTAATTTAAAATTTATGAGACTTTTTAACGTTAGAATATGTATAGAATTTACCAGCTTTCATATTTGAATCATTTTCCCTAAAAAAATGGAATACTTTGATTCGACATCTGAAATACTTTGTACTCGACATCTGACATTCATTTAAAAGCTATAAATTGAATAAAAAAAATAATATTTGAATTTTTTAGTTACAATAAAGGGGAAATGACTCAAAAGAGGGGAAATAAGAGGCAAGTCCTGATTTTAAATTAATAATTTAAATTTACTAATTTTATTTGTCATGAACAATTAGTGGGTTTTAAAATAATAATTTAAATTTTATTTTTCATGAACTATTTATTAGTGTATTTTAAAATTAAAGTTTCACTTCCTCCGTGAGCTTATATGAATGAGGTTCACAGATTTTTTTTAATTAATATTTTGTCTACATTATTATAAAATTGTTTTACAGACGCGAAAGCTTGTCTTAACGTGCAGAGGGTAGGACACAATCATGTCCAAACCTGTCGCGACACGCTCACTGTTTGCCAGTAGCTACACCTCGATCCTGTGAGCCCCTAGTATTTAGACAACTATATCGGCAGATACGTCGCTAAAGAAGTTTCACTTCAAAAAGCACTTAGCGTGCAATCAAATACTTCTGCCAAAACTTATTTTAGTTACTCGTAAACCATAGGTATAGTAATTTTTTCCATATTATATCCAAACTAATTATTTTACAGCAATCAAAAAAAAAATCCTTATTGAAAGTACTCAGACAGAGCAACTAAGATAGAAAGGCGGATTATTTTTACTTGCCCCTGGAAATAGTCAAAGTGAAAATTGACTGTCCGCTCTGTCTTTAATATCAAATAGAAAAATCTAATAAAGTTTAGGGAAAGCGGTGTTGGTTTATAGTGAAACATATTAAACACAGGAATTATTTAACGCGTTATAGTGGTGTTTCACAAAGTAGAAATAAAATTAAAAAAATTGAAAAATCTTTTAAATTATTTTGGAGATTTTTTTATTTATCTCTATACATATTTCGGGCTATGAACCCTTCATCAGGAGGTTTAACAGAAAACTGAATATAAAATTTTTTTACATTGTATTGATATTATTATAGTACAGGGGTGAGCCAAGAATTGAGTGGTTGAATTTAAAGGTATGTGGAAGGGAGAAAATGGGTATTGAACAAATTTTCTGGTCAAAGTCAGGTACATTTCAAATAGGATGTCCTTGTTCGAAATTTATTTGTATAGGATTCTGGGAATACCTATTAAAGGAATTTGTGTAAGGGTTGTGAAATCAAGAAAGCAATCGCCCGCAATGAACCAATTAGAAACCACTAAATCAACAATAATTGATCTATTAATAAACCAAATTTAACCGAAATTCATTCGTTCTTTACTAAACATTTGTTCCTCTTTTCTCATCTTCGAATTAACTTTCTATATCCTCTTATTTTGTCTAAATTTATATAGTCTAAAACACTTACACAAATTCCTTTAATAGGTATTCCTAGAATCCTATACAAATAAATTTCGAACAAAGACATCCTATTTGAAATGTACCTGACTTTGACCAGATAATTTGTTCAATACCCATTTTCTCCCTTCCACATACCTTTAAATTCAACCACTCAATTCTTTCAACGCCCATTGGCTCACCCCCCTCCACTCGCCATGTACTATAATAATATCAATACAATGTAAAAAAATTTATATTCAGTTTTCTGTTAAACCTCCTGATGAAGGGTTCATAGCCCGAAATATGTATAGAGATAAATAAAAAAATCTCCAAAATAATTTAAAAGATTTTTTTAATTTTTATTTCCACTTTGTGAAACACCACTATAACCCGTTAAATAATTCCTGTGAAAAATCTAATGTTAAATTTGAAAAAATATATTAAGCGGTTATTGATGAATGTTACGAAAAATAAAATAAAATTTTCAAAAATTAAGGGTCCTTTTTTGGACAGTATCCTCTGACTGAAAAGTCACCGCCCGCCCCTGATATATATGAAGCAAAGAAAAAGATTAAGTTAAAGATTAAATCTTTGTGAAAAATAAGTAATATTAGTTGTCTAAACGTCCTTCGAAGTTGCAATTCTCAGCTTACTTTCATCTTTCTCGAATCCTACAAATCTTAGCTCTAATAAACCCTTCGACTTAGTTCTAATCCCTGAATATCCTTCTCTTTTTATCTGAGAGTTGAAAAATTTATCACACATTCTTTTTAAAACTTTACTTGATAATTAAAAAAAAAAAGTCACGAAATTGTTTTTTTTTCTTTGTCAAAAAAGCTCCCCAACCATAAATCAAATTTTTTAACCTTGAACTAAATCCAACCAGTTCATTCGTCAACTCTTTCATTACTTTCACAGCTATAAGCTGGAATTCCCTTACTGCTTCCAATTATTCATTTATTTTTTAATGAAATCGGTAAAGAAGTGGCGTACCAAGATGCAGAGCACTTCAAAGTCTGGACAGAACCTTGGTTTAATTAAGGGTTAATGCATACATTGGAGACAATGGTGTCTCTGCACAATTGAAGAATATAATAATACTCGGGAAAGATCGAGGGGTGAACCGGGACCTAATATCGTGTAGACCTACTTCCACTTTCATTTCCAAGTAGAAGACAATAGATGAAGGGGAATTATCTAATGAATTCCAAAGAAATGTACCCCTAATTCCAATCGCGGTTCACCCTTCGCGTCCGCCTCCGTGGTGTAATGGTCAGAGTAACTGACTGGCAACCCGGAGGTCTCGGGTTCGATTCCCGGCTATACCCAGACGTTTTTTCTGTAAGTATAGGGTCTGGTAATAAAAATTAAGTGGGAGATAAATTTAACCGAATTTATCGCGCGGAGAATTTACCACTGCTCGAAGCCCCTAAAACCTTAGTAAATTGGATATTGAATTGTATCTAAGTTTCTGAGATTGGCTCGTGATCCCGGCTTCTTTTCCTTCTACTCTGTTCTTTTCACGATGGAGGGGCCAGCCCATACAGGCCTTTAGGGGATCCACCTTCTGGTGTATCTCCTTCTCACATCAATATCATTAAAAAAAAAAAAAAAAAAAAAAGATGGAGGGAGAAAATGTGTTCCGGTCCCTAGATGTGATGGGGGAAAATATAGTTCAGAATTTCTCCAGTTTGTTCACAAAAGTGTGACGGGAGTCGGCAAATCGTCCGCTACTCTCAAAGCAAGCTTTTGAGGGATTATTAATTTTATCATTCCCGAATCATATAATTTAATTTTTTTTAAACTGGCCCTACAAATGTTTTGTTCGACTTTGATCCAACCCCTGGTATTCTTAAATTCTATCACCTCATCTTTAGAGTGGCAATTTTATTCTATAGAATCTTCTTGCATCACAAAAATAGGTCCGGTAGCTTATTACTTTTAAAATACTTGTGGTATCAAATTCATTCATATTTGTCGTTGATAAAGAGAGAATGAATATATTAGTATAATTTTTTTTTATAATTTCAAGTTACACAACTTCTAAACACCGACTTGTACAAAAATTAACTTTGGATCACTCTTAGCATCTTACAAACTGACATTTTAAAATGAATAAAAAA
Organism: Forficula auricularia; assembly: GCA_024734495.1. Classification (NCBI taxonomy): domain Eukaryota; kingdom Metazoa; phylum Arthropoda; class Insecta; order Dermaptera; family Forficulidae; genus Forficula; species Forficula auricularia. The sequence goes on along the minus strand of JALMQS010000069.1, from coordinate 2,066,448 downwards.
ATATTGCCCAATTTTACCTTTAGAAGATCTTTATATTTCCCAATAAATGATACAAAATTTTTACTTGTGGCCCAACAAAAAATTTGACATCCTCTAATACCTGAATACGATTTGTGATTTAGAAGAAAACATATACCGTATTTTACGGACTATAAGCCGACCCTTAATTTTTAAGGGAGGGAATTTTCAATCAAAGACGGGATATTTTTATATTAATTTCGAATATAAGACGCACCTTTTTTTTATGATAATGATGAGAGAAGGAGTTACACCAAAAAGGTGCAACCCCTAAAGGCCTGGGTTGGCCCCTCCATCGTGAAAAGAAGAAGAAAGAACTTTATGGGTTGGGCGGGGGTCGAAGGTATCTGTGGATACGGGTCTTAAATAGCTGAAGGTTATAAGTCGCGGGAAAGATGGTGGCAGGGAGCGAGTTCCAGTCTCTGGAGGTCATAGAGATAAAAGAGTTGGCGAAAGCGCTTGTTCGACTTTTATCCAATTTGACAGCGAAGGGATGCTGAGCGTTAGAAAACCGCGTGTTTCTCGTAAAGAGGGCATTAGGGGGGATAATTGATTTCAGCTCGACTACGATAATTTGTAAATTTCAAGCTTGAATCTTATTTAGCTACAGTGCTCTGACAAGCTGACATACAAAATATATATTGTATTGACATTAATAAGGTACCGTATTACGATTGAATGGAACCCTGGAAATAATTTAGTTGTCGGACGCGTCGCGCAGTCAGTTTATAATTGTAAAATATCACGATATGGTAAAAATAAAATTATAGAACGAATGAAAATCATGGTCATCTTTCTCAAGTATTTTATATTTATTCTTTGAACAGAGACTGTCTGTGAAATCCCGAGGGGAAAGTGGTTCCTAGTGTTGTCATAGAAACTCTCTACAACACGGCGTCTAGAAGCTTTAATATCGTCATCTGTAGGCTTTTATATAGATCAAGCATCAGATTGCCCGCAACCAGGCCTTCCCCTCTATGTGCACAAAGCATTACTAGGTTGGGTGAGTAATCGAACTATCTCATCCGCTAACGAATGATACATGAGTGATTACATCATTAGTAGCGAATTAATTATTTGATTCAACAAACATTGGAAAATCTTCTCTAGCTCACGATCACGTTATACCTTTTTTATTAACTTCAAATTGAGATATATCAATTTCCAATTAGAAATAATTACAATCATCATCATCATCATCATCATTGAGTATACAGTCCTAAGACTGGTTTGATGCAACAATCCGTCTCCACTCGACTCTGTCCCCCGCCAGCTGTTTGACCTCTCTAAATGTCTGGCATCCCATATCCCCAATTATCTGGTTGAAATATTCTAATCTGGGTATTTCCCTTCCCCTTTTCTTTCCCACCTGCCCCTCCAAGATATCCCTAAGCAGTCCCCCATGTCTCAGTGTGTGCCCCATCATCTGACTCCTCTTCTCTTCTTCAGACTCTTCCACAAGGTTCTTCTTTCTCCGATTCTTCCAAGAACTTCTTCATTTGTAATTTTATCCATCCATTTGATATTCATCATTCTTCTGTAGCACCACATTTCGAAAGCCTCCAATCTCTTTCTCTCCGCTTCTCCAATTGTCCAGGTTTCACACCCATACATGAATGACTATGCTCCATACATATGTCTTCAATAGCATCTTTCTGTTTTCTAAGCTGATTGAGGAGGAGCATAGTCATATAAGAATTATCTAGTGTCTTAGGACACTCAATAATGAATACCTATTAATTATTCAATTTTTGGAGTTGGCTGCATGGTCACACTAATACCGCAATTTTGTTTTGAATTAAACCCCATTTTTGCTTGGGCAATTCTTGATTTAATTTCGTTTTTGCTACTCCCATCCCATGTTATTTTACTTCCTAGGTAGCGGAATTCCTTAACTCCTTCTAGGTTTTCTTGGTTAATTTTGATGCATTCCTGTCTCATTTGTTCTTTTTTTGTACATACTAGGACCTTGGTTTTATTCTTGTTTATTTTCATTTTGATTTCTTCTATTAGGATTTGGTTAATTCCATTCAGGGCGTCCTCTAATTCTTTTTTATTGCTTCCTAGAAGGGCAATGTCATCGGCAAATCTTAACATAGCGATCTTTTGACCTTGGATTTCGATACCTGTATCAATTTTGTCTTTGAATTCTTTAATCGCTTCTTCTATGTATAAGTTGAAAATCATGGGTGACAGCACACATCCTTGTCTTACACCTTTTTTTATTTTGGCTTCTCTTTGTTCATCTCCAATATTTATAATTGCAATATCAATTTTAATTACACAGGTCTGAGATAATTTGAATAAATTTATGTGATTCTTGTACAATTTCAGCTGCTGAATCCGAAAATAAATTTATTTTTTGTGTATCACATCATATTTTTCAGAAAGCAAGATTTAATGACGGCAAAGGTGAATAAGTGCGGGATCACCTTATTTTGGACCTGTAAAATTATTTCTCTATCTCTATAGTTTTATTTAGAATATTTTAGTCATATCTACTAAACAGCGCATTGAAGAATCAAAAAAGAAAATAGCAAAATCTTAATTTGCACGAAATTTTCTTTGGAGAGAGACGGACTGGTAGAAATTTTAACTGAAAGTAATGGAAGGCAGCCCAGGGGTAGTGAGGAAAGAAAAACTATCACATATCCAAATAAGGTGTAATTTATTTATTCCTTCTTTCATCTTTCCCTTTCAAACCGACGTTTGGTTCAGGATTTCAAAGGATCAATGAAGGAAACAAACAAAATGTTTCCTTCCTCTCTCCATAGCAGTGTTTAAAATTTTCTTCTTCCTTAGCAGAAGCATTAAAATAGAAAAACAATTTTTTTTCTTTTAGATAATTAAGAAAAAGAAAAAAGGGAAAGAAACAGTTTGTTTCCTTCATTGACCCTTTGAAATCCTGAAGAAGGAGGGAAGAATTCTCCGAAACGTCGGTTTGAAAGGAAAAAATAATTTTTAAGAAAAAAATAAAAACCGACTTCAAAAAATTAAATGCAACAAATAAAATACACTAAAAGGTATAAAATAATTATTATCTTATTTAGTTACAACTAAACGACGAAATATTAACATGAAATTACTTTTTGAAGTCGGTGCCAAACAAACTATACCTATAAGCGAGCGTACCCGCCAAACGTACTAAGTAAGATCCGTCGAGTGCGATTCATAAAAGGTATATATTTGGCACCAACTTCAAAAAGTAATTTCATGTTAATATTTCGTCGTTTAGTTGTAACTAAATAAGTTAATAATTATTTTATACCTTTTAGTGTATTTTATTTGTTGCATTTAATTTTTGAAGTCGGTTTTTATTTTTTTCTTAAAAATTATTTTTATTTTTCTCTTTTTAGTGATGTTATTAATAGTGATCATATCATCAGAGCTTGACCAAATTAATATGACACCATCCCTAAGATACCCCTTTTCGGATAAAAAAAGAACCATCGAAATCGGTTCATAAACAAAGAGGTTAGGTCTAAACAAACCTAATAAAAAGGTCTAATACCTATGAAAAAAAAAACGAAAAAAATGGGACCAATCGGAAGCTAGACTGGACCCAATGCAAAAAAATCAAAATCGGTTGACGATTGGCGGAGATATGACGTAACATAGGCACAAAAAAAAAAAAAAAAAAAAAAAATTCAGTCGAATAGAGAACCTCCTCCTTTTTTGAAGTCGGTTAAAAAGAGGAAAGAAGGAATAAATATATTACACCCTATTTGGATATGTGATAATTTTTTCTTTCTTCACTACCTACCCCTGGGCTGCCTTACTTTCAGTCAAAATCTGAATTTTTTCAGTAAATTATGGGGGTCGGAGAGTGAGAGGTATATATTGTAGGTACTATAAAAATACATGTATGCGTTTTTTTATATCAGATCTACTATTTATCGACGAAATTAATAATAAAAAAAAATACCAAAATCTTAATTTTTGATTAAGTAATGGGTTTTAAAAATAAATTAAAAAGTGTGAAAACATTGAAAATTGCATTCTGTACCAAAAAATTCTAATGTGATATAATTTTTTTAGATACTAATTTCTACTGTAAAGGAGACAATAAAAGATTTATTTTTTCAGCAGAAGACACCCTCTTTTATTGTCTCCTTTAATTTATAAAAATTCTGCTACTCTCGGCAAAAAGAAACTTTCAATTTAATTTCTACTGTATTTGAGTGTAGGAATCAAAATATTACTCAATAATACTAAAAGCTTTTCACAAATTTAACTTCGGAGACCTGTATTATTATTATTTGGGATGCTCTGGGGAGGCAGGGTAGCCCTCTCTACCTGCTGGAAACTATTTTCAAGCCCTACTGATTCTGATACTCACGATAACTTAAGAAAGAAAAGTCGTAGAAAGTTCTTTATGGTGCCAAAATGTTTTAATATCCATGGGGAGAAATAATTAGATTTTGGGTTCGTAGATGCATAAACTATATATTTTTAAAGATTTTATTGCGATTTTAATACGTTATCATGATAAAAGCATAAACAAACAGGTTTTTGTTCTATAATAATAAAACTTGGGCAAGATGCGAGGTAGGTTTGACAAAAAAAGAAATAAAACAAATTTGAGTTTTGAGAATTCGATATATTTCGAGGTGAGCCCATCATCAGGAGTAAAAGAAAACAGTTTACTTTGACTCCTGATGATGGGCTAACCCCGAAATATATCGAATTCAAAACTCAATTTTGTTTTATTTACTTTTTTTGTGAAACCTACCCCGCATCTTGCCCAAGTTTTATTATTATATTAAAATGTTTCACCTAGAACCAACACCTAACTCCTTAAAAGTTAGGGTTTTGTTCAATTTATCATTAATTTATTTATTTTAAAACCCACTAATAGATATTCCAAAAAATTATTTATATATTGAAATTGAAATTAATTCTAATTTGAAGTAAAACGTCGATTACTACTTAAAGCGAAGCTTGAATACCTAGCGATACGTTAAAAATCTCATAAGAATTGATTAGGAAGGTCTAAATACTGGAATTAGCGATCCTTATCTCCGGACGACATATCCCTTAAGTGAACAGGAAATTGCCTGCGCAGGGATAAAAACCCCAATCTAGTATATTACCTTTCAATTTATTTTTCGAAATACCATCATCTAAGCAAATAATCTTGGTTTATCCGAACTTTTGCTTCATAATAAAATCAACAAATCTAAAAAGAAATTTATGTCTCACTAACAAAGTAGTATAAAAGTAAAAATAAAAGTAGGTTAAATTAAGTTGGTCAAGTGTAGGAGGAGGAGATGAATTACCAATCGACTTGATTGGGGAATAATGGAATTGAAATAATTATCGGAAAAGAGGTTTTTTTATCTAATTAGATTTTTCCTCTTACTAAAAACAAGGACTAAAGATGTTCAAGGACACTCGATGGTGGAGAAGTAATCTCCGGAATCGAAGCAAAAGATACAATGTATACATTAATTAATGTAAAATAATTGGTTTAATAAAATTAAAAAAAAAAAAAAAAAAAAAAGTTGGTCAAGTGGAGATGGGAGAGGAGAGGTTTACACCAATCGACTTGATTGGGGAATAATGGAATTGAAATAATTATCGGAAAAGAGGTTTTTTTATCTAATTAGATTTTTCCTCTTATTAAAAACAAGGACTAAAGATGAATAAGGACACTCGATGGTGGAGAAGTGATCTCCGGAATCGAAGCAAAATACAATGTATACATTAATTAATGTAAAATAATTGGTTTAATAAAATTTATAAAAAAAAAAAAAAAAGTTGGTCAAGTGAGAGAGAAGAATGATTACTGATAACCAATCGACTTGATTGGGGAATAATGGAATTGAAATAATTATCGGAAAAGAGGTTTTTTATCTAATTAGATTTTTCCTCTTATTAAAAACAAGGACTAAAGATGAATAAGGACACTCGATGGTGGAGAAGTAATCTCCGGAATCGAAGCAAAAAATACAATGTATACATTAATTAATGTAAAATAATTGGTTTAATAAAATTTATAAAAAAAAAAAAAAAAAAGTTGGTCAAGTGATCGGTGATATAATGGTGAACCAATCGACTTGATTGGGGAATAATGGAATTAAAATAATTATCGGAAAAGAGGTTTTTTTATCTAATTAGATTTTTCCTCTTATTAAAAACAAGGACTAAAGATGAATAAGGACACTCGATGGTGGAGAAGTAATCTCCGGAATCGAAGCAAAAATACAATGTATACATTAATTAATGTAAAATAATTGGTTTAATAAAATTTATAAAAAAAAAAAATGTTGGTCAAGTGAAATGAGATGGATTGGGATTGGATGAGGAGGAGGAATGGAAAACCAATTGACTTGATTGGGGATTAATGGAATTGAAATAATTATCGGAAAAGAGGTTTTTTTATCTAATTAGATTTTTCCTCTTATTAAAAAAACAAGGACTAAAGATGAATAAGGACACTCGATGGTGGAGAAGTAATCTCCGGAATCGAAGCGAAAATACAATGTATACATTAATTAATGTAAAATAATTGGTTTAATAAAATTTATAAAAAAAAATGTTGGTCAAGTGAAATGAGATGGATTGGGATTGGAGGAGGGGGGAGGAATGGAAAACCAATCGACTTGATTGGGGATTAATGGAATTGAAATAATTATCGGAAAAGAGGTTTTTTTATCTAATTAGATTTTTCCTCTTATTAAAAACAAGGACTAAAGATGAATAAGGACACTCGATGGTGGAGAAGTAATCTCCGGAATCGAAGCAAAAATACAATGTATAGATTAATTAATGTAAAATAATTGGTTTAATAAAATTTATAAAAAAAAAAGTTGGTCAAGTTATAGCTGGTAAATAAATATTTTTTCTTCATTGCTTTTGTTATTGATATTCATACTATTAACCTAAATTGATTAGCCAATGTAGAAACTAAGGTTATGGAAAATTTTCTTAAAATTATTCTAGATTTTAAATGAAGATTAAAGTTGACCCTATATGATGATACAAATGAAGGATACAACAAGAAAAACGATATAGCGAGTGCTATCTCTGGTCATTATCAAAGCAACGATTTATCCCCATTAGCTTACACGCAAATTTTTTTTATATTGAAAAATAATATTTTTAAGTAGGTTAATTACTTTAAAACTGATTGATGAGGCTCAAGGAGGGGTACTGGAAGTTGCGACCCACTGTCTCCATTTAAAACGTGACATCTATTTCCCTAAGGGCAGATTAGGGGGAAAAGTGAGAATTTTTCAAAACTCGATTCACTATAAATTTAGGAGATGAAGAGAGGTGATGAGGTGCCGCGGGTGTCGATTTATAATAAATATAAATATAATAAACTATTAAAAAAATATTTCATGAAACACCTGTTTGTTTGTTTGATTATTTTTGTTTTTATTAACTAAGCACCTAAGAATTAAAAAAATATATACCGGGTGAGTTTTTTTATCTTGAGACAGTCCTATAACTCAAAAACAGTGCATTATATGGAAAAAAGTTTCAAATAAAAATGTGTTTATATGGAGGGAGAAACTTAACTACGCTATTGTTTCTCGACCAAGAACAAGCTTTCAAGAGTATTTCGAGGTCAAGTTCTGTTTTTAAATGGAAAACTATATTTTTCTATATATCTACTTAATCTACAAAAAAAACTGAACAACTTTCATAAGAACTATTTTTTTATGACATCAAATAAACAAAATACATGAATCAATTAGATCTCAAAAAAAATTATTAATAATTATTTTTAACAATTATTTAATTTAATTATCAAATAATAATGATTAAATTATTAATTATTAAATAAATAATTATTAAATTGAAGTCATAACAATGAAAATAAGTTTTAAGGAGTTCGGTGTTGGTTCTAGGTGAAACATTTTAATATAATAATAAATATCGTATCTTACTCAAGTTTTATTATTATAAATGAAAATAAGGGTTTATAATGATATTAAAACTTCGTTAGATTTAATCGTCAGATTTAAGAGATTATTTTCTACTTAATAGAACTAGTTAAAATTCTTGAGTTTAAAAAAGTTTATTTCTCGTGTCAATCCAGAAGATAGTTGTATTACTATAATAAAAATGTAGTATTTTTTTGAAGACAGAATTGTAATGGTCTTAATTTATGGTGAATGTGGAATAAGTGTTATGGGGCTCCCATTGAAATGTATGCCGAGCATTTTCCTGATAGGAATACACCCTCACATTTTATTGCTGTAAAATCTGTTAAAAAAAAAACAGGAAAGTAAAGGATATGCAGAAACTGGAACAGGCCAAAATAAGGAAATTGGAGCTGGAATTCACCCGGAAGACTTGTAATACACTCTGGAATGTCCCAGAAAAGTTTAAAAAAATTATTAAATTATTAATTATTATTAAATTATTTATTCTATAAATAATTATTTAATCATTATTATTTGATAATTAAGTTAAATAATTTTTAAGATTTTTTTTTGAGATTTAATTGATTCATATATTTTGTTTAATTGATGTCGTATTGAGTTCTTATGAAAGTTGTTCAGTTTTTTTATAGATTAAGTAGATATATAGAAAAATATAGGGTTCCATCCAAAAAACAGAACTTGACCTCGAAAGCTTGTTCTTGGTCGACAAACAATAGCGTAGTTAAGTTTCCCCCTCGATATAAACAAACTTTTATTTGAAAATTTTTTCCATATAATGCACTGTTTTTGAGTTATAAGACTGTCTCAAGATAAAAAACTCACCCGGTATATAATATATACCTATCTTATGTAATACATATAGTATATCTTGTAAGCCATGAAAATTTGTTGATAATGCTTACGTTCTATTTTATGTTTTATTATATTTTTGTCTATTAATTGCTAGAACAATGAAATAATTATGTATTGTCATCGTAAATAAGTGTGAATGAAAAATGTGAATAAAATAGAAGTGGGTTTGAAATCAATTTCAAGATTTTATCCAGACACAGACAGACAGGAAATTAATCAAACTAAATATGAACGTATAAAAATATTTTTTGGATTTTGCAGCAGGAAGCTATGAAACTAGAAAGTCCAAAATCTAATCGGTTCTTGATTTTGGAAATACAAAGCTTTCAGTCCTAAAACAAACTTTTTACGACATCCCGTTTTTTTAGTTATTGTGGGTATCCGGATTCAAACCGACACATAGACCAAAAATTCCTCAATTCTCCAAACAATCTTAAACAAAACCAAATATTTCTTAGCTTTTTTTGGATCTATTTATTCCCTCTTTGCTCTCTGATCCTTTTAAAGTGCTACTTGAATTGATAATAAGTAATTCTTTTTTCGTAATATGTATTAAAAATCAAATAAATACATTTAAAGGGTTATATAAGCTGACAAATTAGTAATAATAAAACCTAAATTTTTTTGCACGAAATTTTCTCTGGAGAGAGACGGACTGGTAGAAATTTTATCTGAAAGTAATGGAAGGCAGCCCAGGGGTAGTGAGGAAAGAAAAATTAACACATATCCAAATAAGGTGTAATTTATTGGATTCTTTCCTCCTTTCCTTTCAAACCGATGTTTTGGAGGATTCTTCCCTCCTTCTTTTTGATAGTTTTTAAGGAATTTGGTGTTGGTACTTGGTGAAACATTTTTTAAAATTATTGGATAAAAATACTTGGTAGGTTTCACATTAAGATATAAAAAAATAAAACGAATTTATTTTTGGAGAAATAATAAATTTTACCATTGACTTGTATTCAATTTCGACTTATCCAGGTCAGTTACTTTCTGTTTCTCCTGAAGATGGGTTAGTCACCCGAAATACTATATATATCGAGATTAAAGATTCTCCAAAAATAAATTCGTTTTATTTTTTTATATCTTAATGTGAAACCTACCAAGTATTTTTATCCAATAATCCTTCTTTTTGGTTTTCCTTCATTGACCCTTTGAAGAAGGAGGGAAGAATCCTCCTGAAAGGAAAGGAGGAAAGAATCCAATAAATTATCCACAAAGAGAAACAAAGAGGTTGTCCTCTGCTTAATGCAAACAAACATACACACATATATCAAGATGATATATCTGTATATATATTATTTATTTGTTTGAGACTATAGTTTCGAAGACCTGGTCTTCATCATCAGCCCTCTTTAATTATAAATGTTTGCTTTTCATGGAGTCAATATCGTATGGATATTGAAAATTAGCTGGTCCTTCCTCACTGGTGGTCAGCTTAGAACCAATAAAGACATTCTTTTGGTTCACATTCAAAAAAAATCCATACGATATTGACTCCATGAAAAACAAACATTTATAATTAAAAAAGACTGATGATGAAGACCAAGTCTTCGAAACTATAGTCTCAAACAAATAAATAATATATATACAGATATATCATCTCGATATATGTGTGTATGTTTATTTGCATCAAGCAGAGGACAACCTCTTTGTTTCTCTTTGTGAATCAACAACTCTGCTACTCTCGGCAAAACAAAAACTTTTCAATTTTTTCAACCAATAAATTATACCTTATTCTGATATGTGTTAATTTTTCTTCCTTACTAACCCTGGGCTGCCTTCCATTACTTTCAGATAAAACCTAAATATAAAAATAAATAGTAAATATACTTTTGACGTAAATTTGAGATACCTTCAGCGTTCAGGGAGTCAAAAAAATCAAAATGCTATTATAAATTTTGACGAAATATAAAGATATGTAATTAAAGGAATCGTAGGGAGTTGGACAAGACTTTAAATTAAATTAAATACAAGTTTTGATTAAATATGCCATACGTTTCGTTGCTGTTTTGAAACTTCTTCAGTGGCTCATTTATTAAACTTATTTGTCAGGATTTTTTACTACGAGAAAAAAAATTTCAAACAGTATTCTTTTTTCTATCACAATTCATTCAATTCATCAACTAACATAAAATAAAAACCTTTTAAACAGATTAATTGTTTTTTGTCAAAAAACTAACAAAATCAAATTGAACAAAGAATTTTTTTATTTTTTTTATATTTATTTTAAGATAAATAAATATAAAAAAATTTTCTTTTTTTCAATTTGATTCTTTTATGTTTGACAAAACAATTAATCTGTTTAAAAGGTTTATATTTTATGTTAGTTGATGAATTGAATGAATTGTGATAGAAAAAAGAATACTATAACTTTTAAGGAGTTCGGTGTTGGTTCTAGGTGAAACATTTTAATATAATAATAAAACTAAGATACGAGGTAGGTTTCACAAAAAAGAAATAAAACAAAATTGAGTTTTGAGTTCGATATATTTCGGGGTTAGCCCATCATCAGGAGTCTAAGAAAACTGATTACATATTGGAAAAATAGTTTTACAAGTAAGAATTTTTAAAATTTTTTTAAAAATGTATATGGTGGGGGGAATGTAGGGGAAGAGGGGGGGGGGTAGTTGTTGTTCTAAGGATTAATATTTTCTATTGAGATTTGAGCTGGGTGAAAGGGATCTATCTATACCTGATATTATAATAGCGAATGGACAGGTACCTGAGAAGGTACAACTTAAAAGGTATATAAGAGAGTGCAATTACCCTAATATAATGTGCAAACAATGAAAGGAATGTTTATTTAATTTATTATAACATATAATCAATAATTGTATTTTTATACACTTCCAATTGATTATTTAAAATATTTGAATTATTAGAGAGGGCTATTTTTATCTCGGTGGATTCCAGGAGGTCCAATTTAAGGCCTTTTCTTTCGAAATGAATGGGGATAGGGGTTATTATTAGAGGGTGAATGGTTAGATTCATGTAAGTGAATTGCGAAGGCTGAGGTCGAATCTAAATTAATGTCATCGGATTTGTTGAGGTGGTTAAGGGCTCTTACATGCTCGGAGTAACGTATTTTGAAAGCGCGACCTGTCTGCCCAATATAAAAAGCGTCGCAATCTTGACAAGTTAATTTATACACTCCTGATTTGTCTAATTTATCTATTTTGTCTATTTTATTGTTAATTAATTGAGAGCCTAAATTGTTGTTGTTGTATAAAGCAGGAGTGATTCCATATGATCTAAGGGTATAATATATAGTATATATAGTGAATTTACGTTTGATTTTATTATAAATTTTGTTGATAGTCGAAATGTTATATCCATTATTCAGGGCTATATTCTGAATGTTGTTAAGCTCTTGATTGAAATTTATAGTATTCATAGGTATACTGAGGAGTCTATGAATCATTGAATAGAATGCTGCAAATTTTGTATTAATGGGGTGATTAGATGAGAAGGGAATGACTGTGTCCGTGAAAGTGGGTTTTCTATATATTTCATAGTGTAATTTTTGATGTGAAATAGTTATTTGAAGGTCCAAGAAATTATAATATCAGGTATAGATAGATCCCTTTCACCCAGCTCAAATCTCAATAGAAAATATTAATCCTAAGAACAACAACTACCCCCCCCCCTCTTCCCTACATTCCCCCCACCATATACATTTTTAAAAAAATTTTAAAAATTCTTACTTGTAAAACTATTTTTCCAATATGTAATCAGTTTTCTTAGACTCCTGATGATGGGCTAACCCCCGAAATATATCGAACTCAAAACTCAATTTTGTTTTATTTCTTCTTTGTGAAACCCACCTCGTATCTTAGTTTTATTATTATAAAAAGAATACTGTTTGAAATGTTTTTTCTCGTAGTAAAAAAACCTGACAAATAAGTTTAATAAATGAGCCACTGAAGAAGTTGCAAAACAGCAACGAAACGTATGGCATATTTAATCAAAACTTGTATTTAATTTAATTTAAAGTCCTGTCCAACTCCCTACGATTCCTTTAATTATTAATCATGGACACGAATAATGAAATATAAAGATATGTGTGTGAGTACTTAAAGTAGACATTTTGCTTTTTGAAAATTGCAAGTGAACGAAACATCGCGTTATTTTTTATTTATATATATATATATATATATATATATATATATATATATATATATATATATATATATATTTAAAATTAATTTCTGAATAAAAGTTTTTTTTTATTATAATCTTATTTCTCGTAGGATTCAAATAAAATGTGAAAGGAAAGTGAGTCATCTTTTCGACTGACATCACTCTTGTATTATACTCATAGAATAAACAGAATTTTGGAGAGAAACTTTCGTGATCCTCTTATTAGATGTGACAGTTTTGAATGTTATTTAAAAGGAAATAGATATTCTAGAAGCCAGATAACGTTTTGACGAGTAAAAAGAAAAAGTGAAATCTAACAAATAAAAGGCGTAGACCTAAGAAAAATAGAAACTGAAAGGCTCAGCATATTTTAACTGGAACTTAGTGTAAATACCGAGGGGTGAACCGCGTTTGGAATTAGTTCTACACCGTCTTTGGAATTACTTTGGAATTCATTAGATTATCTATTGTCTTCTACTTGGAAATGAAAGGGGAAGTAGGTGTAGACGATTTTAGGTCGCGGTTCACCCCTCGGGAAATACTATTCTTATAATATTTCATTATTCGTGTCCATGATTAATAATTAAAGGAATGGTAGGGAGTTGGACAAGACCCCAAATCAAATTAAATACAAGTTTTGATTAAATATGCCATACGTTTCGTTGCTGATTTGCAACCTCTTCAGTGGGTCATTTATTAAACTTATTTGTCTGGATTTTTCTCTTAGTAAAAGTCCAGACAAATAAGTTTAATAAATGAGCCACTGAAGAAGTAGCAAAACAGCAACGAAGCGTATGGCATATTTAATCAAAACTTGTATTTAATTTAATTTAAAGTCTTGTCCAACTCCCTACGATTCCTTTAATTATTCTTATAGTTTCTAGTTTTCTTAGAGATTCTCATCAAAATGTACAACGTTTCGAGACATAATTTGGGGTTGTTTTCATATGCTTGAGAAGTCATTTCAAACTCGAATACGCTAGTTCTGTCTACCCCATGACTTCACAAGCACTTGAAAATCCAGAATCAGGTGTCAAAATATTAGAAATTCGCATTTTTTTTTTTATGAAATTGATGAGAGAAGGAGTTACACCAAAGAGGTGATCCCCTAAAGGCCTTGGTTGGCCCCTCCATCGTGAAAAGAAGAATAAGAGGGGATTTTATGGACTGTCGAATAGGGTGGGTCGAAAAAACTGAATTTTTTTTTTCGAAAAAACTTTAGTATGGAAAAGTTGCCTATTGTAATAAGATGAAAAACGGCATATAAAGAAATTTTTTTTAGAAACTTTAAAATTTTAAAATATAAAATACTAGGTAGGTTTCACATAAATAAAAGATCAGATGCCTCTTTACCACGACTCAATATATATATTTCTAGGTATAAGCCCATCTTCAGGACTGTCCCTGAGTGTCCTTTGTGAACTCCTGAAGATGGGCTTATACCTGAAATATATATATTGAGTCGTGCTAAACAAGCATCTGATCTTTTATTTATGTGAAACCCACCTAGTAATTTATATTTTAAATTTTAAAAAGTTTCTAAAAAAAATTTCTTTACTTTATTTAATGTTTCACCAAGAACCTACACAATTCTCTCTCAAAAAAATTATGAAAAATTGCAAAAATCACTATATTTAAAAAAAAAAATTCTATTAGTTAAAATTTTTAAAATAAACACACTAGTTTTTTATGCTTGTTTTATGGTGTTTAAATAACCTAAATAAATTAAATTCTGAAATAGAATTTTTCTAAGATGTTGCGCGAACCTAAAAAAGTATATTATTGATCAGAATTTTATTTATTTAGGTTATTTAAACCATAAAACAAGCATAAAAAACTAGTGTGTTTATTTTAAAAATCTTTAATAGAAAAATTACAAAAATATCGTGATTTTTGCAATTTTTCATAAGTTTAAAGTTCGATGAGCGAGCGGAACATGTTAACCGATTTTAATTTTTTTTTTATGCCGTTTTTCGAAAAAAAAATTTCAGCTTTTTCGACCCACCCTAGTGTCGAAAGTATCTGTGGGTGGGGGTCTTAAACAGTTGAAGGTTATAAGTCGCGGAGAAGACGGTAGCTGGAAGCTAGTTCCAGTCTCTGGAGGTCATAGGGATAAAAGAGTTGGTTCTGTTTTTATCCAATCATGAGAATATTTCATAAAAATTTGTGGCTTCAGTTGAAACTTTTCTTTAGATAACTTTTAGATGGCCCATAGTTTGTAAATTTAAAGTACAAAATGTAATTTGGACATTTAAAATTATGTCCTTGTTATTAGATGAGTTTAAGAACAAAATTTAAACGACTCTCGCTGGGACTTAAGACAACTAAAACCACTTAAAGACTTGAAGAAGTCTGGATAAGCTGAGTAATTAGAATTAACTGTAGAAAAAACAATTTAATGTAAACAAAAGAAATTTGATTTTAAAATTTGTTGATTCATTATATTAACATGTATTAACTAAATGATTAATAAGCACATATGGTTATTTGTAAGTTTAAAGATGAATACCATTGATATGATGTCATTTGAATAGTCTCTTAAAAATAAAAATAATTATTTGTGATTTCATTTGCTATTTACAATAATTATGATCTATCTAATCACTAAATGCTGTTTTCAATTTATATTTGTATATTAAAAGATAAAATATTTTGACGAGATAAAATTGTTATTTATTTATAGTGATCTGTTTGAGCTTGAATGGATGGAATCATAGAGAAACTATTAATTTCTTATTATAGCTTGGTTGAGGGTTTGGTGGGCAGTTAGATGGCAAAATATTTTTTCGGGTTATACCTCCTATAATAAAATTAAGAAAAATTTTAAATTGGGATAGGGCTACTAGTTGATTAATATATCTAGAAACACTCATTACATTTATCTATTTTTTTTTAATGCAATCGAATGCAAGAAGGGGCGCGCCAGTAAAAATGCAGCCCCTATGGATCTCGAAAGACCCTTGCATTACCGAAGAGAAGGGAAAGTTGATTAAGCGAGGGGGTGGAGACATAGGTGTTTATGAACTCGGGTTTTGAAGGTTTGAAGATTATAAGTGCTGGGAAAGAGGGAGGCTGGGAGAGAGTTCCAGTTCCTTGAAGTCATGGGGATATACGTATTGGCGAATGAAGTGGTCCGGCACTTTTCCAATTTGACCGCGAGAGAGTGTTGGGAGTCGGCAAAACGCGAGCTACGCGCAAAGCATGCTTTGGGGGGAACTATTGATTTTATCTCATCAAGGCACCTGCCGTGATAGTATCTATAGAAAAGGGAAAGGGCAGAGACATTTCTTCGATAAGCCAGCGAGTCGAGGGAGTCGGTGAGGGTAGAATCGTCAATTAGCCTGGCGGCTCGTTTCCGAATTGCATCCAGGGTAGCAAGAGAATATTTTGAGGCTCCTCTCCATAGATGAGAGCCGTATTCTAGACAGGGGCGGATTTGGGCCTTGTAGATGGTGAGAAGATGTAGGGGCGTGAAAAATCGCTTGGACCTGAATAAGAAGCCAATCTTCCTTGCTGCAGATTTCGCCACAGAGGAGATATGTTCGTTCCAAGACAGGTCAGATGCGACAGAGAGGCCCAACATGGATAGGCTGTCACACATTTTCAGGGTATTCGAATCGAAGTGAATATCAGTATTGGTATTGAGTGTACTTATACCTACTATTATTAATTCAACGGGGGCAGTTTAAGTTTAGCTACCTAATACAACAATTGAGTTTAGTTAGCTGAACACGTAAAGTAGGTTTTTGATAAAAGTAAGGCAATAAGAGGCATCTCAGATTTATGACAAAATGTGACAGGGGGGCCCGGGGATCTTAAAAATTCTGATGTCACAAAAGTCAAATTAAAAAATTTTCAAATGTATTTTTTAGATTTCAGATTATTATTATTCCAATCTGAAAATGTTGGTAAAATAAATCTAGACAAATTTCTACAATTATTAAATTATAGGGCATAAAAGTGATAGTGTGACGTCACAATACGGGAGGGGTTCAATGTAAATGTGACAGAATGTGACACAGGGGGAGGGAGGGTCTAAAAATCTAAAAAATTCGTGTGACGTAATTTATGGAAGGCCTCTTTTCTACTCAGCGGTGAAAACTAAACTAAAAACTAACTAAATTTATAAATAAATTATAGAATTATTTTAGTTGAAAGTAATCTAAGAAATCAAAAGGGGTTGTCATCTAGTAGATCTGAGATGGAATTGATTGTATTATTTTTAATTTTTAATCAGAAGGGTTGTTTTCACCTTCACGGGAATCTAACCCTAGTGTCAAAATTAGTTTCCCAAGAGGGTGAAAATGACTATTCTAACATAATTCAAAATAATCCATTACATCTCGGTTCTATTAGATGACAATTGCTTGTGATTTTAGTCTAGTATCGGAAATTTGAGGTCTTATATTGAAAGTAGTCATTTGATTTATAAATCATGGAATTATTTTAGTTGAAAGTTATCTAAGAAATCAAAGGGGGTTGTCATCTAGTAGATCCGAGATGGAATTGATTACAGTGGTACCTTGAGATACGAATTTAATTCGTTCTGTGATCATCGTCGTATGGCAAAAAAATCGTATCTCAAAGCAATTTTTCTCATTTAAAATAATGTAATATATATTAATGCGTTCTAGTGATATGAAACTAACCCAAATCACAGTTAAATTACACATAATATACACACTTTGTATATAGATAAACGAGTAATAATACACATAATGTTTATTAATATATTAATAACACACAATGTTTATTAATCATCACTTTAACGTCAGGCCTTTTTGGCCTCTCTTTCCTGACTTTCACTGAGTGAGACCTTCATAAGGTAACGATCAAGAGAGGTCTGTTTCTGCCTTCTTTTTAAAATGTTACGAAAGAATGTGAGACACCTATCATCAAATAAGGCACATCTCAAATTCGTATCTCAAATTTTTCGTTGTATGTCGAGGTATAAATTTTATAATATTTCATGTTGTATCTCAAAACATTCGTATGTTAGGACATTGGTATCTCAAGGTACCACTGTATATTATTTTAATATTAAGTCAGAAGGGTTGTTTTAACCTAACCCGAGTGTCAAAATTAGTTTCCCGAGAGGGAGAAAATGACTATTCTAACATATTAAAAATAATCCATTACATTTCGGTTCTAATAGATGACAATTTCTTGTAATTTTAGAAATTTAAAGTCTAGTTCTATCGGTAATTTGAAAGTAATCACTACTTTTATGTTGATTATATCAAAGCTTGTGTTTGGTAAACATTGACCCTCATACAAAACCCATCCATTATAACTTTACAAAGAGTCCGGAAGTAAAATTTATTATTCATGTCTGAATAGGGGAATGTGAAGTGAGATTGTTCTTAAAAGGACTCGGGCTTTATTGTGTCAGAAAGTGACTGAGAGGCTAGCATTTTGACAGATCATGAGTTGAGTGATTCTAGATAGATTTATCAACACTTCAAGATGGTTTAAGGGTGAAAAGCCGAAACATCACGATAATTCTACAATCACATCAATTTCCCATTATTCTTGATTGTAAAAAAAAATAAAGTAAAAAAATATTATTGAAATTGTCTTATTTATCAGAATGTATGAATTTTTGACATTTAGTGTTATTAATCATAATAGTAGAATAAAAAAACAAAGGGGTGTATGAGAATTAGAAAACCAAGGTGAGATCGTAATACAATCCATGTGAGTTGAGATTCTTATACTTTGTCAGGGACAATCTAAATGGGATTCACACATAAACTAAGATAGGGCGTAACTTTTTTTAAAAACAATTCTTTGGATGCAGGCATGACCTAATTAGGAAGCGACGGCCAAAATTCAAATTAGTATTTATTTTTAAATTTGAAAATTTTGATTGTTGATGACAATGACATTGTTTTTGGGCAAAGAATACAAAAAAAAAATAATCCATTTCATCTTGGATCTAATAGATGACAATTTCTTGTGATTTTAGAAATTTAAAGTCTAGTTCTATCGGCAATTTGATAGTAATCACTACTTTTATGTTGACTACGGTATATCAAAGCTTGTGTTTGGTAAACATTGACCCTCATACAAAACCCACCCATTATAACTTCACAAGTAAAATTTATTATTCATGGCTGAATAGGGGAATGTGAAGTGAGATTGTTCTTAAAAGGACTCAGGCTTTATATGTCAGAATGTGAGTGAGAGGACTTGTGAGTTTGTTAGCATTTTGACAGATCATGAGTTGAGTGATTCTAGATAGATTTATCAACTCTTGAAGATGGTTTAAGGGTGGAAAGCCGAAACATCACGATAATTCTCCAATCACATCAATTTCCCATTATTCTTGATTGTAAAAAAAAATAAAGTAAAAAAATATTATTGAAATTGTCTTATTTATCAGAATGTATGAATTTTTGACATTTAGTGTTATTAATCATAATAGTAGAATAAAAAAAAACAAAGAGGTGTATGAGAATTAGAAAACCAAGGTGAGATCGTAATACAATTCATGTGAGTTGAGATTCTTATACTTTGTCAGGGACAATCTAAATGGGATTCACACATAAACTAAGATAGGGCGTAACTTTTTTTAAAAACAATTCTTTGGATGCAGGCATGACCTAATTAGGAAGCGACGGCCTAAATTCAAATTAGTATTTATTTTTAAATTTGAAAATTTTGATTGTTGATGACAATGACATTGTTTTTGGGCAAAGAATACAAAAAAAAGAAATGAAATAATCAAATTAATAGTTGTTGTTGTTAAATTGTACAACACTTGTTATGTCTTTGTGTTAGTGTGAGCGGAGTAAAAATTATTTTTAGAACCATTGAAAGCGTTGGATGGTCCGCGTTTAGGGCGACTGCACTTACTTCTCTTGCTGGATCTCGAAAACCAGCGAGGTAGAATCGAATTCACTAAAATCAGGAAGGGACTCGGCTTCAAAACTAAAACCTCCTATATAACTAGCACGCACTTGGGCGTTCATATTTGATATAGGTTTAGCCATCGCCTTTGGCGAGTTGACGGCCCCTTGTAATGCTAGCGCAGTGCGAAGATAGTGCGCTCTGCCGGGCAACTTGTCAACTATTTCTGCCGCATCCCCGGGTAAATACAATATTTATTTATTTATTTATTTTGAGCAGGCTGTAAACGTATTCAACAATAACATATATACGTTTTTCCAACAATATAATATAATAATCTCATTTTTCAAGACAATATCCATTTTATTAAAAATAGACTATAAAATATTAAAATAAAGGCTTAAATTACAAAATAAAACATGTACCTATAATAAAAATAACCAAGTACTTTTTTAATTTCATTTTACATAAGAGCGTATGAAATAAAAATGAATATAATGGAGTATAATTATATCTTAAAACTAAATTTCTAATATTCTTGAATCTCTATAACATGATCAAATGTATATAAGTCTAATTCTGATACTCTATTTCCTATTCTTTGATTCTTTGCAGTATTTTCCTAGGTCAAATAGATTTTTTTTTGGATATTTATTTTCCTAATTGAAGTTTGATAAATAAACTCGAGCTAGAATAGTTTGCAATGACGAGAAAAACGATTAGGCAGGAAATAATAATCGGAAAAAGGGTTTTGAGAGTCAATTTGGTTAAAGCCAAAAAGAGCGTATTTGGTATTTTATTATAATGTGAATTCGTGTTTTTGTTTTTTTAAAATAGCTAGATATATATTTATTAATCATTGTTATATAAGTATATAAAAAAATAAAAATAATTATCGCAACTCATCCATGTATAGGTACTATAAAAAGGGTTTGTAAAATGTATTATGTTTATATATTTAAAGGAATAAATAAAGATATTTTATTAATTAAACAATAAATTTTATTTTATTTAAATTTTTTTGGGAAGAATGTTCTCATTACAATGGAAAAAAATTTTGAGGTAAGTATTATATATTTTTTAATTGTTAAAGAAATTATCATTGTTGCTCAAAACTTTTAAATTTAAATTAATTACAGATTGTTTTTTAAACCAAATCTATATAATACATTCAATAATATTATATTATAATGATTTATTTATAGATATTTTTACATCATTAAAGATCAGTTAATTATTATATACTTAGATTATATCTCATTAGAAAAATCTTGTCATTTATTATTCATTACCATATAAAATATTTCTATCTTATACTAGATTTGATATAATTGATATCCTATTCTGATGTAATGATTTTTGCGAAATTGGGACAAGGTCATGCTAGTGAAAGAGAAATGTTTCCATAATTTTCAATCTCTCTTAAAATGTACTTTGCCAAGATGAAACAAACCATCTGATGTGATGCTTAATTTTATTACATTATTACTGAATTTTCAAGGTCAGATTTATTAAGCATATATCATCAAATTCATGATGTCAAGATGTGGATGTTGGATGGCAATTCTTTGAGGAATTTGAAGTATTACATCAATTAAATATATATTATCGTCATTTCGATCCATATAATTAATCATAATGAAAATTTTTTACCTAGATTTTTTATTTTTACTCATGCACTATCTCATTTTCAGATAACCCTATCTACATATAGACTTATCAACAACTTATATAAATACTCGGTGTTTTATAAAAAAGTTTCAACTCAAATAAAGTAATTCGTTCGCTTGTGTTTTACCAGTAAAGACGTTAATCATGGCTCTTGCAGATTATAAAGAACTGATAGGATCATTAGCAGGAATATGCACGATAGCAAGTTTCTTTAGTGGAGGGTAAGTATAATAATTAAAAAAAATTAATTTTTTTATTAAATTAATTTTTAATATATTTGAATTATTTAGTTAAATTATTTTTTTATTTTTCAGAATAATATGTAAAGATATAATAAAACGCGGCCGAATTCAAGGAGAATCGGTGATGCCCTTTCTCTGTGGGTTTTATATGTAAGTACATACAAAAAATAAAAGATATTTTTTTCGGCTTTGATCAACACAGAATAAATTTCACATTTTTCTTGAATACACGACGTTTCGGTTCTTATTTTTCAATCCTATTATCTACTCTTTATGACATATCTATTAAGCGCAACAAGTGCAAAAACGAAGAAAAGCATCCTGAAGAAAATTTAACATAATAAAGCGGCCAAGTGCGAGAGTTTCGGAGTTTTTTTTTATCTGTCTTTCAAACAAATTATTTTATATTGACTAAAATAATTTTTTAAACATTTCTTGAAATGATTAGGAGGCCTTGGGGAACTTTTATCCATCTATAAACATCGCTGACATAATAAAAATGCTAACTCACAATAATTATAGTGTTCTTATTCATATTGAATAACATCATCAAAAAGTTCCCCAAAGGCCTCTTAATCATTTCAATAAATATTTTTAATAATAAATTCCAACATCCAGCAATTGTATTGCGAATTATTTTATTATAAAATTCTTCCAAAATTTATAAGGGATGACTTAATTTTTAAATTATTTATAAATTGTAAGGTTTTTTAGTCACAAACTAATAAAAGACAATAATTAACTAAAATTATTGTCTTTTATTAGTTTGTGACTAAAAATACCTTTCAATTTAAAAATAAAATAATTTTATTTAAAAATTATTCTTTTAAGAATGTTTGCTTAGATTTTCAAATTAAAAAGGGCTCTAAAGCTCAATGGATGGATTTTACGGCGAATTTAGGGTGTCATAGC
This sequence comes from Forficula auricularia, assembly GCA_024734495.1. Taxonomy (NCBI): domain Eukaryota; kingdom Metazoa; phylum Arthropoda; class Insecta; order Dermaptera; family Forficulidae; genus Forficula; species Forficula auricularia. The sequence continues at coordinate 2,043,863 of JALMQS010000069.1, read as the reverse complement.
CCGCAATTGTGGTGTCAAAATCAAAAAAATAATATTTAATTGGATTTTAAATGCCCTATTCAACTGTACCCCCATTTGATAGTGTGCACAAATTTTTTATACATCGGCACTTTTTTTACATAAGGAGATGAATTAAAATTTTTTTCGTCTAAGACTATCTCTAAAACGTCATTTAATAGTTTAAAATCCACAAAACCAACAAGTAACACCAGTTAGAAAACATAACCTTGTTTTCTCTACTTTTTTGGCTGGCAATGTTTAGCAATAGTCAAATATAATATTTTCAATTACTGTACTCTTTTTCAAAATCATTTGTTTTGTTGTATTAATATTTTTCCCCAAAAAAGGCTTAAAATAAAGTCCCACAGATGTACAGTAAAAAGCTATGCATGTATCCAATATATTGGATATGGAATCTTTCCTTCTCTAGGCTGATTATTTGCTGATTTAGTTGATTGTTGCGGAATCTATTCCACTTGAAAATGAATTTATTAATAGACACCGAAACGTCAAGTATTCCAAAAAAATGAATCAATTTTTTATATCAAATGATTCTCTTAACCCGACAAAATCATTCGGATTATCAAATTTTTATCTAATAATATATCTACAATACATCTATGAATAATTATAAAAAACTTAATAAATTTATTTTATTTTTTTAGAGGATTGCTCATGCTAAAATATGGATTTATATTGAATGACCCAGCAATGACCCCAGTGAATATTGCCGGGCTAACACTGAATACACTTTATTTACTTTGTTATTACATCTATTCGGAAAAAAAGGCTGAAATTCGAACACAAATGGTTCAAGGAGGTGCAATTTCTGGAATTATCCTCACTTATGCTCAATTGGAATCCGAAGAATTAATTGAATCCCGATATGGATTTATAATAACAGTTGCAATGATGATAATGGTGTCTTCCCCTTTATTCTCTCTAAAGGAAATTATTAAAACGAAAAACACCGAATCTCTTCCGTTCCCTATCATTGTATCTACATTAGTGGTTTCAGCTCTATGGGGTCTTTATGGAATCATTTTGGATAATGCTTTTATTCAAGTAAGTATTAGATATATTCATTTAATCTTATTATTAAATTATCAGTTCCTAAATTCAATTCATCTTTCTTCCAAGTATTAAAATTAACAAAGACTGAAACAATATTGAGGAATAAAATTACTTTTTTTTTTTTTTATAATGATATTGATACAAGAAGTTGCACCAAGAAGGTACAAACCTCTGTAGTCCGTGGTGGACCCTTGTAACGTGAAGATAAGGGGAGATTTAGGGATTGGGTAGCAGTCGAAGGTATCTGTGGATGCTGGTCTTGAAAGATTGAAGGTTAATATAAGTAGCTGGAAAGACGGTCGGGGGAAGAGAATTCCAGTCTCTAGATGTCATAGGGATAAATGAATTGGCGAATGCGTTTGTTCGATTGGTATCTAGTTTAAGCGCGTAGGGGTGTTGAATTTTAGAAAATCGTCTGTTTCGCGCAAATGGGATTATCGATTTTATTTCGTCAGAACAAAAGCCATGGTAGTATCTATAAAAAAGGGAAAGGGCGGAGACAGATCTACGATGGGCTAGGGAGTCGAGAGTGTCAGTTAATGTAGGATCGCCTATCAGTCTGCTATCTACTTACTTAGATACCTTAGTGTAATTTTGGATCATCCATTAAAAATTTTGTTAAGGGAGAATGGTGTAGGTTCTTGGTGAAACATATTAAATAAAGTAAAGAAATTAGTATTTGTAATTGTTCCTTTCTTTCTTTTGACTTGGGTTTAAAAAAAAAAACGTAAAATAAATTGCATTGATATTAGCCGAGTGTTACACTATACTTACCATAGCTTATATATTTTCAATTCGATAGTAAATTTATACTAAAAATCTAAAAAGAGACATTTGTAGTGGGAAAATAGATGGAAAGGCAGCTCAAGAAGAATGAAAAAAGTACAAATTCTGTTCTTGCTATAAGGATATAAACCTGCACTGTTATAGGAGGAAAGAAACAGGTGGTTATAGTTAAAGTCGAGGGGTGATTCGATATTGGAAGTAGGTGTACAGCTCTTTGGAAGTATTTTGGAAGTACTTGGAAATATTTGGAAGTACTTGGAAATATTTGGAAGTGCCTGGAAATATTTGGAAGTGCTTTTTTTTTAATGCAATCTAATGCAAGAAAGGGCTCACCAGTAAAGATGCAGCTCCTACCCTTGCATTACCGAAGAGAATGGAAAGTTGATCAAGTGAGAGGGTGGAGACGTAGGTGTTTATGCACTCGGGTTTTGAAGGTTTGAAGATTATAAGTGCTGGGAAAGATGGAGACTGGAAGAGAGTTCCAGTTCCTTGAAGTCATGGGGATATACGTATTGACGAATGAAGTGGTCCGGCACTTTTCTAATTTGCTTGGAAATATTTGGAAATATTTGGAAGTACAAGTGGAAGTAGGTGTACAGCATATTAGGTCGCGGTTCACCCCTCGGTTAAACTATTCTTCGTTGACCAGGGGCGGACCGTGAATTTGTTGGACCTGCCTAGTTAATCAAACTAAATGCCATTTTATCAAAAAAACTGTTTTCTATAATAATGTATATGGTATAGGAAAAAAATTAGGACAATAAAATATTTTGTTAAGGGAGAATAGTGTGGGTTCTTGGTGAAACATTTTAAATAAAATAAAGAAAATTTTAAAAAACTTTTAGAAACTTTTTAATATTTAAAATATAAAAATACTATATCTGATTGATGTTAATGACTTGCCTTGATATGTTTACTAAGAAAGAATAATTATAAAAATGACAAATATGCAGGGAAGTAACTATATTTGAGCCCTGAAGAAGTCAACAAAGTTGATGAAACGATGGCAATAAATTATAAATTATCTGCATAAAAAATATAGTCCTTATTTCCCTATAACAACTTTAATCATTTAATCGATGGACATAACTAATCAAAATAATATACTAGGTAGGTTTCATAAAAATAAAAGATCAGGTGCTTGTTTAGCACAACTCTATATATATCATCATCATCATTGAGTATATAGTCCTAAGACTGGTTTGATGCAACAATCCGTCTCCACTCGACTCTGTCCCCCGCCAGCTGTTTGACCTCTCTAAATGTCTGGCATCCCATATCCCCAATTATTTGGATGAAATATTCTAATCTGGGTCTTCCCCTTTTCTTCCCCACCTGCCCCTCCAAGATATCCCTAAGCAGTCCCCCATGTCTCAGTGTGTGCCCCATTCTCTTCTTCAGACTCTTCCACAAGGTTCTTCTTTCTCCCATTCTTCCAAGAACTTCTTCATTTGTAATTTTATCCATCCATTTGATATTCATCATTCTTCTGTAGCACCACATTTCGAAAGCCTCTCATCTCTTTCTCTCCGCTTTTCTAATTGTCCAGGTTTCACACCCGTACATGGCTATGCTCCATACATATGTCTTCAATGGCAACTTCCTGTTTTCTAAGCTGATTGAGGAGGAGCATAGTAGTTTTTGTTTTGAATTAAACCCCATTTTTGCTTGGGCAATTCTTGATTTAATTTCGTTTTCGCTCCTCCCATCCCATGTTATTTTCCTTCCTAGGTAGCGGAATTCCTTAACTCCTTCTAGGTTTTCTTGGTTAATTTTGATGCATTCCTGTCTCGTTTGTTCTTTTTTTGTACATACTAGGACCTTGGTTTTATTCTTGTTTATTTTCATTTTGATTTCTTCTATTGCATGATACTATTTTTTTGCATGTTGTAAAAATACACTTTGGGTGGTCTGGTTCCACGTCCCACCACTCAAATGGTCTGGACTGAATATATTATGTTTATAATTGACTATAAATTATAATTTTTATAATTTCAATGTGAGTCAAAAATATTTTTTAACACATATGTATTTTTTACCGCACTCACACCATGCGCAGTACCTGGTCCACCTACTTAGACCAGCCAGACTGGCCATTCCTTGTACAACTATCATAGACGGTACTATTACGCATTATTTCTAGTTGGGTCAAATCCGAACTCAAAAATGTGTCACCAGCTCTTGGACTATAATGAAAAATTTACACTAAAATCAAGCTGGCAACAACGCATTTATTTAATCTCAAAACTGGCTTAACCTTTTTTTGACGTTTTTTCGCTTCAGCCATTATCGCAACAGCTTTCAATCGCTTATTAAGAACTTTTTGTTTTGTAAATCTCCCTTTATAATGTACTTTATCTGAAATCTCTATGAAAATATATACAAGCTCCGATAGTGTTGCCAGATTTGTCAAACGAGCACGGGATTTGCTAATAGTGGTACATAAACAGCAAAAAGTTTTGGCCTTATGTATTATGAATCCTTATTGTCTGTTCTATATACTCTAGCGAAACAACTACCTTAACCCCTTTCTGCAAAAATTTATTAATTTGTATTTTATTATCTTTTTTGTTTTAGTTTCAAAATGCAATCATGATTCTAATTTCTCTACTGCAACTAGCTCTTTTTGTTATCTATCCATCCAAACCTACAGACAAGAAAAAGAAAAAGTGATTGAAAGACATTTTATATATTCGACCTATATGGAGTTTATATTTTATTTTAATTTTTTTTTTTTTAAGTGTTTTATATTTTATTAACTTATATTTTATAGAATCTGACATGAATATCATTTTATATGATATTTCTTATTTAAATCATTTTTATTAGATTTTATAATTTAGTAAAAATATATTTTTTTTGACTTTTAAAAATATAATCACAACGATTCGTGTACTTAAGTACTATATTTGACACATTTCAGACGAAATTTTATAATACATAAGCAGAAATCAATGATCTTGTCATTTGCTGATGCAATATACTAAATACAATTATTTATATATAAGTATGCAATTTATTTGTTTGAGACTATAGTTTCGAAGGCTTGACCTTCATCATCAGTCTTTTTAATTAGAAATGTTTTATCTGGTATTTTTCATGGGTTCAATTACCCGATTGAATATAGAAAAATTCGTTTTATTGTGATGTGGCTGGCTTGTTATAACAACACAATGAATTTTCTATATTCATTCGGGTAATTGAGCCCATGAGAAAATGCCAGATGAAATATTTCTAATTAATGTCTGATGATGAGGTTCAAACCTTCGAAACTATAGTCACAAATAAATTACATATGTGTCGTTCATTATAATAGTGTTGTAACTCCATGAATGTGAATTCGGAGATAACGAGCTTTTTGGAAATTGATGTATAGAGAAATAAAGACAAGTATTTTATTTGTTGTAACTTACAAAATAAAGCTAAAACTAATTAAATAAATGAACTTAAACTTTTTTTCTGGAGTTTTAGTTCTGCACTTTTAGTTCCCTAAGTAAACTAGTACTGACTTTTATGGGCTTTTAATGCAATATTTGGAGTTGTTTCTCTTTTATAATTCAAGATATGACTAAATGTGATACAATTAAGCAAAAAAATGGAGTAACACCACTATTATATTAAACGACACATATGTATAATGTATATATATATATTTATTTGCATCAGTAGATTACAGGACACCCTCATTGATTTCTCTTTATGAATCAACAACTTTGATACTCTCGATAAAACAAAATCTTTTCAACGAACATTTTATACTTTCTTTTAAACATTCCATTCTCGGATCTAATTTCTTCTGAAAACAGCCATAGATAATGTCCGAAACGTGATTATTTAAAGAAATATGCTTTTAACTTCAAATGTTAAGGAACAATCTTCCCTTCATCAATGAAATTTTTTTAATTAGTATAGCATTTTACTATAGTAATTATAATTAAATTAAATAGTTGTGCCCGTCTTCTTAAATTTTTTTTTATAATGATTATTAATGCAAAAAGTAATTACATCAAGCAAGTGCAACTATAGTGCTGGGGTGGCTCCTGTATCGTGAAAAGAGGAAGAGATTTAGGGACTGTCTTGGGGTCGAAGGTACTTGTGGATGCGGGTCTTGAACAGTAGGTTGTATGTCGCGAGGAAGCGAATTCCAGTCTCTAGAGCAGTATTTCTCAAAATGTGTTCCGCGAAACCCTAGGATTCCATGAAAACTCGCCAAGGGCTCCGCGATGACGTTTTTAAGACAATAAACTTCATAAACGGAAGTTTTGATTTAATTACTGTTTAATATAGATATAGTGTGACATTAAAAAGTAGGTTTTCATTAATTCACTCCATTTACTAACTATAATTCAAAGTAAAAAAATAAATTGTTCGTATAACAACGGTGCACTCGAATTTTGAGATTGTCGGGTTCCAAGCTTACCTTCCAAACGGAAAAGGGTTCCATATTCGAAAAAGTTTAAGAAATACTGCTCTAGAGGACAAGGAATAAACGAATTGGCAAACGCGCTGGTTCGACTCATTTATAATTTGACAGCAAAGGGGTTAGAAAATCCTGGGTTTTTACAACACTTAACGGAGATAATTGATTTTAATTACTAAGGGCCAGTTGTATGTCGGTTGGTAAACTCTTTATAAACGGTGACAAAGGGTAAATCCTTAGAATTCACCTTGTGCCGGGTGGGATGGCCAATCAGATGACAGGCACTTTCATCTGATTAGCCATCCATGAACTTTTTTTAATAAAACTCGTTATTTGCTTTAGGCTACTTATCATCTCGACTTTAAACGGCTTTATTAAGAGTTCTTCAGGGCCTTAATATAATCAAATGTAAATATATATACCGGGTGAGTTTTTTATCTTGAGACAGTCTTATAACTCAAAAACAATGCATTACTTATATGAAAAAAGTTTCAAATAAAAGTTTATTTATCTCGAGGGGGAAACTTAACTACGCTATTGTTTGTCGAACTAGAACAAGCTTTCAAGGGTATTTCAAGGTCAACTTGTTTTTTAAATGGAAACCTATATATTTCTTTACGGATCCTTAATCTTCAAAGAAAACTGAACAGCTTTTATAAGAACTATTTTTTATCCAACATCAAATAAACAAATGATTAAATCAATTAAATCTCAAAAAAAATTTATAATAATTATTTTTAACAATTATTCAACTTAATTATTAAAAAATAATGATCAAATATTTAATTATTAAATAAATAATTTAATAATGATTAATTGATTTAATATTTTGTTTATTTGATGTCAGATAAAAAAAATAGTTGTCATGAAAGTTGTTCAGTTTTTTTTGAAGATTAAGGATCCGTAAAGAAATATATAGGTTTCTATTTAAAAAACAGAAGTTGACCTTGAAATACCCTTGAAAGCTTGTTCTGGTTCGACAAACAATAGCGTAGTTGAGTTTCCCCCTCGAGATAAATAAACTTTTATTTGAAACTTTTTTTCCTATAATGCATTGTTTATGAGTTATAGGCCTGTTTCAGGATAAAAAACTCACCCGGTCTATGTCGCAGTTGGATTGCTTAATCAGCTGTTTTATATCAGTGGTTCTTAACCTTTGTAAACCGCGACCCAAATTTGAGAAATATGTTCATGCCCCCGACCCAAATTTTTTTAATTACCCTTTTTTAAATCATACTTAAGCAATTTTCTTCAATTTTACAATCATGACCTTTTTTTTAACAATTAAGATAACGAAAGATATACTTTTCGATCCAAGGAAAATTCAATGATAAAGCAACTGTTTTTAATATTTTTACTTTTAATAACCTATTTTTTTTTTTGGAAATAAATATAGTAAAATACTTTTTTAATGACGCTGCGCGACCCCAAAAATATGCTTCGCGAAAATTAAAAAATAAAAAAGTATGACACAGTTATAAATTTCTTTATTTGTATCATGGTCATGGTCATGAGAATTACAAAAGTTATTGACTTACAAATATAATAAAGTTAACCTTTAACAATTTTACTCATTCATTATTACAACATGGTCATAATCAACAGTTTATGACAAAAAAAAACAGTATTTTTTTTCTAGCTTAGTTAACTACATTTAGTTAAATTGTTTTATTTTGGTTACAATGCTTAAAACAAAATTTAGAACGAAAATTTAGAATCCGACGTTACGTTTCACAGTGTTTTACAACAGTGGTTCTTAATTTTTTTAAGCCCGGACCCAATATTATAATTTAAGCAATTTTGTTGAATTTTAATTTTTTTAGATCATAACTTAAGCAATTTTGTTCAATTTTAAAATGTTGACTTTATTATAACTCGCATATAGGTAATTTTTTTAAACAGATTTTTTAAGATAAACAAAAGGTAATTAGTAGAAATTGTGGTGCTGGTGCAAGGTGAAACATCTTTAATAAAGATAAAAGTAAATAAATATTATATACAATTGAAGCTCTTATTCAATTTTTGTACAACGTTTCGTCTCTCTCGAGACTTTTTCAAGCACTCAATTGGTTAGAGCAACATTGGTTGAGATAACAGTAAAAATAATTGAGACATAGTAGAATTTTTTCTTTTTAGATTGATACAATAAAACAAGTCTAGATGGAAAATCCATCAAAAATTGAATAAGAGCTTCAATAAAAAACATTGTCCAATGAACTGTGAATTTTTTAATCTACTAATTACTTATATACAATATTCATTTGCTATGAGTTAGGGTTTCTTTTAATGTGAAACAAGTGACATATAGAAACCTTAACTCATAGTAAATGAATATTGCATATAATATTTATTTACTTTTATCTTTAAACAAAAGATACTTTTCAATCCAAGGAAAATTTATTGAAAAAAAATGTATTTGATATTTTTAATTTAATTAGTATTGAATAAATAAAAATATATATTTTTAAACTTATTGAAAATTAATGTAGTAAGATATTTGGTTGACTCTGCGCGACCCATAGGTTAAGAACTAGTGTATTACAAAACCCCTAATCATTGGGTCAATGCAAAACGTTCATGCAATTCTCCGTGTTAAAGTTCAGTAATTATGAAAAACCGCTAAAAGTCGTTTAGTTTTACATATAACGGAGCTGTTTTGGAAAACAGCTAGCGGTTATCGGTGGTCCTTGTGGTTGCAAGGTTGCATAGTCTGTGGCAAACAAGTTGGCAACCAAATTGCAGGTCTGTGGGCCTCTTAAAACAACTCCGACATATATATTTTCTAAAGCGGCCTACAGACTTGCAACTTGGTTGCAAACATGACATATTGCAAAGAATGTTGAAGGTCTGTGGTATGGTTGAAGTTGCAATTTCAGGTTGCACCAACGATTGGCGATTTGATTGGAAACATTAGCATAGTTGCCAGATCTCACGATTAATTGGGAGATCTCACGATTTTGGTCACAATTTCACGATCTCACGAATTAGGTAGACATTTTCACGAATTTTGCCTAGTAGTAAACTAGATCAAACAATGACTTTTGCTTACTGATGTTGATGGGCCTTGTGGTTACAAGGTTAGGTTGCATAGTCTGTGGCAAACAAGTTGGCAACCAAGTTGCAAGTCTGTAGGCCCCTTAAGATATATTGAAAAGAAAAAGTAATTATTTATTGTTTTTGATACAATAAAAAAATTACAAATCTTCATAAAACAATCTTGGAACGTTTATTTTCGAACTGGACGTTTCAGGAGAAATTTTCCCTTAATCAATAGATATTTTTTTTTTTTTTAAATTGAAAAAAGAAAAGTTATTTTCGCAAATGTTTCAAAAACAACCCTGAAAAACTTTTTTTTCTTTTTTCATTCTTTTTATAAAAAAAAATTCTATTGATAAAGGGAGAATTTCTCCTGAAACGTCTAAGTTTCAAAATAAACGTTTCAAGATTGTTTTATGAAGATTTGTATTTTTTTTTTTTTTTATTATTTTCTAAGATCTTGACACTGCCACAAATTGACATTTTCTTAAAATAATAATAATAAATAAATACTTCAAAAAAAAATTCCTTTCTAAAATTATTTTCATTGATGAAGGCAACATTATTCCGTTCTTGAAACATTAAACAAATTTACTCAATGTTTTTTTTATATTAAAGTTCTGTTTATTATACTTTATATTTTTAAAGTTAATAAACATCATTCTTAACAAAATGAATACCGAAAAAAAAGTATATTTTTATCTAAATATTCCAATGATGAAATTAAAAATTTGTTAAAAAAAACTCTAAAGGTTAAATTAATTATTAGAACATTGTGATAAAAATCCCAGTTTATTAAATATACATATTTATTAATACAAACAAATGGTATTCAATAAAAATACACGACGTTTCTATCCCTTCATTTACATTCGAAACGTCGTGTATATAATTGTCTATTTTCGTTATTTTAATCTACTTAATATTGCACATGTGTTTTTTTCTTATCACAACTTCTAATTCAGATTAAAAAATTGTTATTCTATTTATAAATAATATTTGTGCCTTACTCCGTTTAAATAGCAATAGCGCTTCCATAATGTGATATCTTTTATAAGACAATACTACTAAAATAACTTTCATTATTGAATTGTATTATTATATTAAAAATCTATATGAATAAATGTTTTATCTAATATTTATTATATTTCCAAGGTGTTTTTCTTTATTTTTTTTAAATGTCAATGTTGCGCGCGACACTCCTAATTTACACCTCCTTCCTTTATTTCAATCGGATTAAAAATTTGACACAACTAATAACTTATGATACTTGATAAATACACTAATTTTTAAAAAAATCGTTAGAGCCGTTTTTGAGAAAATAAAAAAAAAAAATCTTTCATGTAAATGTCCACTTCCGGTTTTCCGATTTCAATTGACTGATTTATTGTGCCACGCAGAGGGGGGCAGCCCTTTACAAAAAGAAAACAGATTTTTTTTACATATCAGAGTGCAACTTTTCATCAGCCGTCCAAACAATAATGCCAGATGTTGTGGCTATTTATGATTAAAGTACATATACAGGCGACTATGACACAAATCTAGAACCGAGGCCAGAGTGTTGGGAGCGCAAAAAGCGCCCCACAACTGTGCAAAGCTATCAACAAAGAAATAAATAAATATTACAATCAAAAAAACAAAACAAAAAATATCTATAAATAAAATTTAACATTAAATGCTAAGAAATCATTAAAATTAGTTTAAAATGGACTGGCCACTGCAGAAAGGTCATTTGTCGAAGATGGCCTTGCTGTACTCCTTCTAGCCTATATCGAGCTTAAGTTTCGAATTTTGTAGCTCTGAGACTTATGGTTGCGAAACGCAGGGGCGGTACATACGTGCATACGTACGGACCAATGTATTTTTGGCTCCTTTTTGGCCTCTGGGGACCACAATTTCCGGTTTTATGTCCTAAATCCGATTTTCAACTATTAAGGGGATCGATTCCTTCCACCTAGAAGTTACAAAATTAAATTAAATTTTTCATCTCTGAGATACAAGCTCTCAAATATTTTGATGAAATTCACGGGTTAGGGGGTTTTTGGGTTGTCAATTCGATCTCGCACGGTCTCATCTTCGGCTAAATTGTTTTTGATGGGTTTTTTCGTAATCAAATTAATTATTATCCGGTAGATAAATGCCACTCTTGGGGTTTAAAAAAAAAAGGTTTCTCTTTTACTTTTGTACCCAGACAGTCAATGGGTTGGATTAATTCATTGTTCTCAAAAGCCTTGAAGATGTATTGTGATTGTGGTTTTTAACATATTTTGTTCTCCCTAAACTTTAGACTTATTAATAAACGTTTTATAATTGTATTTATAAAAAAACCTTATTTATTTAATAGAATAAAAAATAATCAAGAATTTATTTAAGAATATCTTTCGAATAAGCAGGTCTCAATTTTCTGAAAAAATAACATTTTGATAGGTTTTATTTATTAACTATTAGATGAATAAAAATGAATCATATGGTTGAATCAAAACAAAATAATGGTCTGTTTAAATAAGCAATAACTAAATCCGAGCGAAGCTCGGTGGCTCCAGGTATCTATCTATCTATCTATCTACTCTTATTAAACGAGCAAAAATTCTATATATATTTATATTAAGTGGATATTGATGAGGCAGTCCAAAAAAAGAAGAAGATAATTTACACTATCTTTTTATTCATAAAACCCGACGTTTCGGAGGCTATTCACTCCTTCAGGGTTTTGAAAAGTCAGTGAAGGAAATCCAATGCGGCATTCCCCTCTGTCTCCTCTTTCAGTGGCAGTAACAATAATATCTTGTATTTCATTCTCAGCAGAATTATAATTCTCTACTGACTTTTCAAAACCCTGAAGGAGTGAATAGCCTCCGAAACGTCGGTTTTATGAATAAAAAGATAGTGTAAATTATCTTCTTCTTTTTTTGGACTGCCTCATCGATATCCACTTAATTCACTTATCAGTCCGTCTCCAAAAATTACTCCAATATATTTATATATATATGTATGTTTTTTTATTTTAAAAACGGCTCTACCGATTTTGATGAAACCAACTCTATTAACAAGTTTTGAGGATGAGAAAACGATCTGGCTAGGTCTGGACCTCATCAAAATTCATCATAATTGATCTTTTCTTAATTAAAGTAATTATTGATAGATGAAAATGTCAATAAAAAAGTTTGTTTACATTTTTTCAATTATCTTTTATTTATTAATTGTTTTTTTTAATTTTAAAACCCACTGTTGTGTCCGTCATACTAGTAAAATATTCACAACTTAAATGGGTAACGAATAATCTTTATTCAATCAAATATAACATAAGAATTAGAAACAAAACAAACAACAACAATCAACAGTAAACAATAACCAGCGTTGCCTAGCAACGCCTATCCAACACCCACGAATACTTTATAACAAATATTATCATATATTAAAATAAGAAAAATTTTTAATAATTTTTTACTGAAGTAAAAAGTTACCGAGCAACGCTTTTTCGCGTTTTAACTAATATTTATTATATTTCCAAGGTGTTTTTCTTTATTTTTTTTTTTAAATATTTGCGCCCTTGAACTGCAGAAATGTCAATGTCAAGATGGAACTTGACGATATTTGTTGATAATCTTAAAGGCTCTTTTTCATAGCTATTAACCCAATATAAATTATGCAAAGTCTAAATAAGTTCAGACTATTTTCATCCAGGCTACACGATGGAGTTTACAGATTTTAAAACCATTCTCATTACTTCAGCCACAATTACAACGATCTTTCAATTTCTAAGCGGAGTGTTTGTATTTCCTATTTAATTATGACACGTACTTAGTTTTTTTTTTTTAAGTTTAAGTTCTTTATAATTTTTCTATTTTAGATTTATTTGTAAAAAATTTATTAATAAAGGAACAACCGGAGATGCTTCAGGATTTTCATTTGTGGTCGGCGTCTTTAAGTAAGTCCACACAATTTTTTATTTTAAATATCATTTGTTTTCTATTTATTTAACATTTTTCGAGGGGTGAACTGCGACCTAATATCGTGTACACCTACTTCCACTTCCACTTTCATTTCCAAGTAGAAGACAATAGATGAAGGGGCATTATCGGTACTTACGTATTAACGCCACCGCAGATACAGATTTGACGGTTTTTAAGTGTCGCCAATCTACACCTAAAATTTTTGCGATAAGTTCCCCTCTGTCAAAAAACAACTTGAATAGGTTCGGTTTATGATCTCGGTTTGATTAGATAAAAAATGCGTTCCCAAACAAACCTTATAAGCAGTGCTGGATTTCCGCCTAGGACCACAAGGCCCGGGCCTAGGGGCCCAGCCGGCCTGGGACCCCCCGGTTGCGGAATCTTTTTTTTTTTTTTTTTTTATTTTTCAACCTAAAAATATCACAAGGGATCTACAACAGGTATTACAAATATCATACAACTATGCAATCACAATCTCTGGCTAAACAAATACTCCCTCCGTCCGAAAATATGGTATACATTTTATTTATTTATTTATTTATTTATTTATTTATTTATTTAAAAACAATGCTCTGAGGTGGCTACCTCGTAGAGCAGAAACAGAAAGAATATATATACAAATAGTATCATTTAAGTAAGCAAACATAACATATATAACATTTAAATGAGCAAACAGAAAGAATACATACATATAGTAACATTTAAATGAGAAACAGAAAGAATATAGATATAGAAACAGAAAGAATATAGGTATATAGTAAGATTTAAATGAGCAAGACTCTCCCAGCCCAGTTTAATATTTTTTTTGTCCGAAAATATGTTATACATTTGATGAAAAAATCAAATAAAACTAAAATTAAAAATAAAAAAATATTAAATTCATTTTATTATCACAATATAATGAAAATACAAATAATTTTAGTACTTATAATCCAAATTTAATTAAAGTGAGATTGAGCCTTGTTGAACGCTTCTTCAGAACATATATACTTTTCAGCTAATCGACCCTCACGATGAAGTTTTCTATAGGCGTTTGTAATGTTATAAAAACTTTATCAAGGGTATTTCCCTCTAGTTTATTAAATGTATCTTGAACACATTTACTGAATTCATTAATAGCACAATGTTCTAATTTTTCTTTGTTCTTGAAATACTGTAATAGCGTAATAGCTAATACAAGAGACCATGAGGTTGTTCATTAATCAATTGCTTCGATTTGGCATCTCTTCTTTGTAAATTCACGTTATTTGAGTTAAAATTTTCCATTTTGAAATTACAGCGGTAACTATTTTATTTTTCTTAAAAAAACTAATTTTTTCTCTTCAAATTCTAACTTAACTCAAGAGCAACGCCTGGCCAATATGTTAGGATATTTAGTTATCAATGGGAACATTAACAATATAATGAGTATTGCCAGTTGTTGTCGAATCTCTAGATAATCTAAGATTTTCTTTCAAATGTATACCATATTTTCGGACAGAGGGAGTATCGCTTAATATTCTCATTAAAATTACTAAGAGTTTCTTACGAAACTATATCGTTTGGAATCTAAAGACATCCGTGAAGGAGCCAGAAACCTTATAACTTTTTACCCAGGGGATTTGGATAGGACTTTAGAAAACGAGTGTCTGCACCTGCAAGCTCATTTGTCGTCGAACGATGAAGTTATGGAGTTATCGTCACTGAAGCTATACAAATACTTATCGGAAAAAGGCGTTTTGGAAATTTATACAAACGTAGGAATTACGTTCCGAATGCTGTTGTGTACACCAGCGTCAAACGGCTCAGCAGAACGGTCGTTTTCAGCGCTAAAGAGAGTAAAGAATTACTTAAGATCTAACATAAAAGAGAACAGGCTCAATTCACTTTCTGTTATGTACATAGAGTCAGAAATAATGCAGTCAATTGACTATGAAGACGCCATTCGTTCTTTTACACAGAAGAAAGTTCACAGTAAGATTGTATAAATTTATGGCAAAATCGACGAAAAGTTGGCTGATAAATAAAAAAGTCAAACATAAAAACTTTACCTTATTTTCCTATTATAAACTTTCAAATTAATATAAATTATGGACGGAAATGATAATAATAATTGATTACATTTAATGACATTTGATATAACTGGTGAAAATAAAAAGTGTATTACAATATCCCTATATACAAGCTGAGAATAATATGTTACCTAACTAATGCTTTTAAATTTATAGCTTTAGATTACGTGTGAAATGGCAAATTTATTAACAAAATAAATAAAGTTTTTCAATCTATTATTAAAGTTGTTTTCGGGAAATAAGGACTATATTTGTATGCAGATAATTTATATTTTAATAAGATAATAATTTGGGGGGGTCAGATAGGCTAGGCGGTAGCGTATCATTCTGCTAACCAAGTAGACCCGGGTTCGAATCCGACTCGAGGCATTCGGCTAAAATCTGACCCGCGGGGTAGAGACAAAATTTAAAAAATATATACTATCGTAAATTGGCTTATGGCTAGAAGGGCCGAAAAGCCAAAAAAAAAAAAAAAAAAAAAGATAATAATTTATTGTTTAAAGCCAGTTTGGCTAATACAATTTTGAAAAAATAGAATAAAAAACAAAAATATAACAATAAAACAATATAAAAAAAAAAAAATAAGTTTTTTATTTTAAATTTTTTTTTTGTTTTTCGGTTTGTTTACTTTATTATTATTTTTTTATAATGTTTTATTGTTATATTTTTGTTTTTTATTCTATTTTTTCAAAATTGTATTATCCAAACTGGCTTTAAACAATAAATTATTATCTTATCTTATCTTATATTTTACTAGCTGACGCCCGGGACTTCGGCCCGGCGTCGCCTAGCCCCTGGCGGGCAGCGTCTCTTTTTATGGTTAAAATTTATATAGATAATAGCTGACCCGACCACGCATTCCTGTGACTAACTCTTATGCTTCACGCCTAAACCACTGGACGTATCGAAACTATATTCGCAACCGTTTGGTGGAGCACCGATTGGTTTATCTAAATTTTGGGCCAGGTTTATAATTAATTAATGAATTATATATTACTTGTCAAAATTGTTCCCTTAACCAAAAATAATATTGACATTTGAAAGATTTCCAAAAAGTTATTATCGGCCATCTTGTTTGTTTGCTTTTACCCCGCAGAGAGACGCTGGCGTTGTTTCCTCGAAAAAATATTTTTTACATGTCACAGATGTGATATCTATAAAAACACTCGTGTATTTGATTGGAATGTTGTGTGAAAATTTCAAAGAAATCGGTGAAGACCTTTCGGAGATCCTTCAACGTATGACTTAAGCGTAACCAGCGCCGTAACTAGCTTTTTTAGGGCCCTGTGCAAAAAAATTTTTTAAGGCCCCTATATTTTTTGGAAAAAAGTAATTATAGTTCAAATAGATATCATATAAAAAATTTATTGTACACAAAAATATATTACATTATTTATATTATAAGAATATTTAATTTTCATTTAATTGTACTCTTCTAGCTTTCATTTGAGCAAAGTCATTAATTATATCGTCATAATTAATATCCTTTGCGATGTTATACTCTATAGCAAGATTGGATAATCTATCTTGTCCAATATTAGACCTTAAATAGTTTTTAATTAATTTTAACTTGCTAAAACTTCTCTCACACGAAGCATTTGATACTGGGAGTGGGAGGAATAATCGTATAGCAATATTAATGTTTGGATAAGATTCAATTAATCCAAAGTCATGCAGACCTTGTAAAATTTCAAGTGGTGTTGCAGTTTTTAAATCGTCTACTAATATCGAAATGCTTCAAATTTTAATTTGTGTTTTAAAATCTCGAATAAAATTTTTGTGAAACAAATTTATAAAGAAAATTCAATTAACAATTTCGTTTTAGGGCCCCCTAGATCTCTGGGCCCTGTGCACCTGTTGCACGGCGCTGAGCGTAACAGTATTTTTACTTTACCATACAGGGTATGGTCAAGTAATGTAATCGTGCATGAAAAAGGTGGTTTTTTTCCTTCTTTTTTTCGAAATATCTCAAAAACGGCTGAAACTATTTCGATTAAAAAAATTGAGCGAAACCATGGCATTTCGCTCTACAAAAAAGCCCTAATAAGTGAACATCGAAAAAATTATATTTTTCGAGATAATAATTGTTTTGTCAAAATGTCTGTTAGTTAGTTAGTCTGTGCGTTACCAAATTTTGTGGACGAGCTAGCTCAAAAACTAATGGGAATATCGAAACCAAATTTCACACGTAGTTTTGGTTCATTGAGATTAAGAGCTGATTAGATTTTGGTGCATATCGACCCAAAATTAAGGAGGGTGAAGGGGGGTTAAAAATTAAAAATCTAGGCCATTTGAGCAAACTCAACCAAATTTTGTATACATAATCAGTGGATCCCCAGAAGTCTAAAAATGAAAAAACTAACCGCTTAAAATGGGGGCGGGGGGTCAAAAAATGAATATCTTGGCCATTTACCAAACTCAACCAAATTTTGTATACATATAATCAGTAGGACCCCAGAAGTATAAAAATGCAAAAACTAACCGCCACCTACACAATTATAAATAATTTTAGGGGTCGGGTTGTATGGTAAAGTCAAGTGGATGGTCACATCAGAACACGTCAGCTTATTATTTATATAGAAGAACATTGCCAACGTTTCGTCAACTTTGTTGACTTCTTCAGGACTCAAATAGTTAACTTCCCTGCATATTTGTCATTTTTATAATTATTCTTTCTTAGTAAACATAACAAGGCAAGTCATAAACATCAATCAGATTGAAATTTTTTTTTTTTTTAAACTTAAAAATATCTTACTTTGTCGTTTTCTATATATTTATAATATTACCGAGATCATAACTCGAACCTGTTCAAGTTGTTTTTTGACAGAGGGCACCTGGTCTTCATTTTAGCCGTAAAAAATATTTCTGATATAAGCCGTTTGTACCATTAGAAAGAGCGGATAATATAGAGATAAAGTTATTTAATATTCACAGTTTTGGTTTCTATTTATTTAACTTTTTCGACTTTGAGTAAATCAAAACAATTCAATGAAGGTAAAGATAAGAGTAAATAAATATTTTATTTAATATGGATTTACTATGAGTTATGGATACTGGTCACTTATTTCACATTAATGTGAAATAAGTGACCCAGTATCCTTAACTCATAGTAAATCCATATTAAATAAAATATTTATTTACTCTTATCTTTATTAAAGATGTTTCACCTTGCACCAACACCACAATCTCTACTGATTATCAATGAAGGTAGTTGTTCCGCCAAATTTGCTTTCTTAGGATTTTTTTTGAAATTTATACAAATAGTTCTGCATCGATTGGTGGCAAAACGAAATTTATGAACAATACAGTTCCGGAGATATTAAATTTCAAAAATAGAGTATTTCCTCATGGATTGGAGAGTGATTATTTGCAGATCCCGAGTTATAAGACGGTTTCCCAGAGCTCATGGTCGTATTTCCAGGATGGTTTGAAAGATTAGTTGAACTCTCAGATTCTAAAAGAAATCAAAGTATTAGAAGTTTAATCACACATTGTAAACAAAATAAAAAAATTAAGACCGATATTACACTATCAAACAAGTTTTACTAATATCTGGTAAAATTTAATTTCCTATTAAGAATTAAGGTAGTTGTTCCGCCAAATGGGTTTTCTTAGGATTTTTTTGAAATTTAGACAGATTATTATTTAAATACTTCTACATCGATTGGTGGCAAAACGAAATTTATGAACAATACAGTTCCGCAGATATTCAATTTCAAAAATTGAGTTTTTCGGGCTCTTTAACATTGCACTATACGGGATATCGGAAAACTTACATATATATTTAATTATAATTACGAAACCCTTCTTACCATTTTTATAAAAAACTAAACCAACATTAAACAATAACCAATACATATTTTAAGACAATTTTGATTCATAGCTACAACACAGTTTCTGAGATAATAATTTTTTTATTTTTTCAATTTTCTCTCTTCCTAATGGCCTCGGAATGAATTCCATTGTAGCCAGTCTACCATGAGTTTATAAACAATCAAATAGTATCACAGACAATGAAAATAACAAACAATAAATAAATAAAAGAGATAATAATAAATAAATAATGACAAATGTATAAAAAAAAATTTACACTAAAAACAATTTGGCATCAGCGCATTTTTTTAACCAGGGAAAGATGCATGCGCTAGATTTTTTCAAAATTATAATTTTCGTAAGGTGTAACTTAGGCGTTGATTACATTTGTTAAAAAATAACAAAACGATTTTTGAAGGAGACAATAAAAGAGTGTGTCTTCTGCTGGAATTATAAATTTTAGTAAACTATAGTTTCGAGGGCTTTGCCCTCTTCATCAGTCTATTACAATGAATAATAAATTAATTCCTGTGAATCCATTGTAATAGACTGATGAAGAGGGCAAAGCCCTCGAAACTATAGTCTACTAAAATTTATAATTCCAGCAGAAGACACACTCTTTTATTGTCTCCTTCAATATATAAAAATTCTGCTACTCTCGGCAAAAAAACTTTCAATTTAAAACGATTTTTATAGAAATTTAAAATGTATTTATCTATCATTTTAATATATTATAAAAATATTCAATCTCTTACAATGGTGCCAGATTTGTCAAACGAGCACGGGATTGACTAGAATTGGTACATAAACAGCAAAAAGTTTTGGCCTTATGAACTATGAATCCTTAAGACGTTTCTTCTACTTTATTTGATTTATACCAAGTCCAAATACTTGCGAATATATACCTATTTAATATAATATTATTTTATATTTAATTATAAATTTGTTCTTTTTATTCCTCATTTGAAATTTAATTGGTCTTTGATTTTAATTTTCAGTTGTATTATGTGGCTGAAGTATGGCTTGATAATAGATGACAAATCTGTGTGTTTAGTAAATTTTATTGGATTCATTTTGCAATTATCTTACCTTATTTTATATTATCGCTACTGTGAAAAAAAGGTAATTAAATCATTTTCATTTAATTTTTGTAAATAATTTAAAATTATTTTTTTTATTTTAGACTCAGATAAATAAGCAAATTATTGGAACAACCTTTATTTATACAATAACCATGTCATATTCTTATTTGGATTCGGATAGGATTCGAGTGAAGGAAATAATTGGACTTATTTCTTGTAGCTTTTCAATATTGTTCTTTGGAGCTCCTCTTACTATGTTGGTAAGAAAATATTTCAATCTTTTTTACAGTCCCAAATCAAAAAAGGTAAAAAACACACAACTAGACGGCGTTGTTTGACTTCTAAGGTCTACCCTTCAGCACGATAAAGTGCCTGATAAAAGGGTCACCATGATAGGGTGAATAATGTGACTTTCATCTTTATCTTGCGCTCAAAAGAATCAAACTTTTACTTACAATATCACAAATTAAAGTGCGTCGTACACTAAAGCCCAAAAAGGTAAGCTAATTCTCAAGCTTACCATAATGTTCCCCATCAGTGCACCGGTGTTTCCCAATAAAGTTAACAACAAATGCCCAGCAACCATATTTGCTATCAACCGAACCTCCAAAGTCCCAAGGGCGGATCCAGGGGGAGGGGGCGACCGCCCCCCCCCCACACCACACACAGGCCCGTGCCTGGCGGGAGTGCAAGACGTGCGTCGCACGCAGGAGGCCAAATCGACAGGGAATTTATAACAATTTTTTTTATTTTAATGAACTTAAAATATGAGACATGAAATTTGTAAAAAAAATTTAAAATTTAAAATAAAGTTCTATGTGTGTGTGGTGGGGGGGGCGTCTCCCCCCCTCCCGCGCTTGGACAATTCTTCGATCGCGAAATACTTTCGAGATAAAAAGTAGATCTTATACTACATCGGTCACCTTATATACATTCTCCCCCCCCCCTCCATAAAAAATTCCTGGATCCGCCCTTGCAAGTCCCTGGTCGGATAACGTTACTAATGGTATCAATAGATACCACAAAGGGCGATAAAACAGGTGGGGTTCCCTGGGGAACCAGGTGTGCAACCAGCAAGACCAGGAATTGAAATTTGACAATTAGTTTGACTTTTATTATCCACAGAGAGTTCTTTATTAAACTAGAAAAAAATATTTTAAATCTTAAAATGTTATAAAAAAGAGAAACAAAGAGGTTGTCCTCTGCTTGATACAAATAAACATACACACCTATATATATCAAATATATATATATATATGTATAGGTATATTTTATATATATATGTTCAGTGAGGCTTCCGCGGATAGGTTCTATGTCATTAGAGAGTTTTTCGGGTTTCTCCGCGTGGGTTTGAGAGTTTTACTCTCCTTTTGGAGCCATTTTCAAGAGAGGGGGGTGGGTGGTCTACGTGGTCTTAACCTTTTAGTCCAAGGAAGACACCCTCCAAAACGAACATTGGACTACAAGGTTAAGACCACGTAGACCACCCACCCTCTCTTGAAAATGGCTCCAAAAGAGAGCCGAAACGTCGAGTAAAACTCTCAAACCCACGCGGAGAAACCCGTAAAAACCTCTAATGACATAAGAACCTATCCGCGGAAGCCTCACTGAACATATATATATACGCAGATGCTGGCCCCATAAAAAATAATATTTATATTTAAAAAAGACTGATAATGAGGACCAAGCCTTCGAAACTATAGTCTAAACAAATAAATAAGAGACATACATATCACTATATACTTGCATATAGGTGTGTATGTTTATTTGCATCAAGCAGAGGACAACATCTTTGTATCTCTTTATAAATCAATAACTCTGCTACTCTCGGCAAAATAAAAACTTTTCAATTAAAATGTTATCTAGCAATTTTTATTTTGATACCTCAGTCTGCGTTAGAGCCTACAAAATAGCCCCCGAAATGTGTACTCTCTTTGATTTAAAAATACTTATAGAAAATAATGAAAGAAGCTTAGTCTAATATACTTTCAAAGAAAATTGTTTTAAGTTACTATAAAATAATTTGGTCTGGATGTCAGACAAAAACTAACCCTCATTATACGAGTCCGACTTGGCTGATTTTAGGGTTCCGTTTTAAAAGTCAGACGTGACCTTATTAGTGCCTCGCCACAATGTATGCATTGTAGCTCGTAAGCTAAATAAGCTACAAACTTGGAATTTAGAATTTATATTTATTCAATTTCCTTGAAATCAAAAATCGTATAAAAATTTTAATTGACTAATTATTTTATGCAGGGCCAAAGTTTTTTTATGATGGGTCTAAATTAAAAAATATTTTTTTTATCATAGAGTTTGAGGTATCTCTGTAAAGATCTTTTTAAGTAGAACAAGTTTTAATTTTTAAAATAACGATGAGATCATTTTTAGGTCAATTTTGTACTTAGCATGGTTTAACTTGTGAAAAAATTCCACAAATTCCCCATTTCTCTCCTTATCGACGACAAATAATAATGAATTTGATATTTCATGTATTTGGGAAGTTATAAGGCACGGAACCATCGGCATGCACTTTGACAAGTTTATATTTTTTTTATCTAATAAAAAAATCATCATTGTGGTAATCAAACATGCTTAATGGGGATATCACAGACCTAGATTTTTGTCACATTCCTTGTCAGATTTTTTATTGAATGTTATTTCCAAATCTCTCAAGGCCATCTCCTTGATCCCGTCACCCGTTTATCATTCACATTCTTATTTATTAGTAAAAGTTATTTTACAAAGATATTTCTTTAGAAAATCAAGATAATTAAATGCTAGAATCAATCCAGAAGACTCAGCTCACAATTTATGTGATCATTAGATGTGACTATCCTGAAAAAAACAATATCATATTGATATTATTGAAAATTACTTAAAATTTCATTAATTTTACTAGAAAAATCTAGAATCCTCTTATGATAGGAATGAACAATGAATTGTGTACATTTAGTTATTGAAATCATATTAAACATGAATAACAAATATTTGCAAATTTTATAAATAAGACATGTTTATGTTTTATTTTACTCCGTATTTTTTTGTTTATTGGGCCTCCGAGGAGCAGGCCGCCTCTTACAAAGATAAAGTTACACCTTCAGCTTACAATATAAAGTTCATTACACCTTCAGCTTCAGAACAAATAAATTCAGATTCAGAGCGGGTGGATGAGAGAGCCAGGATTAATCTGACTCACATTTCACATTTCTTTTTTTTTTGTATTTACAATTAATAATCATACGCCACCCGCTCTATATGTTCTTCTGCTGAAAGTGTAAAAATTAAGGAGAGATCCCCTCATCGCCCTATATGTCAAATTGTTTATTGTTTTTTGCGATATACCCAGGGCGATGAGGAGCCCCCCGCTTTATGCCACCACACTCCCTTCCACGAGAGTGTGATGGCCTCGACCCTGACCGAGCCCGCCCCGACGCCAAATCGCTCCGCAATATTGTCCACCAGACTGGAGTTGCCCCTATATTTTCTATTTTGTTTCGGTGGGCAACACCCAGTCCTGCAAGCGCGGAGACGATCTGGACGTCAAAACCCGCACCACCCCCGACGAATCCTTTGCCACGATGTCTGGCTTTCTATTGCCTGCCGAGCTGGAGTACAAGTACTCCAACTCGACACGCATTCCTTTTTTGATCAAATCATCGGCCAGACATCGTACCACCGCGTCATGCCTCTTAACCCGCCCATCCGCGGTCCTATCACAACATTGGATGATGTGCGCCGTTGTCTCAGTTCGTCTGCACCCACCCGGCACATCGGGGGCCCCTCCGGCCGTCTTCCCTTGCTGGTTCTTACGGCTGAAGGAAGGGACCCCGATCTCAGCCTAAACCGGGCGGCTTTAGTTTGGAATTGACTCAATTTTTTTTTTTTTGACTTTGTGATAAAATCTCCAAAAAATCACTTTTAACCATAAATTTTACGGTTCCTTTCAAAAGTGTAACGGGGCCCAATTTTCGTCTCCCTTACTAATCCGGCCTGTCTGTCAGACTAAATAAAATGCGAACTTAAAAACCATAAATATGTATTTCCCTAGGATCAAAAATCTTATATATTTGTAATTAGATTAACAGATTTTTTAGGAACCGGAGATGGATAATATAATATTCAAACACTATCTGTATAGTATTATAATCAGTTTATTAAATCATGAAATGACCTGATTTAATAAACTCATTATAATACTATACAGATAGTCATAAGTTTCCTGTATTTGATTCAATCGCGAATCGAATGCAGGTGATTTTTGTCAAATATTAAGTGAAAATAATATCTGAACTTAAGTATATATTTCTAACTTGAAATAATGAAGTTAAATAAATTTATAATTTTCTCATTAGATATATCAAAGAATATTAACATATTAACGAGAATTGTTTTGATCGCGCTTTTTGAACAAGATATATATCGCGAGACTACTGCTGATTGAAACTATTGGAGTCTGCTGAGTTTTAAGTCTGGACCAAGAGAGAATGAAAAAGATATGATCCATTTAGCTATAATCCATATCATTGTTTGATATAAAAAACGTCATGCGGGCTAATCGCGAAATGTCGTTGGATTATAGCCAAATGTATCATATCTTTTTCATTCTCTCTTGGTCCAGACTCAGCAGACTCCAATAGCCTCAACCAGCAGTAGTCTCGCGATATATATCTTGTTTAAAAAGCGCGATCAAAAACAATTCTCGTTAATATATTAATTGTTCTTTGGTATATTAATGAGAGAATTATAAATTTATACAGATAGTGTTTGAATATTATATTATCCATCTCTGGTTCCTAAAAAATCTGTTAATCTAATTACAAATATATAAAATATAAAGGAACTTCTCATATATAAGTTTTAATCGAATGTTCATTTTAGGGAAGGTTTTAATGGGGTCAAAAAATAAATAAAAAATTATCATAGAGTGTGAGGTAGCTCTATAAATATCTCTTTATTGATTGATTGATTGGTTAAAAACAAGATCGTCGGACATCGGACAAATTACACCTAGATCACATGGGAGGATCCTTTGAAAGATCTCTTTAAGTAGCAATAGGCTTAATTTTTTTTTTATTCACTTTAAAATGAAATTGTGAGAAAGCCCCAAAGTGGCCATTTTTGAGTGATTTTTATACCTGTTGCCGATTTGAAATGTCTTAAATAAAAATAATGTAAAACTTTCCTTATTTTCTCTTTATCACTGACAAACAAGAACGAATTTGATATGTCAAGTATTTTGAATACTACAGGTTTTTTTCACTTTCAAATTGAACATTTTACAAATAAAATAATAATAATAATAAAATGTTCAATTTGATGTGAAAAACCTCTATAAGATAGGGTTGATATGCGTCCCGACTCGCACATGGCTGACTTATTAATTCTGCATGTGCATCTGTCTGTTAAATCTGTATTTGTTACATTCAATGACCTTGCATACAATCGAAAATTCTTTCAATTAATTCATGTTCAAGAGAATACAGATAATTAAAAAAAAACTGATGATTAAGGCCAAGTCTTCAAAACTCTAGTCTCCCTAACAAATAAAATTATATATACTATCTAAGTATAATATTCACATATTATATACTAGCTGCAAGTGTTTGCCTCGGCGGCCCCTCTTGTTAGCCAGGGATCACGTCCCCTGGACCCCCCCTCCCCGAAACCCACCCAGCACCACCACCGCGCTCCCGTGCGCCTCCAACCCCCACCCCGCCCCACCACCCACCCCACTTCGCCTCTCGGCCCTCACCTCAAACACCTTCTCCACCCTGCACCACCACCCTCGCACTCCACACACCCCAGACCCCACCACACGCACCACCCCCGCCTATCCCCCTGGACCCCCCACACTCACTATGCCCCCGGACTCCACCCCTTCACCCTACTCCGTCTTACTCCCTCACCCCCATTCCACCCCCGCGCCCTCATCCCGCCGGGACCCCCCGCACCCCATACCCTAACCCACCTCCGCACCCGTACCATCACTCCACCCCGCACCCAGCTTTCGCGTTTCTAGATCTTCTAAGTGACCCACAGATTATGTATATAAAATTTGGTTAAGTTGGCTCTAAGGGTAAGAATTTTCATTTTTTGACCACCCCCCTCCATTTTGGGTCGTTAGTTGTTGCATTTCTAGCCTTCTAGTGACCCACAGATTATGTATACAATATTTGGTTGAGTTTGGTCCAAGAGCAAGAATTTTCATATTTTGACCCCCCCCCCCTCTTTGGGTGGTTTTTGGGGAAATTTTTTTAAACAAAAGTTGTCAGAAATCACATCCCCTACAACTTTGCTCATTATCTAATTTTCCGTAGATTTAATAGTTTAGGAGTTATTTGATAATTTTCATTCGTGCAGCCCCCAAACCCTCTTTTGCGAGTCAAAATATCAAAACGTTATATAGCTAAAAACGTAAGTTAGAAGACATCTGATGTAAATATGAAATTTCATAATAATCCCTTCAGCCGTTTTGACGTGAATCGTGAGCAACTTTTCGCGGAACCCGCGCAAACATACAGACATACATACAGACAGGAATTTTGTTGAGGTGTTTTCGTTCATAATTTTGCTTGAAGCGTGTGCAACCAAAACTTTGCGTGATTTGAACCAATGTACAGACAAAACCTTAATTTTATATATATAGATGTGTTGTATGTTTATTTATTCTTAAAAACAGATTCTTCAATAATTTATTCCGTTTAATATAAGTAACTCCAACCCTGCTACGCATCACAAAAGCCTTTTTAATAAATAATTAGATATGTTTTAAAACAAATAATATACCTAAATATCAATAAAAATTTATCAAAATTCTTCTATATAGATTCAAAAAAATCCATTTTCACCGAAATATTTTCCCAAACTGTTAAAAATATGTATTTTTTTTTTTTTTTATAAAGTAAAATTGTATTTACATCATAGAAAAGTACCATACCTATATGACAAAGTATAGTATAATTAAGATGAATTATGATAAACTGTCGCGTCGCTCTTGTCTTCAGAACCTACTGAGATTATGCACTATTCTAATTGAAAAGTTTTTATTTTTCGGAGAGTAGCAGAGTTGTTGAATCATAAAAAGAAACAAAGAGGTTGTCCTCTGCTTGATGTAAATGAACATACACACTTAAAAGAAAAAAATATTTATTGATTTTATTTAAAATATTAAAAAAATACAGATCTTTTAAAAAAACAATCTAGAACACATTTATTTTCAACCAAACGTTTTGGGAGAATTTCTCCCTTTTTCATTGAGTAAAATTTTCAAAAAAAAAAAAGATAAAAAAAGTTGCTTCTAAAATTCAGAAATCAACACTAAGATATTAAATATTTTCTTATAGACAATTGTACAGGGTGATTCAATAAGGGTGACGAGGTACCATATCTCAGGAACTAATAATCGTAGAAGTTTGGGAAAAAAATCCTTCAGAGGAAATCGACCAAGAAAAATTGCTGGAAATATTTTTTAAGTTCATACGTCCACCGCTAGGTGGCTAAATAGCTTCGATCGTATAAAAATGCAATTTTCTCAAAAATTTTCCAATATAAGTTTAGAAATGAATACTCTCACGTTAATGCCACTATAATGGTCCATCTTTTTGATAAATGACTTTTTATTGTAGGACGTAAAATAAAGGCGGGAGGGGATGCTAAACTTTTATGGACTCTAGAGTCTATAACTTAAGTTTGACTTAACGGAAATTTGTTAACAAGGTCTGGTTCAAGAAAGGAAGGTTTGGTGAATAAAATAAAAAAACATCCATGCCATTTTAGTTCTTGCCGCTCTCGCTAAGGGGCGTGTTTTATAAAGTTAACCGTTTTATTGATTTTGCTCCAAAATCTTAAATAGAACCGTATAATTATTTTATTAGATTCAGAAAGTAGATCAAATTTGCAATAAAACATGTTCAAACCACATGTCGATATCTTTTTTCGTTTAACAGTTATTGCTTAAAGAATATTTTATTAACGAATTTATCAAAGAAACAAAATAGGTAATTGAGTTTTCAATTTTTTTTTATGTTTCGAAGTCAAGCATGCCATGGACAAATAAAAAAACAGTTTAAAACTTTGTTCTTATTTTCATCTAATCACAACAATAATGATATAACATAACAAACAATAAAATAACAATTAAAACATTAACATCTATTTGTGAAAAATCGCCGTTTCCATAGAAACTGTCAACCAAGTCTTTCACGGCCTTCTAAGAAATTAGACATTTTTGAAATTTAATACCTACTCACAGGCGACACAGAAAAGCGTTATTATCATTATTGTTGTGATTAAATGAAAATAAGAACAAAGTTTTAAACTGTTTTTTTTATTTCTCCATGGCATGCTTGACTACGAAACTTAAAAAAAAATTTGAAAACTCAATTACCTATTTTGTTTCTTTAATAAATTCGTTAATAAAATATTCTTTAAGCAATAACTGTTAAACGAAAAAAGATATCGACATGCGGTTTGAACATGTATTGTTGCAAATTTGATCTACTTTCTGAATTTAATAAAATAATTATACGGTTCCATTTAGGATTTTGGAGCAAAATTAATAAAACGCTTAACTTTATAAAACACGCCCCTTAGCGAGGGCGGCAGAAGTAGAATGGCATGGATGGTTTTTTTATTTTATTCAGCAAACCTTCCTTTCTTGAACCAGACCTTGTTAACAAAATTCCGTTAAGTCAAACTTAAGTTATAGATACTTCAGTCCATAAAAGTTTAGCATCCCCTCCCGCCTTTATTTTTCGTCCTACAATAAAAAGTCATTTATCAAAAAGATGGACTATTATCGTGGCATTAACGTGAGTGTATTCATTTCTAAACTTATATTGGAAAATTTTTGAGAAAATTGCATTTTTTATACGATCGAAGCTATTTAGCCACCTAGCGGTGGACCTATGAACTTAAAAAATATTTTCAGCAATTTTTCTTGGTCGATTTTCTCTGAAGGATTTTTTTCCCAAACTTCTACGATTATTAGTTCCTGAGATATGGTACCTCGTCACCCTTATTGAATCACCCGGTACAAATTTGGTCACCAAGAGAATTTATACAATCCATTGAAAAAGGGAGAAATTCTTCCGAAACGTTTGGTTGAAAATAAACGTGTTCTAGATTGTTTTTAAAAGATCTGTATTTTTTAAATATTTTTTTCATACATACATATATCAGGGCCGGATTTAAGCACAGGCTACGCAGACTAAAGCCTTTGGAAGGGTCTACTTTTTAAAAAAATATATTTAACAAGGTTTCAATAAAGAGTCATGCGGGTTTATTTTTAAATTTTTAATTGGATAATTGCTAAAAATGCGGGTTTTTTTAGTTTAATTTTAAAAAAACTATTGCCCCGCGCCCCAGGTTCAGCCTAGGCGCCCATAAATCCTAAACCGGCCCTGTATATATCAAATATAGATATTATATTTGATATATATGTGTATGATTATTTGTCATCAAGCAGAGGACAACCTCTTTGTTTCTCTTTATGACGCACTGTTCTATTTACTCATATTACTCGGGCAAACCACTGTAGGGAAATTCTGGGCCCTGGGAGAGCAACTCACGGGCCCCTATAAACTTATTTCCAAGTATAAATATATTTATATATATAGCGACGTTTCACTCAAATGACAATCACTCATGATTTCTACAAGCTTTAATTCTGCTGCTAGCAGTAATTTTAACTTTTATAATAATTTAACTAGTAAGTACCTAATTAATTACGCCAAAGATATAGGTATAGTACAGGAAAAATTATTTTGAAAATTCATTGAACAAAATGATTATCTGATTTAAATAAAAAAAAAAAATCTTTGAAAAATAAAGTTTTATTTGCATCATGCTTTTAAACAAACGCAAATCTCTATAATTTTAGGAATAGCTAAATCTATCATAGATAATGGTTTATCAAAAAGAAAAACCTAAATGAAAGTCATGATTGATGATATAATGATTATAGAGCCATTAAAAGTTAAATTATTAATTATACATGATAAATGTGATTAGAATCTTTTTTTTCTTTTTTTTATTCAGATTTAGACATTTTTTTAAGGTCGGAAAGATAAAATTTCGTCATCATTTGAGAAAATCTAGTAAACATTTTATTCTTCTCTTTTAATCTATTCGATCGTTTGAAAAGTCGTTTCGTTTTTACTTTACCATACAGGGTATGGTAATCGTGCATGAAAAAAGTAGTTTTTCCTTTTTTTTCGAAATATCTCAAAAACGGCTGAAACTATTTTGATTAAAAAAATTGAGCCAAACCATGGCATTTCGGTCCTACAAAAAAGCCCTAATAAGGGAACATCGAAAAAATTATATTTTCGAGATAATAATTGTTTTGTCAAAATGTCTGTCAGTTAGTTTGTTCGTTGTTCACTAACGAGAAACAAAGAGGTTGCTCCTGATGCAAATAAACATACACACATCATATATCGAGATGATATTTATTTGTTATATAGTATTTATTTGTTTGAGACTATAGTCTGAAGACTTGGTCTTCATCATCAAGTCTTTTTAATTATAAATGTTTTTTCATGGAGTCAATATCCATACGATATTGACCTCGCATGAAAAACAACATTTATAATTAAAAAGACTGATGATGAAGACCAAGTCTTCGAAACTATAGGCCTCAAACAAATAAATAATATATAAATAAATAAATATCATCTCGATATAGATGTGTGTATGTTTATTTGCATCAAGCAGAGGACAACCTCTTTGTGTCTCTTCGTGAATCAACAACTCTGCTACTCTAGGCAAAACAAAAACTTTTAATTAAATGTCTGGTTGTCTGTTACCAAATTTCTGTGGAGGAGCTAGCTCAAAAACTAGTGTGAATATCGAAACCAAATTTCACACATAGTTTTGGTCCACGCAGGTGGGGGCCTCCACTAATAAGAAATATTTACATAGCCTGGTGAATTTAATTATAGTAGTATTCACATAATTATAGGAACATTTACATAATATATTTACAAAAAAAAAAAAAATTTCTTTTTTTTCTTTCTATATACAATTCCTACCGCACTGACTATGCCTGGCATCCAAGGGCGGATCCAGAATTTTTTATGGGGGGGGAGAATGTATATAAGGTGCTGTATATAAAATATACTTTTTATCTCGAAAGTGTGTCGCGATAGAATTGTACAAGCTGAGGGGAGGCGGAGGCGCGCCCCCCCCCCACACACACACACACATAGAACTTTATTTTCAATTTTAAAATTTAAAAAAAAAAATTTGCCAGGCACGGGCCTCTATGGGGGGGGCGTCGCGCCCTCCGCCCCCCGGGTCGGCCCTTGCTGGCATCTGATTAGCCATCCCAATCCATCCATTTACCATCTACCCTGGTAAAAAGCATTTATTTTGCGACCTACAACCGGCCCTAATAGAGCCCCGTTTTACTTTTTTAAACGGAACCCTAAAAAACAATAGTCATTGAAATTTTTCATATTTATAAAAAAAATAATTTTAGGTTAAATTATACATTGAAAAACTTATTATTTATATTGCTATTAATACCTATATATTTTTTTTATTTCCAGATTCACGTTATTCGAGTTAAAAGTACCGAAAATCTTCCATTTATCTTAATATTGGCATCGTTTTTGGTTTCCGGCCAATGGTTTCTATACGGATGCCTTATTGAGGATACTTTTATACAGGTAAAAATCAATGGCAATATTATTTAGGAGTACATATACTGGTGAGTTTTTTATCTTGAGACAGTCTTATAACTCAAAAACAGTGCATTATATGAAAAAGTTTCAAAATAAAAGTTTATTTATATATAAGGGGAAAATTTAAACTAAGCTATTGTTTGTCAAGACCTAAGAACAAGCTTTCAAGGGTATTTCAATGTCAACTTCTGTTTTTTAAATGGAAACCTATATTTTTCTTTACATTGCCTAATTCTACAAAATAAACTTGAACAACTTTCATAAGAACTATTTTTTATACGACATCAAATGAAAAAAATATTAAATCAATTAGATCTAAAAAAATCCAAATAATAATTATTCTTAACAATTATTCAACTTAATTATCAAATAATAATGATCAAATATTTAATTATTAAATAAATAATTTAATAATAATTAATGATTTAATAATTTGCAACACTGTTCTGATACATTCCAGAGTGTGTATCGCAAGTCTTCTGGATAAATTGCAGTTCAAATTTCCTTATTTATTTTAACAGATTTACAACACGATAAAATGAAGCTTGTAAGGGTGTATTCCCTATCAGGAAAACGCTCGGCATTCCTATCAATGGCAGCCCTATAACACTTCTTTCCCCATTCACCATAAATTAAGACCATTTCAATTCTGTCTTAAAAAGGTTATTATAGTACCTAATACAATATAATTATCTACTGGATTGACATGGAGAAATAAACTTTTTTAAACTCAAAAATTTTAACTAGTTCTATTAAGTAGAAAATAATCTCTTAAATCTGTGTATTTAATGAAGTTTTAAGATCATTATAAACACTTATTTTCATTGTTGTGACTTTTCAATTTAATAATTAATTATTTAATCATTATTATTTGATAATTAATTTGAATAATTATTAAGATTTTTTGAGATCTAATTGATTTAATATTTTGTTTATTTGATGTCGTATAAAAAAATACTTCTTATGAAAGTTGTTCGTGTTTTTTTGTAGATTAAGTAGGTAGATGTAACGAAAAATATAGGTTTCCATTTAAAAAACAGCAACTTGACCTTGAAATATTCTTGAAAGCTTGTTCTGACAAACAATGGCGTAGTTTAGTTTCCCCCTCGATATAAATAAACTTTTATTTGAAACTTTTTCTATATAATGCACTGTATTTGAGTTATAAGACTGTGTCAAGATAAAAAACTCACCCGGTATAAATAAGAGAAATAACATTTAATATATCAATATTTTTGTCTTTCAGGTGCCAAATTTCTTAGGATGCTGTTTAGCCGGATTTCAATTATCCTTATTTGTTTTCTTCCCTAGAAAACAAGTGACAAAAATTCCGCTGCTTCCCCAATCTCTTTAATAATTTTTAACTATATGAATTTACATTCGTAATATACCTATCTTCATTTTATAATAAGTATTATTCTGATAATTTTAAAAGGAAATCAAGATAAGTATTTTTATTATTTACAAAAAAGATATAACTGGATATAAAGGAATGGTTTTTGATAAGGCAAACCGGTTTTAGAATATCACATATATATATATATATATATTTACCTTACTTTCTAGTTTTTACTATTCAATTCAATTATTAATTAAGATGAATTTAATGATGTAATAAATGATTTTTGAAATTAAGGTCTAGTCAATTTTAAAAAATAAATTTTAATATGAATTTTAAAATTACAAAGAACAAAATTATTATATTCAAAATAACTCGTATTTTACATGTACCAAATCTGCGATATTAGCTTGCCTAAATTAAAGAAAAAATTTAATTTTGGACAAAATAATACCACCGATAAAGAGGTGACATTGTACCTTCATAATTAATTAAATAGATTTTATTATGACATTTAAAAATAAAATTTACCATAATATACAAGGAGGGATCAAATATGAACGAGCCTTTATTGGCTGAGCGTTGGGATGGCTATTTGGATGTGTTCGGGTAGTTGAAGTCGTTAGTTGGGGATGTCTAGAATGAGGGAACCACACCAGCCAGCTTGTCTTGTGCTTTATTTAATAGCCCTTAAGATGAGTGATAGGAGTGTGCCCATCTCTATTGAGCAACACATAATTATAATGTCTCTGAAAACTTAAAACCTGCCGAAATTTACTGCAGACGGCATGTCCAGTTCGGGGAAGCCACTCTTTCATGGCCAAGAGTAAGAGTAGGTCTACTGCCGTCTCTTGGATCAAGTTAGGCTTCAGTATCGACAGGCCCGACACAGCAGGTTTAACGCAGCAGAAACTGGTGGAAATGCACTGGAAAACACTTGATCATCCACCTTATAGCCCAGACTTATCCCCATGCGATTTTCACATGTTAAAGAAGCACTTGGAGGCAAGCGATTTGAGACCAATGATCAAGTGGAAACACTCTGGTTAGACACCCCTCCAACTTCTTTCCACGAGAACGGAATGGAAAAATTACCAAAACGTTGGTAAAAATGTGTCATAAAAGGAGATTATGTAGAAAAATAATTTGTAGAAATGTAGATGTTTTTTGATAAATTTTGATTAAACAAAAGGCTCGTTTATATTTGATTCATCCTCGTACTAAAGGTATTTGTATATATACATAGTAAATTAAAAAAAAAAGAATAAATACCCGATTGTGTGAAAGGCAACTAATTATTCAAACAAAACCAACTTAATTTACTGAAGCCTATAAAAGAGTAGCTGGCACATATATGTATGTTGGAAAACATACTCACTCCTTTCCGAGGCATAGTAGGGTAAAAAGTATATTTTTAAATATGTCGGCTTGGAGTGAAATCTCTTAATAATAGAATCGAGGGGTGGGTGAACCGCGATTGGAATTAGGTGTACACTTCTTTGGAATTCATTAGATAATGCCCCTATATCTGTTGTTCATTCTATTTGGAAATGAAAGTGGAAGTGGAAGTAGGTGTACACGATATTTGGTTGCGGCTCACCCCTCGAATAGAATAGTTGCAGAATTCTTCAAAATATGAGGGAAAAATTTTAAAAAAAATTTTCAATCCTTCTACGAGTTATTTCAAATATAATAATTT
This sequence comes from Forficula auricularia, assembly GCA_024734495.1. Lineage (NCBI taxonomy): Eukaryota > Metazoa > Arthropoda > Insecta > Dermaptera > Forficulidae > Forficula > Forficula auricularia. The sequence continues at coordinate 2,008,923 of JALMQS010000069.1, read as the reverse complement.
TAAACTCTAATTTTAAAATTTTTTATATTTTTTTTTTGTTTTTTAAAAAAATGTTACAAATTGCCCGGAAACAAAGAATAGTTTTATTATCATTTATTCCAATGTAAAAATTTATTTATAAAACTTTGATTTGTAGATTTGTTTTTATTGTGCTCTTGTAACATATTGTTGACCAGCTTCTTGCCTATTTAGGCGATGCTCCATGACCTTAGAGGTATAACCCTTGTGTTTTTAATGGAGATAGATACCCCCTTGCCAATCATTTTCAGTCCCAACACGATTGGGATTACAACGACTGTAATATGCCAACAGCACACACTGTATTAGATCACGTGACCCATTCAAGTATGTTACATCGCGCACATTTTGCTCAAATGTTTAATTCTCAGGTTCTTTCAGGTCATTAGCACTTGTAACATATGTATAATTACATAAAATTTATTTGTATTAAATTATTTTATTTATTATTTATTTTTATTTTTAGTGTTAGAATAAAAATTGTATAGATCAGTGGTTCCCAACCTGGGGGCGATTTGAGTTATCAGGGGGGCCGATAATTAAGTGGGGGCGATTGGGGGGCGATGAGTATTCAAAGAGGGGGAAATTAAAATACACTCACGCGCAAAGAAATGGAATCACTTCCCTTGCGAGTTGTTAAATGTAATTTTCATTCTCAAATATAAATAATGTTATATTAATATTTTTTAGAAAACATATTTAAATTTCTAATAAATTACAAAGAAAGATACTGTTGTGAACGCGGCATTTAGAGTATTTTTTTTCTTGATAATAATATACTTATTTTTAATTATAATATTTTGGAGTAGCAGGCGGCATGTCCTTTGATGCTGGAACATGCCTTATTTGACAATAGGATGGTGGGACTTTACAATTCCCACTTTTTGAACCTCAATAAATTTAATTTAGGTTTTTCATATTTTGGGTTAAGAGATTCTAAAGAAAACACCAGATGTCAATAATAAATTCATTGATTGGGGTTTTTCTAAATTTCGACTTTGCGTGGGAATTTTCCAAGAGAGTACTTTCTAGAAAATAGCCAGGCTTCAATATTTTGAACGCCCTGGTGATTAAGGATTCAATCAATAAGAAGGTTTTCGGGAATTTCCACTCAAAAAGTCTATCAATTTTCAAGACACAAGCAAGTCAGTAGAAGTTCATGCACTACGGATTCAAAGAAGTGTCGTCAATACTCAGCTAAAATAATACAACTGCTTTATTATTTACACTTTACTTCCAATTAAAATTAGCCATACAATGAAAATGAAAGGGGGCTAGTCAACCTCCAGAAAGGGCCGATGGGCCACAAAAGGTTGGGATCCACTGGTATAGATAAATAATGGAGAAGATTTAAACTGAGAATCTGTCGATCTATATTTATTAATTTTATATTATTTTTTTACACCATTTAACAAAACATGTATGTATTTCATTTATATTTATTATTAATTATGTAATCACATTTTTTTTGGATGTCCTCGGGAACAATGCCCATTTGGTCAGCTCCTAAGTAAAAATATTTTTTATTTTTTTACATGTACCTACACATAATATATTTATGTATATTATTAATTTATTAAAATAAAAACGAACAAAAAAATATTTTATTAATATTCTTGGTTTTATTTATTAATTCTTAAACTATTATTATTATTCTATCTTAAAAAAGAAGCATTGCATTTTAAAAAATAACATATTTTTGAATTATTTTTTACTTATATGTAATACCGGGTGAGTTTTTTTATCTCGAGAGTCTTATAACTCAAAAACAGTGCATTATATGCAAAAAAAGTTTCAAATAAAAGTTTATTTATATTAGGTGGGAAACTAAACTACGCTATTGTTAGCACAAGCTTTCAAGGGTATTTTGAGGCCAAGTTCTGTTTTTTAAAGGGAAACCTATTATGTTTCTGTACATATTCTTAATCTAGAAAAAAAACTGAACAACTTTCATTAGAACTATTTTTTTATACGACATCAAATAAAAAAAATATTAAATCAATTAGATCTCAAAAAAATCCTAATAATTATTTTTAACAATTATTCAACTTAATTATCAAATAATAATGATTAAATATTTAATTATTAAATCGTAAAGTCACAACAATGAAAATAAGTGTTTATAATGATCTTAAAACTTCATTTTACGGAGATTTAAGAGATTATTTTCTACTTTATAGAACTACTTAAAATTCTTGAGCTTAAAAAAGTTTATTTCTCCTCTCAATCCAGTAGATAGTTATGTTGTATTATCATAATTATAAAAATGGAGCATTTTTTGTCGATTTTGAGGTCAAGTTCTGTTTTTTAAATAGAATCCTATATTTTTCTTTACATTACCTAAATCTACAAAAAAAAAACTGAACAACTTATTTTATTAGAACTATTTTTTTATATATCAAATAAAAAAATATTAAATCATTTAGATCTCAAAAAAATTCAAATACCTACTAATTATTCTTAACAATTATTCAAATTAATTATCAAATAATAATGATATTAAATAAATAATTATTAAATCAAAAAGTCACAACAATGAAAATAAGTGTTTATAATGATCTTAAAACTTCATTATACACAGATTTAAGAGATTATTTTCTACTTAATAGATCTATTTAGAATTCCAGAGCTTAAAAAAGTTTATTTCTGGTGTCAATTCAGTAGAATTGTATTTCGATAATAAAAATGGAGCAATTTTTGTTGAAAAAAGTTGTTTAATCCAGAAGACTTGCGATACACTCTGGAATGTCAAATAACATTTTCGGAAAATAATTAAATTATTAATTATTATTAAATTATTTATTTAATAATTAAAGATTTGATCATTATTATTTGATAATTAAGTTGAATAATTAGTATTTGGATTTTTTTTGAGATCTAATTGATTTAATATTTTTTTTTATTTGATGTCGTTTAAAAAAATAGTTCTTATGAAAGTGGTTCAGTTTTTTTTTGTAGATTTAGGAAATGTAAGGAAAAATATATGTTTCTATTTAAAATACAGAACTTGACATTGAAATACCCTTGAAAGCTTGTGCTAGGTCAACAAACAACCCAGGTAGCACAAGAATATTCTACGTATATTCTTTCAATATCTTTTCCGAACATTCGTATCAGTCCTATAAATCTACGTAGATATTCTAAGAATATACTTAGAAAGTCCATAATGCCACCTAAAAATCTTCTACAGATATTCTGGGAATCTCCCGAGGAATGTCCTAAGAATCTTCTACCCACACCCCGGGAATATCCCGAGGAATGTTCTAACAATCTTCTACAGATATCCTGTGAATATTCCGAAGAATGTTCTAACAATCTTCTACAGATATTCTTGGGATGTATATAACCAATGGGTTCCCCCCTCCAAGCTTTCTCTTCCACACCCTCAGTATTTATTTTATGTACTTCTAAAGAATTAGCAGAGGTAAAATTTTAGTAAAATCACACATGTTTTATTATAATTATTTATTCGTGTTCAATAAATAATTACAAATAATTTATGTATGTGTGATTTTATTAAATACTGAGGGTGGGGAAGAGAAAGCTGGGAGGGGGGAGCCATTGGTTATATAGATCCTGAGAATATCTGTAGAAGATTGTTAGAACTCTTTATTTAAAAAATCTGCATCTTGTTCTTTAATTTAATAACATCATATTTCATAATTTCCAATAAAAATTCCAAAAATAGCATATTGTGGGAATAGGGAATAAATATAAAAAACGAATTGATTTATTTTAATTAAAATTTTATTGTATCTTGTTCTTTATTTTTTAAAACTTTTAATTAATTTCGACAAAGTGCCCCACTCTTTTTGATTAAGTATTACATTATTTTGTACTTAAAAAGCGTGTTTTTAAGTTTTTTTTTTTAAATATAATTTATTAGTCTTTAATATTATTACTGCATTTGATGGTATCAACCAAATTTGGATGCTTTGGGTTCATTAAAACACCATTAAAGCCATTAATGGCGTAGTTTAGTTTCCCCTTGATATAATATAAATAAACTTTTATTTGAATCTTTTTTTCATATAATACACTGTTTTTGAGTTATAAGACTGTCTCAAGATAAAAAAACTCACCCCGTACCTATATATAAATTATGATATTGGTGCAAGATTTTGTCCTATAGTCGGGCGTGAACCCTTGCATCGTGAAGGAGAATAAAAAGAAATTTCATGAATTGGGTCCAAAGTTGAAGGTACCTGTGGATGAAAAACTGTTGCAGAAAGAGAGTTCAAGTCTTTCTTTCAAACCGCCTTCTTTTCACTATGCAAGGATCCACTCTGGAGTACATTGATTACAGCTTCTTGCATCAATATCATAAAAAAGTGTCCTCTGCTTGATGCATATTTCTTAGAGACTAAATTTCGAAAGCTTGACATTCATCTTCAGTGTTTTTTTACAAAAAAATTTTTTTTCTCCTGAGTATGAAGACTCATTTGAATGAATATTCGTTTGTAAGTAAGAGTAAAATAATACTGGAACACATACAAATCTATAGCTTTGCCTGACAAGGAAACGAGGGTGGGTGATTTTTTTTCACCTTAAAAGAATGTTAATTGATCCAAATAGCTACACAAATAACTTCAAAAGTGATACCAATATTTTGTCACACATGTTATAATGATGTGGCCCATGAATCAAGAACCATCTGTTCAGTCCAAAAAGATGTACCTATCATCTCAATTTCTCAGCTAGGTGCAAAAATCACACTTCGTCACTTGGGTAATATTTTCAAAATAGGCCATTTATTGCCAAACTCAACCATTAATTACATAAATACAATCTTTACTTAAATTACTGCCGATATGACAAGAAATATCGACACGATATTTATTATTCAAAAGAGAGCCATTAGAGCTATATATAATTTGGGTCCACAAATGTCCCTTAGGGAAAAATTTAAGGAGATAAATATTCTGACGGTGGCATCCCAATACATTTACGAATGCTTAGTATATGTGGAGAAGAATATTCTTCTTCTTCGAGTGCCATACCCGAAACGGGTGTCGGCTCCTCTCCACATATACCTGTGGTGAGTGTGTTTAGTTGTTTTACACAGATATATGGGACCTACTTTTTAACGCCGGTTCCGAACGGCTAATTTGGAGAGGTTACTAGGCAATTATACTCTTGGTAGGTTGCCATTACTTTTCAAGAGGAGGCGACTGTAAATATCTATCTGCCGAGACTCGGTCTCGAACCAGCGATCTTCGAGTCAGCGAGCCAACACTCTAGCCACTGACCCACAGTCGCCTCTAAGAAGAAGAATATTACTGATTTCCAAAAGAATAGTGACAGGCATGAATTCAATACTAGATTTAAGAATAAACTCGCCATCCCGAAGTTTCGTTTACAAAAGGTAAACGCTTCATTCATGGGTCAATGTGTGCGCTTTTACAACAAAATTCCGGAGGAAATTGCAAGTCTAGCTCTAAATAAATTTAAATCCTCCATTAAGCGCACACTACTAAAAAAGGGATACTATCGGATTTTTTAGAAGACGATCATGCCTGGACTTGATTTCTGACATATACTCGGCAGGATTGCTTTGTATATTTGTTTTATTTATTTGTTTATTTTATTCTCTTTATTTGTTTATTTATTGTTTTATTTTTTGACTCATGACTAGGTATCATCAAGCGTGGGGCCTATGATGAAAAAAACTACTAACACACTAACTCTTAGAATTCAGTGCCTCGGTTTGCTCCAGAACACCTTCCAATAGATTCACCACGTTTCAATGGAGGGATGTTTCTGCTATCATGACTGGATTTAATTATATCCTTTGATCACAAGGCTAGAGATGCATCAATTTTGGTTAAAACTGCAATTTGGGGCGATATTTCCAAGAGTTGATTTAACTTTTTTCCCTCAGCCTTTGGCCGGAGCGCATTCCTCCAATAAATCAGTGATGGATGGACTCTGTAAGACCCTGTTACAATAGGAACCAATCTGCGTGTTGGTTCAAGATTTTTATAATACCCAAAGGAAAATAATTTAAAATAAAAACTTACACCCGATTACACCAACTAAACTTAAATTAACTTCAAGCTAACTTTTAAGATAAATACTTTTTAACCAATGATACATAAGGGAAAATTGTATTGTTTGGCCTAAATTAAATTTGATTTCATTAATTGAATTTTATCTTATAAGTTGTGTCGAGGTTAATTTAAGTTACTACCTATAATTTAAATCATCATCATTGAGTATACAGTCCTAAGACTGGTTTGATGCAACAATCCGTCTCCACTCGACTCTGTCCCCCGCCAGCTGTTTGGCCTCTCTAAATGTCTGGCATCCCATATCCCCAATTATTTGGTTGAAATATTCTAATCTGGGTCTTCCCCTTCCCCTTTTATTTCCCACCTCCCCTCCAAGATATCCCTAAGCAGTCCCCCATGTCTCAGTGTGTGCCCCATCATTTGACCTCTTCTCTTCTTCAGACTCTTCCACAAAGTTCTTCTTTCTCCAATTCTTCCAAGAACTTCTTCATTTGTAATTTTATCCATCCATTTGATATTCCTTATTCTTCTGTAGCACCACATTTCGAAAGCCTCTAATCTCTTTCTCTCCACTTCTCCATAATTGTCCAGGTTTCACACCCGTACATGGCTATGCTCCATACATATGTCTTCAATAGCATCTTTCTGTTTTCTAAGCTGATTGAGGAGGAGCATAGTAGTTTTTGTTTTGAATTAAACCCCATTTTTGCTTGGGCAATTCTTGATTTAATTTCGTTTTTGCTCCTCCCATCCCATGTTATTTTACTTCCTAGGTAGCGGAATTCCTTAACTCCTTCTAGGTTTTCTTGGTTAATTTTGATGCATTCCTGTCTCGTTTGTTCTTTTTTTGTACATACTAGGACCTTGGTTTTATTCTTGTTTATTTTCATTTTGATTTCTTCTATTAGGATTTGGTTAATTCCATTCAAGGCGTCCTCTGATTCTTTTTTATTGCTTCCTAGAAGGGCAATGTCATCGGCAAATCTTAACATAGCGATCTTTTGACCTTGGATTTCGATACCTGTATCAATTTTGTCTTTGAATCCTTTGAATAATTTAAATATGGTTGATGAAATCTGGCTTAATATTCAAGGGCGAGTTTTATAAAATTATTTGGGTAAGCCTGCAGTGCGGCTCCTATTCCGAGTCTTACATGAAGACATTGCAGTGGGGCCTCTATCCTCGCTTACCTTCCATGAATCTTTGATACAAATCTTACCAAGCTTTCACTGGAAACTCTTCGGATTCTAGCTCCCTTTTAAAAATATTCAGTCGCAAAGTATATTATAAATCCGCATACATCACTTGTATGAAGTCAATATTTCTTTCAAATAAACCTTGAGTTAAACTACATATTAATTTCGGTTTTTAGGAGCCTTGAAGTCGTTCAACGCCGCCTACTATTTAACTAGGAAGTCCGAGCCTAAAATGGTTAAGGACCAGTTGTATGTCGGTTGGTAAAGTCTTTGTAAAAGTTGACAAAGGGTAAAACCTTAGAATTCACCTCGTGCCCGGCGGGATGGCCAATCAGATGACACCACTTCATCTGATTGGCTATCCGGCCGGGCACATTGTGAATTCTAAGGTTTTACCCTTTGTCAACTTTTACCAACTGACAGTGCCTGGCATCTGATTGGCCATCCCAGTCCCTCCATTTACCATCTACCCTGTGTTAAAGGTAAAAAGCATTTACTTTGCGACATCCAACCGGCCCTTAGAGTCTAGAATAAAAAAATAGACTTTTCTTTTCAATCTTAAATTCGGGGAGAGCCGGTCATATCCCACGATAGTTCTTTTTTTTTATAGATGTAAGCCTTATATGTACAAAAAAAGAACAAACGAGACAGGAATGCATCAAAATTAACCAAGAAAACCTAGGAGTTAAGGAATTCCTACCTACCTAGGAAGTAAAATAACATGGGATGGGAGGAGCGAAAATGAAATTAAATCAAGAATTGCCCAAGCAAAAATGGGGTTTAATTCAAAACAAAAACTACTATGCTCCTCCTCCAATCAGCTTAGCAAACAGGAAGTTGCTATTGAAGACATATGTATGGAGCATAGCCATGTACGGGTGTGAAACCTGGACAATTAGAAAAGCGGAGAGAAAGAGATTGGAGGCTTTCGAAATGTGGTGCTACAGAAGAATGATGAATATCAATTGGATGGATAAAATTACAAATGAAGAAGTTCTTGGAAGAATTGGAGAAAGAAGAACCTTGTGGAAGAGTCTGAAGAAGAGAAGAGGTCAGATGATGGGGCACACACTGAGACATGGGGGACTGCTTAGGGGATATCTTGGAGGGGAGGTGGGAAAGAAAAGGGGAAGGGAAGACCCAGATTAGAATATTTCAAACAAATAATTGGGGATATGGGATGCCAGACATTTAGAGAGGTTAAACAGCTGGCGGGGGACAGAGTCAGTGGAGACGGATTGTTGCATCAAACCAGTCTTAGGACTGTATACTCAATGATGATGATGATGAAGCCTTATATCATTCTAGAGGAATGATAAGCTAAATTTCTGAGAAAAAAAAAGAAAGAGTATCTATTTAGGATTTGGATTGAAATTTCATAAATATTTGACCAAGGAGGAGTGAATATTCAGAGGTAAGGAATTTCAGTCTTAATGATTAACAAATATTATTTTTTCTTTTTAAAAATAATGCACATCATTAATATTTATTTTCTTTAAAGATAGATGTAATATATTTTTAAAAACAGTGATCGATGGTTTGATTAATTCTTTTATTTTTTTCATAAAAATAAATGATGGAATTAATTCTATAAAAACATCAAAGGTAATTATTTAAAATTTTTTATGTAATGTACTTTTTGTAATCAAATAGTAATATATATACTATATATATATACTATATACATAGAGATATTATATATACTTATTATTTATCAAATATCTTTTTTTTGTTATTTACATTCACATATATTAAATATAATTTTACAAGACTGCTAAAATTTTTTAAATAAATTCTCTTTTTATAATAAATAGATAAGTAATGAAAAAGTGTTTGATATGAGATTTTATATAGTGTTATTTTGATTTATATTGAAAGAAAGTCGACTTAAGTATAATAATTTGCAATTACTTCTAAGGAGAGCGGTGTTGGTTGTAAGTGAAATATAGTCAATAAAAGAATATATATATATATATGTCTAATGTAACTCCTGAAGATGGGTGAATAGCCCCAAATATATTGAGTTTTATTTTTAAACTGTTGTAATTTTATTCCTGTGAAACCCCTCATCTATATACCGGGTGAGTTTTTTTATCTTGAGACAGTCCAATAACTCAAAAACAATGCATTATATTGAAAAAAGTTTCAAATAAAAGTTTATATCAAGGGGGAAAAACTAAACTACGCTATTATTTGTCGACTTAGAACAAGCTTTCGAGGGAATTTCAATGTCAAGTTCTGCTTTTTTAAATAGAACCCTATATTTTTCTTTGCGTCTACTTAATCTACAAAAAAATACTGAACAACTTTCATAAGAACTATTTTTTTATACGACATCAAATAAACAAAATACATGAATCAATTAAAACTCTAAAAAATATCTTAATAATTATTTTTAACAATTATTCAACTTAATTATCAAATAAATAATTATTAAATTGAAAAGTCACAACAATGAAAATAATTGTTTATTTAATTAATGATATTAAAACTTAATTATACTCAGATTTAAGAGATTATTTTCTACTTAATAGAACTACTTAAAATTCTTGAGTTTAAAAAAGTTTATTTCTCGTGTCAATCCAGTAGATAGTTATTATATTGAATTAACATAATAAAAATGAAGCATTTTTTGTTGCAGATAGAATGGAAATTGTCTTAATTTATGCGGTGAATGTGGAACAAGTGTTATGGGGCTATCATTGATAGATTCCGAGGGTTTTCCCGCCTGGGATACACCCTCAGGAGCTTCATTTTATCGTGTTGTAAATCTATTAAAAAAAAAAAAAGAAAATAGGAAATGCAAAGGCTAAAATAACGAAATTGGAACTGGAATTCATCCAGAAGACTTGCGATACACTCTGGAATGTCTTAGAAGAATGTCGAAAAATTATTTATTTAATAATTAAATATTTGATCGGGGGGTCAGATAGGCTAGGCGGTAGCGTGACAGCGAGCTAACCAGGGGACCCGGGTTCGAATCCGACTCGAGGCATCCAGCTAAAATCTGACCCCGGGGGTAGAGACAAATTTAAAAAAAATATAACTAGTATCGTAATTAGGCTTATGGCTAGAAAGGCCGAAAAGTCAAAAAAAAAATTATTTGATCATTATTATTTGATAATTAAGTTGAATGATTGTTAAAAATATTATTAGGATTTTTTTTTGAGATATAATTGATTTAAAATTATTAATATTGATGTATAAAAAAATAATTCTAATGAAAGTTGTTCAGTTTTTTTTTTTTTTTTGTAGATTAAGTAGACATAACAAAAAATATAGGTTTCCATTTAAAAAACAGAACTTGACCTCGAAATATCCATGAAAGCTTGTTCTACGCCGAACAACAATAACGTAGTTTAATTTCCCCCTTGATATAAATAAACTTTTATTTGAAACTTTTTTTCATATAATTCATTGTTTTTGAATTATAAGACTGTCTCAAGACAAAAAACTAACCCGGTATATAGAGTCGTGCTAAACAAGCATCTGATCTTTTATTAATGTGAAACCTACCTAGTATTTTAAATTTAAAAAATTTTCTTTAGTTTATTTAATATGTTTCACCAAGAACCTACACCATTCTCCCTTAACAAAAAATAAAAATTAATCTCAAAAGTTGGAGGGTAAAATATTAAAATCTTTAGTTTGTTTATACAATATTTTTCCCAATTGTAATATAGGATCCTGAGCGATAAATCGAATTTAGTTTGAAAAGTAACTTGTAACTAGCACGACAGTTAGTTATAGTAACTTGCAGCTGTAACTAGTTTCTCAAAATGAAAGAAGCTAGTCCCTGTAAGAAATTCTTTAAAACGGAAGTAATTGGTTCTCGAAAATTGAAATACAGAGGGGTCCAAAAAATGTATCCACTGTTTAGAAGTCCATAACTTGCAAACCAATTGATGAATTTGTCTCATTTTTGGTGAAACTAGCTTAAAGTCCAACTTAAAGATATCACTGTAGGTGTTCGAAATGGTCACCATTAACATCCACACACAAACGATGCCGCCGAACTGCAGCACGAACTACTGACTGCAACGTGTTCAGTTGGATATTTGCACATGAATGTACGATGGATTCTCGAAGTTCATCCAATGTGCGTGGCTTTTGTCGATAAACGACGTCCTTTAGTGTTCCCCACAGGTAAAAGTCCAGCGGAGTTAGGTCTGGGGAACGTGGTGGATACTCCACAGCACCTCTACGGCCTATCCATCTTCCTGGTAGATTTTCGTCGAGATACGCCCTAACACGATTTTGGTAGTGGGCTGGGCCACCATCTTGTTGCTAGTAAAATGGATGTCTGAAGCTCCTGAAGGTACACCTCACTGTTACAGGTCGCCCAGATCGTTGTTTGTGTGCATCTTTAACACAGCCTTCGGTTTCAAATTTGTCTCGAATGCGACGAATCGTTAAACGTGTCGGTGGCTCTGTTTGATACACATTTCGCCATTGCCGTTGAACCTCATTAATGTTTTCGTACTTAAAATACCACTTCAAAACTGACTTCCTTTCATCGAATGTAAGCCTTGCGCCAGCCATTTTTACTCGAGTAACTAGGCTCAACTAAGAACAAAACACTGACTATCTGACGACTGTCATCTGACAAAACAAAACAACGCAATAGAACGCTTGTGTGGCGATTGCCGGAACTACAAACTATTACACTACCAAAGATGAGACAACTCCGTCAATTAGTTTGCAAGTTATGGACTTTCAAACAGTGGATACATTTTTTTGGACCACTCCTGCTTCCAATTAAGAAATTTAATAGACATTTCACTTTTGTTTTGATTTTAATTCGACAAATTTCAATAAATATGTACATGTGTGTATTGAAAATGAAGATGTAAATTGAGTGAAAAAATATTTATAATCAAATGACACACTCAGTTTATTTTATTTCAATATAAATCAAAATATAAAATTTTGAGCCAGAATATTATAATCTAACTTAATCCTAATTATATATAAAACATTAAATTTAAATAAAATTTTTATAATAAAAACGAAGAATATTTACAATTAAATTAAAACGATTATTGCACAATATATATAAAAAAAAAAACTTTAAATAATTCGTATATTATAAATATTAGAGAAATTCTGATAAGATATTAATTAGCAAGATACACAGATACTTTTTAGTTCTTTGAGAATTTGAAATAAATTTAATAAATATATTAAAGATTTCAAAAATAAACTTAAACTATAGATTCCTTCACCTCACAATTATACTTAAAGGGCTAACTTGGTTAATTCACTGGTATTTGAAATCACATACTTGCTTGCAGAGCCTTTCAGAGAAAATGCGAGGCCTTTAAAAAGTCTTTTATAACATATTATAAATTGAGGCCCCAGCCGTGCGTCTTTGATAGGCTCTGCTTGTTTGAAAATATAATTTTATTATCATTATAAATATAAAAAATTTTCATTTTCCAATCAAAAGTATTAAATATTTCCGACATAATATTATAATAGGTAATCATGATTTCATTTTCTTAAATATTTAAGCTTTAACAAAAGTATAAAATCTAAACAATTGTTGAAATGAATCTTTAAGCTCACAATTATTCTTAAGAGATTTTTCAATTATCAATTCCATTGTTTTACCCAGGCCCAATTCTACCGGGGGAGTTTTTTATCTTGAGGCAGTCGTACAATCCAAAAACAGTGCATTATATGGAAAAAAGTTTGTTTATATCGAGGGGGAAACTAAACCACGCTATTGTTTGTCGACGTAGAACAAGCTTCCAAGGGCATTTCAATGTCAAGTTCTGTTTTTTAAATAGAACCCTATAATCTTCTATACGTCAATTTAATCTACAAAAAAAAATTGAACAACTTTCATAAAAACTATTTTTTTATACGATAACAAATAAACAAAATACATGAATCAATTAGATCTCAAAAAAATATCTTAATAATTATTTTTAACAATTATTCAACTTAATTATCAAATAAATAATCATTAAATCAAAAAGTCACAACAATGAAAATAAGTGTTTATAATGATATGAAAACTTCGTTATACTCAGATTTAAGAGATTATTTTCTACTTAATAGAAAACTAGTTAAAATTCTTGACTTTAAAAAAGTTTATATCTCTTGTCAATCCAGTAGAAAGTTATATTGTATTACCATAATAAAAATGAAGCATTTTTTTGTTGAAGACAGAATTAAAATGGTCTTAATTTATGGTGAATGTGGAAGAAGAGTTAAGGGCTGCCATTTTAATATAATTATAAACCCTCATTTTCATTGTTGTGACTTTTCGATTTAATGATTATTTATTTAATCATTATTATTAGATAATTAAGTTAAATAATTATTAAGATTTTATTTTTCATGTATTTTATTTATTTGATATCGTATAAAAAATAGTTCTTACAAAAGTTGTTCAGTTTTTTTGTAGATTAAGTTGACGTATAGAAAAATAGAGGGTTCTATTTAAAAAACAGAACTTGACATTGAAATACCCTTGAAAGCCCGTTCTACGCCGACAAACAATAGCGTAGTTTAGTTTCCCCCTCGATATAAACAAACTTTATTTGAAACTTTTTTCCATATAATGCACTGTTTTTGAATTATAAAGACTGTCTCAAGATAAAAAAACTCACCCGGTATAACTGGGCAAAAGGGGGTACATGCCCAGGGGGGGCAAAGGGGGCGCAAGAGAATAGAGAAGATTGGTCTCAAAGAAGTTAACCTATAGCGCCACGGGGGTCATTATTCTTTGATTTATCTATTTTTACGAAGGTGACCTGAAGTCTTAAAAAAGACATCTTTCGATTGATTGAGAGGGGGTTTTATGCTGGGGGCTCAGAAGCCTGAAGGGTCTAAGGGCAGGCCTCTGATTTCCTTGCCAGCCTCGCTAAGTGTTATTTTGACTTTAAAAAGTCACACAATAGCTAAATTAACACACACAAAAAAAGTCTCATATTACTCAGCATTAAAGTCACATTTTAACTCTTAAATGAAAGTTAATCTATTTTAAATAGATAACCCCCCATATATATCACAAAGGTCTTAACAAATAGGTGCACCCCTGCTCTAGGGGATGCATATTGCATCTTCTAGGGAATGAGTCTCAAAAAACTTTACAAAGTCCTTGAAACCTTAATTCAAGGACCCCGGTTGATTTAAAAGGAGACCGAGTAACCCCAATCCTGTCCAATCCCAGTTGGTTTTTATCTTTAAACAAAAAACAACGGCTTAGTATGAAAGAACCTGCTGTTAAAAATACTATTTTTGTATGCAGGGTACCCAATAAGGTCTGGAAACTACCATGGCAGAAAAAGGAGTGCGTTAAATTTAGGATTTAAGAAATTGAAATTACAATACAATTTTTAAAATATCCCTTTTGACAGAACTCATCGGTAAAAAATTCATGATAGTGGATGTTTCCAATGCACTACGAACAGGCTACTTAGACAAGAAGTATTCATTTAACGATAGCTATATCGCAAGACATGAGAGATTCAACAGGAAATGGATTTGGAAGAAAATCAGAATATAATTCAGAATTTTATTTATGACGATGTTCCAGAAGAAGATGACATGACTGTAATTGAATAAATTTAAATTTCTGTATTCTATGTAAAATAAATATTAAATAAAAATATATAAATTTACTTTTATTTTTGCCCTCCCCAGAAAATAAGCCCTAGTGCGTATTTTGGACCAAAAAAGAAAGTAAGACATTGTCTTATTTTCGGAAAAAGACGGTACATAACACTGATATAAGAATGTCCGGAGTGAAAGATATGCTGGAATTTGTCAACGAGTCGAAGCATAAGTGGGCGGGTCATCTAATGAGAAGACATGACGAGAGGTGAACACATCTTTACAAGAGTGGACTCCTCGATATATAAAAAGACCTCCTGGAAGACCGCCAATCCGACGGGCCGACTCCTTGGACTACAGGAACTCTATTCGACTTCCGGATGATAGAAGATTGGGGGTGCATTGGACCACAATAGCGAAGGATAGAAGAGCCTGGAGGAAAAGTTGGGACTCGCGTGCGCCAAACCGCAGCACAGAGGAACGGGTCGAATAAGTATATATATATATATATATATATATATATATATATTATTTGTTTGAGACTATAGTTTCGAAGGCTTGGCCTTCGCGTAAACTAAAACCAAAAATTATTTTTCTCGATTCCCCACCATTCATAACAACAGTCATATTTTCGTTTTTATTTTTATTAAGGGTTCGCAGAACATTGGTCAATTTTATAAATATAAAAAAAAAAAAAAAAAATAGAAAACTAAATGGAAAAAAGTATTTTACTCGATATTTCATTTATTACAAACTCATCTTTTAGAATTATTATTGTTCTTATTTGTTTTATTTTCACTGACGGGTTCTCAAAAAATATGTCAAAAAAAAATTTAATTTTAAAATTATTTTGTTTCAATTTTCATAAAAGGGCCAAAAAATTAAAGCTCCCAAACCGGGTTCATTAAAAGTTGTGATAACATTGCAAGGATGAAAATCAATAGTTCTGTCAAAAAGAAATTTTAAAGTTATAAACTTATATAGACACTGCCCAGAAGAAAATATGCAACAGAGAAATAATTGTCACATTTTTAATTTATGACCAGTTTTACTATAGTCTCCTAATATTTTTTTGATAGATATAGCTATATTGTGGAAATCTTTAGCTATAATTAGATTAAGAGAGTTTCCGTTGGTTAAATATTATAAATATAAAATAATATTTCATCTCCGAAAGATAATAATCGATTTTTTCATGCTAATCAAAGATCTGTAGAGGATAGAAACATTTGCCCAGGTAACACACAATATCCCCAGAATATTCTAAAAAGTTATTTAAAGGACATATATATTCCAATTATCTCCAGGAGATCCACAGAATATTTGTATGGGGGTTAATCTTCTGAAAATATTCCAAGAATGTGCAACTAGGAATATTCCGGGAAAGGGAATTTAATGTCCTACACGAATATTTTAGTTCTAAGAATATTCCCAGAATATCTACGAAGATTGAAAGATTATTCACAGGATATTCCAATGTCCAGAGAAGATATTATCAGAATATTTATAGATTATTCTTGAGCTATCTGGGTGAGAATTGGGGCAAAGGGCCTATTTGTGAGGCGAGCCCGCCCGATAGGATTTAATTAGATAACAAATCTCTATAAATCATATCGGTTCGTTTTGGATAGATTCAGTTTGGCTCAGTTAAGATAAGTCCAGCCGATTCGGCCCGAACCATAAGAACAAAACATTTAATTAAACAACAAATTAAAACATTTATTTGATAAATTCTAAATAATTTTGTTATTTATTTTCATGCTGTCATACTCTATAGTCTTCTTTGACTTTAATGTTACATTATGCTTTATGAAACTTAATGTAAACAAAAATGTATGGTAAGAAGACTGTAATTTGTTTATGGAACCGGCCGTTAGTACACTAGTTTATATATATATAAAAATAGTCAAGTGGCTTAAAAATAAAACTGTATAAGGCCAATGAAAGCTATTTAATAAATCAAGACTTAGATTGATAATTTCAATTCTT
Organism: Forficula auricularia; assembly: GCA_024734495.1. Taxonomy (NCBI): domain Eukaryota; kingdom Metazoa; phylum Arthropoda; class Insecta; order Dermaptera; family Forficulidae; genus Forficula; species Forficula auricularia. The sequence goes on along the minus strand of JALMQS010000069.1, from coordinate 1,992,143 downwards.
TAGAATTTATTTAATATATACTTTAAAAAGATCTTTTTAAATACGGGTAATAAATTAATAGTAATTACATTATTAGTAATTTACTAGTAATTAATAATCTTGGTTCAATACTTATAAAACTATAGTCAATCTATTTACATTCACAAGAAATAATAATCTGGCTCAAAAAAATGAATTCGGATGGTATCGGCTTTGTCTGGGGCCTATTTTGTTTGTCTATCTATTCAAAATGAAATATAGAATTAGATGAGGTGTTAAATATTCTTAAACAGGAATGCAATGCATTGTTTTTTTGAGAAAATTGACAAGAATTAAACTCTGTCGCGTTTTTTCTTTTTTTCCTCGCGTAGTTTATCCTCACAACAACGACCAATAATCTCCATTACATGGCACTTATGGTCAAATATTTTCATCACTTGTGTTCTTGCTTCAAGAATCTGGTCACTAAGAACTTTACTTCTTTGCATATTTCCCTGAAAATAATTAAAATATTAATTCAAGAATCATGATTAAGGTTGCTCGGACAGTACCCGGCAAGTCAAAATAAAATCTATAAATTTTTTTTCCAACACATAAATAAATTATTTTAATTTAGATGTTAGCTAACATCATTTTTAATCGGATATATGATATAATTCAATTAATAAATATAATAAATAAATGTCTTTTGACTCGATTCACGTGATTTATTTATTTGTATTGGCCTAAAGTAGATCTAAGAGGAGTCGGGTTGGACGAGCTGGCCCCGCTTCAGCATCATTGATGACGATGTTCAAGCGGGAGGTCCGGGTTCGATCCTAGCTAGCTTATAAAAATTTATACAGGCTAAAACTCGGCTCCCTCACTAACCCTTTACTGATATGGTGTCGAAATGGGCTTTGTTCCCGATGACAATAAATAAATAATAATAAAAAAAATATCTGGCAACCACGCATCTACTAGTTGTCAGTTATTGGTCTTTAGATGGAAGTGAGTATGGCTATAAAGTTTTAAATATATAGAAAAGAAAAAAATTGTTATTGAATATAAAATAAAATAAACGTGTTCTGGATTGTTTTTATAAAAGATTTGTATTTTTTTTTTATAAAGTTTTATTTAATATTTTATTTTTTGACCCTAAACCCCCCCCCCCCCCCATACTTTTGGGCAGTTAGTTTTTGCATTTTTAGACTTCTGGGGGTCTACTGATTATGTATACAAAATTTGGTTGAGTTTGGTACAAAGGCCTAGATTTTTATTTTGCTCCCCCCCCCCCCCCAACATTTTGGGCGGTTAGTTTTTGCATTTTTAGACTTCTGGGGACCTACTGATTATGTATACAGAATTTGGTTGAGTTTGGTACAAACGCGTTTTTCTTATGCGACGTTGCCACACTTTGACGAGTCACGTGATTTATTTATTTTTAAGTGAAGCGGGCTGATATTTTCGATCATTTAGATTTGAATCATAGAGTAATATAGAGTGGAAGGCTCCATAAGGAGCCAATGTATTTTAGCGTATACGAGTTAAAGAGCTCTCTGGCGAGACAAGGACAAAACCATTGGGCAATAAAATGGCGGAAACCGCTCTCTTAGAGGCAAATTTTGGTGAATTATCAAGAGTAAAAAATACGCTTATATATATATATATAACATAAAGGGTATGTATCTTTTATATATGACAAAGGCTTTGAATGTTCTATGATGCTCTTAAGAACTAAGAGTTTTCGCCCGGCACTCGCTAGAGAGCGCTTTTTCTATATACGGTAGCTTTCCACTCTATATTAGTCTATGATTTGAAAATTTACAAAACATTGGGTCAGTTTTTTTTTAAATGTTACCTACGATAATTAGAAGTTTTTTTTTCTCATCATACGATTTGGCTAGATTAATCGAAATATATGTTTTCAGGCAACATTCCCTATTCACTACGTGTTAAACGTCCGATCTTTAATAATTAATTACACAAAAACCATTCGGTAGATCTTTTTCAAAAAATTGTTTTATACATATTTGTTATCGATTAATGACATATTAAAAATTCAGATTTTTAATCCAACATTGCCTTAATATTCGAGCAACCTTAAATAAAAAAATATATATATATATATAAATTATTTATAGAGAAAGCGAGAGGAGGGATAGAGAGCTCAACTACCAACCATGCGGGCTTGGGTTCAAGCCTCAGCCCCCAGCTTGTTAAGTCCCAACTCTGGCATTGCGGTCGTCCCAGAAGTCGAGCCGGCCAGAGCTTTTAGACTGACCAATTGATGGTCATGGAGGCTCAGAACTCTCTTGTTTCTTGGGGTTGCTAAAATGCTAAAAAAATATGTTTAAAATACCTTTATAAGTTCATTTATTCGATTTATATCTTTATCTATATCTTTCGTTGATTTCCGTTCCATAAGTTTTAATGTCGCTAATAATTTTTCACGAGTATGGATTTCAATCTCCGCCTAAAAAATAATAAAAAGCATTTTAAAATAAAGAAATATTCTTGACGAGAATAGTAGACTAGTTCATTTTTAAGATTAAATCAAAGAGGATGTTCTCGGCTTGATGTAAATAAAAATACACACATATTCTATAAATATATAATTATATATTAGAATAAAATCTTGATTGTTTTATTGTATAGATAAATGATATTACATTACTTTGAATACAATCAGAAGAAATGTTGGTCATAATTATCTACTCTTATTAAACGAGCAAAAATTGTATATATATTTATTTGTATATTTGTATCTTTGTTCTATTTTGAAAACGGCTCTACCGATTTTTGATGAAACCAACTCTCGTTTTGAGGTTGAGAAAACGATCTGGCTAGGTCTGGACCTCGTCAAATTTCATCTTAATTGATCTTTTATTAATTAAAGTAATTATTTATAGATGAAAATCTCAATAAAAAGTTTGTTTACATTTTTTTCAATTATCTTTTATTTAATAATTGTTTTTTATTTTTAAAACCCACTAATAGATTATAACAAATATTATTATATTATATTAAAATTAGGAAGTTTTTTTTTAATTAACAGGTGTCTAAATCATAACAAAACAGGTGTGTTTACAAATGAAGTGATTGAAGTGACTTTTTTTTAATTAACTTGGAAACAAATCTTATATAATTTTATGTTTTTATTTCATATCCTATACGATTTTTTTTTTATTATTATAACTAGCTATAAATACAACAGCTCGGCAACTTTTTGCTTCAGTTAAAAGTTATATATTAATATTATTTTTAATTTAAAATTCTGATAAAAACTGGGTGCGGGGGTGGAGCGGTGGTGCGGTGGTGCAGTGGTGCAGTGGTGGGGGCCAGGTGCGGAGTTGGGGTGGGGTGGAAGTGGGGGGGTCGGGGGAGGTATCGAGGGGGTCCATATATACTATATTTATATTTGTATTTTTATCAGAATTTTAAATTAAAAATATATAATTAATATATAGGTTTTAACTGGACTAAAAAGTTACCGTGCATAGCTCGGTGGCTCCAGGTACTGTTTCACTATAAACCAAAACGCTTTCCCTAAATGTTATTTTAATTACAATGACTAAATTATTGTTCAAACGTTTCGGGAGGGTTTCTCAACTTTTCGATGAAATTTTTTATAATGTAGTTGCATTTTTGAAAATAATAAAATAATAATTGAGTTTCTTTATTATTTTCAAAAAAGTAATATCATTACAAAAAATTTCAATTAAAAGGAGGTAATTTATTCAGAAACGTTTGAAACATTAATAAACGTTTCTTCTGAATTTATTTAAAGAATTGTATCATTTTTCTATATAATTTTATTTGTTGGATTATAGTTTCGAAGGCTTAGCTTTTATCTTTAGTTAACAATAAGTTGCTATAACTTGATAAGTAAACCTCATAGGTAATGTTTAATATAAAAGCATTAACAAATACATAGACACAAAAACGCAGTTTTTATCCAAGAGGTACTCATCGGAAAATTATGTATTTGTGTATATTTTGTAGTGTTTTAATAAATATATTAAACATTGCATTATATAGTATATTTCAAAAAGTTCTAATAAGCCAGAGAGAAAATAAATATGTTGGGAAATTTTTTTAAGAATTAATATAGGAGAAAAAATTCAAAATTTTAAGCTAACTCAAGTTACTCATGTTATCCAGCGTACCTAGCAATATCCGTGACAATTTTGGACCACAACCCGATTATAGGAACTTTGTTTAAGCGACAATTAATAAGAAAAGAAATAGCAAAGAACATGGCACTGAAATGCCGTATATTAAGTCTGTAACGGCTCTTATTTTTAAATATCAATTTAACTTTTAGAGTATTAGATTTAAATCACTCGCATTGCATTCAGGGCACTTGATATTTCTGCTGACAAATTTCAAAGTAGGGGAGACCGGGGCCCATTTTCCATAGGGGCGCGTTTTCCAACTCGTTTTAGTTTTTAAATAAGCCTCTAAATGACGCGGGCGGGCCAACTGGCTGAAGTAGCAACACAGCGCCCATCATCTACGGAAGTTTTAATTTAATAGTTGCTGACACATCGTCGGCAGAGCTGTTTTCTTAATTTTTTGAACGATGAGTAAATTTTCACTTCTTTATTAAAACCTTAAAATAAACGTACTAGCATTAAACTTATTATTTTTACATTGCATCTACTAAAAAAGGGTTTCTTTCTTCACATATATATGCGTTTGTTTTGAAAATAACTTACACCACAACTCCGCTGGGTAATGTCAAAGTTCCAAAATGGCGACGGGGCAAGTTTTCCAAAAGCATACGGAGCATTTTCTATTAGTTAGTCTTTTTAGTTTACAATAAAAAAATACATATTAAGTAACATAATCATCATTGAGTATACAGTCCTAAGACTGGTTTGATTCAACAATCCGTCTCCACTCGACTCTGTCCGCCGCCAGCTGTTTGACCTCTCTAAATGTCTGGCATCTCATATCCCCAATTATTGGTTGAAATATTCTAATCTGGGTCTTCCCCTTCCCCTTTTCTTTCCCACCTCCCCCTCCAAGATATCCCTAAGCAGTCCCCCATAATCATCATTGAGTATACAGTCCTAAGACTGGTTTGATTCAACAATCCGTCTCCACTCGACTCTGTCCCCCGCCAGCTGTTTGACCTCTCTAAATGTCTGGCATCTCATATCCCCAATTATTTGGTTGAAATATTCTAATCTGGGTCTTCCCCTTCCCCTTTTCTTTCCCATCCCCCTCCAAGATATCCCTAAGCAGTCCCCCATGTCTCAGTGTGTGCCCCATCATCTGACCTCTTCTCTTCCACAAGGTTCTTTTTCTCCGATTCTTCCAAGAACTTCTTCATTTGTAATTTTATCCATCCATTTGATACTTCTTTTTTTTTTTTAATGCAATCGAATGCAAGAAGGGGTGCACCAGTAAAGATGCAGCCCCTATGGATCTCGGAAGACCCTTGCATTACCGAAGAGAAGAGAAAGTTGATTAAGTGAGAGGAGTGTAGACGTAGGTGTCTATGCACTCCAGTTTTGAAGGTTTGAAGATTATAGGTGCTGGGAAAGATAGAGGCTGGAAGAGAGTTCCAGTTCCTTGAAGTCATGGGGATATATGTATTCGCGTATGAAGTGGTCCGGCACTTTTCCAATTTGACCGCGAGAGAGTGTTGGGAGTCAGCAAAACGCGTGATACGTGCAAAGCATGCTTTGGGGGGAATTATTGATTTTATCTCATCAGAGCACCTGCCGTGATAGTATCTATAGAAAAGGGAAAGGGCAGAGACATCTCTTCAATGAGCCAGCGAGTCGAGGGAGTCGGTGAGGGTAGAATCGTCAATTAGCCTGACGGCTCGTTTCTGAATTGCATCCAGGGTAGCAAGAGAGTATTTTGAGGCTCCTCTCCATAGATGAGAGCCGTATTCGAGACAGGGGCGGATTTGGGCCTTGTAGATGGTGAGAAGTTGTGGGGGTTTGTAAAATCGCTTGGACCTGAATAAGAAGCCAATCTTCCTTGCTGCAGATTTCGCCACAGAGGAGATGTGTTCATTCCAAGACAGGTCAGATGCGACAGAGACGCCCAACATGGATAGGCTGTCACACATTTTCAGGGTATTCGAATCGAAGTGAATATCAGGGAAATCTTTATTTTCGCGCCTAGAAATTAGACAACATTGAGTCTTGTTTGAATTGAAGTTAACTAAATTTTGTGAGCCCCATTTATTCAGTTTGTCTAGGTCGAGAGTAATTGAGGAGGTAACATTGATTCGATTATTCGGGAGTGAGGGTTTGCCGTGTAGAGTGCTATCGTCGGCGTAACAATGAGTGGGGTTTGCCGTTTGATCAAAAAGGTCGTTTATATAAATTAGGAAGAGTGTGGAGGAGATTACGGAGCCTTGGGGAACACCAGAGTTTGTGGAGAACGATTCAGATGATGTTCCATCCACCACAACTTTTATACTTCGGTTTGTCAGAAAGCTTTCTATCCATTTGCGAAGAGTTGGTGTGAATTCATCATTCTTCTGTAGCACCACATTTCGAAAGCCTCTAATCTCTTTCTCTCCTCTTCTCTAATTGTCCAGGTTTCACACCCGTACATGGCTATGCTCCATACATATGTCTTCAATAGCAACTTCCTGTTTTCTAAGCTGATTGAGGAGGAGCATAGTAGTTTTTGTTTTGAATTAAACCCCATTTTTGCTTGGGCAATTCTTGATTTAATTTCGTTTTCGCTCCTCCCATCCCATGTTATTTTACTTCCTAGGTAGCGGAGCAAGATTTATTATATGTGTTTTACCATTTAAAGTATGGTTGGAAAATTTACGTACACGTACATTTTTAGTAGGCTGGATAACTTGCCCCGCATACGGGGCACATTTCCAACTTCACATGATCTGACTTAACCATTTGCTGTCAAAAACTATATTTACTTTTTTGAAAAATAATTGTGCTAGTTTTTAGATAAAGGTATAGGGAATGCAATGATATCCTGTTTACTTCAAAAAAGATAAAAATTGGAAGACTTGCCCCGGTTTCCCTACAGTACGCCAGAGTGCATTAAGTAGAATAAGCAAAAAATTGAATTAATATTTAAAATAAATCTAAATAAAATCACCCAATAATTTATAAATATGAATTAAATAAATAAATAATTAAACAAACCAGATCATCCATTTGAGTGGCAAGATGATGTACTTTCCAACCATTCAATTTCTGCATTATATTTTTTTGATTTGCCAAATCGGTTAGATTTGAACGTCTTTCATCTTTAGGTTTAAGATCAGTGTATCTCAGAAAATGATTGTTTCTACTTTTCCAGGTATGTTTATAAGTTCGAATCAATTGCGGGTGTGGTTTTCGAGATGGAAGAAGTATTTCCTCATGGATTGGAGAGTGATTATTTGCAGATCCCGAGTTATAAGACGGTTTCCCAGAGCTCATGGTCGTATTTCCAGGATGGTTTGAAAGATTAGTTGAACTCTCAGATTCTAAAAGAAATCAAAGTATTAGAAGTTTAATCACACATTGTAAACAAAATAAAAAAATTAAGACCGATATTACACTATCAAACAAGTTTTACTAATATCTGGTAAAATTTAATTTCCTATTAAGAATTAAGGTAGTTGTTCCGCCAAATGGGTTTTCTTAGGATTTTTTTGAAATTTAGACAAATTATTATTTAAATACTTCTGCATCGATTGGTTGCAAAACGAAATTTATGAACAATATAGTTCCTGAGATATTAAATTTCAAAAATAGAGTTTTTCGGGCTCTTTAGCATTGCACTATATGGGATATCGGAAAATTTACATACATATTTAATTATAATTAAGAAACCCTTCTTACCATTTTTATAAAAAACTAAACCAACATTAAACAATAACCAATACATATTTTAAGACAATTTTGATTCATAGTTACAACACGGTTTCTGAGATAATAATGAATAAATAATGAAAAATGTATAAAAAAATTTACACTAAAGACAGTTTGGCAACAACGCATTTATTTAACCAGCGAAAGATGTATAAAGCGCGCATGGGCAAGATTTTTTTCAAAATTATAATTTTCATAAGGAGTAACCTACATTTGTTAAAAAATAAAACGATTTTTATAGAAATTTAAAATGTATTTTATCTGTCATTTTAATATAAAAATATTCAATCTCTTACAATGGTGCCAGATTTGTCAAACAAGCAAGGGATTGGCTAGAATCGGTACATAAACAGCAAAAAGTTTTGGGCTTATGAATTATGAATCCTTATTGTCTGTTCTATACACTCTAGCATTAACTTTTTCCTAGTATTGTCGCGAAACAACTACCTTAACATCAAATATTTCAATTTTTTTCATAGAAGAGAAAAATAAATATAAAATTGTTATTGTTTTGAAAATTATTTTCTAAAAATGTCAACTAAGGTATAATAATTGTTAATTTGTTATATCTAAAGTGTGAGCCGAGATGTATATAGTGTGTGATCGGAGATGAGCCACAGACTTGTGCCGTATTTGTATTAACTATAGAATGAATGAATATAGAGTTCCAATTTTATAACATTGAGGATGAAAATAGTGTACCAAAAAACGATTATAGTTTCAGAGAGGTAAATGCAAAAATATTCAACAAAATTTCTTAAAGTAATTACAATCCGAAGAAATAAGAATTTTCGAGAAATTTTCATTTTTTCTTCCTGCTTTTTTTAGTGGGTTCTCTCAATTTGCTCTTCTTTGCATTCAGCGGTTTGCGCAAAAATAATTACAAAATTCTTGCCGTTTATTACAGTTTTTAAAATAGATAGGTTTGTTTTTTTCCATTATGTATTTTATAGACTTCTAATTTATGTCTTAAGTCAGTAGGTTTTACTTACCACATATCCTGTTTCTTCAAAACTTAAATTGCAGAATTTTTTAACATTTATTTATTCACAGCATCCATAATAAAATAATTAAATTTTCAAACATTGATTTCACACATCTATTCTATATTATTAATATTTATTTTAAATTACCAATTTCTTTTTTTTTTTAATCGAAAACCCCTGGACCCTGTGAATACAAAGCAGCGTCGTTACCAAACAGACAGAGAGCTTTCTTCACAAACAATGGTCTATATATATATGGGGCACTCCATGCCAAATCGACCACTTTTGACCCTGACCGCTTTCGATTTGGGTGAAACTTTCTTATCCTCCTCTACCCTATCGAAAACATTTTTCAGAATTTTTTCAAATTTTTCTACTCAACCGAAAAAAAGTTATTAATTTAAAAAAAAATGGTGTTTTTTCAAAATTTGACTAATCGGGACGTTTTTTTTTCATTTTTAAACGTATTTTTCAGAAAAAAAAATATTCAACTTCATATTCAATAACATTTTTCAGTTTTTCTGAAAATATCATTGAATTTTTGAAGTTTGACATTTTTGAAATCTTTTTTTTTTTTTTTCAAAAAAAACTTTGATTTATTCTGCGTAGAATGCCGCAAACCCCATGTTGGTCGGAATTTTCTTTCTACTTTTTTTGTTTAATTGAAAAATATTTTTCTTATTTTTTCGAATCCAAGTTAAGATTATAAACAAAGTATAAAATATTATGGATTAAGATACATTTTATTATAAAAACAATGTTGGATTGCGAAAAAATATTTTTCAATTAAACAAAAAAAAATATAAATTGTGGTGTTTTTTGAGGCTCTTGAAAACCTTGAAAACAGATGTAATGTCTTCGTTAGGAAAAATAAAATAAAATTTCTTTATATTCTAACAAATTTATTTTCATGAAAAACTTATGAGACGTTTCGGCGGATATTCTCGCACCATCATCAGTCCAAGCTTTTTCATAATATAGTACATATGTCTGTGTAGAATGTCATTTTTCTTTTATAATTAATAACATTTCAATCAAAAAGCTGGAGGTATTTTGTGTGTTAAATTGTTATTAATATAGTATGTCAATATCAGTGAACATATTATATATATAATGAATTTGATATTGATATTTAAAAAACAAAAATAGAAAGAAAAGTCCGACCAACATGGGGTTTGCGGCATTCTATGAAGAATAAATCAGCGCAAAAGATATTAATTTGCCGATGGTAATAGATTCAAATTTACTAGAAAATCATAAGATGGTGTCATCTATTAAATCCGTTGAAATGGAATATTTTTAATTATATGTCAGAGGGGTTGTTTTTCACCCCTCGGGAATCGAACCCGAGTGCCAGTAACAGCAATCCGGGCCACCTGGCTCACCTGCGGGATACGAACCACTCTGACATATGCAAACGCGTAAAATATTTTACTCAAAGATTGTTATCTTAATTTGTAAAATTTCGCGATATAGTGATTCTAAATTTAAACATATAGCCATGCCATATAATTTAAATAAAGGTGGTTGAGTGTTTCGAATTTTGAAAAAATTCAAAATTCGAAGGGCAATGGAATGACTTTTCCTAATTTAATATGAAAGATATTAATTTGCTGATGGTAATAGATTCAAATTTACTAGAAAATCATAAGATGGTGTCATCTATTAAATCCGTTGAAATGGAATATTTTTAATTATATGTCAGAGGGGTTGTTTTTCACCCCCTCGGAAACAAAAACAAAAACGTCTCGATTAGTCAATTTTTTAAATAGTTATGGCCGTTTGAAAGAAAAAACACCATTTTTTTTTTTTAAATTCATAACTTTTTTTCGGTTGAGTAGAAAAATTTGAAAAAAATTCTGAAATATGTTTTCAATGGGGTAGAAAAAAATAAAAAAGTTTCACCCAAATCAATATAGGGGCCAGGTGGTCAAAAGTGGTCGATTTGGCATGGAGTGCCTCATATATATATATATTTAATTATTCTTATTTTATTCTTCCAAATTTTCATTTTAGGCATATTTATTTGAAGGGAATAAAATATAAAATTATGGACTGCGTCTTGTATTCTGAGGATTAACCTCGGCCAGTAAAAACACTTAAAACTCTTAATATTTGATAGAATAGTCTACTAGAATTTCTTTGCGGTGATTCGATTTAAAGGCTAAACTATTTTTATCAATTACATAAAGTTGTAATTAAATTTTATCAAAGAAATGAAGATATAAAAATGCGATAAAATTTATTAATTACTCTATAAAATAGTTGTTGCTTGTTGTCAAAGCAATTTAAGGTTCAGAAGCCAATGGGATTATATTAACATTTTTTTGTTATAAATTGAAATCAAATAAATACATGATTTTTCCCTAAAAAGGGTAGACTTTTTTGTGGTATAATAAACAAAAAAAAAAATTTATCATTGAGATTCTTGTAAAGACCTAATTAAGAAGATTTAAGATTATTATTAATTTAATTCACATTAAAATCCCAAAGTGGTTTTCTTCGAGCCTGGATGAATTCCTGTTTGAGATAATTTTTTTAACTTAATTTTTAAATAGTATTAAATAACAGTATCTAATTAGAACAAATATTTTGCCGCTTTGAAAAAACTAACCAATACATGGTGTTCAATGAATTAAATCTTCCTAAATCAAATTTAAAAAGAATGTATTTAATCACATTGGCTTTTGAACGGCTCATTTATATTTGTTTATGTAATATATAGAATATTAAATATAATAATTAATTACCTTCTTTGATTTCTTTTTTAAGTTTTTCTTCCGAAATAAACTCCATTTCTTCATCACTAAATTTAGTTTCATTAATCTCGTTGGCGCTTTAAAAGAAAAAGAAAAAAATTAGTAAATAATGAAAATTAAGTTTTGAGAAAATCAATATCAAAAGTACATTTAAATGAAGATTAATAGGGAGGTGGACAATATATATTAGGGTGGTCCTTATTTTGGGTATTTTCGAATTTTTACGCGGACAAGGTATCACATGGTTCGAAATAAATAAAAAAAAATATCCCCCAAGTATCAAGTCTCTATCTCAATATAACTAACCTGTGCCCCCATCGATGTAAGTTTCCCATCTAAATAACATGGGGTTTTTGGCATTAAAATATCAATTTTTATTCAGGTCAAAGTAATGGTTCAAAAAATTTGAAACTCTGTAGATTTTATCCTTTTAAAAATAGTAGCTATCCATGAGAATTATAGATTTTTAGCTATTATGATTTTTGAGTTACATCTAGATAAAATACTGCTATATCTTAGTGTGACAACATAAAATATATTAAAAATATTTTTTTAACTTAATTTAATGTCTAACCATACCTAACATTCTATTATTGTATTTGCACAAAAAAGGTCCACTGAAGAAGGAATATTGTACAAAATTTCCGAAATATTTGGATAAATTAAAAAAACCATCATTTATAATTAAAAAAACTGCTGAAAAATAAGCCTTTCATTTAATACCTATAAGAATTAAATTGAAAGTTTTTGTGCCGAGGGTAGCAGAATTTTTATATATTGAAGGAGACGATAAAAGAGTGTGTCTCTTGCTGGAATTATAAATTTTATTTATTCATAACGAGACTATTGTTTCGAGGGCTTTGCCCTCTTCATCAGTCTATTACAATTGATTCACAGGAATTGAACTATAGTCTCGTTATAAATAAATAAAATTTATAATTCCAGCAGAAGACAAACTCTTTTATTGTCTCCTTCAATATATAAAAATTATCATAGTTGAACTTTTCGTCGATTTATTTTGATTATAAATAAACTAGCAACGGTGGTTGCTAGATTTTATCCACAAGGTTTTAAAATTTATAGTAATAAAATAAAATAATGATATCTTTATTTTTAGGTGGGTGTCATGAGCGGGTGAACTGACATGGAATGGACCCTTTTGGCAAAGTTATTAATTCCTAAAATTCAAACTCCCGAAGAAGTTGTAATAAATAGACGAAACTTTGTTAACACTTGATTTTGAAGAAAAAAGAAAATTAATTTTGTCCCGAACTCAAGGAATTTTCAATTAAATTTATAAATCATGGACACGAATCTTATTCCTATTATGTATTATATCTTTACTTACAATTTGAAAGTTTATAATAGGAAAATAAGGACAAGTTTTTATGTGTCACTTTTTTATTTATCAGCCAACGTTTCGTCAACTTCTTCAGGGCTTCAAATAGTCATACATTCGTCTAAATTTTCTATTCTGTTTTTAAGGTAGTTCTTTCGCGACAATCCACACAAAAATTTTAGCCTCGTAACCACTATACATAGGAACGGTGGTAAAATTTTAGGTTATGTTTTTTAACGTGACTGTACTTCTCACACTACCATTTCCTGCTTATGAATGGATCGTTTCCAAGCCATTGATTTTATATCCCCTCCACTAAAAATAATCGCCCACAAATATGTTTTTTTATTAGTTGAATAAAAGATTTCACTGTCGATGGTAACAGAATTGTTTTTATTTTATTTTTAACCTAAAATGTTGTTTTTTTTCATTTTTTATAAAAAACTACGAGGTGAATAATTTCAATTTTTTTATTTTAAGTTACTTCGAATATAAATATTATTCTAACCAATATTAGTTTTTCATCAAGATGGTGAAAGTCCTTCAATGAAAAAAATAAAATAATAAATTTTTCCACCCTTTTCCAATCTACCATATGTAAAAAAATTCATTTTTAATTGCAATTATTTCATGTTTAATGTGGTAAATCGTCTTCAAATTTTAAGGGCTGGAACACACTTGGCGTTTTTTACCGACGCCGCCGTACCAGTAGAGGCGCATAGGATGGTATTGCGACTTACACTTTGGGCGGTAAAATAAACGATCGGATTATTTAACGTCGACGGCAGCAATGCAGCCGACCACTGCCACTACTTTCGTCGGTTAGCCGCTGAAATGGTAGCCTACGTGAGTAAATGCACGTTTACACACTCGGCGTCCAGTCTACCGACGAGCGCTGAAGTTGAAAATTGAGAGTGGTGTATAGTGGTTATTGTGGCGATCGCGAATTCGCGATATAAATTTCAATGTATTTTGTGAAGCGGCAACAGCATTTTTTTCATTTTTATAATAATTTTAATTGTTTAAGGGTGATATTTGGCAAGGCAGATGGGTAGCGAATACAAATCCTCAGTCTAGTATTTTTCCGTTGAATATGATTTTTCAGCAGTTTGTGCAGTTCGTCGAATGACGAGATTGACATCTTAAAATAATTGAAAAACTTTTCTTTATCGTTTCTTAAGGGGCCTACAGACTTGCAACTTGGTTGCAAACATGACATGTTGCAAAGAATGTTGAAGGTCTGTGGGATGGTTGAAGTTGCAATTTCAGGTTGCACCAACGGTTGGCGACTTGATTGGAAATATTAGCATAGTTGCCAGATCTCACGATTAATAGGTAGACATTTTCACGAATTTTGCCTAGTAGTAAACTAGATCAAACAATGACTTTTGCTTACTGATGTTGATGGGCCTTGTGGTTGCAAGGTTAGGTTGCATAGTCTGTGGCAAACAAGTTGCAAGTCTGTAGGCCCCTTAAACCAGGAAACAAAGTGTAGAAGGCTCCAAATTCCTCTCTCCTTTTATTAATCGGATGAACCAAAATAAGTCTATTTTTTCGCTTCCTCTTCAATCGACGACGAAATAACAATAATGCAAGAAGTTGTTCTCTATTCATGTTATACACAACCCTATTTATAATATAACAAAACGACAATGAAATAGACTCTTGTTGTTGTTACACGGTGTCAGATCTGTGATCGACTGATGATGGTGGGGTAGGCAAGAATGTTTACTAGTCCAAGAGCTGGTGACACATTTTGACTACGGATTTGACCCAACTAGAAATAATGCGTAATAGTGCCGTCTATGATAGTTATACAGGGAATGGCCAGTCTGGCTGGCTGTAGCAGGTGGACCAGGTACTGCGCATGGTGTGAGTGCGGTAAAAAATACATATGTGTTAAAAAATATTTTTTACTCCACAATGAAATTATAATTTATAGTCAATTATAAACATAATATATTCACCCCAGACCATTTGAGGATGCTATTTTTTTCATGTTGTAAAAATACGCTTTGGGTGGTCTGGTTCCACGTTCCACCACTCAAATGGTCTGGGGTGAATATATTATGTTTATAATGACTATAAATTATAATTTTTATAATTTCATTGTGGGTCAAAAATATTTTTTAACACTTATGTATTTTTTACGGCACTCACACCATGCGCAGTACCTGGTCCACTTGTACATACAGCCAGCCAGACTGGCCATTGTACAACTATCATAGACGGCACTATCACGCATTATTTCTAGTTGGGTCAAACCCGTAGTCAAAATGTGTCACCTTGGACTATACCGCCCAGTGTGTAAACGCTAGAGAGGCAGCGGCAAAAAATCCGATCGGCAAAAAACGCCAAGTGTGTTCCAGCCCTAACAGTGTGTTTATTATGCTTTTAATGACTTATATTCCAATTTTCGAAGACTTCTTGAATTTTAGCATTTGTGAAAGAACTACCTTAAAAACAGTGTTGCCTCATTCTATTTATGTTATTTATTTCTGTTTTATATCTAATGAAATTGTTAATATAAAAAGAAAAGAAAGAAAAATTGTTTTTTGAAATTTGTGTTTCTGATGGTCTTCAATGGAAACGAAGATAACAAGAAAATTTAGACGAATGTGTGGCATGTCTATTTGAAGCCCTGAAGAAGTCGTCAAAGTCGACGAAACGTTGACTGATAAATAAAAAAGCCACACATAAAAACTTGTCCTTTAGTTCCCTACAACAACATTATTAATTTAATCGATGGACATAAATAATCAAAATAATTTACTTACAATTGTTGTTTACGAGGTTTTTTCCGTGGGCTCATTTCTGCTAATGGCAAATTGTCAATATTTTTAATAATTGGTGGAGGAAGGGAGTCTTCGCCAGCGATAGTATCTGCCAAGCCTGGTGACGAGGTGGCTGAGATTGTGGTCGAACCAGCACTAGAATGGCCACCGCCGTTCCCTCCGTTGCCGCCTGCACCGCTACGCGAATCAGGTCTAAAGTGAATCACAAACACAATACATACTTTTATTAGTTTCTCATTTCATAATCAATAAACTTACGTCATATATCATTCAACAAAATGTAAATGAATACTTTTAATAATAATCAGAATAAATAAACATTATTGGGTTTGTTGATACTATTGTAATATGATAAAAGGCTTTTTTTATAAATAAATATTTTTATGAATTTGAGAATATTAATTTCAATAAATAAAAATAAATTGATGACAAGAGTTAAATTTCAACGTTTATATAAAATGGTATTAAGAATAAGAATTATTATTAGATAGGATACTATAAATGTTTTAAATTAGAAATTTGATATTTGATGAGACTTTGGAAACAGGTGGAATGTCTTAGCTAGGAAAAGAATACAAGATTTCCTTATAGTCTAACCATTTATTTCGAGAAAAAAACTTTTGAGACGATATAGCGAGAGGTATTCAGTTCTTCACATTATCCTCGTCTACAAGGGAAACATAATCTTAATTACAGTCAAGAAATTTAACAATCACACATCTTGACTGTAATTAAGATTGTTTCCCTTGTAGACTGAGGATGGCGTGAGAATGAATATACGCCGTAACGTTTCAAAAGTTTTTCTGGAGAATAAATGGTTCGACTATAAGGAAATCTTGTATTCTTTTTCCTAACTAAGACATTCATTCCACCTGTTTCCAAGAGCCTCATCAAACATCAAATTTCTAAGAATTATTATGTTTTAGAATTTGCACTTACGGACAAACAAATCGAGCCACCTACTTACTATCTTTTTCTAAAACTTGACTTATTTCAGGTTCTAGGCATCCGAATGGAATAAAAAAGGTGTCATAACTTAAGGAATTTATTACAGTTTAATAAGAAATAAATTGTTCCAATTTGTACACACATTTTTTGATATATGGAAAAAAACAAGTACATAAGCAACTTTGTAATTTTAAGATATTGGAAATAAAGTGTACCTAATGAAATTTCTGTATTAAATTTATTGAGAAAAATAAAAATAAAATGTAAGATAAATTTGAAAAATAATGAAATTATTCTTTATCTTAAAATTACAAAGTTTTCTTATGTTCGTATTTTTCTCCACATATCAAAACATGATGTTTTAACGAACTTGGTGCTGGTATTTTGGTGAAACATTTCATTAAAATGAAGGATAAAATACTTCTGGTAGGTTTCACATTAAGATATAAAAAATAAAACGAATTTATTTTTGGAGAATCTTTAACTCTCGATATATATACGTTTTATTTTTTATATCTTAATGTGAAACCTACCAAGTATTTTTTATCCAATAATATCAAAAAATGTGTTTACAAAATGTAACAATTTATTTCTTATTAAACTGTAATAAATTCTTTAACTTATGACACCTTTTTTATTCCAATCCGATGCCTAGAACCTGAAATAAGTCAAGTTTTAGAAAAAGAGAGTATAGGTGTCTCGATTTTTTTTGTCCTCAAGTCTATTAAGAATAAGAAATTATTATTATGTTTTAGAATTTAGTAAATATCATAATTTTTTTTTTACTAAATTCTAAAACATACTCTATGCCTCCGAAACATGGACCCTAAAGAAGAAGAATTGCGATCGGATTGATGTGGTGTGTGGAGGAGAATGTTGAGAATCCCGTGGACGGCTCACCGAACTAATAAGTCAATTATAGAGGAAGTCGAGGCGGACCGGCGTCTCTCTGGGATGGTACTCGGGAGAGTGATCAAGTACTTCAGCCACCTCGCCAGCTCAGATACAGACTTGGAAGGGATCATCGTGCAGGGCAAGGTGGAAGGCAAAAGAAGGGCGGAACAAATAAAGGCCCAACTTGCGCTCCATGCTGCAACGGCGATGGCCAGAAACAGACCACGCTGGCGGGCTGCAATTGGGAAGACTAGGGCTCTTAGAATATGGAAGAAATGAGGGTCACGACTCCTCTGTAAAGAGTTGAAGAAAAATCATAATAAATAAATCTTTAAGTGAAAAGCTTATTTTTCAGCAGTTTTTTAATTTTAAATGTTTTTTTTTAATTTATACAAATATTTCGTACAAAATTCCTTCTTCAATGGACCTTTTTGTGTGCAAAAACAATAATAGATTGCTAGGTATTGTTAGACATTAAATTAAATTAATTTAATGTCTAACCATACCTAAAATTAAAAAACTGCTGAAAAATAAGCTTTTCGCTTAATACCTATAAGAATCCTCAGCACTAGCGTGAATCGAAATAAATCTTTATTCCCAGATCTGCTTAGAGGCATGTAAGTAGTAAAACAAAGTATGCGATAGTCCCACTGTATAACAAATTGTGAAAATTGGCATCGTGGAAAAAAAACGCAGAATAATTAATTAAGCGTCAATACTACCCATTAAAAAGGATAAAGATAAGGGCTTTGGATACGGAGAATTCAATTAGTTAATTATTAATCTCCCTAACTGATTTTCTTGAGAAAGGCTTTAACAGCCAAATGGGGGATAATCCATATGACAAAAATCTTAAAATTCATTAAGTAATTAATTACCAGCTCATTGCCAGGCACAAAAGTCATTTATAAATGAAAATAGAAAGAAAAGAAAAAAGACAATTTTTTTTAAAGAAGCGTATGGCTTTGCTTTATGAAGGCATGCGGCAATATTACAGCAGTAATAACCAACTTAATTAGATATACATATTTTTTATATAATATGCCAATAAGTATTTCTAATTATAGAAATAATTTAGGTACTTACGTATTAACGCCACCGCAGCTACAAATAAAATTTTAAACTACAAATTTGAACTGAAATTGAGTACGCAAATGACCACGCAGTCGAGGCGCCCTTTTAAACTGTAATAATAACTGAAATTGAGTTTATGGACTGTGATGTCTCAAGTAAGCGCCAGTGGGCGTTGGCAATTTTCACTTTTAGAACTTTTCATAGGTTCGGTTCTATTCATCATCTTCGTTCATTTAGATAAAAAAAAAATGGGTTCCCGAACAAGCTTTGGAAGGTTAAGATATATTCAGTTCGCCTCGAATAATTCCATTACGGGTTGGTTTTTAGGCGATTAGGTTGGCGTTAGCCAACTCATTCGCTCAATGCCATCAGAAATTAAGTTATACGAGCCGAACTGAATATATCTGGCAACGACTTTTACATATTGGAATTTTTGGGTATTTACTAATTATTTTTTAATTAATATTCATTTTCTAAAAGAATCCGTCGTCAGTAGCGGCGTTTAAAAACCGCCAAATCTGTAGCTGCGGTGGCGTTAATCGTAAGTACCATAATTTAATTAATAAAATAAGTGAAATAAATTATAGAATATTTACCTTCGAGGTGGTGAAGGAGGTGATTGAGGAGATGGAGTCGCTGCAAGTAGCGCAAGCGCGGTGTTTAGATTCTTTTGGGCTTTCAATGGAGAACTGTGGAAGAAATAATCAAAAATAAGATTAAATAATGAAATGGCAAAGAGTTTTCAGGAGAAACCGCTTAAAAAAGGCACCCCTTGGTCGGAACAAAGAAAAGAAAGGCACCGGGAAGTGATGCGTACATACTGGGCTAAAATAAAATCCCAACAGTTGAACAAACGTGGTCCTCACTAGGCCAATCCGAAAGAAGAAGAAATGGCAAACGATATATTTAGTACAAGCTTGCCAGGGGGCGTAGCCCCTGACCCCCCACCCATGTACCACCCCCCACCACAAAACTCCACCCCCGTACCACCCAACTACGCCTCTGAGCCCAAACCAGAACCCCAACTCCACCAACCATGGACCCCACCCTACTCCATCCCACCGCCAGACCCTGTTCCTACCTCCCGCACTCCATACCCTAACACCTCCACCCCATCCCACCGCCGAAACCCAGTTTTTGCATTTCTACCTTCTAGTGTCCCACAGATTATGTATACAAAATTTGGTTGAGTTTGGTCCAAGGGGAAGAATTTACACCCCCACCTTTTTTTTGAGGAAAATTTTTTAAACAAAAGTTGTCAGAAATCATATCCCCTACAAATTTGCTCATAATAAAATTTGCCGTAGAGTTAATAGTTTAGTAGTTATTTGATAATTTCCATTCGTGCCCCCCCCCCCCCCCCAAACCCCCTTTTGGGGTCAAAATATCAAAACGTTATATAGTAATAAACATAAGTTAGAACACATCTGATCCAAATATGAAATTTCATAATAATCCCTTGAGTCGTTTTTACGTGAAGCGTGAGCAACTTTTCGCGGAACCCACGGAAACATATAGACACACACACAGACAGGTATTTTGTTGAGGGTGTTTTCGTTCATAACTTTGCTGTCCAACCAAAATTTGGCGGGATTTGGAGCAATGTACAGACAAAACCTTAATTTTATATATGTAGATAGATTTACAGGTAACTCTCGAATAGCGCAGTATCTATAGAACATGGTTTCGATTAACTCGCCCTTGAAATTCTCAGATATTTATCTTTTCATTTAATATATTATGTTTTGAAATTAAAAAAAAAATTATATATGAAACTTAATGTAATACTTGTTATGTTATCATTTTTATGAGTATCCGCGTGTGTTTGTGTGTGTATTTTTAATATATGGCAGTGGTATATATTGAGTCTCGTATTAGAGCAATTGATATAATAAAAATTCTATAAATTAAATTTATTTAGAAAGTGGAAATGTTTAAGATATAAATTGAAAAAAAGAAAAGATGTTGCTATAAGTCGAAAAGGGGAAGGGCAGAAAAATAGAACAAATAAATAAATATTTAATACAACCTGTCATTTTTAAAGAATCTAAAGTTCGCATTATACGATGTTTACAAAGTCTACATTAATTTTCTATTTAAATATTGATATATGTAGTTACATTTAAAGATATCAATTGAGATCTTTGTTAATTAATGCATTTGTTATTGATGCTTTTTTTTAGTAAAATGTATGTAAAATTAAAATAAAAGACTTTAAAGGATAAAATAATATTTTTTTTCCAAGTTGACACTAAAATTGTTATAAGTGAATTTTAAATATAATTCCCCTTATATAAATTTTGACGAAGATTGAAAAAAATCCTGTTTAGAAATGCTAAATTCTTTTTTTTTTAATCTTTTAAACAAAAAAAATGTTGGAATTTAACTTTTCAAAGAATTTAATTGTGAGATTTACAATTTGTTAATATTTTAAAGAAATTTTATGCTAGATTTTCTTTCGTTAATTTTTGGGACAATTTCTTTGATTTTGCCTAGTCGTCTTCGCGCAATGAAACTTATTTGATAACAACCGAAAAATCGCACTCGAATTTGTGCCACTTATTACAAGTTATTCGCACACCAACATAAAAAATTATATATTTAACAAATTGATAACTTTATAATCCGTTTTTGAAGTCGATTTATCTATCTATCTACTCTTTTTAAACGAGCAAACATTGTATATATATTTATATCTTTGTTCTATTTTGAAAACGATTTTGATGAAACCAACTCTATTAACAAGTTTTGAGGTTGAGAAAACGTCTGGCTAGGTCTGGAAGCTCGACAAATTTCATCTTAATTGATCTTTTCTAAATTGAAGTAATTATTTATAGATGAAAATCTCAATAAAAAGTTTGTTTACATTTTTTCAATTATCTTTTATTTTTTTAATTGGTTTTTTAATTTTAAAACCCACGAATACTTTATAACAAATATTATTATATTATATTAAAAATAGGATTTTTTAATTAGCAGATGGATTCAAAAAAGGGTGTGTTTACAAATAAGGTGGTTGAAATGGCTTTTTTATATATAACTTGGAAACAAATCTTATTTAATTTTATATTTTTTATTTAAAAATCCTATACGATTATTTTTTTATTATAACTAGCTATAAATACAACAGCTCGGCAGCTTTTTGCTTCAGTTAAAAGTTATATATATATATATATATATTAATATTATTTTTAATTTAAAATTCTGATAAAAACCACTGTACCTAAGCAAAAACTGGGTGCGCGGGTGGGGCTGGGGAATGCAGGAGGTAGGGTGCAGTGGGGGGCCGGGGAGGGGAGCGAAGTGCGGGGTTTTAGAGGAGAGGGAGTTCGGGGTCTATATATATTTGTATTTTCATCAGAATTTTATATTAAAAATAATATTAAAATATAGCTTTTAACTGAAGTAAAAAGTTGCAAGTGCATTGCTCGGTGGCTCCAGGTACTAAATAAATAAAGAAAAAATTTAAATATAATAAAGCTTACCCTTCATTATCGCGTTTTCTTAAGATGCTAGGCCGTGGAGAAGCATTTAGTTTGGAGGCAACTGAAGTTTGAAGAGAGTTGGATGTCGCAGGGGATGCAGGTGTGGTGGTAGCACAACAGGTGGGCACAAGTGCCTGTGAAGGCCCTGAGGTTTGGACAAGGGTTTGCGTTTGGACTGCAGCAGTTGCTGCAGCAACAGTCGCAGCGTCCGCTTGAACAAGGGTTCCTGAAGTAATTTGTTTTTCAAAAACTAAATTGGAACACAATTTTGTCAAAAATTTATTAGTTCAAATTCTAAAAATATATTCTATTATTATCATTTTATTTATATAAGGTAAGGCATCATATTAATTTGTCAATAGATTTAACAAAACTTGTAAATATTTAAACCTAAAGCTTGAATTACTCTATGCAAGTATATGGCTGCAAGATATGTAAAGTAGAATCAGTTTTAAATTAGAAGTAGTTTCCTAACTAGCTCCTAGGTACTTTTTAAAAGTTTGCTAGTCATAATCAGCATAATCTCGAATTTTGGACTAATTCTGGTGGATGGCTCGTTTATTCAGGATTAATTTAAGAACAACTCAAATTCCTTCCCCTTTTAAAAAACAACAAACTAAATACTACCTTGATCAAAAAGTTTCAGGAATTTATTCATAAAATCAAAAATACAAATTTATTAATCAAAATCGATATTCCCCTTTAAAAGTACTTCCCACCGACTGGAACGCACTTATGCCAGCGCTTAATCCAATCTTCGAAACGTTTTATATTCGATTTTGGATATGGCCTTCAGCGATTTTTGTATTATCTCTACTTGGCTGCTAAAACGCGTTCCCCGGAGTGGTTTTTTGAGTCGACTGAACAGGAAGAAGTCGCGGAGCTATTAGTCGAATTCGGCGGCGATCTGTGGTTCAGTTCTTGGTCAAAAATTTGCGGATAACGATGGCATTGTTCGACCGAGCGTTACGTGGTTCCCAAAAACCTGGTCTTTTTTGGCGTCTCAAATCCAAATCATTAAACAAAATGTCTTGAACGGATTCATAAGCGATGTTCAATTTCGCTGCCATCTCTCCAATGGTCAATTTACAGTTTATCGACGTTTTCGTCGGTTTTCGATGTCGACTGCGTTCGTCATCCTCGACAGACTCACGAAAACTTGGGCCACCACATAAATGTTTGTTTTCGATAGAGTAACACTTCTTAAACATTTTCGCACCGTTTTTAACTCAAAATTTAATAGAAACTCGTTGATGTAAAGACGATTTCATTTTTAAAATCGTAAAAATCGCAGACAGCTCTGAAGGCCATACCGAAAATCAAATATAAAAACATGTTTCGAGGATTGGATCAAGCGCTGCAGTCGTTAGGGGAGTACTTTGAAGGAGACAATATCGATTTTGATTAATAAATTTGTATTTTTGATTTTCTGAATAAATCCCTGAAACTTTTTAATCAAGGTAGTATTTCTAAAAAAATAATAAACATTATAATTGTCAGTATTTATAGAAAAATAATGTTTTTTATTTTATTTTTTGACTCTTATTTAAATTTGCTTCTATACTGGGAGCCTTAAAAAAAAATCGATAGTTCGGCGATGCAGCTCAAAATATATCGTCTATATCGAAAAATCAAATTATACTACTAGAGAGTTAGGAAATAATCAAAGAATTTATTTTATCTAGTGGGAATTATAATATCAAGAGCTTGAAATAGTGTAATGGGACGCCAAGTTGAGATCGTTTCGCTGTGCCTGGAAACTTTAATGCATTATACTTTCAGTCCCAATCGAGAGCTCTGATCGTAATCTTTAGATTTAATAAAAGATTAGTTTTGTATTGCTCTGGCGAAGGTTATAGTGACTTGAAAATAAATTTCCACTCAATGTAGAGTTCGACAAAGAATATGTCTAACTGAAGAAAGGATAAATCTCAGATGTTTTTTAACGGATTATAGTGGTGTTTCACAAAGAGGAAATAAAAAATAAAAGATTTCTTTAATAATAACAACACTATAACCCGTTAAAAAACTCCAGTGTTTAATATGTTTCGCTATAAACCAACTTTCCCTAAATGTTAAGGATAAATCCAACGAAAGAACTCGACAAATTTGTTTATCAAATCGAAATGGTTTGAAAGGACATCTCAACAGCAACTCAGTGATGTGTCTCAAAAATCTTTTGAGTGAATTAGGCGATGTGAGGAATAAAGACTCCATGGCATATTATATTCTCAAAATGATCACGGTTGATGCCCCTTTGACCAAAACACCCGATTTTTATTCTTTATTTGTTGAATTTATGTTTTTGACTAATTAAAAAGTTTCAAAACTTGCATGAAAACATTGGGACATATGGTGCTTGGTACAAATGGATGTATGTTGACCTATAAAACTTGCATAGTGTAATTCATGCTTAACATTTCATCTAATAAATTACTTATAAATTAGGACAAATAACAATTATTAAACAATACTTGACCATACCCTGTATGGTAAAGTAAAAAATGTAAATAAAAGTAAATTTCTTTAAAAATAATAATTTATGTTCATGAGGAATAAATTAACAATTTTCTGCAACTTAATATAAATATTTTCTTTTATTTGAAACTATTGGTGAAAATCACGAAAGTAGTGTTATCTATTAAAGATAAAGTGAATTAATTATTCAAATTCACATCCTTAACATCTATTAGCAACCTTTAGGCCGGGCGCACACTGAAGAAGCAGCTCCGCGTGAACCACGTTTTCAAGTAGAGGCACGAGTTGGGGACCACAGAATACTTTACAACAAATATTATTATATATCTATTAAAATTAGGAAATTTTAATATTTTTTATTTTCATTATACAGGATGGGGCATAAAAATCTACCACATTTTGAAGAGGTATAACTAAGAAATACAATAGCAAAGACTAACCATTCAAAATAGGGGGGGTCAGAAAATGAAAATCTTGGCCCTTGTACCAAACTCAACCAAATTTTGTATACATATTCTGTGGACCCCCAGAAGTCTAAAAATGCAAAAGTTAACCACTCAAAATGGGGGAGGGTCAAAAAATGAAAATTCTTGCCTTTGGAGCAAACTCAACCAAAAAAGGCTAGAAAGGCAAAAACTGGGTGCGGGGGTGGAATGCAGGGGCCCGGGGTGGATGCGAAGGTGGAATGGGATTGGGGTGCGGGGTTCGAGGATGGAATGCAGGGGAAGGGTGCACAGTGGATGCGGAGGTGGAATGGGGTTGAGGTGCGGTGGTAGGGGTTCACAGGTGGAATGCAGCGGGCCCGGGGAGGGGGTGGTCTGGGGGGAAGGGTGCGTAGTGGGGTGCAGGGTAGGTGCGGGGGTTCAGGGGTTGTATTATTCCGGCTAGAGGAGACGCCCGCCGAAGGCAGGCTTCTCAGCTAGTGTTTTATATTTTTTTACAAAATAAATGTTTCGGGTAAGGCGGTCATTCTACTTCTATGCCCGAAACTGCCTCTCAATGTGCGATACAACTGTGCGACGCAGTGTTTTTTCCTGCGTGACGCAGCTCAGTGTGCGCCTTAGCTTAGGGTGCTCGATAACTATGAATAACTATGAATAACAAGCAAGAAATGTTGTTCACGATTATCAAGCGCCTCAAACTTTGCTGATTTTCGCCAATAGTTTTTATATTTTAATTTTAATAATATTAGATAGATATAATTGTTTTGCCGAGAGTAGTTAATTCATGAAGAGAAATCAATGAGATTGTCTGCTTGATGCAAATAAACATATAATATATAATATGATTTCTCTTTATTAGATAGATAGATAAATTAAAACTATGCTATCCTCGACAAAATATGATTTTAATTTTTTCATTTAAAAATGATGAAATAAATATTGTTGTAGAGAGTCCTTAAATAGCAATTTTGAAAATGGAATAAAATATTTAACAGAAAATGCCTTATCTTATATAACTATTAGAATTTTTTTTTGATGAAAATCACATTTTACCCTATTAAATATTATTATTTATTAATAAATAACGTTAATAAAAACAGAAGACGTTTGATCAAAAATCTGTGATGGTACAAAATAAAAAAATAAATAAGTTTTACTAAAGCAAAAAAACCAAACAAAACAATCTTGCCTGTTCAGCCAACAAGTCTGGTACAAAATGTGGTTTTTATCTTAAGATTCTAATAACAATTCAACCACCAAAGCTTTAACAAAGTTATTTATAACTAGAAATGGAAAAGAACTTGAAAAAAAGCAGAAAATTGGGATGATTTGTAGTTAAGGCTATTCTGGTGTTAAGGCTTTGCTGGTCTAAATCTTAGTACACACGGGGCGGAATTTTCCTTTTCCGTTCACACGGGTCAGAATAATAGGAGCGGAAATATTAAAGGTGCGTGGTGAGGAAATCGCCCCTCGCCAACCGAATCCCAAAGCAATTGACGAATTCGGCCTAAGACGCGGCGGAAATTTCGGCCCTGTATGAACAGCGTCCCTTGTTTGTAAAGGTTTCACTCCCAAGATACGACTGTCCGCTCGCAGTTGCACACAAAGGCGGAAATTCCGTCCCGTATGAACTAGGCCTATTTGATAATGACCTGGAAGATTTTTCGGGTAAGACCACCCATGGTGAAATTAGAAAATTAATCAAAACTTTCTAGTATTTTCGCCAAATTGGAATAGTGTATTCATGGTTCTCAAACTTTTCTTAGATTGAATCCCGTGGACATGACTAATGTACCTAGGGTTGCCATCTTTTGATCAGAAGTAAAGAGTACAAAAGTACACTCATTCAAAGATGATAACCTGAAAAACGGACAGGCATAAGAGGGAGGAATAATTTTTTTTTAAGTTTATAATACATTTTAAATAATAAAATGAATTTCTGAAACATTATAAAATTACTTAATCACATGATTATAATTTTCAGTAAACGTTATAATAATATCTTTTCAACTTCAAATAGGGATTAATCAAATTCAAATTAGGAATAGTAATTATTGAGAGTCAGTACGTTTGTTTTCATTTTTAATTTGATTAATCCTAATTTGAAGATAAAAAGGTATAATGTTATTTTATAACGTAAAAAAATGTAATCTCTAATTTGTGATATCTATAGGCATCCTTTAGCGATTGACAAGACCGAATTTTGTTAACAGCGATGTTCAAATCATTACGTTTGACAGCATAGAATATTCATATTTTGGTTGAACCAAAAAGTTCAAACATAAAAATAAATAAAAACGAAAGGTCAATCTCTAAAAAAACGCCTGATATGGTATATAATTGTATTTTTGATTAACATCAATTTGTAATTTTGATTTGAAAACTAGCCTAGGCTCGGAGGCACCTAGTCTAAAAAGTCTTCGAGGAATCCCGCTAGTGTTCGGCCATTTTCGACTGTGTAGGGCACGGCTTCGTCATAAGCGCTTTATACATAGAATAGATAGATATTTCACTTGGCTATAAAAAGAAAATAGTAGGTTTTGGTAATTTTTGGAACCTAAACCTGTTTTTGTATTAGTTCTTTGTTTCGTATATCTCGAATTCGCCAAACAAGGCATTTTCTAGAACCCTACTACTATGTTATATGGGGTTTCATTTACAATACTTTTATAAAAAGAATCTAAATAAGTTTAATATAAAATCAAACGTTTCGGGAAATGTTTTCTTGATCGAGAAAAAAAAAATAGTGGTAGTGAATCTAAGTCTTTATAAGACTACAAATATTTATTTAAAACATTTAGGGAAAGCGGTGTTGGTTTATACTGAAGCATATTAAACAGAGGAGTTTGTAAAAGTGTTATAGTGGTGTTTCAGAAGTAAAATAAAAATAAATTTTTTTAATTATATTTTTCGAGTTTTATTTAATACTCTATATATATTTCGTGTTTTTACCCCATCATCAGGAGTTTCAGTTTACAAAAGTCTCAAAAGTCTGATGATGGGCTAAAAACCCGAAATATATATAGAGTTGAATAAAAGATTTCACTGTCGATGGTAACAGAATTTTTATTTTAGGTTAAAAAATAAAATGAGAGATGGAGTCTTCTGTTTTTAAATAAAATAATTTTTAATTATTTCTAGAGACTATAGTTTCGAAGGCATTGCCTTCATCATCAGTCTATCACAAATATTTCAGTATTTAGTTACTGAAGGAGACAATAAAAGAGTGTGTCTTCTGCTGGAATTATAAATTTTATTTATTTATAACGAGACTATAGTTTGTATAGTGTATAGTATATGTTTGTATTTGTATAGTATAGTGTATAGACTATAGTGTAATTTCTTAACCTAACCACATGAAAG
This sequence comes from Forficula auricularia, assembly GCA_024734495.1. Lineage (NCBI taxonomy): Eukaryota > Metazoa > Arthropoda > Insecta > Dermaptera > Forficulidae > Forficula > Forficula auricularia. The sequence continues at coordinate 1,963,759 of JALMQS010000069.1, read as the reverse complement.
ATGTTAACCTTTCATTCATAAATTAATTCCTGTGAATCAATTGTAATAGACTGATGAAGAGGACAAAGCCCTCGAAACTATAGTCTCGTTATAAATAAATAAAATTTATAATTCCAGCAGAAGACACACTCTTTATTGTCTCCTTCAATATATAAAAATTCTGCTACTCTCGGCAAAAACTTTCAATTTAATATTTAGTTACATTCAAATTAAGATTTATACATTGAAAATTTTGAAAAAAATATGTTTTTCATGTAATTTACATTCTAATCTCCCAAGAGAAACATGAAAAAAAAAACATTATATTTTTCAAAATTTTAAATGTATAAATCTTAATTTGAATGTAACTAAATACTGAAATATTTGTGATAGATGATGAAGGCAATGCCTTCGAAACTATAGTCTCTGAAAATAATTAAAAATTATTTTATTTAAAAACAGAAGACTCCATCTCTCATTTTATTTTTTAACCTATAATATATATAGAGTATTAAATAAAACTCCAAAAATATAATTTTTTTTTAAATTTTTATTTTACCTCTGAAACATCACTATAACTCCTTTAAAAATTCCTGGATTCTTTTGTAAACAAAAACTCCTGATGATGGGCCCGAAATATATATAGAGTATTAAATAAAACTCCTAAAATATAATTTAAAGTTTTTTTTAATTTTTATTTTACTTGTGAAACACCACTATAACCCCTTTAAAAATTCCTGTATTTATTTAAATTTACTTTAACTTCTTTCATTGATAAGGGAACACTGTTTCCGAAACGTTTGAAGTTAGATTAAAAGATATTTATTTATAATTTTTTATGAAAACATTTAATTTTGACGGAGTTCTAAATTTATTGTTAATATTATTATTTTTTTTAATTGATTCTAATTTTAGTGCTAGCCCCTGTGATATTCGTACTATGTTTGAGAACCGCTGTTCAAGTTTTCTGTTCTCCCGGTGGTTCAAGAGGAAATTTTCTGCTTTTAAAACTTACATAATGTTAATTCAAAAATATCAAACTAAATTAATAATTTAAATTTAAAAATGTATTTTGTTTTAACTATATATAAATAAATGGTTTAAAATATATAAATGAAAAAGGGTGCGTTCCGAATTGCGCTAATACCGTGCTCACAATCATTCCGATTTATATTTGAAGCAGTATCGTTAGTCATCTGAGGTCTGGAGACTTTATTGATCTTCCCTTGGCAGCGGTTTAAACCGTAAGCACTGAGATTTCAACAATACAATAAGTAAAAATTTGTATAGAAATTGAAACTCTTAAAATCGAAAAAAATAAGAGATGAGAGAAATAATCTCGAATAATAATAATTATAATTTCAAGGTTTAAAAAAAAAATCAAACAATGCTTAAAGGCGTTCCAAATTAAAAGCGTTGTCAGCATGCTTTAATAGAACAGGCCGTTATCAGCGGAATTCGATTAGCACCAAAAAATATATTTAATTTTTAATTTTTAAAATCTATTCTAAAAGTAATTATAAATAAAAAAGATGTAATAATACCTTCGGCCATGTATTGGGGAAGAGGGACAGCAGCTCCTCTTGAGGAATCAACCACCATAACGGGATTAAATGCTGTAGTAACGAGCCCTAGAAATTCAAATCCGTATTAATTAAAAATATGCTGGTGTATTAAGTATACTTTCAATTAATGCGTGATTAAATAAAAATTTAACCTCTAATAAATTTAATCATAAAAACCCAAAAGATTTAACGTGCATTTGAACTTTAAAAGGTATAGTATTTATTTTTTAAATTTTTAAGTCAAATTATAAGGATTTTATTGAAAGTTGAAAGACTTCAAAAAGTAAATTTCCATAAATACCATTCCAATATTTCATTTATATTCTTCAGGGTGGGCATAAAGAGTTATAAAAAATGAAAAAATTGAACAAGAAAAAACTGAATATGTTTTTGTAAAGAACATAAAATGATTTTTTTTAAATGTGTTTTAAACATTATCATAAAAAAAATGAAAATTCTAGTTCTTTCGACCAAACTCAAAACTCAACCAAATTTTGTATACATATTCTGTGGGCCCAAAAAGGCTAGAAATGCAAAAACTAATCAAATTTTTGTATAGTTTGGTCAGAGGGCTAGAATTTTCATTTCTGACCCCCCCCCATTTTGGGTGGTTAGTTTAACATTTCTAGCATTCTGAGGGTCCACAGAATATGTATACAAAATTTGGTTGAGTTTGGTCAAAAGGAGCTAAAATTTTCATTTTTGACCCCCATTTTGGGTGATTAGTTTTTGCATTTCTAGCCTTTTTAGGGCCCACAGAATATGTATACAAAATTTGGTTGAGTTTTGAGTTTGGTCGAAAGGGCTAGAATTTTCATTTTTGACCCCCTCCCCTTTTGTCTGATAATGACTAAAACACATTAAAAAAAAAATGTTATGTTCTTTTCAAAAATATATTCAGTTTTTTTCTAGTTAAATTTTTCATTTTTTATACCTCTTCAAAATATGGTAGATCTTTATGCCCCACCCTGTATATAAGCAGAGATTTGACCAGAGCAACACGGAACGGTGCCCTGGTTCAAGAAATTATCAAATTTATTTTTCCGGTTTGTGAAACTATGAATTTTACTGTGATTTATTAATATAATGCTTTTTTGTGGCTTTGTTTTATCTTCTTTTAAAAATAGCAATTTCTATCTATTCTTTGACAATAATTGTATTATTATTTATTTTAGTTAGTTAGTTACCGTGAACTTGATGTGTCCCTGTGGGTCCTGGTGTTGGCCGAATAGGCGCTGGGGTAGCTACTACGGATGGTGCGAGTGTAGTGGTGGTTGGAAAAGGTCTCGTCACAAGGGATCCCGCCGTACCCACTTGGTAGGAGGTGCCTGCCGACGTTTCATATAGGTATGACGGAACTGTGGCAAAAGCTGTGGTCGTTTGGCCAGAAGAAGCTGGTGAAAGTAAATACTAAATATAATAAGTATAAAAATGTGTAGTTTTTTAAACATTCAATATAATATAAATTAAATAAAAATAATTGATTTAGTGGTAGAGTTATAAGAAAATTGCTTCTAATAGGTTCATCAGAACTCGTTTATACATAATCATCGGCGAGCTCAGTGCTTCTTAACCTTTTCAAAGTCAGGGAGCGCTTTTGATTAAATGAAAAATTTGCGGAGCACTTAAATTAATTAGCCAAAATACAAATAAAAACAGGATACCTGATATTTATGTAAGATCTGAATTAAAGAATGTATTTCTTATGTTATAAACCAACGGTCGGCAACTGGCGAACCGCGGACAAGGTTCAGACCGCGGAAGGTCAAAAAACCGTCAAATTTTTTTTGAAACTATAAATTACTCAAATTATTAAAAAAATAAATATTTTTCTGTGTATAACAATACGTTTGAGAGCCATCATTATTTTTTCTAGTATTTAACAAGTAATTGCTTGACGTTGAAAGTAAAGCATTTAGAGAAGAATTGCTAAGCAATATTGCCGATTAAGCATTATTTGAAATTTCTTTTAGTAAATAATACTATGTATGAATTTCTATAACTATGCATAGTTCAAACAAAAAAAATATTTTAAAATATCTTTAAAAATATTAATTCCATTTTTGGCTAACAATCAAGAAATATCTTTCATAATTTCGCGGAGCAACTTGCAAAATGCTCACGGAGCACCGGTTAAGAACCACAGGGCTAGCTTATTATTATTGAAGAGCTTAGTGGATGAAGTTTTAATTTAAAAATAAATAATAGTTGGGTATTTATCAATAAATTCTCTGTTGAAGGGTTTTCAAAACCAAAGAACATTTAAACAGAGGATCTATAATATACTATATATATTTGTCTAGATTAATTTGCCGCAACGCTGACGTAATGCTGCCGAGAGAGGCGCCATCGGTATATTTGCGGCAAATTTGAAATATAATCGTAATTTGGACTCAAATTTCGAAATGAAAGACTCCAATTGATTTTAAATTAAGAAACATTAAATATATTGATAATTATTACCCCCCCCCCTTCATTACTCAAAAATTAAATATTCAATTCGCTTTTCTTTGCGCACAGAAAAAGAAATCAATCACATCTTATTTGATTTATATATTATTTGTTTATTTTTTAATAATTTGCCACTTTTTTATAATTTTTTTAAAAATCTAAATTTTGTTGTTCTTATTTTTTGATTTTTACAAAATTAAACGACTTAAGACACGCATGCCCATATGAGTTTCTCATTGCAATACTGGAGAGAGCAGCCTGTCATACAAACAACACCGGATCTCTTTTAAATATTTGGAGCCTTATATCGATTATCGATCCTAAATTTTAAAAAAATTGATATAATATAATTCTCCTCTTCACAGGATCCCACTTATTTAAATAAATCTATTTCCACACAAAAAATATCACAATGCTGTAGATTATAGAAAAAAAAATACTTCCAGATTCATATCTAGAGCCTCATTTCTGTAGGAGGCGAAACTTTTAAGAGACTATGTATTTTCGGGAGTTTACAGGTATACATTTGGAGTGTGGTTTTAAGAAGAATAACATTTTTGGATCGAGACGCCGCCCGCCAGGGCACCATGTTATATATTCCAGTGACAAATTTCAATTTTTTAAAAATGTAACTTAACATTGCTTGGCTCTTCAAATATATAGGTACTTTTGAGCTCTACTACCGACATTTTAAAGTGGAATAAAATTTAAAACCATAGTCTTTTACTACAATAGTAAAAAGTTACCACTTATAATTGTAAAAATTGGTATTTTGTATTTAAATAACTTGTAATTTATCACTGCCTCTCCTTGAACAACTTCCAGTACTATGTATTTTATCGCAAAGATTTAAATTATTTATAGTAATATAATAATCTTGATAAGAGAAAAAAGAACATTGACGAAGAGAAGAGCTCCGTTGATAGGGCAATTGTTAAGACATGGGGAATATGAATGTATTAAAGGTATATTGAAAATAAAATAGAATTGTACCTGGTGAAGCCCTCGATTGGATATATAGACTTGTAGAAACAGGGGATGCTTGTTGTTCAGCGGTGCTTGATGGAAAGTTTACAGGAGCTTTATTAACAGAAGCCGAAACAGAGGTCGAGGTAAGTGGAACTGCAAAAATGTTATATGTCAGAAGAATTTATAAATTATAATACTATTATTATATTCACAAACAAATTAGAAAAAATAGAAATTTCTTTTGAGAAAAATGTTTCTTTTCCATTCGGCTTATTTATGTTTGGAGATATGCTCATTATTATTATTTCCTCTTAGATAATTGGACGATCTGCAGATCATAAAACTCTAATTACATGCCTAGTTGAGACAGACAACGCAAGTTGCTTCCCATTTAAGTTTAATTTTTTTCTACCTTTTTTGATCTTCATTTCATCATCATTCATTTTGTTTTGTTTTTTGTGTTTTCTTTTTATGTTAAAAATAAAGTATATGGGGTTTTTTATCAATTTTTTCCCTTACCATAATAAGGAGTGAGAATAATATATAATAAAATAAAAATAATGGACATTCGATGGTGAGGCTTTCGGGCCTCGAGGTCGAAGTTTTTTTATAATTGTAAAACATGTTGTATTTTTTTTTTTATATTGGATAATAAAGATCATTATTTATTTATTATCTACCTTTTTTGGTGCGAGACGGTAAAATTATATAATTAAAATCATATTACTTACCAGTTCCTCGAGGTGCAGAACTGAGAAGCATTTGTCCAGCTAGTTTATTTACAGGAATTTGGGTAAGTTGAATCGGACCATGGGAAGGTTGAGCAATCACCTAAAAAACAAAAATATATTTAAAAAAAATAAAGAGTTTGTGTAAAACAAGCTGGAATATAGTACAGGTAGCAAAAGTGAAACTCTTTAGCTGCTAGATGAAATGTAAATTAAAATATAATAATATGTAAAACGTCAAATTGAATAATGTAAATTTTATATAATATATACAGAGTGGGGCATAAAGATCTACCACATTTTGAAGAGGTATAAAAAATGGAAAATTTTTAACTAGAAAAAACTCAAAATATTTTTGAAAAGAACATAAAATTTTTTAAGTGTGTTTTAACATTATATCAGACGAAAAAAAGGGTGGGTCAAAAATGAGAATTCTAGCCATTTCGACCAAACTATGTATACAAAATTTGGTTAGTTTTTGCATTTCTAGCCTTCTGAGGGTCCACAGAATATGTATACAAAATTTGGTTGAGTTTGGTCAAAAGGGCTAGAATTTTCATTTTTGACCCCCCCTTTTTGGGTGGTTAGTTTTTTGCATTTCTAGCCTTCTGGGGGTCCACAGAATATGTATACAAAATTTGGTTGAGTTTGGTCGAAAGGGCTAGAATTTTCATTTTTGAACCCCCTCCCCCCCTTTTTTTGTCTGATAATGTTTAAAACACATAAAAAAAAAATATTTTCTTTTCTTTTCAAAAATATATTGTTTTTTCTAGTTAAATTTTTTCATTTTTTATATCTCTTCAAAATGTGGTAGATCTATATGACCCACCCTGTATTAAATTTATTAGTGATATGATAATAAATCCTTAATAAGACTTGTATGCTAGTGAGAGCAAATCGCTTAAATTACTTTACAGTAATGTATTAAATTTAAATTACCTCAAATAGGGTAGAGAATAGAATATTTGAAATTAAATATTAACTCAATATTTGATTATTTTTTTATTTAAAAAATAAAATGCAACAGTGTGAGGGAATTAATTGGTTGTATCGCTTATAATAAACTCATATTTATATCTTACCACATATTACTGTTTTGTACAGTAATTGGGATTGTACATGATTACAACCACAAAATCATTACAATTAGAAATTTCAAATATAAGGTACTTAGACGAGTTTAAAATTCCACTCATATTTGAAGCTATGAGTGCAATAGTGGACTAACCCACAAAATTAAAATTTTGGTTTATCTCGGGAAATTAATTACTAATATTGTTAACGACTAAGTGCAAAGTGGATCAAAACAACTTTTGATTGCAAATGCCGGTTTGGTCCACTTTGCGAGTTGGTCGGTAACAATATTAGTAATTATAATACACTCACCGGCAAAAAAAACGCAACACCTAATTTTTTTTTAATTTTTAATGTTTTACTTTTATAATATCAATTTTTTAACAAAGTTAAAACATTTATATCATTTTTAAAGTCATTTTAAATAACTTTAAACACTTTTAATCTATATTATTAATAATTTAATTACAAATCTCTAACATTGTTTCAAAATATCAAATTTTCTTAAATTAGATTAATCAATACAATTTTTCCTGAAAATTAAATTTTGTGATTTCAGTTGAGAAAAATCATTAAAAGATGATCCGCTTGGTGATTATTTGTGATAATTAAGTGTGACAATTTAAACTTATATTAGAACTTTTTTGAAAAAATAAACTTTAAGATACATTTTTAAACTTAAATTAAAATTTTTATATTTAAAATTGTCTTAGAAATTATATTAATGAATTTTATTTGTTCAAAGATAAATATTATAAAATTAAAATATACAAAATAAAAAAAAATTAGGTGTTGCGTTTTTTTTTGCCGGTGAGTGTATTTTCCGCAGATAAACCAAAATTATAATTTTGTGGGTTAGTCCACTATTGCACTCATAGCTTCATATATTTGTCTATTTTTTATAGGTGGTTGAATAATTAAATAAAACAAGTCGTGTAAATAATATAGATGATGGGGCACACACTGAGACATGGGGGACTGCTTAGGGATATCTTGGAGGGGGGGGGGGGGAAAGAAAAGGGGAAGGGGAAGACCCAGATTAGAATATTTGAACCAAATAATTGGGGATATGGGATGCCAGACATTTAGAGAGGTCAAACAGCTGGCGGGGGACAGAGTCGAGTGGAGACGGATTGTTGCATCAAACCAGTCTTAGGACTGTATACTCAATGATGATGAAATAATATCAGTTTTTCGTGTAGTTCCGATTTCGTCACGATTTTGAGAATTTCCTCTCAAAACGGCTAAAGATGTATCAGTTCACTAATAAATTACAGTCTTAATTTTAGAAATAAAAATGTCTAATAAAATAAATGTATACCTTTGGCCCAATTGCATGTTGGATAGCTCTAGCAGTGGAGGTTGGTAATTGAGAAATAGCTTTAATAGGTAAGCTTTTAATGGGGACTGCTTTAAGGCCAGCTGCTGCAGCCGCCGCGGGAGTCCCAGGTAAACTAGAGCCACTTGTAGCAGCCTTTATTGGTAAACCCACTTGTTGCAAGGATACTATCGGAGTTCCTGATGTCACGGTTAATCGAGTAAGTTGAGTGGCTTGCATTGCATTTAATGTGGGCGCTGAAGACGCTACGTTAGAAACTCCAATATTTACATTACATACAGGCACTGTAGTTTTTGCAACAAGCCTGTAAATACAAATTTCATTATTAATCAAAGATGTCAATTATTTTTGATATTTCTTATTTGTTAATATTTAAAGAGATGAAATATCACAATATTTAAATAAATTATAATTTAACATTTAGGGAAAGCGGTGTTGGTTTATAGTGAAACGAGGGGTGAACCGCGACCCTAAATTCGTGTACACCTACTTCCACTTCCAAGTAGAAGACAAATAGATTATCTAATCAATTCCAAAGAGGGTGTACACCTAATTCCAATCGCGGTTCACCCCTCGTAGTGAAACATATTAAACACAGGAGTTTTTTAACGGGTTATAGTGGTGTTTTCACAAAGAGGAAATAAAAATTAAAAATTTCTTTAATTATATTTTGGAGATTTTTTATTTTCTCTATACATATTTCGGGTGATGGGCTCGTAACCCGAAATATGTATAAGGAAAAAATAAAAAATCTCCAAAATATAATTAAAGAAATTTTTAATTTTTTATTTTCTCTTTGTGAAACAACACTATAACTCATTAAAAAACTCCTATGAAATTATAATTTATAGTATTCAATTCTCATTTATAGTTTCGGTAATCTCTGGTTTACTTTCTAAGTAATAATTAACGTCATAAATTTTTGGAAAATGGCAATAGAGAAATTGAAGGACTCGGTACTCTTTTTACAAATTTTGGTTATTTGGTGAACAGTTTAGTCTTGTCAGAGAGTTTACTAATAGAAACATGTGACAAATTTCAACGTCATTCCATTTTTAAATTACCGTTGGTTTCGAAATCTAGACACACATAGAACAAAATAATGAGTGAAAATTAGTTGAATAAAAGATTTCACTGTCGATGGTAACAGAATTGTTTTTATTTTAGGTTAAAAATAAAATGAGAGTCTTCTGTTTTTAAATAAAATAATTTTTAATTATTTCTAGAGACTATAGTTTCGAAGGCATTGCCTTCATCATCAGTCTATCACAAATATTTCAGTATTTAGTTACAAATTTTGCAATGCATAAATCTTAATTTGTAACTAAATACTGAAATATTTGTGATAGACTGATGATGAAGGCAATGCCTTCGAAACTATAGTCTCTAGAAATAATTAAAAATTATTTTATTTAAAAACAGAAGACTCTCTCATTTTATTTTTAACCTAAAATGAGTGAAATTTTTTTTCCACTTTTCCAAATAAGAAATATTTTTTTTTTCGAATTAATTCAATGCTCTCGAGCATAACAAAGAGAATTATAATTTTTAATGGGAACTTACGATCCAACAGAAGCCGAAGGTGTAGACAAAGGACGAACTAATGGAGCATTTACAGGGCGAACAGTAGTTACTGCTGTCGCTTTAGGCAAGTTCTGTAACTATATTAAAATATTTATTAAAAACATCAAAAGAAAACAATATAATTTATATAAATAATAATGGTTTACCTGGGCTTGTCCTTGATTGAGAGTAATTGATTTAGTGGAGCCTAATGGCTGTAAGATTTGGGCAGATTTTGTTGCAGGTTGAAGTGTTAAAGGTCTTCCGGTTACTAAAATTATAAAAGAAAAAATAGAGTGATGTGGTCAGATCAATGGCTTTACATAAACCCGCCCTCCTAACATCTCGTATATTAAAATTTAATAATTTTTTTTTTTAATTTCATTTAAAATGTAGACATATCTAAGAATAAATTTAGTCAGTGTCATGAATTTCGAAAAATAAAACATTTTCCAAAATTCATCCCATTGGATATATACCTCAAATTAATTTAATTGTAAAAATGAAATCAATGTTACTCTGTTTAGTACAAAACTTTTATTGCTTAGTATTATATGGAATAAAATAAATAAAACGTAATAGTAGTTTAATGAGTTATACAGGGTGGGGCATAAAGATCTACCACATTTTGAAGAGGTATAATAAAATGAAATAAACTGCAACGGATCGTTGCTAAACTTTATCCAAATTCATTTGAAATTTTAATATGTTTGTTCCTTTATTATTAATCAGATATCACTTGCAATTTGTAGTTCATATTGACATTAATTCAAAAATAATTCTCATTTAAGAGTCGAGGAATAACCATTCTACATTGGATTTTTGACGTTTCGGTTTTTATTGGTAACCATTGCTGAAGACATAGAGGAATCGACTTAAAATCAAAAATAGCCATCGATTCTCATCTAATACTTGAGGAATAACAATTCTACATTAGGTTTTTGACGTTTCGATTATTATTGGTAACCATTGCTGAAGACATGGAGGAAACGACTTAAAATCAAAAATAACGATCGATTCTTATCTAATACTAGAGGAATAACCTTATTGAATTCCATTTTTGATGTTTTGACTATTAATGGAAACCTCTACTGAAAATATAGAAGAATCGACTTAAAATCAAAAAGACTAAATTCTTTTTTGGTAAACAACTCAAGCTTGAGTTGTTTACCAAAAAGAATTTAGTCTTTTTGATTTTAAGTCGATTCTTCTACATTTTCAGTAGAGGTTTCCATTAATAGTCAAAACATCAAAAATGGAATTCAATAAGGTTATTCCTCTAGTATTAGATAAGAATCGATCGTTATTTTTGATTTTAAGTCGATTCCTCCATGTCCTCAGCAATGGCTACCAATAATAATCGAAACGTCAAAAACCTAATGTAGAATTGTTATTCCTCAAGTATTAGATGAGAATCAATCGCTATTTTTGATTTTAAGTCGATTCCTCTATGTCCTCAGCAATGGTTACCAATAAAAACCGAAACGTCAAAAATCCAATATAGAATGATTATTCCTCAAGTACTAGATGAGAATCAATCGCTATTTTTGGTTTAAAGTCGATTCCTCCATGTCTTCAGGAATGGTTACTAATAAAAACCGAAACGTCAAAAATCCAATATAGAATGGATATTTCTCAAGTATTAGATGAGAATCAATCGCTATTTTTTATTTTAAGTCGATTCCTGCATGTCTTCAGCAATGGTTACTAATAAAAACCGAAACGTCAAAAATCCAATATAGAATGATTATTCCTCAAGTACTAGATGAGAATCAATCGCTATTTTTGGTTTAAAGTCGATTTCTCTATGTCTTCAGCAATGGTTACTAATAAAAACCGAAACGTCAAAAATCCAATATAGAATGATTATTCCTCAAGTACTAGATGAGAATCAATCGCTATTTTTGGTTTAAAGTCGATTCCTCTATGTCTTCTGCAAAGGTAACGGATTAGAAAACAACGCAGTTGCTATGGTTACTCATAAAAATTCCTCCCAAATTTTTAGCATTTCACAGAGAGAAGCCTAACCATTCTTACTTAAGCAAGGCTAAATGAGCTATATTAAAACTTTCAAATGAATAAATTTTAAAGAATTTAAAAAATTAAAAAAGTACCATCTTACTCTAGAGTAAAGTACTTTAAAATATAATTTTACTAAAAACTTTATTTAACCTTTTTTGTGGTCCCCAAGGTACTTAATTAGGATATTAAATTTCATCAAAATTGGTTAAGTCATTTTCAAGATATTTAGAAAAAACTAAAAAAGTACTGAAATAAAGTACTAATGTTTGTGGGCCGATATGTACCAAAAACTAATCAGCGCTTCATTTTGTTAAACTAATGGTAGGTTTTCAATTTCATTTCAATCGGTGCAACGGTGTGGAAAAAATCGTGGGCCAAAAAAACGATAACATACATCCATACGCACGCACTAAATGAAAAAATCGCCCTTTTTGGCCTCTCGACGAGACCCCATGTAATTTTTGACAAAACCGTCACGTGTTAAAATTCAACCTATATGAATACTACAATTTGTGACTTTAATTGAGTCCATGGGTTCCGTAGTCTTTACCTGAGGACCCTTTGAAGCCACGCTTGCCCCGAGAGCGATTGCAATACTTTACCCATGCTTTGCATTGGATAAAGTAAAAATTTAACTAGAGAAAAACTGAATATATTTTTGAAAAATAACATAAAATAAGTTGTTTTTTAAATGTGTTTTAAACATTTTATCAGACGAAAAAGGGGGAGTGGTCAAAAATGAAAATTCTAGCCCTTTCGACCAGTCATCCAAATTTTGTATACATATTCTATGGACCCCCAGAAGGCTAGAAATGGAAAAACTAACCACCCAAAATGGGGAAGGGGAGGTCTAGCACTTTCGACCAAACTTGTATACAAAATTTGTTTAGTTTTTGCATTTTCTAGCCTTCTGGGGGTCCACAGAAAATTGGGGTGAGTTTGGTCAAAAGGGCTAGCATTTTCATTTTTGACCCCCCCCCCCATTTTGGGTGGTTAGTTTTTGGATTTCTAGCCTTTTTGGGGCCTACAGAATATGTATACAAAATTTGGCTGAGTTTGGTCGAAAGGGCTATTTTCATTTTTGACCCACCTCCCTTTTTATGTCTGATATAATGTTTAAAACATTTAAAAAAATGTATTTTATGTTCTTTTCAAAAATATATTCAGTTTTTTCTCCAGTTAAATTTTTTCATTTTTTATACTTCTTCAAAATGTAGTAGATCTTTATGCGCCCCACCTTGTATATTAAATTTGCAATTATACCTGTTACTTGTCCTGCCCGAGAAGTTGATTGAGCCCAAGAGCCTGGTATAGTGGAGGTTAAAACACCGGCTGTTGGAGCGGCGACGGTAGAACGTGGTCCAATAGCACGCAGACCGGCAGAAATAAAGCTGTAAAATATAATTTATTAATAAATATTATTTTAAAGAGTTGATAATGGTATATATAGTATATATGGTATACACGTAATTTAAATAAACTCAATATATATAATTTTTTTTACATTAAATATATATAATATAATACGAAACCATGGACGTGTTTAGCAAACTCGACCGATGAGGGCAAAAATAAAAAGTAGCTATAGATGATTATCTGAGATTACATAGAAAGTTTGTTTATTTGGTTATGATTAATATAAAATATTCTATAAGCTAAATAAGTGAAGTTAGTATTGAAGCATCATAGAATTTTTCTGCCGTCAAGCAAAAACTGTCCTCGTTTAGTAAATTAAGCAGCTCTTAGATAGAATCTGAAATGATGAATTCGCTAAACACGTCCATTGATTACTAGAGAAAATCAAGAGAGATAATCAGCTACTAGATGTTATGGATTATTTTTATTATGTCAGAAGAGTTGTTTCACCCCTTCGGGAATTGGATGTGGATGCCAAAAAAATATAATCCGGGCAATTGCCCACTGAGGTGGAATCACATCTGACATATTGCAGAGGTAAAATTTTTTCACTCAAATTATTGATCTTCATCATTAAAAAATTTCGCGATCACTTGATTCTCTATCTGAACATACAGGTAAAATATATATTTTGATTAGAAACAATATTCTAATGAAAATATATGGTAATAATGTGCTCATTGATTGATTTTAGCCGCCAATCCCAAAAAACGAGGCAACTCGATTACATTTCAATAGTATTGGAAAAAAATATAATGATAGAGGTGACATCTATCCAAGATATATAGAATTAATAAGGTCAAATGGCAAACAGCTATCAGTTTGCCGTTAGTAACAGAGTTAGAATTTCTAAAAAAATACATCAGAGATTGTCACCTACTGAATCCGAGGTGTTAGGGATTGTTTTTATTATATGCCAAAAGAGGTGATTTAATCCCCTCGGGTTCCAAATGTCGAGGTAGTAGTTTGGCACTAGAGTTCAATGGTGAAATCAGCTTTTCTGGCTTATAGTAAAATCATCCCTAATACACCTCATATTCGGTGTTTTCTTTTTCAAGTGTTATTCTTTGTTTATTCTATTGGTGATAAGGGGTATCTATAAATTACGTCACATGAATTTCACGATTTTTGGACCCCCCGTCCTTGTCACTGTTGGTCACATTTGTGTGACCACCCCTCCCCTGGGGTGTCGTCACATATTTTGCAATTTTAAATTTAGAAATTATTAAATTAAAAAAGCCTTCCAAAATTACTTATACATTTGTATTTAAAATCTTTTTTCATAAAATTAATAATAAATCAAGGAATTTAGAAATTTTACAAAACATAACAAATCAAATGAACGATACAAAATGTAATCATCTTGTGTCCATGGACATTTTAAAGTTTTTCTTTAAAGTTGGAGTTTTCATACTTTAGATTTATATACGTGACGTCACGAAGCTTATGACTGCCCCCCCTTTAACTTGTTACGTAATTTGTGGATGACCTCTAATTACGATAGGCGTGATATCTTTTCGAGATTTATAGAATTAATAATTACATGTAAGATCAAGCGAAATCACCCCTCCTGACATTATAGACAGATAGTTAGCGAGGGAACAAAATCTATTCTATCATAAGAATAATACATTTACTTCCCCGTTAACTAGCGCGCCTCTGATTTCGGGATTTTAGGCAATTATTTCAAAAGATCTCATGCAAAACAGTGGAATTTTCTTTTTAATATAATAATCATAAACTATTAAATATTTGCTGTATTTTCACAAAATTACTTGAAAATTTTATGTTTTTTAAAAATGGCATGCAAGTTAAGCCAAGTTTTGGGTAAACAATAAAATTTTTTTTCATTTAATAATTGAAATATATTAACTATTATAATTATTCTCCAAAGGGACTCAGAAAACAATTTTCGTTTCCATTCCGACGGTAGAAATTGAGATGAGAATCCGAGCCCGTCATGGAAATGGATGTTTTTCAAGAATTGATTCTTTATACATCCTTCCCCTCGCCTTCGTAGCTAAATTACCTTGAATAGTGAAAAAGCCTCATTTAATAAGAATATATGGTTAACTCGGAAAATAGCCCTCGTGACGTCAAATGGGAAACAGTAGAACTATGTTCGTTGTCACTAGAATTCCCCCACCCTGCCTCTTTCTTTCTCCCCTATATATAACTAAATATTTCAAACGTGCACGTTTAAAATAAAATAAAAAAATGATTTGATTACAAATAAATCAAACTTATTTATTATATGATTTTAAATTTATAAAAGACAGATTTTTTTTCTGATTAAGAGATCTAGAACCCAACATGCGAAAGTTTGTAATTTAAAAATTTGTAAAAAATTAGCACCAGCCCAGGGGATTCTACGGTAACTGTGGCTCCACGATCTGACGATGGATTCTTATAGTATTCACCAAAGACGAAAATAAAGAATACCATTTTTTGAGATTTCGAGTAGTTTTCGAGATATCGAGCTTAAAAAAATACTGTTTTTTTTTTTAATTTTATTTTTCAATTGTTTTTTATAGAAACCACGTAAACCATAATATCACGGGTGTTCTCTGTGGCGCCGCTATCTGACGACGGATTCTTTTAGAACTAGACGAAATAAGTAGGAAAGTAAAAATAAAATTTTAAATTACAAATTTAAACGGAAATTGAGTTTATGGGCTGTGATGTCTCAAATTGTCTCAAGTGGGGGCCAGGGCGTTGGCAATTTTCTCTTTTAGAACTTTTCATAGGTTCGGTTCTATTCATCATCTCGGTTCATTTAGATGAAAAAAATTTGAAAGGATCGAAATGAAGATATACGAGCCGAACCGAACCGAACTGAATATATCTTAACCGAACCGCCAACGACTTTTACATATTCAAATTTTTTTGGGCATTTACTAATTATTTTTTAATTAATATTCATTTTCTAAAAAATCCCTCGTCAGTAGAGGTGACACGCGGAACCCGTGATACTACGGTTTCCGTGGTTTCTATAAAAAAACAGTATTTTTTTAATCTCAATATCTCGAAAACTAAGCGAGATCTCAAAAAATGGTATTCTTCATTTCATTTTCGTTTTATTTTGGTGAGTACTATAAGAATTCATCGTCAGAACGCGGCGCCACAGTTACCGTAAAATTGCTTCACCCCAAAATAAACAAATATATAGACATTCAAAGATTAAGGGGAAAAGTGATGGTATAGGGGAAATGTGGTACTAGAGAAGAATGATGAATATCAAATGAATGGATAGAATTACAAATGAATAAGTACTTGAAAGAATCGGAGAAAGAACCTTGTGGAAGAGAAGAGGTCAGATGATGGGGCACTCACTGAGACATGGGGGATTACTTAGGAGGTGGGAAAGAAAAGGGGAAGGCCCAAATTAAAATATATCGACCAAATAATTGGGGATATATTATAGAAGGCGAGAATTTATAGAGGTCAAAGAGTTGGTATGGGACATAATCGAGTGGTTGCATCAAACCAGTCTTAGGACAGTGTACTCAATGATGATGAGGGGAATTCAATCACGATCATGGTGACTCTATTTTCCATCTGACGTCACGAGGCCGATTCACCCCAATATATAATAATTTATATTAAATCAAATCTCACTTCTCACTTGATAATAAAATCATTTCTTTTTTAAATCCAACCTGCAAAAATAAAGTTTCTTGTTTTTAAGTTATAAGGTTATTTTTTAAATAATTCCACCTTAAAATTTCAAAAAATTGTTTAATTAATTCAAGTTGAGATTAGCCAAAATACTATCTTTTTTATAGAAAATACTTACTTAGTGGATGCTTGTAATGTTGATGTTGCACGAATGGGAGTCGCCAAGGCTGTGGCTCTCGGGGCTGCAATGTTCGCAACTGCAGCCGCACCTAGAAATAGAATATCATTTTTAAATAATTAACTAAATATAATAATTAAAAAAAATAATACAATCAAAAATCCATTTAATATTTCGTCGCCTTAGCGTGTAAACCTGCTAACTCACAAGAAAATTTTACAGGGCAGATAAAAAACAAACAAAATTTAATATTGTTATAACGGAAAGAAACTATTTTTCACATTTTTTTTCTACAACTTATGATCGTAATTTTAAGTACCAGTTTTACTTGGACGATGCTCCATCTCTTTTTCTTTCGAACGGTATTAATATCTCATATATAGGGCTCGGATTTATAGGCACTAAAAATCTTTAGAATAGGCAGGCAACTAAGCACTAAAAATAATTAAAATAGGCACTTAAAAAGCCATTTTAAGAACAAAGAGGCACTTGAAAATAAAAGTAAAATATTGTGTATTAAGCGTATCAAAAATTTTTCATCATTATTTTCTGCAGGCCAAAGGATACTTTTACAAGTAGGTATAATGCAAATTCCCATTAAGATAAAGGACAATAGGTACATTATATTTTTAGGCGACAAGGAAATTGAAACTTAGGTAATACTTTCGGAATTGGTCTAGCAATTGTTGAACTATTTGTTGCTTCAAATTCGGAACAAGCTATTAAATATGGTCCAGCCTCGATTTTTGGGTGTCCTAGTCGACCCTGCTGCCGCCTAGCTGCTTAATAATTCAAAAAACTTTTAAATTTAGAAAATACTAATAGATCGTAAAAAATGGAAATTGCCAATTTTAGTTAAAAAAATAGGGACTAAAAAGGCATTTATATAGATGAAATAGGCACTCACAAATGCCTCTTATTCAGAATTTAATGAAACGCATAGATATATTGGCCTAAATTTTAAGCCATAAATAGAAAAAAAGGCAAATAAAGCGAAATCCGAGCCCTAGTCATATATGATAAAAAATGGATTTAGCAGGTTTACACTCTAAGGTGACGATTTTTGAATTTTGCCTAAAGGACTTTCATTCCCTTTAAATGGCAGCCACTGATAAAAAATTTAATAAGATAGTATTAAAACCTTATCAGAATTCCAGTTGTAACTGAAATAATATATATCTATCTATTTTATTAAACGAGCGAAAAAATGTATATTATGATTTATATCTATCTCAAAAACGACTCAAATAATTTTGATAAAACAAAATTTATTAACCATTTTCAAGAGCAAAAAAAAAAAAAAATATCTAAGCAGGTGAACAAACTACATATAAAATTTTAGATAATAAGTAAAAATATATTTTTCTAGGTGGGTTTCACAAATAAAACAAATATATGTTTTGAGTTTTTATCTCGATATATATTTCGGGTTATGAGCCGGTTTTCTTTTGTAACTCCTGATGATGGGCTCATAACCCGAAATATATATCGAGATAAAAACTCAAAACATATATTTGTTTTATTTGTGAAACCCACCTAGAAAAATATATTTTTACTTATTATCTATTAAAATATTTCACCTAGAACCGACACCAAATTCTTTAAAGATTATATACAATTTTAAACAATTTTAAAATTTCACTCTGGGTGATTTAAAGTCGAAATAATTATTTATTGAAACCATACCATAACTCCAATCCACATAAGCCAATAATAACTTGAAATCTCATAATGATTTACAACTCTCATATTCTTTCAATTAAATAATAAATTCAGCTGCGGTCGCCTATCGTACCGGATGTACGACCTACTTGTTTTACCGAAATAGTGCTATCATTAAAAAAAAAACGGAAATTTTCTATAAGGAATTAACCTTATTTTAATGTTTTAAAAACAAATTTTATTTTTGGTAATATCATTTTAAGCGGGATTTATTTACAATACATTTAAGTATAAAAAATTTGTGTTTGTATACTCAAAATAACGTTAAAGAAAAAAATAAATTACATTAACTTGGTTTCCAGGTTTTCTATACTTTCATATAAATCAAATTCAACTAGATAATATTTTATTCTATGGCGATGTATCGATTATTTTATCTACATCATGTTTGTTTTTACTTTATCCAATGCGCCTCCCGCCCCCGGATCCCCCACAACTGCACCCCACCCCGCACCCATTTTTTGCATTTCTAGCGGTCTACATAATACGTGTATATTTGTTTACTCGTACACCAATTTGCCCACATTCGTTCATATTGATAAACATTATAAAAAAATAAATAGGAAAATAATAATAAAAAAAATAATCGTATACGATCTGAAATAAAAACATGAAATTAAATAAGATTTGTTTCCAAGTTATATAAAAAAAGCCACTTCAACCACTTTATTTGTAAACACACCTGTAATGTTATGATTTAGACACCTGTTAATTAAAAACAAACAAAAAATTCCTAATTATAATATATTAAAATTTGCTATAACCGATTAGTGGGTTTTAAAATTAAAAATAAAAGATAATTGAAAAAAATGTAAACAAACTTTTTTATTGGGATTTTCATCTGTCAATAATTACTTTAATTAAGAAAAGATCAATTAAGATTAAATTTGTAAGGTCCAGACCTAGCCAGATCGCTTTCTCATCCTCAAAACTTGTTAATAGAATTTGTTTCATCAAAATCGGTAGAGTCGTTTACAAAATAGAACTAAGATACAAATATATAAACAATTTTTGCTCGTTTAATAAGAGTAGATAGATAGATATACTAGTAGATATAGCCACAAGTTCATTTTAATATAAATTAAATAGATAATTACCTCGGGGTACATGATATGATGTTGAATGAAGTGGAGCATTTTGACGACTTGTTGTTAAATTAACTGAAAAATAATTATAATAAAAATAACATTAATATTAGTTTATCATAAAAATTAATTAATGTCATTGAAAGCAAATAGTATTAGTCAATTTATATAGCCTTGACTTTTTAATTATTTTTTTATTAAAAAGATGGGGAACTTAAATTAAAAAAAAAACAATTACAAATAATTATATATTTCCATTTGTAAAAATTTCTTACATTCTGGTAATAAATAATTAACTTATTTTAATAATAAATAAAAATAAAGGATAAAAAAATACCATTATTTAAATTATAATAATTTTTATAGGTATATAATTATTAGATTTTTTTTTCAAGTTAAGTAAATATTTTTAATTTGAATTTTGAATAAAATAACAAGTTAGAATCTCTTATCACATTATCTGATTTAATTTTAGTAAATAATAGTTTGACAGGCAACTAGAAAAGTCAAAACAAACCACTTGTCAAAATATTTGGATCTAGAAGGAAAAAAAAGCGGGAAAATAAGAAAATATTAAATTCTTATGTCGAAGAGAAAATCATTAACTAGCTTTAAATTAATGCTTAATAAGGGAAAAATTATTATTAACATTAATTTAAAAGTTCGGTTTATTAATTAAAAGAATAAGAAATAACAGTAAAAGGTTCGAATTAATAAAGGCAATGAAATAATTTTATTTTTTGAAGTTTTCGTTCTTATTTCTATTATTAAAAAAAGGAGTTTTAAAAGATACAAATACAAAATGTTAATTTAGTTATTAATAATAATAAATTAATATTAATGCTTAGTCGCAATGAGTTAATTCTGTATTAAGTGAGCAGAACGAATTAAAAGATAAAGAATTTTGATCCAAATAATATATAAATTTGTTACATTTTTCCCTATCTATATCTATAGAAAAATTACTTTTTGAACTCCCTGTTGGAAGGGAAGATGATGATAAGGGGGACCCTTATCAACTTTATTGAAATTTTATAGAGAAAATAAAATATTAATTTTCAAAAAACTTAACTCATTTTAAATAGTATATTTTATAAAGTATAAAAAGAGTATATTTTCGTTTGAATATCTAAAGGACAAATTACTTTTTGAAACCCCTGTTGGAAGGGAACATGATGATAAGGGGGGACCCTTATCAACTTTATTGAAAATTTATAGGAAAAATAAAATATTAATTTTCAAAAAACTTAACTCATTTTAAATAGTATATTTCATAAAGTATAAAATGAGTATATTTTCGTTTGAATATCAAAGGACAAATTACTTTTTGAAACCCCTGTTGGAAGGGAACATGATGATAAGGGGGGACCCTTATCAACTTTATTGAAAATTTATAGGAAAAATAAAATATTAATTTTCAAAAAACTTAACTCATTTTAAATAGTATATTTCATAAAGTATAAAAAAAGTATATTTTCGTTTGAATATCAAGGGACAAATGACTTTTTGAACCCCCTGTTGGAAGGGAAGATGATGATAAGGGGGACCCTTATCAAATTTATAGGAAAAATAAAATATTAATTTTCAAAAAACTTATTATCTTCGTTCGAGGTAGACGATCCAAACATGTTCTAGATCAATTTATGCAGATTTGTGAATGGTAAAAATAAAATTTCAAAAAAATACGTTTTTAAATGTTTTTGGGGAATTTTATTTTTACTGCTCACAGTAGTGCATGACAAGATTCCGAACATGTTCAGAAACTACTACCAAGAACGAGGCTAATGTCTAGACTTACCTTGTTTGATAATAGTTTGTTGTCCTGGTGTGATGTGTCCGGCTGATAAAGGCCTGGACGGCCTAGCGTGTACGTGGGTTAGCGTTTTACCAGAAGAGCCTTCGATCTTTAAAATAATATTAATTTTGATTAGGAAATATGCGTATATAATTTTTAAATTAGTTGAACATATATGTGTGCTTTGTAATACAATCAAGACTAGTTTTTTAGGTCATTGAAAGTCTTGTTAAATGAATTTAAAAAATTATGTGATTATTAATGAAAATTTTAAACAAATATTGGGGTCTTTGCTATCACTTCACCGAGGGGTGAACCGCGACCTAAAATCGTTTACGCCTACTTCCACTTCCAAGTAGAAGACAATAGATTATCTAATGAATTCCAAAGACGGTGTACACCTAATTCGAATCGCGGTTCACCCCTTGTCTTATAAGTTAGTATAATGAATGTTTAGTCTTTGTCTATAACTTTATAGCTAAAAAAACTTGAAAGCGAAAAATTCTTAATGGTAATAAATTAACCGAATCGGTCACTTTGAAAAGGGGTCATCTCTCTCTTTGTTTTTTAAACAGGCTATCTTTCGGAGTTGGCTCACTTTTCAAACTAAATGGTAGAATACTGGGGTTGCTTAGCTGTTTAGGTGGCTAGAAATGACTCGTTTTCAAATGTAATACATGAATGAACATACTAAGGGCCAGTTGTATGTCGGTTGGTAAGCTCTTTTTAAACGTAGACAAAAGGTAAAATCTTACAATTCACATTGTGCCCGGCGGGATGGCCAATCAGATGAAAGTGCGTGATTTTGTGAAAAAAATGAAGATGACCCCTTTTCAAAATGACCGATTCAACTATAGTAGCACTTAAATACTACAGTATGTTTAATAATTATTTAATACACAAATAAATTGAAAAACCTGTATATATGGTATGTTAACAATTTAAATGATCAATAGATACATTTTTTTAATCGTATATTAATTTAAATAAAAATTAATATTGATAAATTCCCGCTCCGAAGATGGGAATAATCAATAGACGAAATGCCAGAGGGAATTTTTAAATAAAAGAAATATCAAAAAGTCTTTATTAAAGAATGGTTTATAAAAAATTATTTGTTAACAGAGTTATAGAGATTCTAAGATAACCGATTAAGAGTCATTAAAGATAGAAACATTACCATATTAGAATTATTAAGGAATGTATAATATATATAAATATTGGAGCTATGATGAGGCTTGGCAGTAATGGTTATTTTTAGGTAGATTAAAGATTAGACCACCCATGGTTTAAGAGAAAATTCAAATATGCTATTAAAAAGTGCTTTGGAAATATGCCATTGCCAATACAATGAATGGCATTGTCTAATAAATGCCAAAGACGGTGTACATCTAATTCCAATCGCGGTTCACCACTCGGGCATTATTAATCTGATGAAATAGAAGAAAAATGGCAGCCCGGATTTTAATTATTATTATTTAAATTTTTGGGTCGTTTCAATAGACAATTTTTTCTCTTCTCCAAGCTTTTATAAACGTTATTAATTTGAACATGTTCTGGAGTCAAATTTTATATGTGAATCAAACAGAAGATAAAATTAATAGGGTTCACAAAAGTATGAAGAAGGAAGCTTTTTTGTCTGTCGAAACGTATGAAAATTACAAATTTAGATTGCTTTGTTCTTTAGTATTTCACGAGGGGTAAACCGCGACCTAAAATAGTGTACACCTACTTCCACATCCACTTTTATTTCCAAGTAGAAGACAATAGATTGTCTAATAAATTCCAAAGACGTGTACACCTAATTCCAATCACGGTTCACCACTCGGGCATTATTAATCTGATGAAATAGAAGAAAAATGGCAGCCTAGATTTTTAATTATAATTATTTAAATGTTTGCATCGTTTCAATAGACAATTTTCTCTTCTCCAAGCTTTTATAAACGTTATTAATTTGAACATGGTGCTGGAGTCAAATTTTGTATGTGAATCAAACAGAAGATAAAATTAATAGGGATTAAAAAAGTATGAAGAAGGAAGCTTTTTTGTCTGTCGAAACGTATGAATATTTTAAATTTATTTAAGTACAAATTTAGATTGCTTTGTTCTTTAGTATTTCATCAAATAAAAAAAATTCAAAAATCTCGAGGAGTGAACCGCGACCTAAAATCGTGTACACCTACTTCCACTTCCAAGTAGAGGACAATAGATTATCTCACAAAGAGAAACAAAGAGGTTGTCCTCTGCTTGATGCTTTTTCAATTAAATAGATTATCTAATGAATTCCAAAGACGGTGTACACCTAATTCCAATGGCGGTTCACCCCTCGAAAAATCTCAAATAATCATTTTTTTTTCTGATATTACTTACGATTTTTTTTTTTTTAATAGAGTATTTGGCTTCAAAATATTCTAAAATGGTAATAAATATAATCAAAATCAATTTTAAAATAACAAATATTTACGTTTGGAGGTTTTGTAGCGTCCGATGTGGCTTTGATAGATTTGGGTGCTAAATCCATTGATAATGATATAGCGCAGCATCAACTGTTTAAAAAAGCGGAAAAAAATGTAAAGTTAAATAAGATTTTGTGTGAATATAAATATAAAGAATAAGAAAAAGTTAAATTCAATTCAAACAGATGTCATTTTTTTTCTAAATAAAATGGATATTTTTGAAAAGGGCATTTTATATATAAATTTTTGACATAGAAAAATAATAAGAAAGCAAATTAAACAGATTAATTTAAAGAGAGAATGCATTTTTTTAAATCTATTTTTAAAATGAAACGAAAAATTGATCGAAAGAAATTGAATTTTTTCCATTTTAGAAAAAAAAACAAACTGATTCATATTGTGTTAAATTACCTTAAATTGGAAAAGTGTTAAGAAAAGCAATTCAATTGCAATTTGAGTGATTATTCAATGGATTTTCAAGTGAGAAAATAGCAAAATTGAAATATGTAATCAAAGAGCTCTCAAACTTGATGTTCGCGGATGACTCTCTAAGATGGAGGGAGCTGGAGGGAGGCTAGATACTACAAGGTCAAATCAGTGTCATGTTGTTTATGAACATTTTTGATTATTATATAAATAAATAAAATCAATTATTGATTATAATATAATCTAGATTAATTTATAAGATATATTTTATAAATATTATATTGACCATAACTCTTTTTTCAATAAATAAAAGTTCATTTGAATATGAGCGGGAAATTTGAATTTTCGAAACGTCAATGATATATTTATTTATATATCTACTCTTATTAAACGAGCAAAAATTGTTTGTATATATATTTATTTATATAATCTTGGTTCTAATTTGAAAACGAGTCTACGGATTTTGATGAAACAAATTCTATTAACAAGTTTTGAGGATGAGAAAGCGATATCTGGCCAGGTCTGGACCTCGGCAAATTTAATCTTAATTGATCTTTTCTTAATTAAAGTAATTATTGATAGATGAAAATCTCAATAAAAAAGTTTGTTTACATTTTTTTCAATTATCTTTTATTTATTAATTGGATTTTTAATTTTAAAAACCCACCAATGGGTTATAGCAAATATTAATATATTATATTAAAATTAGGAATTTTTTGTTTGTTTTTAATTAACAGGTGTCTAAATCATAACAAAACAGGTGTGTTTACAAATAAAGTGGTTGAAGTGGCTTTTTTTTATATAACTTGGAAACAAATCTTATTTAATTTTATGTTTTTATTTCAGATCCTATACGATTATTTTTTTATTATTATTTTTCTATTGATTTTTTATAATGTTTATCAATATGAACGAATGTGGGCAATTGGTGTACGAGTAAACAAATATACACATAATATGTAGACCATTAGAAAGCTAGAAATGCAAAAACTGGGTGCGGGGTGGTGTAGATGTCTTCGTGTAGTGGTGCGGGTCAGGGGTTACTGTGCATCGCTCGATGGCTCCAGGTACTAATAAATAAAGAAAATAAAGTCTAGTTTACACAGTAAGCCCGTTTAGTAACTAAGTATTAGTGCTAACCACTGGCACTAATTCTGTGTCGTGTAAACACGCAATATAAGTGGTTAGTATTAGTAGAGTGCCAAGTGTAAAGAATTAGACAATTAGTAATTAGGTTTTTATTAATTTTCTTTATTGGGACGCGCAGGAGGCGGCCTCCTCTTACAGAAAAGAGTTACAAATTTGGTAAATATATGGCATTTTACAGTAAAGTTAAAATTTCATAGGGCGGGTCATTAACTGATTTGGGTAAAATACCCTTGTCACTAGTTTTGATTTTTTTTCTTCTTTACATTATTTAATTGTGACCCGCCCTATATGTCCTACTATTAAAGTAAATAAATAAATAAATAAATAAATCTTTATTCCTCGAACTGCTTAGAGGCACAAGTCCTCAGTGGCTAGGTCCTCCAAACATCAATACAATCTAGCTACAATACATTAACAAACATCAATACAAATTAACTACAACAATTTGGGGGTCGGGTAGGCTAGGCGGTAGCATGACAGCGAGCTAACCAGGGGACCCGGGTTCGAATCCGACTCGAGGCATCCAGCTAAAATCTGACCCCGGGAGTAGAGACAAATTTGAAAAATAAATATATAGTATCGTAAAGTGGCTTATGGCTAAAAAGGCCGAAAAGCCCAAAAAAAAAAAAAAAAAGAAAATAGAAATGTATGCTCATTAACAAATAACATGACGATAGATTTCCATCAAAAGACAAAAAGTAATTTAAAAATTCCGCTCAAAACCCCGATACCAGGAGCAAGTGACGCATTAGCCATCCCGGCATTTGCCATAAGTTGTTAAGGAAACCTGGTCAAAACCTTAACAAGGATGGTATGATCTCTCTCTACCTCAGCTAATCTCTGCTTGTGAGAACTAAATAAAATTTTTTACAAATCTAAGGACTTTAGGACTTGACAAATTTATAATTGATTTAATTATAGGAGGCAGAAGACTATAATCCCAAGTAGTAATAAATAGACAGACTTCCACAAATCAATACCAAATCCTACAAATGAATGCAAACCTACATATTAATATCTGAATTAACTAACTTGTAGTAACCAGACTGTATTTAAATTAAGACCATTCTTCCCTATATCCTTATAGATCTATATAACCATCTGAATCATCCTTATGAGAAAAATAGCACCATTGGTTTCAACACCTATACTTCTAGTCCCAACCCTGGATTGACTTCCCTTTTAACCATAGGTAGGTATTATCTATAAAAAAAAAAAAAAAATATTTTAAAAATAAACAAAATATTTACAGAGATTTCCTATTTCCAGACTAATTTCAAAAGCAACCCTTGCTTTTCCTATCTCTAAATGGAAAGAAGAGTTAACAAACCCCCCTCCCCAAAAGAGACAAAAAAAGAACAAATAAAAACCTACCAAAAATAACTTTTAAGGAGTTCGGTGTTGGTTCTAGGTGAAACATTTTAATATAATAATAAAACTTGAGTAAGATACGAGGTAGGTTTCACAAAAAAGAAATAAAACAAAATTGAGTTTTGAATTCGATATATTTCAGGGGTTAGCCCATCATCAGTTTTCTTAGACTCCTGATGATGGGCTAACCCCCGAAATATATCGAATTCAAAACTCAATTTTGTTTTATTTCTTTTTTTTGTGAAACCGACCTCGTATCTTACTCAAGTTTTATTATTATACCTACCAAAAAGCTTAAAATTCGCAAGACAGCTTTTTGTTTACCCACCAGACTTCAAAGGTGTAAAAATTTAATAGAGAACCCCTCATCGCCCTATAAGTTATGTCATTTATAGTCTTTTGGGTTATACTCAGGGCGATGAGGGATGCCACCACACTCCTTTCCATGAGAGTGTGATGGCCTCGACTCTTACGGAGCCCGCCCCTACGCCAAATCGCTCCGCAATGTTGCGAAGATTAATTTAAAAGAATAACATGAGTATTGAGAAATTACATAGAATGGGATTCAATAAACAAAACAAATAAAAACAGCGCATATATGATAATGTATATAAATTAGGTGTTTTCTTGCCTGGAGGGAGTTTTTTAATAAAAATTTTTAAGAAAAAATAAAAACCGACTTCAAAAAATTAAATGCAACAAATATAAAAATACACTAAAAGGTATAAAATAATTATTATCTTATTTAGTTACAACTAAACGACGAAATATTAACACGAAATTACTTTTTAAAGTCGGTGCCAAACAAACTATACCTATAAGCGAGCGTACCCGCCAAACGTACTAAGTAAGATCCGTCGAGTGCGATTCATAAAAGGTATATGTTTGGCACCAACTTCAAAAAGTAATTTCGTGTTAATATTTCGTCGTTTAGTTGTAACTAAATAAGATAATAATTATTTTATACCTTTTAGTGTATTTTTATATTTGTTGCATTTAATTTTTTGAAGTCGGTTTTTATTTTTTTCTTAAAAATTTTTTATTTTTCTCTTTAGTGATGTTATTAATAGTGATTATATCATCAGAACTTGACCAAATTAATATGACACCATCCCTAAGACACCCCCTTTCGGATAAAAAAAGAACCATCGAAATCGGTTCATAAACAAAGAGGTTAGGTCTAAAACAAACCTAATAAAAAAGGTCTAATACCTATGTAAAAAAATCGAAAAAAAATGGGACCAATCGGAAGCTAGACTGGACCCAATGCAAAAATTTTTTCAAAATCGGTTGACAATTGGCGGAGATATGAGGTAACATAGGCACAAAAAAAAAAAAAAAAAAAAATTCAATCGAATAGAGAACCTCCTCCTTTTTTGAAGTCGGTTAAAAACAATCGAAAGATTTGTTTTTAAAATACTTTATATTTTGAAACACTTTTATAATTTTACATTTGTTTTATAATTAAATTGAATATACTAAGATGGATTATAAGTAACTTGAATAACTGATGGTTATTCTGGGGGATAAAATAAGTTCAATAATATAAGATGGGTTGACCCGACAGAGAACCGTATTGTTCCTGTGTGAATAATAATTGAGCAGCGCCAGCAGAGCGGAGTCTGAATCAAGCCTGTTAATAATGAGTTTAATATGAAGTTAATAATTAGGTTGGGATAACCCGACGGTGAACCGTATTGTTTCCGTGTGGAGAAATGAGTAGAGCAGGCTAGCTAATTCGGATCAAGTCTGTTTAGTAATGAGTTTAATAATTAAGGTTGGATAACCCGAAGGTGAACCGTATTGTTCCCGTGTGGAGAAATGAGTAGAGCAGGCTAGCTAATTCGGATCAAGTCTGTTTAGTAATGAGTTTAATAATTAAGGTTGGATAACCCGACGGTGAACCGTATTGTTCCCGTGTGGAGAAATGAGTAGAGCAGGCTAGCTAATTCGGGTCAAGTCTGTTTAGTAATGAGTTTAATAATTAAGGTGGGAAAACCCGAAGGTGAACCGTATTGTTCCCGTGTGGAGAAATGAGTAGAGCAGGTTAGCTAACTCGGGTCAAGTCTGGCTTGGCGTTGTGGCTGAGGGCCTTTTATATCTTTCTATTTTGATGTATCAGTAGTTTTGATGACGGCATCAAGAGTGCTGATTCTATACTTTTTAAGCGCGTAACTTATATGACTCTAGGAATCTTAGATACTAGGCATGTTTTAACTATGACATTCTCCCCCTCCAAAATTATAGCTCGTAATCTTCGAGGTAGGCTGGCTTCCTACGAGTGCGTTGAGGTTTACCAGAGTACACACTGGCCAGGGAACAACCTATCGAAGTATCTTGTTGCTGGGGAGAAAGGGACACTGCCTGGGGAACGACTGACGGAAGTATCTTGTGGCTGGGGCAAGACGGGTTCGACACTGGGTGATTCATGTGACCACAGGCAACTTTCTTGTGAATCATTTGAATCATCTGCGTCAAGTGTAGGATGTTCTTCCGTGAGGGTTGTACTACCTCTTGGAGTGAGATGTCGGATAGAACAGCAGCCTCAGTACCATCTTTCCTTCTAATTCTAACATATTCAGGATTGGCTTGAAGTAGTTCTGCCTCTTCTACCAGATCTTCGTATTTGCTCGAACGTACATTTTTTATTTTAGTTTAAAAATAAAATAAAATGAGAGAGTCTTCTGTTTTTTAAATAAAATAATTTTTAATTATTTCTAGAGACTATAGTTTCGAAGGCATAGCCTTCATCATCAGTCTATCACAAATATTTCAAATTAGTTACAAATTAAGATTTATACATAGAAAATTTGAAAAATATATAATGTCTTTTTCTTCATGTTTCTTCTTGGGAGTTTAGAATATACCTGGATCAATATCTGGGTTACTCTTTTGTTTAGGTATTTTCTAAAGAGTTTTACCTGAATGAATGGAATGTTTTTAAAAAAGGGTCATTGATAATTTCTAGTTTTTCATTTAAAGATTCAATTGGGCTTTTTTCCAAGGATTTTAATATTTCAATGGATTCTTTTAAAGAAAGAATTAAGGGGTCATTGACTTCTTTGATCAATTTAATTTTGGATTGATCTGGAAAACTATGATTGTTAGCATTTAAATGCCCTGCAAATGCATAATTTTCATATTTTAATTTGTAGGCTCTCTTGTGTTCATTGATCCTAATAGATAAATTTCTTTCCGTTTTTCCTATATAAGTTGCATTGCAATCTTGGCATGTCAATTTATATACACCGGATTTTTCATTTTCCGGAATTTTATCTTTAATTTGACTTAATTCACTTCCTAATGTATATGGTGATCTAAAGATTGTTGCGTACCCTAAAGATTTTAATTTATGCTTTATTCTTTTCGGACATCTTACCATAATATGGTAATATTAGTTTTGGCAGATCTTTAATTTGGGAATTTTGTGAATAGATTAAATTTAAATTTGATTTTTGAATTTTACCTTTTAATATTTGATCTATTAAATTGCTTTCATAACCATTGTTTATAGCTATTTCTTTGATTATCTCTAGTTCTGTTAAAAAATGCTCTTTCTTTAATGGGATACTATTTAAACGGTGGATCATTGAATGGAATGCTGCTAATTTATGTGACATTGGTCGACAAGCCATGTTGTGAATTACGGTATCTGTAGATGTATCTTTCCTATAAATTTCGAATGTGTGTTTATTTTCTTCAATTTTAATTTTAAGGTCTAAATAATTTAATGTTTTTTCTTTTTCTTTTTCTACGGTAAATTTGATTTTTTCATGTAATGAATTTATATGTTTTATGAATTTATTGAGAATTCTTTCAGTCCCTGTCCATAAGACAATCACATCGTCAACATATCTATAATAATATTTGATATATTGAGAGAATTCGCACTTTATATTTAAAAATTGTTTTTCGAAATGTTTTAGGAAAATTTCGGCAAATAATGGTGACAGAGGGTTTCCGATTGCTAAACCATTTTTTTGTTCATAAAATTTATCGTTGTATTGGAAAAAATTGTGATTTAGACATAACTCCATTAAATCACTTAGGTCTGTTGGTGTGGACGATCTCAAAAACTAGTGTCAATATCGAAACCTAATTTTACACGTAGTTTTGCCCCATTGAGATTAAGAGCTGATTAGATTTTGGTGTGTATATCGACCCAAAATTAAGGGAGAGGTGGAGGAGGGGGGGGGGGGTTAAAAATTAAAAATCTAGGCCGTTTGAGCAAACTCAACCAAATTTTGTATACATAATCAGTGGGACCCCAGAAGTCTAAAAATGCAAAAACAAAAACTAACCGCCCAAAGGGGGAGGGGGAGTATGGTAAAAAATGAAAAAACACTTTTTTTCATGCACAATTACAATACTTGACCATATACCCTGTATTTCTAAAGTAATAAATATGATGTCTTAAATAAATAATTTTTTACAATTAACATTTGTCCCGTTTTTTGTTTTTTTTTTGATTATATCTCAAAAACGGTGGGTCGTAAAGAAAAAGTTACTCTTAGAAAAATAAAAGCTTATAAAATGTACTACAAGATTGCTTCTATTTAATTTTTTCTTTATTCCTTATGGTTTTGATATTCACCCGTGAATATTGTTTATGTATGAAAAAAATAAAATTTCCTATATTTTTCGTCAAACTTTTGTCTCTAGCACTCCAGATTTTTGTTTTACAGTAGAAGTCTTCATAAAAAAAGCATTCAATTTCCTTTAAAATGATGGAGGATATTTACGATTTTATCTTTCAAATCGTCTGGAGTTATACCAATTTAAAAATTTCAGGTCGATGTATACATTTTGTTAGAAAACCCCGCAATAGCCCAGTATATAGGGGGGTTTCAGCTTACATTAATTGCGGTAAAATATTTTTTTCTAGGATCGTTTTATATGGTGTGGCTTTGCTAAATCTAAGTTTGGGACCTCGAAAGTGTGGGGTTCAACTTTTGGTGGTCGAAAAACCTCGAAATTTTCAGATTTTAACCCAAAAACTCGCACTTTATTCGATTTTTTTCCCATTTCGGCCATGATGAGCACGTTTTCGACAGAGACCATTCTAAATATTTTTAAACGAGATTAAATTTGCTACAATTTAAACAAAGTTTCATCTTAATTAGATAATGGTAACTCATGCCGCAATTAGATTGATGTTTTGAAAAACTGCAATTTTTTGCAAAAAAAATCTCAGTTTTTTCTTCCAGAAAGCAATGTTTCAAAAAATTTCTGAAAACTCTGTAGACTTTATCCTTATAATAGTAGCTATCCTTCAGAATTTTTACAGTTTTTTAGCTATTACAATTTTGGAGTTACATCTAGATAAAATACTGCTATAATCTTTAGTATTATTAGACTCCAAAATTATAATAGCTAAATATCTGTAATAATTCTGAGAGGATAGCTACTATTATAAAGGATAAAGTTTACAGAGAGATTCGATTTTTTGAACCGTGCACTTGACCGGAATAAAAAATTGAGTCGTTCAATGCCAAAAACCCCATGTTATTTAGATGGGAAAAACTTAGTCGCTGTATAGCATTAGGTTATAATTGAGATAAAGACTTGAAACTTAGGGGATATTTTTTTATTTATTTAGAACTATATGAGCCCCTGTCTGAGTAAATATTCGAAAAATATCCAAAATAAGGACCACCCCCTAGTATGTAATAATAAATATATTGGCGCTGTATCGAAAATATAACTACATATTATTTAAAAATCCAAGCTGCGGGCAGCCTCGCCTTCGGCGGCCCTTCTTAGCAGGGGGCACGCCCCCTGGACCCCCAACCCACGAATCCCACCCTCACACTACACTCCCCCCGACCCCATTTTGGGTGGTTAGTTAGTTAGCTCTCTAGAGGCCTACAGATTATGTATACAAAATTTGGTTGAGTTTGCTCCAAGGGCAAGAATTTATATATTTTTCTCCTTCCCCCCCCCCCCCCCCTTTTTGGGTGGTTTTTGGGGGGAATTTTTTTAAACAAAAGTTGTCAGAAATCCACCCTACTCCATCCCACCCCATTCCACCGCCAGACCCTCATCCTACCTCCATCCCGCACTCCATACCCTAACACCCCCACCCCATCCCGCACTCCATACCCTAACACCCCCACCCCATCCCACCGCCGAAACCCAGTTTTTGCATTTCTACCTTCTAGTGTCCCACAGATTATGTATACAAAATTTGGTTGAGTTTGGTCCAAGGGGAAGAATTTACACCCCCACCTTTTTTTTGAGGAAAATTTTTTAAACAAAAGTTGTCAGAAATCATATCCCCTACAACTTTGCTCATTATAAAATTTCCCGTAGAGTTAATAGTTTAAGAGTTATTTGATAATTTTCATTCGTGCACCCCCCCAAACCCCTTTTGGGGTCAAAATATCAAAACGTTATATAGCTAAAAACGTAAGTTAGAAGACCTCTGATACAAATATGAAATTTCATAATAATCCCTTCAGCCGTTTTGACGTGAATCGTGAGCAACTTTTCGCGGAAACCACGGAAACACAGACAGACAGACATACCGACAGACCGGAATTTAGTTAAGGGTGTTTTCGTTCATAACTTTGCTTGAAACGTGTGCAACCAAAATTTGGCGTGATTTGGACCAATGTACAGACAAAACCTTAATTTTATATATATAGATAGATATAGATTTTTTGATTCTTTTGTATTTCATATCGAAAATATTCTTTTCTAGAGTACAAATTTGATCGAAAATGCATTTTACCTACTTAGTAATTTGTATTTATAGAAAATACTCAAAATCTATTTTTATAAATTTGGAGAAATATTTTTTAGGAGACACATATTTTAATGTTTTAGAAGAAATCAATATAACAGTAAAAACAGACTGTTGGGAACTTTAAAATCAGCAAGAGGTCCATATAATAGTTAAAACTAATTTGAAGTTTTTACTTTCACATATATTTTTTCTATATCATGTAATGATATAGGATATGTAATGTGAAGTATTGCAATCCCTGCCGGAGTCCTGACAATTGAGAGCTTCTATCTAATTTCATTTTGTAACTTCTGTGGAAGGAATTGATGCCCTTAATAGTTGGAAACAGGATTTAGGACATAAAACCGGATATTGTAGTTCCCAAAGGCCAAAAAGGGGCCAAAAATCCATTGTATACGAACTTAACTGTGAATGTACAAATGTATCCCCCTGCGTTTGGCAACCATAAGTCTCAGAGCTACAAAATTGGAAACGTAAGTTCAATATAGCTTAGAAGAGTACAGTAAGTCCTTTGGCCGGAATTGGAACACCGGAAGTTGACATTTAAATGAGAGATTTTCGTTTGTTGTGATTTTCTCAAAATCGGCTCTAATGACTTTTTTTTAATTTGTGTATCTTATCGAATCATCATAAGTTGCTAGTCGTGTGTAAAATTCTACCTTTTTACCTAAATTCAATGTATAAAATAATATTAATATATTGCTTTTAATCTCTTTTAACTAAAGCCATATACTACATAAAGAATAATCTAAGAATGCTGTACCCTGTATCTATGCAACCGAATGACACCTCTGGATCGTACTTGCCTACCCCACAGGCGTCCTTGTTTAATGAATATTTTCCATACCATTTTAAAATTTGACGGCCATCTCCCATGAGCTCATTTCGTATTTTTTGCAACCATAAGTTTCAGAGCTACGAAATTCCAAACTTAAGCTCGATATAGACTACGTTCAGCAACCGTTTGGTTGAAATCGAAACACCGAAGCCGACATTTACATGAAATTTTTTTGTATTTTGTGATTTTCTCAAAAAACAACTAATGATTTTTTTTCAAATTGGTGTACATATCAAATGTTATGAGTTATTAGTCGTGTATAAATTTTTTTTTTTTTTTTTTTTTATTTAATGACCTCGGAAATGAATCCATTTGGCCAGTTCCTTTTGTTTTTTTTTTTGTTTTTTGTTTTTTTTTTTGTTTTTTTAAAGATACATTATTTACATTTTTATATATACATATGTACAATTATAATTATATATCAACATTTAAAAAAAAAAAATTTTTTTAAATTTAAATATATAGTTTGGATGCAATTAATAGTTTTATTATTGCCTCTTGTATCTCGGACTCATGACAGTCGGGATTGAAATACGCAAGAATTAATTGCATTGATGTAGGTAATGGTATTTTTTGGGAAGATCTATTATAAAATGAGTCAATCGCTCTAAAATTATTTGAGCACCCCAGAAAAATGTGGTTGACATCACCCATTTGGATGCCATCACATTCACAAAAAGGAGTGTCTCTTAAGTTAAATTGAAAAAGTCTTCTGGGGGTAGCCGCGTGACCCATTCTCAATCGTATTATTAGAACTATTAACCTCCGTGTATAAATTTTAATCCGATTGAAATAAAGAAAGGGGTGTAAATTAGGCGTGCCGCAAAATAAATATTTTAATCTTTCATATCTCGGCTACGGTAAGCTTTAGTATTTGAAACTTGAGCTATCTAGAGGCTATAAGAATAACCACAAGATTTTGGCTAAAATTGAAGAACCGGAAATGGATGTTTACTAATTTTTTCCGGTTTTCTCAAAACGGCTTGGGGGAAACCCAAATTGAAGTAATTTGAATGAAGAAAATTGGTATGATGATTTCAAATAAGAGAACAACTAATGGGAAAGTCGTATGGGGACCACACCAGTTGATTTTTTTTATAAATTCTAATGAACATGTCAGCTAAAAATCTAAACATTTTTTTTTGAAAATTTTTGTGATTGTCTATCACTGGCGGATGAGCTAGAGAGAAATGTAGGCGTCAAATCCCTCTCTTGACTGATGCTAATGAAAAGAAGATTTCATGTTTCGGTATTTTACTAGATTCTTTATTAAATGTAGATGAACCAATCGATAAAGCTAAGTTTGAGAACCAGGAGCCTTATCGTCTTATTATCTAAGAAAATTTAATTAAATTTGGATCACTTTATCTCAATTAATAACGCCGAGGGGTGCGAAAAGTTAAAACTCTCCCCTACCTTCTGATTACCCCCCACTCAACGTGTCATGAGACTTTACTTTATTAAGCTGAAGTAAATTAAATACATTTTGCCATGTAGGCGAATGTAGTCAATTTACATCCTCTCTTATTATTATATGTATATTCCATTAAGTTAAAACATAATATTAATTTTCAAGTTATTGAGAATTAATGTAAATTATTTATTTGAGAAGCACTCATTTAGAAAATCGCAGTGTTTGTAGTCAAAGAGTTTTCAGTAAAGATTCTAAAATATTGTGATTCTAACTTCAAAGATTATAATCAAAATGTTGTGTTTGCCTGGAGGAAAATAATCGATCCTGTTTTACTTACTTACTTCCTGTGGCCGAACAACATTTCCAATGTTTTAGCCTCCTCTAAAATGCCTCGCCATCTTGTCCTTTCCCCTGCTGTAGAGTTCCAATTTCCTTGAGCACCCAACTCTTCAAGATCTCTGGTTATATTGTCCATCCATCTTTGCCGTGGTCTACCTGGTGGTCTTCTTCCTATCGGTTTTGCTTCGTAGATCCTGCTGATAGCTCGATCTTCATCAGCACGCACCACATGTCCCACCCAAGCCAGCCTTCGTGATCTTATACAGCTCGTGATGTAAGTCTGCCCTGTTAATTCTCTCACTTCCCTTGCACTTCTAAACCTCCATTCGCCGGTAACACTATCTCTAATTATTCCACTTATTCTCTTCAAGATCTTGTTTTCGAAGGACATTAGATTTTTCTGATCAGATAGGGTCATGGTCCATGTCTCACACCCATAGAGCACCACCGGTCGAATAATGGCGTTGTAGATTTTAATTTTAAGTTTTCTTGAGAGATTTCTATTTTTGAGCAGACTATTTAAGGCTGACGCACAGCTGTTTCCTTTCATTATTCGAGTCTGAATTTCCTTGCCTACTTCATTCTTTGTTGTTATAAGAGTCCCTAAATAAGCAAAATCATCAGCATACTCGTATCTGGCATCCTCACATCTCAAGCTATTGTTGTCGTTGTTGCTAAGTCTTGATACTTTCATTGCTTTGGTCTTTTCTGCATTTATTTTAAGACCAACTCTTAGGCCCATGCATTTGATTGACCTGTTTTACCCAATTGAAAACTAAAATTCCACCAATTATTTAACGTTAACTCATTTAACTATAGAAAAGGTTCTTTTTGAGAAAAGGAGAATTGTTCTAAAAGAGACAATAAAAGTGTGATGTTTCTGGTGAAAAAATACTTACATTGTATCCTACATTGTATGGAAAGTTAAATATAAAAAAGAAACACGAATTCGTTAGCGAGATTCTTTTAGAGATTTAAATTCAAAAATTCTAATTTAATAATTTTTTTTAATCCATAATAAAGCAACTTGATATTATTATTAGTAAAATTTAATTTTTTTCATTTATATTCAATATAATGTATGTATTTAAGGAAAAGTTTCAAAGAAATGGCAATTAGCATAGATTAAAATTTAAGCAGAGCAGGTCAATGAGCGAGAACAGGGACATAAAGAGATACCTAGAACGACATCCCCATCACATGCAAAAAAAAAGGAGAAAAAATCAAGTAACCAATCAAGAATGGAATATTACAACACATGGTCTCAGACGAGGAGAATGGAGGGAAGAAGGAGAGATTGTCTCGTAAAAGGCGGAACACGGCGCATATATTACACATTATAAATTAAACATTATACCTTATAAATTATAGATTATACATTATACATTATACATTACAGATTCTAAATATATATATCGACTAGCTGCAAGGCCCGCCTTCGGCGGCCCCTTGATATGCTAGGGCACGCCCCCTGGACCCCAACCCACGAATCCCACCCTCACACTACACTCCCCCGACCCATCCAGCACCCCTACCCCCGCACCATGAACCCGTGCCCAACCCCCGCCCCCATACCACAGAACCCAAACCTCACCCCCCACTCCAACCCACCACACTCCCCGAAACCCACCCAGCACCCCAAACACCGCCCCCACACCACCACTTCAACACTCTAACCTGCACCCCCACATCTCGGACCTCCACCCCGTACCACCCCACTACGCCACTGGACCCTCACCTGAACCCCCCATCCACCAACCTTGCACCACCCCCGTGCCCCCCCCCCTACTCCGCCATACTCCCTCACTCCACCGCCATTCCACTCCGCGCACCCCATGCCCTAACCCACCCCCACTCCACCCCCGCACCCAGTTTTTGCATTTCTAGCCTTCTAGTGACCCACAGATTATGTATATAAAATTTGGTTGAGTTTGGTCCAAGAGCAAGAATTTTCATTTTTTGACCCCCCCGCCCATTTTGGGTGGTTAGTTTTTGCATTTCTAGCTCTCTAGAGTCCCACAGATTATGTATACAAAATTTGGTTGAGTTTGGTCCAAGAGCAAGAATTTTCATTTTTTGACCCCCCCCCCATTTTGGGTAGTTAGTTTTTGCATTTCTAGGTTTCTAGAGTCCCTCATATTATGTATACAAAATTTGGTTGAGTTTGCTCCAAGGGCAAGAATTTTCATTTTTTGACCCCCCATTTTGGGTGGTTAGTTTTTGCATTTCTAGCTCTCTAGAGACCCACAGATTATGTATATAAAATTTGGTTGAGGATGGTCCAAGAGCAAGAATTTTCATTTTTTGACCCCCCTCGCCCATTTTAGGTGGTTAGTTTTTGCATTTCTAGCTCTCTAGAGTCCCACAGATTATGTATACAAAATTTGGTTGAGTTTGCTCCAAGGGCAAGAATTTATATATTTTCTCCTTCCCCCCTTTTTGGGTGGTTTTGGGAATTTTTTAAACAAAAGTTGTCAGAAATCACATCCCTTACAACTTTGCTCATTATAAAATTTCCCGTAGAGTTAATAGTTTAAGAGTTATTTGATCATTTTCATTCGTGCACCCCTCCAAACCCCCTTTTGGGGTCAAAATATCAAAACATTATATAGCTAAAAACGTAAGTTAGAAGACCTCTGATACAAATATGAAATTTCATAATAATCCCTTCAGCCGTTTTGACGTGAATCGTGAGCAACTTTTCGCGGAAACCACTGAAACGCAGACATACAAACAGGAATTTTGTTGAGGGTGTTTTCGTTCATAACTTTGCTTGAAACGTGTGCAACCAAAATTTGGCGTGATTTGGACCAATGTACAGACAAAACCCTAATTTTATATATATAGATATACTTCCACATTGAAAACTATTCCTATAAAATATATATACTTCCATCTATTCACCCTATTCATATTTATATACTTCCTTCAATTATATCTCTCCTATACAATATATCTATGGATATCAATACCACTGCATAGTTATCTTGGTGGCGCCTTTTACATATAAGTCGTACGCTTCAACGATTTCTTATCTATAATTCGAGAGAAAACTTGAAAGTGCCAGCACAACTCAAAAATACGGAACCGAGATCAAGGACGGGGAACAACAGGCACGTCTCAACAACGCCACATTGAAAACGGCCTATAATTACTTCTGGACAACGGGATAAACATACGTAATCTCATATTGTTTTCTCAATTGTTGCAATCTAAATGAAACCTATTCATAACTAAATAACCTATTAAGTGGGGGGTCGGGTAGGCTAGGCGGTAGCATGTCAGCCAGCTAACCAAGAGGACCCGAGTTCGAATCCGGCTCGAGGCATCCGGCTAAAATCTGACCCCCGAGGTAGAGACAAATTTAAAAATAAAATAAAAATAACTAGTATCGTAAATGGCTTATGGCTACCATGGCCGAAAAGCCAAAAAAAAAAAAAAAAAAAAAAAAAGTACTTTTTTTTTAAATTTATTTATAAAGAGACTATAGTTTCGAGAATTTTATCCTCCTCTTCATCAGTCTTTACAATTGATTAACATGAATTGATGTATGAAACGTTTTTTTAAATGAAAATGATGAGAGAAGGAGTTACACCAAAAAGGTCTGGGTTGGCCCCTCCATCGTGATAAGAAGAAGAAAGAATTTTATGGGCTGGGCGGGGGTCGAAGGTATCTGTGGATACGGATCTTAAATAGCTGAAGGTTATAAGTCGCGGGAAAGATGGTGGCAGGGAACGAGTTCCAGTCTCTGGAGGTCATAGGGATAAAAGATTTGGCGAAAGCTCTTGTTCGACTTTTATCTAATTTGACAGCGAAGGGGGGCTGAGCGTTAGAAAACCGCGTGTTTCTCGTAAAGAGGGCTTTAGGGGGGATAATTGATTTCAGCTCGACTGAACAGACACCGTGATAGTATCTGTAGTACAGGGAAAGGGCAGAAAAGGTTCTTCGGAGAGCCAGGAAGTCGAGTGAGTTGGTTAGAGCCGGGTCTCCTATCAGTTTAATTGCTCGCTTCTGAATCACATCCAGTGTAGCAAGAGAATGCTTGGAGGCACCTCTTCACAGATGAGAGCCATATTCGAGACAGGGAAACTTTCCTGTATAGCCCAGTCAAATTAGACAAATCGATTGAAAAAATCGCAGAGTTTTGAAAATAGTCTTAAATGCTTCCCTTAGACTTAGGTTAATATGTGTCAAAAGTCTCCGAGGCTGGGGGGGTCGACCTCTAGGAGGGGGGAGGGTTTAAAGTTCCCTTTTTTCAGTTTTTCGCTTATAACTCGAAAACGGTCCATATTTTGTAAATAACCGTCCTATTGTAAATTAAAGAGGATAAAATTTCGCGTCGATTACAAAAAAAAAATGCAAAATTGGTCCAGTAGTTCGATTTTTTTATCGGATTCAAAACAGCCCCTTGAACATTTTTGAATACCTACAGCAAAAAATCGCACTTTTTTCGTTCTTTTCCCTTTTTCACAATGAAGGAGCACGTTGTCGACAAAGACCACTCTATACATTTTTTTTTTTTTTTTTATTGTTTGAAGAGAATTTTTACAATCAGTCAATAAAATTTTGACTATAAGTAAAATTTATAAAATTTCTACATTCACGCAACACAATTATATCCCATTCACACAATTGAGAGGTTATTCTTCCAGTGAAGGATCCCTCAATTAAATTTATTAGTCCAGCTGTATGTGGCAGAACGTTCTTCCATGTCCAAAATGTGGTATTTTTTTAGTCTCCTTAGAGTTAAACTGTTGTCCAAAAGAGTGATGGCTGATGAATTCGAATGATCTTCCAATTTTTTGATATGTTTTTTATACTGATCAAGGATGACTTTTCTGACCGATGGAACGATAAGGTCGTTGTGTATGCTAGCATTGGTGACATACCATGGAGCGTTGACGATATTTCTTAGTATTTTGGATTGAGTCCTCTGTATTATACTAATGTTTGACTCGCTGGCGATTCCCCAGATTTGACAAGAATATGTCCAAATTGGTTTAAGAATTGATTTGTATAGCAGTACCTTAGATTTTAATGCCAATTGAGAATTTTTCCCAAGAAGCCAGTACATCTTTTTGTATTTTAAATTTAATTCATTTCTTTTTTTAATTATGTGCTCTTTCCAAGTTAATCGTGAATCAAGATGCAATCCCAAATATCTGACCGAGTCGCCACTTGGGATAATTCTCGAATTTAAATATACAGGAGGGCACGAGATTCTTTTGTTTGTAAATGATATATGTGTAGATTTTGATTCATTTACATGAATTCTCCATCTGTGTAGCCAGTCTTGAATGATGTTGAGACTTTCCTGTAGTTTATTTGACGCTGAGACAGGATCAGGATTTGTAATCATCATAGCGGTATCATCTGCATACGTTGCGATGAATATATCTTCTGAAGTTGGTATGTCGGCAGTATATAGAGAATATAGAAATGGCCCGAGAATACTGCCCTGAGGAACTCCTGATCTAATGGGATGATATAGTGAAAATTCATTTTCGATCTTTACCTGGAACCATCTGTCTTCCAAGTAAGATTTTAGTATCCAATAGAAATGGTCAGGGAAGATTTTTTTTATCTTGTAGAGAAGTCCCTGGTGCCAAACCTTATCAAAGGCCTGTTTGATATCAAGAAAAACCCCAGAACATATGCTGTTTTTCCTCCATTGCACTTTCTATATTGTTAACTATTCGATGTATCTGTTCAGAGGTTGAGTGTTGAGTGCGAAATCCGTATTGATGATATGGTATTATTTCGTCAAAATCTATACTTGACTTGAGTCTCTTTAATATTAGTTTTTCAAAGAGCTTGGATGTTTGTGGAAGTAAACTAATGGGTCTGTAAGAGGAAACTTCATGTACATACATTTTTAAACAAGATTAAATTTGATACCTCAAGAAAGTTTCATCATAATTGGATAATGGTAACCTGTGCCGCAATGAGGTTGAAATTTTAAAAAACTGAAATTTTTTGTTAAAATATCGCAGTTTTTCCTTCATAAAAAGAAAAGCACTCATCCTAGAAACTTGATTTTTATTTCATTCTATAGGAAATTTTATTGGCTTGAACGTTTATTTGGACTATTTTTTCATAAAACTCTTAGATTTATAGATATCTAGCATTTTCCAGACAGGATACGATCCGAATTCTAGAAAGTGTAATGGAAAATGCTGGATATCTATAAATCTAATAGTTTTATCAAAAAAGTAGTCCAAGTAAACTTTGAAGCAAATAATTTCCTCTTTAATTTACTATAGGACGGTTATTTACAAAATATGCACCGTTTTTGAGTTATAAGCGAAAAACTGAAAAAAGGAACTTTAACCCTCCCCTTCCTCGAGCTCGACCCCCATACTCGGGGACTTTTGACACACATTAACCCAATTCTAAGGAATTCGTTTAAGACCATTTCCAAAACTCTAAGGTTTTTTTCCACCGATTTTGTCTAATAGGATAGTATTCAGCAATTTAATTTTGCACAATTTGTATTATGCATTGATTTTTTTTCTCTTGGGTCTGGAGGGGGGGGGGGGGATTGTACTATGTTGTGCTGGTGCACCTGTTTTTCCTGCCTAGTTACGTCACGGACAAAAAATATCTGTTCTCTTTTAATTATCCCAGTCACTGTTTTATCAATTTACCAATTATTTTATCTAAAATTACAAAAATAAATAAAAATAAAAATTTTGAGAGAAAAAAGGAAAAAAAAAGAATTGACAAAAGTTGAAATAAAATTTTCTTTTTTCTTTGATCAAAGAGGATGGATAAATTAAAAGA
Source organism: Forficula auricularia (assembly GCA_024734495.1). Taxonomy (NCBI): domain Eukaryota; kingdom Metazoa; phylum Arthropoda; class Insecta; order Dermaptera; family Forficulidae; genus Forficula; species Forficula auricularia. The sequence goes on along the minus strand of JALMQS010000069.1, from coordinate 1,920,731 downwards.
AAACAATTTCAGAGAATGAAAATAATTTTTTTTTTTTTTTTTTTTTTGTTTCTTTTCTATTGAAAAAGTTTCGAAATGAAGTACACGTCAAAGAGAGCCAATATCAATTAAAACAATATTAAATTTCCATGCGATTCCATTTATAATAGACTGAATGATGAAGGCAGATCTTTTGAAAATATTCTTTATAATAAACGCTTCGGAAAAGATCTTATACGTATATGGGATACCAGAGTACCACTGAGAGCTTTCGGGTTTCACCAGTTGAGAACCGATGTTCTAGGCTCTATTTTAAACAGTGTTCCGCGGAATTATTCCGTGACAAAATGGCAAAAATATTACCTATTACGAATCAACTTCGGTGTAAGTGATTGTTTTTTACTTTACCATACAGGGTATGGTATTTTCCTTCTTTTTTACGAAATATCTCAAAAAATACTGAAACTATTTTGATTAAAAAAATTGAGCAAAACTAGGGCATTTCGCTCTACAAAAAAGCTCTAATAAGTGAACATCGAAAAAATTATATTTTTCGTGATAATAATTATTTTGTCAAAATGTCTCGTCTGTTAGTCTGTGCGTTGCCATATTTTTGTGGACGAGCTAGCTCAAAAACTAGTGTGAATATCGAAACCAAATTTCACATGTAGTTTTGGTCCATTGAGATTAAGAGCTGATTAGATTTTGGTGCATATCGACCCAAAATTAAGGGGGTGGAGGGTGAAAAATGAAAATATAGGTTCTTGTATCAAACTCAACCAAATTTTGTATACATAATCAGTGGCCCACTAGGAGTCTAAAAATGAAAAAACTAACCCCCACATGATTATATATAATTTTATTAAATATTAAATATTAGTGAGGGGCCAGGTTGTATGGTAAAGTCAAGTGGATGGCCACATCAGAACACGTCAGCTTATGTCATATTTATATGAAATATACATTCATTTAAAAGTATAATTTTTGTGGAAATGAAATTTTATTTTTATAAAACGTGTAAAATTTTCTCCCATAGTGAATGATACAAAAAAATATTTTTTATTTTTATTTTAACAAAATTATTGTTGAGGTGCGGATTTTGAGGCTTAGGGGTTGTTTGCTGCACCACCACTGTTGAGGTGCGGAATTTGAGCTTAGGGGTTGTTTGCTTTAATAGCTGCCACCACGGCAAGAGCGGATCCATAAATTTTTATGGGGGGGGGGGGAGAATGTATATAAGGTGCCCGATGTATATAAGATCTACTTTTTATCTCGAAAGTGTGTCGCGATCGAATTGTCCAAGCGGGGGAGGGGTCAGATACGCCGCCCCCCCCACACACATAGAACTTTATTTTCAATTTTAAAATTTTTTTTACAAATTTCATATCTCATATTTTAAGTTCATTAAAATAAAAAAAAAAAAAAAATTGTTATAAATTCCCTGTCGATTTGGCGGCCGTTTTTTGGCCTCTGCGTGCGACGCACGTGTTGCACTCCCGCTAGGCAACTTAGATCATATATATGATCTAAGTTTTCAATTGATTGTTCGTTGAATATATGTGTTGGCTAATATTATAGTACACTGATTGTTTTCTCGATGGTCTCCTTTTTTATAGACGTTTAATGTTAAAACTGATTGAGCACTTGATAAAGTCCGGAAACGGACGAAACGTTGTGCAAAAATTAATAAAAATACGTTAATAAAATATAAAATTGTCCAAAAAACCTATTAATTTTTTATTTAAATAAAAAATGGACATGAAACAACTGAATTATAATTTTCTTTTTTCTTTTTGTAAATTTGTGGAATATGGTCGAATCGAGTTGTCCATCTGAAAAAAAAAGATTGAAAATAATATATTTTATAAAATTTGGAAATAGAGAATATCTTATATGAAGAATTAGAATTATTATCATACAATATTAATTTATTTAATTATATATTCTAATAATTTCATGTATTTCTTTTCCAGATCACTTGCTGATTTAATTTCCTGATGGTTACTGTTCATCTTCAAGAAAACTTTTGAATATGATATGTATAAAATTATTGGATAAAAATACTTGGTAGGTTTCACATTAAATTTTAAAAAATGTTTCACCAAGTACCAACACCAAATTCCTTAAAAACTATTGATATGTATAAGTATAAATAATCGAATTATATATTAGGTATATATGTTTGAATAATAATTGATGTGTATGTATAAAAAATAATTGAATAAATGATGTTTTTTAAAAGAATGTTGTTATTTCGAGTTATTTATATTTTTACAAATAATTATATTTACGTATATATTTTGACAAATTCATGAGGGTATTGTACTCCATTGACTGGGGTATTATAAACATGAAAAGTAGACATCTATGCCTACCCAGGTAACACACAATATCCTCAGAATATTCTAGAAGATTTAAATGTCCTTAGAATATCCTTAGAATATTCTTAGGATATTGTGGTTACCTGGGTAAGTAAATCTGGCATTTTTTTTTTTTTTTTTTTTTTTTATTAGACTCCATAGTATACATCGGCAATCTGCCCTTGCGGGCAATAAGCTTATTTACAGACAATAAATGAAAAAGTGACATGGTTAGTATTAACAATATTTGAGGTAGAATAATGAGAGCTCCATTGAGCTTTACATTAAGGTGTGAATTTTGTATTTAAACTATGATTGAAAATAAATTAGAACTAAACTAAAAATATAAAAAGAAAGAAAAGGTTTGGCGTGATCACGTGAAGCGCTGTGGTAGGTCGATTGGTCTGTGTTTTTTTAATCTTGTTGGTAATCTGGCATTAATAATTTTTTTTTTCAAAATTGAACTTAGGCCACTTTTCAAAATAAACGGCTCTATATTGGTCGATTCATTTAAGAAATTAGAATAATTTATATTAATATAACTCCCATTTTAAATTCCCAATGTGAGAAAACTAATTAATGTCAATAAATTCAATTCTAAATTATCTCTAGTCCAAGGGTGGATCCAAGAATTTTTTATGTGGGGGGGGGGGGTGAAATTAAAAAAAAATTCTCATTGCTATAAAAAATATAAAAATATTTTTATTTTAGTACGAAATTCAATTAAATAATGTTTATTTACAAGATAATATTACTTTAATACTAGGAGTGGTACCAACCTTTCAATGTGGGGGGGTGCCGTGACCCCCCCCCCCCAGGAAATTTTGAAATTTCGGACTTCCAAAGTAGTTTTTAGAGGCGATTTTTCACCCTCTGTAAAATTAAAAACATATAAAAAGATCGCATAAAGAAGGCGAAAATATACAGGGTTACCTATTAAATGTGTATATTATGATATACTTCGACTATAATTCGCTAATTGAGTTTTTCATATTTATATACTAAGTTTATAATGAAATTACTCATGTACCTATATATATATTTGAATGATTTGTTTGAATGATGGTTAATAAATTGGTTGAGACTACTAATAGTCCAGGCAAATTACGATTTGAACCGGATATAATTTCCGGTAAAGATTTTGGTAGGTGGTTTTTTAATTTCGCCAATCTACACCTAAAGTTTGTTTGGAAACGCATTTTTCATCTAATCAAATGGAAGAGATCATAAACCGAACCTATTCAAGTTGTTTTTTGACAAAGGGGAACTGATTTATTCTATTTTATGATTTATTTCAAAATGTTTAGGTGTAGATTGGCGAAATTCAAAAACCGCCAAATCTAGCTGCAGTGACGTTAATACGTAAGTACCAAGATTTTATTGCTGGAATAGCTTTATTGGTACTCCAATATTACTACCCCATGTTTTCTCCCAAATCTGTGTTGTGGAAATTTTTCTATGCGCCTCAAAATGAGAAAATTTAAGAGTTTTTTCAGTTTTTCCTGATAACTCTAAAACGGCTATACCATACCATACCACTGTATGGTAAAGTAAAGATATATTGCATTAATGAGCAAGAATCAATAGGTATATATTTCAGGTCAAGTCAAGATAATAATATATAAACATTATTTCGTCTTGAAGGAGACAATAAAAGAGTAGTGTCTTCTGCTGTAATTACAAATTTTATTTATTTTATAAGGAGACTACAGTTTCGAGGGCTTTGCCCTCTTCATCAGTCCATTACAATGGATTCACAGGAATTAATTTATGGATGAAAGCTTAACAAATTTCAATAAAGAATTAGAAATAATTAAACAAATAGCAGCTAAAAACGGTTACGAGAAAACCCTTATTGACAAACTATTAAAAAAGAAAATTGAAAAGTCAACTCTGAATCTGATTTATTCCCAAATGTCCGAGCCAGAATCAAAACCAAAATTAATAATCCCATACGATGGAAAAATTTCGGAAACTTTAAAATTAAAATTCAAAACTTTAGGATATCAAACTATTTTCAAATCCTCTAGAACATTGGGATCTGATATTAGCAATAATAAGAAAGACAAAATTAAAAAATGGACAAAAAGGGTGTCTATTCCATAACATGTGGAGAATGTGACTCGACCTATATAGAAAAAACAGAGCGAAATTTAAACACACGCATTTCGGAACACAAAAGGGTTTTTAAAGGGAGTTCAGGGCATAGTGCATTTGCAGACCATTTAATCTCCGAGAAACATTGTTTTCCAGATGAATCAAATATTAAATTAATTAGATCAGAATTAGATCCCTTAAAAATTAGTATTTTCGAATCGTTAGAAATTTTAAAAGCATACAATAACTCACCAAAAAATTCTTAAATCGGAAAATAGAATTTCCCGAAAGCTTTTATTTAAAAATAGCCGCTAAAATATAAACTTCATGAACGCCAACTACAGCCAAAATAATAAAACAAGTATAAATTTCAATTCTTGACTTGCGCACCCTGTGTAATCTCTTGTGCACTTGCGCACCCTGTGTAATTTCTTAACCTAACCACATGAAAGATGTTAAGCTTTCATCCATAAATTAATTCCTGTGAATCCATTGTAATAGACTGATGAAGAGTGCAAAGACCTCGAAACTGTAGTCTCGTTATATATAAATAAAATTTATAATTCCAGCAGAAGACATACTTTTATTGTCTCCTTCAAATTTAATTTTTAATAATTTTAAAACTATGATTATTAGCATTTAAATGCTCTGCAAATGCATAATTTTCATATTTTAATTTGTAGGCCCTCTTGTGTTCATTGATCCTAATGGATAAATTTCTTTCTGTTTTTCCTATATAAGTTGCATTGCAATCTTGGCATGTCAATTTATATTCACCTGATTTTTCATTTTCCGGAATTTTTATCTTTAATTTGACTTAATTCACTTCCTAATGTATATGATGATCTAAAGATTGTCGCGTACCCTAAAGATTTTAATTTATGTTTTATTTTTTCGGACATCTTACCATAATATGGTAATATTAGTTTTGGCAGATCTTTAATTTGGGAATTTTGTATATAGATTAAATTTAAATTTGATTTTTGAATTTTTTCTTTTAATATTTGATCTATTAAATTGCTTTCATAACCTAATCTCCCGAGAGGAAACATGAAAACAACATTATATTTTTCAAAATTTTCATTGTATAAATTAAACCTTACTCTTTTAGGGAGTTTTATACTTCTTTTTCATGAACCGTACTCTTTTTTTAAAACCTGTAATCCAAAAATACTCATTTGCATTATTTTGTACTCCTTTTATATATAGTACTTCTAAAAATCTAAAAACTATAACGATTATTGTATACAAATGCATTCGAGACAGATAGGGACAATGGTAAGGGGAGATAGGGAGAGTAACGAGGGGTATATAAGGGGGTTAGAGATTAGGAGAGGGCCAGTGGTTCTCAGCAAGTGCCGGATGAAACATCGAGTTGGAATATTACAATATGGCCTCTCCATCTTCATCCGCCCTGTCAACTGACTCCAACCCTCACTAATAAACAACCGTTCATCACTTAGCTTAATTATATGCATAGAATTACAGAAACCATTAAATATAATTTTGTTTCTTTGTACTTTTACATAAGTAGAAATCGTGTGTGTGTGTGTGAATGTGTGTTTGTAGTGAAAGTAAATATATTTTGTGGTTTCAATAACTTTAACATTTAACTGTGAAATATCGAAACTGTCGTTAAGAAGACTAGTTCTAATTTTAATAGTTAAATTCTCTATTAAATTGCGCTATTGGAAGAAAATTCGGAATTATCAAAAAAAAAAAAATTCTACAACACAAAAATATTATTTCAATAATAAAAAGTTATATCAATTAATTTTTATATTAAAAATATTTAGTATAATGGAGAAGACTTAATTTATTTTTTCACAACCCCAATCACCATATTCATTGATATTCCATTCGTACTCCTTTTGAACAAAAAAATAGTTGGTCACCATAATAAATCTTAATTTGAATGTAACTATAAATACTGAACTATTTGTGATAGACTGATGATGAAGGCAAATCCTTCGAAACTATAGTCTCTAGAAATAATTAAAAATTATTTTATTTAAAAAACAGAAGACTCCATCTCTCATTTTATTTTTACTTTATCCAATGCGAAGCATGGGAGAAAGTATTGCAATGGGTCTCGCGGCAAGCGCGACTTCAAAGGGTCCTCAGGTAAAGACTACTGAACCCATAGACTCAATTAAGGTCACAAATTGAAGTATTCAATGAGATTGAATTTTAGCACGTGACGGTTTTGCCAAAAATTACATGAAATCTCGTCGAGAGGCCAAAAAGTGACATTTTTTTTGGAAGTGCGTGGGGATGGATGGATGGATGGATGTATGTATGTGTGTTATCGTTTTTTTCGTCCACGATTTTTTCCACACCTTTGCGCTGATTGAAATGAAATTGAAAACCTACCATTAGTTTAACAAAATGAAGCGCTGATTAGTTTTTGGTACATATCGGTCCACAAACATTAGTACTTTATTTCAGTACTTTTTTAGTTTTTTCTAAATATCTTGAAAATGACTTAACCAATTTTGATGAAATTTAATATCCTAATTAAGTACCTTGGGGACCACAAAAAAGGTTGAATAAAGTTTTTAGTAAAATTATATTTTAAAGTACTTTACTCTAGAACATATTAATATTTCAAATGAATTTGGATAAAGTTTAGCAACGATCCGTTGCAGTTTATTTAACTTAAAATAATATGTTAGTGTTTATGTAAATCATATGTTTCTCTTTGACATTCAATTTAAATTATTCGATTCACCCATAACAATAGTTGTGATTTCCAATCGTAATTTTTCTATCTATAAACAATTTTTATTTCGACTACGATTTTCCTTCTATGAATTTATGAATTATTGATGAAATAAAGAAATGTTCCAGAAAAAATAATCAAAAGAGTTGTCGATTTTGTTTTTTATTTTTCTGATCTTACTTTTCCCCATCATTTTATATAGAATATATATTAAAAAATTTTAACATTGAACAATAGAGCTGTGTGTGCTCTGGCGAAGATTGAGATCTTATTCGAGTTGGCGGATTTCCTCTCTCATAGGACCCTTATAAAAAGATCGCTCAATTTTACTCAAACAGCTTTCCACAAGGCGCTGTTTAACTGTTATTTTCAATGATATCATTGGGGTTAAATTGCCGAGCGGACACCAACCAGCGTCCAGGTCATTCCATTCTATAGCGTCCACACTTAAAACAAATGTCCAAACACATTGAATAACGTTCAAACAAATTTCCTATTTTTAAATAGTCTTATTCAGCGCTATCTAACTTCATTATGACCCTTAGCTTAGTTTTCTTTGGTAAATGTTTTAAGGCTCATAAAAAATACAATTTTCTTAATGAGACTTTGATGGTGAACATAGATAGATTGGGATGAAAGAAGCAAGACACATATAAGCTTACTTGGAACTAATTGAGAAATAATTAATAAAATAAAGGGAGTGTAGTTTCACAGTGAATGAAATAAAACTCAAAGAGGTTTATACAAACTCAATATATTTCGGATTATTAGTCCATCATTAGGAGTTTACAGCTTAAAACTAATAATAATTGAACGAGCGATCACAATTTTTAACATCTAAATCATAAGTACCGATATAACAAAATATAACATTAAAATCATGCATACCAATATAACACAAGAAAAACATCAATAAAATTAAAATTTAAACAATTTTTTACAAAAATTTTTCTTTTTTTTTGCAACGAAATTTTCTCTGGAGAGAGACGGACTGGTAGAAATTTTAATTGAATGTAATGGAAGGCAGCCGAGAGGTAGTGAGGAAAGAAAAAATTAACACATATAAAATAAGGTGTAATTTATTGGAATCCTTACTTGTTTCCTTTCAAACCGACGTTTCGGAGGATTTTCCCTCCTTCTTCAGGGTTTCAAAGGGTCAATGAATGAAACAAATAAAATGATTCCTTCTTCTTGAAAAAAAATTGTTTTTCTATGCCTTTGTTAAAAATGAAGAAAGTTTTTGAACACTACTGTGGAGAGAAGAAGGAAACATTTTATTTGTTTCATTCATTGACCCTTTGAAACGCTGAAGAAGGAGGAAAAATCCCCCGAAACGTCGGTTTGAAAGGAAAGGATGAATGATTCCAATAAATTACACCTTATTTTATATGTGTTAATTTTTCTTTCCTCACTACCTCTCGGCTGCCTTCCATTACATTCAATTATAATTTTTCTTTTTTAATATAAAAATATATAAATATAAATATAAAAATCTAGGTAAATATGAATATTAATATAAATAAAAAACCTTTAATTACAAGTATAAATATAAATTTTCTAGAATTAAATTAGAAAATAAAATTACAAATTTTAAGTCATAAACACAAAATTAATTATAAATATCAATGTACAAATAAGCATAAATTACCTATAGAGAAACAGATTAAAATAAAACATAATAGAGATAAATTACAATATACAACTAATAATCCGAAATATATTGAGTTTGTATAAATCTCTTTGAGTTTTTATTTCATTCACTGTGAAACTACACACCCTTTACTTTATTAATTAATATCATGTTTCACCTAAAACCTACGCCACTTTCCCTAAGTATAATTGAGAAATGTTTAAGTAGGTCCTTTCGCCGCCAATGTTAAATAAAAATTATTAGATAATAACTATAGCTTAATTTCTTATCTACTCTTATTAAACGAGCAAAAATTGTTTATATATATTTGTATGATAGTTCTATTTTGAAAACAGCTCTACCGATTTTGATGAAATTCACGGGCTAAGTGGTTTTTGGAGTGACAATTCGATCTGTCACGGTCTCATCTTCGACAAAATTGTTTTCGATGGGTTTTTTCGTAAACAAATTAATTATTCTCAGGTAGACAAATCCCATTCTTAGGGTTTTAAAAAATGTACTCTTTTACTTTTGTACCCTGGAAAACAATGGGGTTGGCTTAATTAATTGTTCTCAAAGGCCTTGAAGAACTATTGTGATTAAACGTTAGAATTATTAATAAACGTTTTATAATTGTTTTTATAAAGAACCTTATTTATTTAATAGAATAAAAAATAATCAAGAATTTATTTAAAAATATCTTTTGCATAACCAGGTCTCAATTTTCTGAAAAAATAACACATTTTGATAGCTTTTATTTATTAACAATTGGATGAATAAAAATGAATCATGCGGTTGAATCAAAACAGGTGCATGAGGTGGGGGATCCTGGGGTAAGGTCAAGCGGGGTGGGGTCCAGTGGGCGAATACTATATATTTGTATTTTTTTTTAATTTGAAAACGGCTCTCAAATAAAAATCGACATTTTTATCAGAATTTTAAATTAAAAATAATATTAAAATAAAGCTTTTAATTGAAGGAAAAAGTTACCGAGCATCGCTCGGTGCCTCCAGGTACTAATAGTTTAAGTCTCTATCTATGCTTTGGTGAAGTTTCATTCACACATTAGAGAGCAAATTTTTGATAATAAAGATCTTAAAAATTATACTACTATTAGTTGAATAGATAAAGTTAAAAATAAACTGCAACGGATCGTTGCTAAACTTTATCCAAATTCATTTGAAATATCAATATGTTTATTCCTTTATTATTAATCAGATATCACTTGCAATTTGCAGTTCATGTTGACTTTAATTCAAAAATAATGATCGATTCTAATTTAATAGAGGAGGAATAACCATTCTACATTGGATTTTTGACGTTTCGGTTATTATAAGTAACCATTGCTGAGGACATGGAGGAATCGAGTTAAAATCAAAAATAGCGATTGATTCTTATCTATTACTTGAGGAATAACAATTCTACATTAGGTTTTTGACGTTTTGATTATTATTGGTAACCATTGCTGAAGACATGGAGGAATGGGCATAAAATCAAAAATAACGATCGATTCTTATCTATTACTAGAGGAATAACCTTATTGCATTCAATTTTTGATGTTTTGACTATTAATGGCAACCTCTACTGAAAACGTGGAACAATCGACTCAAAATCAACAAGACTAAATTCTTTTATGGTAAACAACTCAAGCTTGACACTGATTATGTGTATATATGTATAGGTATATAAATAAATGCCGTATCATAATTTTTTTAAATTAAATAACAATTTTTGAGTTCATCAATTAAATTGCCAAATTCTAATATAGAAAAAATATGTTTGTGGGATTTAAAACTCGATTTTTAATAAATTAAATTTAATTTATTAAACCAATTATTTTACATTTATTTATTTATTTATTTATTTTATTTATTTATTTATTTTGCAAAAACAAGTACATTTATATATATAAAAAGAAATATTTAAACCAAACAAAAACAATAAAAATCAAATTAGGTTAAATAAAGACAATAAAAATCAAAATAACAATAAAAATCAAATTAACAATTTTGCAACACCCCTCATTAAGCAAAGCTTGTGTGGAGGGGTGGTCTGACATCATAGCGTTGTTTGTTAATTTCAACTTATTAATACATTTTACACACACATATATACATTTATATACATACATAAATTAATCAATACTCAAGGCCTTCCTCTACATACCGCCTCAATCTCCTCTTAAACAATCCAGAGTTTGGCAGCTCAGTGATGCTCGCGGGCAGCCCATTATAAATACGAGGACCCCTAAAAGCTGGATGACGTTCAGCCGCACTCGTTCTACATCTAGGTTCCCTAAGGCGCCTCCCAGATTGCTCGCGGGTCCCATGCACGTGTCTCGGTGTCTCCGGGAATTCCCCAGGTCTCGCGTGTACAAAATTTATGAGGCACATATCACAGAGCTGGTTAAAATTCAAAACGTTGAATTCCTTGAAGATCAGCTCCGTGGGATACCTTGCCGACCTACCCAAGCAAACCTTTATTATTCTCTTCTGCAAGAGTATGAGAGGCCTCAGGACAGTAATTCCGCATCCACCCCACCCAACAATCCCATATTCTAAGATCGACTGAACAAGTGCCAGGTAAATCGTCCTCAATAATTCCAAACGGACGACAGCCCTCAATTGCCTGAACTTATGGATCATACCTCGTAATCTAGAGCATAGATAAGAGATATGTTTATCCCATCGTAACCGCCCATCAACAATAATGCCAAGATATTTGTTTTTTTCATTTGGTTTGAGGGGGTGCAGTCACATTCAAATCTGACGCAGCCCGTCTCATGTATAATAATATGATATTCATCCTCCGGTGGCGATCCGGCCGCGGTCAAGGAAAAAGGGACATACACAGTTTTTTTGGTGTTTAGACTAACCAAATTATCATCTAGCCAATCCCTCAGGGTTGCTAGTCCAGCGTTTGCACTCCCAAAGACCTCCCGCCAGGAATCCCCCCAGAAAACGGCGACTGTGTCATCTGCGAAGGAGTATAAATTACAGTGCTCTATTTCAATATTCAGTAGATCATTAATATATATCAGAAACATAATTGGGCCAAGTACAGTGCCCTGAGGCACCCCGATAGTTACATTCTTTTCTGAGCTGGTTACGTTATCAATTCTGACAACCTGCGATCTTCTTTTCAAGTAAGATTCAAAAAAACTCAAGGTCACACCTCTAATACCTATATTTTGGAGTTTATTTATTAAAATTTTGTGATCCACCGTATCAAAGGCCTTCTGAAAGTCAAGAAAAACACCCATACATTTTGAACCCCTGTCCAATCTTTTGATTATGTCCTGAGTAAACCCAAAAATAGCGTCACCAGTATTTTTTTTATTTTGAAATCCAAATTGTCGCTCAGATAATATCTGGCGTGATTCCAAGTAATTTATAAGTCTAGTTTTGACGCATTTTTCAATTATCTTGGACACTGCAGAAAGGAGGGAGATGGGGCGATAGTTATCAAGCTTAGATTTCTCTTTGCCTTTGTGTAGTGGGATAACAACCGCCTGCTTTATCTCTTGAGGAAAATAACCCTGCTCAAAACATAAATTAATTATATGGACCAATGGTTTTGAAATTGCAGATGCATTATCAATTAAGCATCTAGAGGAAATACCATCACTACCAGGAGAAACCTTTTTTTAATCTTCCTATCTGCGACAATACCTCATCCAATGTGACTGGTGTAAGAAAAAAGGAGTTGGTGAACATTTTATTTGTTTTATATTTATACTTAAGATCTTTCTTCACCCTCTCTCCCTTGATTCTCTCCGAAATTTCTTTACCAATTGTCACAAAATGCTCATTGAACCCATCCGCCATCTCTTTTTTCTGATCCAAACCCAAAAGCCGCCCATCCGACAGAACAATGCTGGAAACAATAGATTTTTTTTGCCCAACTGAATCAGTAGCCTCATTCACGGTCTCCCAAACCTGTTTCATATTTGACCCACACTGATTAAATTTGTTCTCAAAATACATCTCTTTAGCCCTGCGTAGAGTAGTCTTTAAAATATTATTATACTTCTTGTAATAAATTAGAAGCTTGACATTGAAAGGTTGTTTACGCGTTTTAAGAGACATATTATCTCTTTTTCTAATTGATTTAATCAGATTTATAGTAATCCATGATTTAAGTTTAGTTAGCCTTTTACTAATCACTCTTTGGCCATTCCTGGATTTATTCAAAAGCTCGGTTAATTTATTATAAAACAGGGTGAATGCCCTCTCGGAATGTCCTTCCGACAAAATATCATTCCATGATTCGGATTGAACCTTTTCTCGGAAGGAGCACTCATCCAGTCTCCCCGCCTCATTGTTTCCTCCAAGTCCATTCATATGTCTTTCCTGCATAACATTTAATCTACCCTTTTTAAAAACTATAGAACCCATAATGGCATAATGGTCCGTCACAAAGCACGGATAAATGGCCGATATCAAATTGCAAAACTGACTCTTTAGAAACATGTGATCCAAACAAGAATCACATGTGGGAGAAACTCTAGTACCACCACAGAGATATTTGATAAAGCCATGCTCCGATAATATATCTAAATATTTATTCCCGGAAAGGGTCAAATGGTCTTCCAGGATATCTATATTTGTGTCACCAACCAGAATTCTATTAGAATAATGTTTAGTCTGTTCCAGGAACATCTCTAGGCCGTCAGAGAACTCAAATACATCAGTGTCGTTGGGAGATCTATAGAGGGCAGTACAGTAGAGATCCAGGCCCTTATATGTAATTATAAAATTCAAAACATTGGTATGATCGATTTCAGTATCCAAAACTCTATACTCTAAATTACTCTTAATATACACTATGATGCCGTCACATTTATTATATTTATTAGGTTTTACAATCTTATGATAGTTTGCAAGTTCAAAACCAGAATCCTGAGAAAGCCATGTTTCTGTTAAAATTATCAAGTCGAAACTCAAATCGAAACTAGCCAAAAGTACACATAATTCATTGAAATTCTTGCTAATACTCCTAATATTTAAATGAAAAACATTTAGACAATTTACCCCCAAAAGAATTTTTTTAGCCATACTAATGTTTTCTAAAATAACTGTCTTGCAGTTATCTTCGTCCCGCAAATTATTTAATATCTGACAAATGTCCATGATTGGATTTTTAAAGATATATCAAAAAAACACAAATAGAAAGAAAAAAAACGAAAAAAGACAAAAGATAATTAAAAAAATTAAAAATAAAAAGGACAGAAAAACGAAAAGATTATATCTAGTTAATAGTTTAGAGTTTGGTTAGGTCACTTTCACTTTTAATTACCATAACGGCGCGGGAATTTTCATCCTTTCTGACTAGTATTTTCCCATCCCTTATCCAGGTAAATTTGTAACCTTTTTCAGTAGCCGCCTTTCTTGTGTCTCGGAGAAGGGTCATCTGGGCTGGAAATAGATAATGATGGGCTTGTATCCGTCCTGCAGGTAGATTTTTGCAAACCGAAAACGTTGATAAGCCGGGTCCCTCAGTGTCCATTCTTGATGTTCCCTGAAAATTCACCATCCAGGCCTCCTTCTCCAATTTGCTTACAAATTTCACTATTAAAGGTTTAATTCCGTTTCTAGCCGGTATTCTATGTATGTCACTAAGATTTTTGTGGGTTGATTCGCTCTTGATTTTATTTGAGATACTGTTAAAGATCTCTGTGACTGCTTCGTTTGGGGTTTCTGGCAAACCAGTGATAACAATATTATTTGCCACGGAGTGGCTTTTTATGTGGGTCACCTCTTCTCTCAGTTTGATATTTTCAGATTTGAGTGTAGAAATTTCCATTTTTAGGCCATCAGCCTCCTTCCTGTAGCCCGCCATTTCTCTTTTTAGATCTTCAAATTCATTTGAAATAAATTCGACGGATGTCCTTAAATCATTGAAATCTTGCCGGAATGTTGGAGAAAGTTCAGCTTGTAGCAATTTTTTCAAAATTCCACCTATCGCAGTCAAATCTCTCTGCGAGAGTGAAAGAGTTTCATCATCCATCTGTTCCTCCTCTGAGAAGTTCATCTTTGTTCGAGTGTCCGATTTCGATAAATCTTCTTCGGCGTCATTAATGCAGCCACGGCACTTCCACACTTTTATTTTTTTTTCGGCATAAAGTTGGTTATATTCTCTCATATTCATATCGGAGCATCTCCCTGACACATGAAAAAGGTTGTGGCAGGTAAAACATTGGATGGATTTGTTAGTTGCAGGTATTTGTTTGTTACACGTTCCACACAAAGACATTTTAAAAATTATTCAGAAAGTTCAATGGCACAATGTGTGTGAGTAGATGTGCTCTCTTCAACTGCCAGAGACAGACATTAATGTATACATTGTATTTGTGCTTCGATTCCGAGATTACTTCTCCACCATCGAGTGTCCTTGATCATCTTTAGTCCTTGTTTTTAATAAGAGGAAAAAACTAATTAAATAAAAAACCTCTTTTCCGATAATTATTTCAATTCCATTATTCTCTCCCAATCAATCCCTTTTCCTTTCTTTCCCATCATTCAATCAATTAAATATCCTAACTTTTAATATATATAATAATATTTGTAATAATCTATTAGTGGAGTTTAGAATTAAAAAACCAATTAATAATTAAAAAGAAATTGAATAAAAAATGTAAATATATATTTTTTATCGAGACAACCACCTGTGTATAATTATTTCAATTAACAAAAAACCCATCAAAAACAACTTAGCCGAAGATGAGACGTGACAGATCGAATTGTCAACCCCCCCCCACCCTAACCTGTGAATTTCATCCAAATCGTTAGAGGCGTTTTCGAGAACCCGATCGGATATATATATATATATATATATATAAGATTTGCTCATTTAATAATATAAGATTTCAAGTGAAAAATTAAAATTATTCAAAGTGAATGTCACTCTGACTGAGAAAGTCTCACTGCTTAGAGATTTTCTAGAGTGGCGATTTATAACTAATAGGAAGGAAAGCTAGAGCATCTGTTTCGGACAGAAAACAAGGAGACGAGGAGGAAAATTTGGTTCAAGTTTTAATGTGCTTAAAGAAAGATGACATGGGAAAGGAAATAAGACACAACCGATATGAACATAAGAGTAATTATACTCTAAAAGGAGAACTAAATCGTATTTTCCAGAAGTATTCCTAAACAATCAGGAAATTGAATCTGATGTTGTTTACAAGAAACAAGACTCTTTTAAATTTACTTTCGCTTTATAGGATAAGTGAATTATTGGAATGACATTTCCCAGAAAGGGGACTTTTTGAAATTTCCTCAATTTCCAATATAATAGAAATGATTCAATTTAAAATTTATAAAAGTTATCAAAGATCCTTTAAATAAAGTGTAGAAAATTTAAAAAATTTTTAAAAATATAAAATTCTAGATAGGTAGGTTTCATCAAAAATAAAAGATAATTTTCGGTAAATAAAAATTCTTCTTTGTACTTTTTAACCCGTCCCTCCCCCACTACCTCTCTCCACTTCTCTTATTGTTAAAGTTAAAAAATTTTACTACTAAACCATTTGATCTTTTTGTACCTACTCAATTTTCTCTCTGTAAACTCCTAAAGATGGGTTCGTACCCCGAAATATACTACGGTGCAAATAAATCGAACCAACTAATAAAAACTTTATTAAATAGCAAATCATTTTTAAAATTTTTACAAATATTCATATAATTTGTTCCATTAACTCTTAAACTAACATATTCAATAAATATTGTTGATAATTTTTGAATTTTATAAAAAAAAATAAGTGAAATTAAATTAAAAGATACAATTACAAATTATCATACTTTCTCAATATCACTTTAATTTAAATAAAATTTTAATAAAAGATCAAATTCCATTTAAAATATCAATAAAATGAATAATTTTGAATTAAGCATCATTGATAGAAAGATAAAATATACAAAATGGATATTTCTGAAGTTCAAGCAGTTCAAATTGTGTGCCTAATTAATCAAGGGCTAAGTCAACCACAAGTGGCAATTACACTTGCAATAAGCAATAAATTCAATAATGTATGGTTCCTTGTAAAAAAATTAAAAATGATTTACTACCCCCAGGGGTCTGCAACTCACACGTTGAAAAATACTGTTCTAGAGAATTTCAAATTTTCACTTCCCTGTTGCTCCGATGGTAGGTGTGTCGCTCACGCTCCTCTGAAGTCTAATTAAGAAATTTTCGACGAAGATCTGCACATTTTCATCGTAAAATTTTATCCAAAACTGAATCAAAATTATAGCATATAGCATAGGCTTTCTATTTTTTTCCTATTTTTAATTTTCAGTATTTGTCAATTATCATATTATAAACTGAAATGCAAAAAATCGATCCACCAATAAAAACTTTATTAAATAGTAAACCATTTTTAATTTTTTTACAAGTAACCATACATTATTGAAATTATTGCTTATTGCAAGTGTAATTGCCACTTGTTGTTGACTTAGCCCTTGATTAATTAGGCACACAATTTGAACTGCTTGAACTTCAGAAATATCCATTTTGTATATTTTATCTTTCTATCAATGATGCTTAATTCGAAATTATTCATTTTATTGATATTTCAAATGGAATTTGATCTTTTATTAAAACTTTATTTAAATTAAAGTGATATTGAAAAAGTATGATAATTTGTAATTGTATCTTTTAATTTAATTTCACTTATTTTTACTTTATCCAATGCGAAGCATGGGAGAAAGTATTGGAATCGCTCTCGAGGCAAGCGCGACTTCAAAGGGTCCTCAGGTAAAGACTACGGAACCCATGGACTCAATTAAGGTCACAAATTGAAGTATTCAATGAGATTGAATTTTAGCACGTGACGGTTTTGCCAAAAATTACCTGGAATCTCATCGAGAGACCAAAAAGTGCCATTTTTTTTGGAAGTGCGTGCGGATGGATGGATGGATGTGATGTTATCGTTTTTTTCGTCCACGATTTTTTCCACACCTTTGCGCTAATTGAAATGAAATTGAAAACCTACCATTAGATTAACAAAATGAAGCGCTGATTAGTTTTTGGTACATATCGGTCCACAAACATTAGTACTTTATTTCAGTACTTTTTAGTTTTTTCTAAATATCTTGAAAATGACTTAACCAATTTTGATGAAATTTAATATCCTAATTAAGTACCTTGGGGACAACAAATAAGGTTAAATAAAGTTTTTTAGTAAAATTATATTTTAAAGTACTTTAGTCAAGAACATATTAATATTTCAAATGAATTTGGATAAAGTTTAGCTTAACCATCCGTTGCAGTTTATTTTTTATAAAATTCAAAAATTATCAACAATATTTATTGAATATGTTAGTTTAAGAGTTAATGGAACAAATTATATGAATATTTGTAAAAATTTTAAAAATAATTTGCTATTTAATAATAGTTTTTATTAGTGAGTCGATTTTTTTGAACCGTAGTGTATATACCTACTGTGTGCTTTTTTTACTATATTTTTTTATAAAAATAAAAATAGTTTTTCTGTGAGAAAAGTTATATAAGTTTATTTGAAAAGATATCAAAACGTCAATGTCATGAGTTCATATTCCAGGCTCTGGATTTTTTCAATCTGTCCTGTACACTAAACTTGCCAGAATATTATTATTATTATTATTTTGTAAATAAATCGAAAAATGGTTTACAACAAACTCTTGTTATTTAAAATCGATTTCTATGTCCTCGCTTAGTCGCTACTGTTTATATTTAAAATCGAATAATAATTCAGAAAGGATTTGAGAAATCGAAATGCCGCTTTCATCTTCGAAATCTCATGTCAAATTCTATATTGAATTTATATATTACTTGTCTCATAATATTACCAACGATTCGAATTTTATAGAGAAATTCGAAGACAGACTTTTCCTTCGAATTCGTTTGGATAAAATTCATTTTTTATTTATTTATTTATTTTTATTTTCATTCGAAAATATATTGAACTTCTGGCTGTAAATATCCTATGGCTATCATTTACTCCACTTTTATAATTCATGAATTAAAATAAATAAAATAAATAAAAAAAATAAAAAAAATAAAATAAAAAAAAATAAAAAAAATAAATAAAATTAAGTGGATATTGATGAGGCAGTCCAAAAAAAGAAGATAATTTACACTACCTTTTTATTCATATAACCGACGTTTCGGAGGCTATTCCCTCCTTCTTCAGGGTTTTGAAAAGTCACTGAAGGAAATCCAATGAGACATTCTCCTCTGTCTTTTCTTTCAGTGGCAGTAACAATAATATATTGTATATCATTCTCAGCAGAATTATTATGTAGGACTTTTCAAAACCCTGAAGAAGGAGGAAATAGCCTTTTTATGAATAAAAAGATAGTGTAAATTATCTTCTTCTTTTTTAGACTCCTCATCGATATCCACTTAATTCACTTATCAGTCCGTCTCCAAAAATTACTCCAATCTTAAATATAAATAAAATAAATAAATTAATATAATAATAATATAATTAATTAAATAAATAAATATAATAAAAAAATTTTGTTGTTATTTTTGAGTTGTTGTTGTGTGATAAGAAATTGTCATTGAATATAAATTGTGTAATGATTGAAATGTTTTAGACTGATGATGACATATTTGAAAATGTCGAAATGTTCCTGGGTAACAATAAAATAAAATAAAGAAAAATAAAAGATAAAAATGTGTTTTTTTTTGTCAAAAAAGAATAAAACCAACACCTATTTATAAGAGAATTTGTATCCTCAAGAAGTTTGGTTATTTATATATAAATAAATAAAATAAATAAAATAAATAAAATAAATAAAATAAATAAATAAATAAAATATATAAATACAGTAAAAATGAAAAAAAATAAAGCGCCTAAGTGCAAACTGCACATCTTCGTGTCGTCTCGGACACCGTATATTTTTATAGGTAAGGTGAGTGTATGTCTGGTTGCCAGAGATGGGCAAATACATAAACACATTTATTTCCGATCAAGTATTGAAACCCCGCGTGAAAAAAGTGGGTTTTTTGCTTCGTTTTTGGGAAATATCTCAAAAACCGCTGAAATTATTTTAATTAAAAAAATTGAGCAAAACAATGGAATTTTGGTTTTACAAAAAAATCCTAATAAGTGAACATCGAAAAAATTATATTTTTCGAGATATTAATTGTTTTGTAAAAATGTCTGTTAGTACGTGTACGTTATCAAATTTGTGTACGCTCTAGCTCACAAACTAGTGTGAATATCAAAAAGAAATTTCATATGTAGTTTTGGTGAATTGAAATTAAGAGCTGATTAGATTAGAAAATCTTTTGGTTGAAATCGAACTCAAAATTAAGAGGTGTGTGTGTGTGGGGGGGGTTAAAAACTAAAATTGTAGGATTTTCAAACAAAAAAAAAAAAAAAGAAATATACCTGGGGTCAAAGATGAAAATCTAGGCCCTTGGACTAAACTCATCCAACTTTTTGTATTCATAACCAGAAAACTAGAAATGCGAAAACAAACCTAATCATCTACTTATTATATTCTTGGATTTCATCTGATAATAATCAAAACATGATCATACCCAGAAGTTTCTTTTCTTTGGCCAGGTTACATTTTTCGGGGCAAGTTATATGTATTTCTCTCTATATTTGTAATATGCATAAATCGAATTTTAATATAATGTTATTTATTGATATTGAAATCATATTTTAAATTTGAATTTTCCCATTGTTTGAACAATCGATTTTTTGAATCGTAGAGACTCATTGTTTTGATTATTAGAATTTGAATTCAACAATTCGAAGCGTCCGAGTTGAATTATTTTATATTCTAAGCCGCCTCCATTAATACCGCACACACATTAGAATGCAATTTGGATTAATTATTATCATTTCCGTCCATAATTTAATTTATAATTTGAAAGTTTATATTGGGAAAATAAGGACAAGTTTTTGTATGTGTGACTTTTTTGTTATCCACCAACGTTTCGTCGACTTTGACGACTTCTTCAGGGCTTCAAATAGTCATGTCACACTTTCGACTAAATTTTCTTATTACCTTCGTTACAATTGAAGGCCATCAGAATACAATTTTAAAAAAATATTTGGCACATTCACAAAAATTGTATTTTGTATTCTGATGGCCTTCAATGGTAACGAAGGTAATAAGAAAATTTAGACGAATGTGTGACATGACTATTTGAAGCCGCTGCAGGCAGTCGACGAAACGTTGTTGGATAAATAAAAAAGTCACACATAAAAACTTGTCCTTATTTTCCCAATATAAACTTTCAAATTATTTGGATTAATTTTCCAGTCGATTTTTCGATATATAATCTTTGAAAAGTTTAGCTTTTGAATTTTCCTAGCTATTTAATAATGTGAAGTGAAATTTTATAAAATTATTCAAAGACAAAGATGAAAATTCGATGGTGAGTTTCCAAAATAGTAAACCATATTGTACTATTAGTGTCTGTGTCCAGTCCTCTCTCAATCTGTCAATGTAAGTTTCCATTTTATTTTATTTTCTTTAGCTACCCCTTTGAATAAATAATTAAATTTTTAATTCATTTGAAATCAATTTTATAAAAACTTAAAATTTAAAAATTGTAAGACTTTTCTGAACTAATAAAAACACAAAAACAAAAAATTAAATATACTATAAAATGAACCTAAAATGAAAAAGATTTATTATTTTTTTCTCGGGCAAAGATTGGAGGGAGGGGGAGTTAAAGATAAAAATATAGGCACTTGGACTCATCCAAGTTTTGTATTCATAACCAAAAAACTAAAAATGCAAAAAACAAACCTAATCATTTACTTATTATATACATTGGATTTCATCTAATAATCAAAACATGATCATAGGCAGAAGTTGTTTTTTTTGGCCAGGTTATATTTTTCGGGGCAAGTTATAGAAATTTCTCTCTATATTTGTAATATGCATAAGATGAATCTTAATATATTTATTGATATCAAAATCATATTTTAAATTCGAATTTTCTCATTGTTTGAACAATCGATTTTTTGTATCGTTGAGACTCATTGTTTTGATTATTAAAATTTAAATTCAACAATTCGAGGCGTCCGAGTTGAATTATTTTATATTTTAAACCGCCTCCATTAATACCGCCAGCACATTTCAATGCAATTTGGATTAATTTTCCAGTCTATTTTTCGATAGATAATCTTTGAAAAGTTTAGATTTTGAATTTTCCTTACTATATAATAATCTGATATAAAATTTTATAAAATTACTCAAACACAAAGATTGGAAATTCGAAGGTGAGTTTCCAAGATATTAAACCATATTGTACTAGTAGTGTGTGTATGTGTGTAAGACTAAACTTAATACTAGTTTTCCTTATTTCTCTACATACCATATATATCTTGTTCTCTCATTTAAATCTAATATTAATTTCTTCTTTTCTATAGGCAAATGCAAATACCAGTGGACAGAAGAGAATCCATTAGTTTATACTTTCTCTATCTCTGAGGGAAAGTGAAAGTGAATTCTCCCAGTCTGTCAATGTATGTTTCTATTTTATTTTATTTTATTTTCTCTAGCCACCCCTTTGAATAAATAATTAAATTTTCCATTAATTTGATATCCCATGCATGTGTTATGCATTATTAGTTGTAATAATAATTTATTTAGCTCCCAATGCGATTCGATTATTATGTCTGTATATGTATGTACTTTAATAAACCATATTATACCAATATGTGTACGTCAAAGGGTTATGCAGTAATGGTTAAATGAATGTGATAAAAAAGATAAACACTTCTCTAACTCTATAAATATTCAACCAATTGAAAAGTTTTTGTTTTGCCGAGAGTAGCAGAGTTGTTGATTCACAAAGAGAAACAAAAGAGGTTGTCCTCTGCTTGATGCAAATAAACATACACACATATATATCGATAATATATATATATATATATACAGATATATCATCTCGATATATATGTGTGTATGTTTTATTTGCATCAAGCAGGAGACAACCTCTTTGTTTCTCTTTGTGAATATTCAACCAATTAAAAAACTCTCAGCAAGTATCATTTTGATAATTTAATATCTTAAACGATTGCTATATATAATTAGCTCAGATCAATATTTTAGTAGCTATAAAGTATTATTTTAATTTCAATATTTAGGAATTTTTTCTGTTAAAACTAAACATTTTTGGAAATTATTAGCAGTTTTATAACAAGGAGACTCTCCACTATGATTGTGAAAAACATTTTATCCACGTCATCAACCAAATTCAATATTTTTTAACTCAAAAAATTATTCGGACAATTCATTGGGCTTCAATTATTTTATTGAAAAATATTTAAATTCGCATAACTCGTAAACCATTGATTTTATAAAGATTTCATCTATATAAAAATTTTTGTTAGGAATTTAATGTTCTTTAATAAATGTCATTATACTAATTTGTGTTCATCAAAGGGTTAGGCAGTAATGGTTAAATATACGTGGTAAGAAAGATAAACATTGCACTATCGCACTATATATTCAACCTATAAAAAACTCATATGAAGTATCATTTTAATAATTTAATATTCTAAAATAAGCTGACGTGTTCTGATGTGGCCATCCACTTTACTTTACCATACAACCTGGGCCCCTCACTTATATTTGATATTTAATAAAATTATTTATAATTATGTAGGGGAGGGCGGTTAGTTTTTGAATTTTTAGACTTCTGGTGTCCCACTGATTATGTATACAAAATTTGGTTGAGTTTGATAAATGGTCAAGTTTTTCATTTTTTGACCCTTAATCCCCCCATTTTAGGTGGTTAGTTTTTGCATTTTTAGACTTCTGTGGTCCCACTGATTATGTATACAAAATTTGGTTGAGTTTGATAAATGGTCAAGTTTTTCATTTTTTGACCCTATAATCCCCCCATTTTAGGTGGTTAGTTTTTGCATTTTTAGACTTCTGTGGTCCCACTGATTATGTATACAAAATTTGGTTGAGTTTGATAAATGGTCAAGTTTTTCATTTTTTGACCCTTAATCCCCCCATTTTAGGTGGTTAGTTTTTGCATTTTTAGACTTCTGTGGTCCCACTGATTATGTATACAAAATTTGGTTGAGTTTGATAAATGATCAAGTTTTTCATTTTTTGACCCTAAATCCCCCATTTTAGGTGGATTAGTTTTTGCATTTTTAGACTTCTGTGGTCCCACTGATTATGTATACAAAATTTGGTTGAGTTTGATAAATGGTCAAGTTTTTCATTTTTTGACCCTAAATCCCCCCCATTTTAGGTGGTTAGTTTTTGCATTTTTAGAATTCTGTGGTCCCACTGATTATGTATACAAAATTTGGTTGAGTTTGATAAATGATCAAGTTTTTCATTTTTTGACCCTAAATCCCCCATTTTAGGTGGTTAGTTTTTGCATTTTTAGACTTCTGTGGTCCCACTGATTATGTATACAAAATTTGGTTGAGTTTGATAAATGGTCAAGTTTTTCATTTTTTGACCCTAAATCCCCCCCCCCATTTTAGGTGGTTAGTTTTTGCATTTTTAGACTTCTGGGGTCCCACTGATTATGTATACAAAATTTGGTTGAGTTTGATAAATGGTCAAGTTTTTCATTTTTTGACCTTAATCCCCCCATTTTGGGAGGTTAGTTTTTGCATTTTTAGACTTCTGGGGTCACACTGATTATGTATACAAAATTTGGTTGAGTTTGCTCAAATAGCCTAGATTTTTTATTTCTATCCCCCTTCTACCCCCCTTAATTTTGGGTCGATATGCACCAAAATCTAATCAGCTCTTAATCTTAATGGACCAAAACTACGTGTGAACTTTGGTTTCGATATTCACACTAGTTTTTGAGCTAGCTTGTCCACAAAAATTTGGTAACGCACAGACTAAACAGACAGACTAACTAACTAGCTAACAGACATTTTGACAAAACAATTATTATCTCAAAAAATATAATTTTTTCGATGTTCACTTATTAGAGCTTCTTTGTAGAGCAAAATGCCATGGTTTCGCTCAATTTTTTAAATCAAAATAGTTTCAACCGTTTTTGAGATATTTAGAAAAAGAAGCAAAAATCACTTTTTTCATGTACGATTACAATACTTGACCATACCCTGTATGGTTAAGTAAAATGGTCAATATATATATATATATAATTTGCTCAGATCAATATTTTAGTAGCTACTAAGGATTTTAATTACATGCTATAGAATATAATATACCTAATATATGAACTAAAATTAATTTTTTTTTTTTTTTTTAATGCAATCGAATGCAAGAAGGGTGCACCAGTAAAGATGTAGCCCCTATGGATCTCGAAAGAACCTTGCATTACCGAAGAGAAGGGAAAGTTGATTAAGTGAGAGGGTGTAGACGTAGGTGTCTATGCACCCTGGTTTTGAAGGTTTGAATATCATAGGTGCTGGGAAAGATAGAGGCTGGGAGAGAGTTCCAGTTCCTTGAAGTCATGGGGATATATGTATTCGCGAATGAAGTGGTCCGGCACTTTTCCAATTTGACCGCGAAAGAGTGTTGGGAGTCGGCAAAACGTGTCCTGCGTGCAAAGCATGGTTTGGGGGAATTATTGATTTTATCTCATCAGAGCACCTGCCGTGATAGTATCTATAGAAAAGGGAAAGGGCAGAGACTCTTCGATGAGCCAGTGAGTCGAGGGAGTCGGTGAGGGTAGAATTGTCAATTAGCCTGACGGCTCGTTTCTGAATTGCATCAAGGGTAGCAAGAGAATATTTTGAGGCTCCTCTCCATAGATGAGAGACATAAAATGGTTAGGCAGTAATTGTTAAATGTGCGTAGCAAGAAAGATAAATCTTGCTCTATCGCTCTAGATATTGAACCTATAAAATAATTAACATGAAGTATCATTTTGATAATTTAATATCCTAAAAGAATGGTCATTATATATAATTAGTTCAGGTCAACATTTTGGGAGCTAAAAAGAATTTTAATTACATGATGACATATAGAATATAGTGGAAGTAATTAATTCAAATTATAATATTATATAAATTTTACAATTGTTTTTTATGAAAGATATTAATTTGCCGATGGTAATAGATTCAAATTTACTAGAAAATCGTAGATCAAAGATGGTGTCATCTATTAATTCCGATGGAGTGGAATATTTTTAATTATATGTCAGAGGGGTTGTTTTTCACCCCCTCGGGAATCGAACCCGAGTGCCAGTAACAGCAATCCGGGCCACCTGGCTCACCTGCGGGATACGAACCTCTCTGACATATGCAAACGCGTAAAAAAAGTAAATTTGAATCTATTACCATCGGCAAATTAATATCTTTCATATTAAATTAGGAAAAGTCATTCCATTGCCCTTCGAATTTTGAATTTCTTCAAAATTCGAAACACTCAACGACCTTTATTTAAATTATATGGCATGGCTATATGTTTAAATTTAGAATCACTATATCGCGAAATTTTACAAATTAAGATAACAATCTTTGAGTAAAATATTTTACGCGTTTGCATATGTCAGAGAGGTTCGTATCCCGCAGGTGAGCCAGGTGGCCCGGATTGCTGTTACTGGCACTCGGGTTCGATTCCCGAGGGGTGAAAAACAACCCCTCTGACATATAATTAAAAATATTCCACTCCATCGGATTTAATAGATGACACCATCTTTGATCTATGATTGTTTTTTTAACTTTAAAATTCATAAAACAAATATTTAAATTATTTTATAACTTTTAAGGAGTTCGGTGTTGGTTCTAGGTGAAACATTTTAATATAATAATAAAACTAAGATACGAGGTAGGTTTCACAAAAAAGAACCCCGAAATATATCGAACTCAAAACTCAATTTTGTTTTATTTCTTTTTTGTGAAACCTACCTCGTATCTTAGTTTTATTATTAAATTATTTTATTTTATTTAATTAATTATTTTTTTGAAGCCCTTTGAAGTGATTGTCGTGTCTTAAAATAATACTCTTTGGCCATCTTCGCCAGGCGCTAGCCCTTTCCCTTGCTAATTATTATTACTCTTTGATTCCACACTCTTTTTTTCTATCAATCTCAGGAGACACTCACAGCCCGCCTGCCCCCCCAGATGCCCTGACGCCATTACCTAGTGACATTAACTCGTGTTTATATTTGTGAATACTCAACAATTTCCTTATATTATGTGAGTTTTTATTGATTTTCATAAATATTTATACTCAATACTAAATATAATATGAAATGAACTGAAATCCATCTACAATAAATAAGATTTTAATCGATTCTCATATTTTTCTCTACAGGTTAAGGAGCTTTCCAAGCAAATTTCGTTCGATTCGCTCAATCAGCTAATAATCTGCAAAGATTTCGAGATCTCTTCCGTTTGGTGAGTGTTAAAATTGTCTAAAAGTAATGAATTAGACCTTATAGTATATTAAATTATTATATATTGTGTGTGTGGGTCTGTTTGTGTGTGAGATGGACTCGAGCTCATTTCCCCTTTATATATAGGAATATATTTTATTTTCATCAAGCAGGGGGACCAGCCCACTGATTTCCTCACTCTCGAAATAAAATAGCTTTTCATTTTGAAAATTTTGTATTTTTAAAACGATTTTATCATGAAAATTATATGAGAGTGACATTCCTTTGAATAAATGTCCCTGATAAATATATAATTTTAATTATTTTTCTTCAATAATCAGCATCCGATTATGATAAAAGTGCCCTTGTATAATTATTCATATTTTCTCTGGAGAGAGACGGACTGGTAGAAATTTTAATTAAATGTAATGGAAGGCAGCTCAAAGGTAGTGAGGAAAGAAAAAATGAACACATATCAAATAAGGTGTAATTTATTGGAATCCTTCTCCTTCCTTTCAAACCGACGTTTCGGAGGATTTTTCCCTCCTTTTTTCAGGGTTTCAAAGGGTCAAACTTTCTTCTTTTTTATCATAGAAAAACATTTTTTTTCCCTGCTTTTCTCAATAATTCTATGCCTTTGTTAAAAAAGAAGAAAGTTTTTGAACTCTACTGTGGAGAGAAGAAGGAAACATTTTATTTGTTTCATTCATTGACCCTTTGAAAACCTGAAGAAGGAGGAAAAATCCTCCGAAACGTCGGTTTGAAAGGAAAGGAGAAAGGATTCCAATAAATTACACCTTATTTGATATGTGTTAATTTTTATTTCCTCACTACCCCTGGGCTGCCTTCCATTCCATTCAATTATTCATATTTCTTTTCAATAAAATCATCAGCTCAGGATCGCCTACAAGTCCTGACACGTTTCGCTGCAAGTCGGGACAGGTTGTTGAGGTCAGGCGTACTTGAAATATTATTTATTTATTTATTACATTTTCAACGGCTAAAAGTATCAATTTACAAAATTATAAAATTATTAACCATACTCATTACATACACAACAATACATTAACAATACTCATTACATACATCAGTAATACATTAAAAATACTCATTACATACATCAACACATTACATAATTATATATTAGCATTACATTAATTATTCATAAATAAGTGTGAGCTTCTTGAATAAAGCCGCTACGTTATTGATTTCCAAAAAAAATTCCTGAGGGTTAACCAATTTTGGTAACCATGCCCTTCTTCGGTGTGGGTTGTCGCAACGAAAAATAGACCGATTTTATGACAGGGTTCGGGGAAATATCCAGTTCCTACAAATGCGCAGATATTACTTGCCTGCATATCCGAAGGGGGAGAACTAGGGAAGGTGGTTCTTCAATTCCTTATATCACTGGGCTCTGAAATTTTTTGATGAGTTTTTAGGTTGCGATTTTTTTTTTAAATTTCTTGTTTTGTTTTTTGTAGATTTAATGTGAATATATTGGCTGGCAAAATGGGTTTGTGCCCGATGCCAATAAATAATGTAAAAAAAAAACAAAAACCAATTTTGTTGCCAACTCATTGTAACAATGACAGAGTCTGAACACTGGATTTCTTTCAGGATGTCTACCAGTAGGCATCTCTGGATCTTATTCTTCGAGTGCCATACCCGAAACGGGTGTCGGCTCCTCTCCACATATACCTGTGCTGAGTGTGTTTAGTTGTTTTACACAGATATATGGGACCTACTTTTAAACGCCGGCTAATTTGAAGAGGTTACTAGGCAATTATACTCTTTGTAGGTTGCCATTACTTTCCAAGAGGAGGCGACTGAAAATATCTATCTGCCGAGACTCGGTCTCGAACCAGCGATCTTCGAGTCAGCGACCCAACACTCTATCCACTGACCCACAGTCACCTCCATCAGTCATCTCTGGATAGAATGGCATTATACCTACTTCTTAATGCATAAATGGGGCTAAGTAGAGGAAAGAGAGCAGCAAGCTCTGTACATTTTACCTGGCCCGACATAATTTTATATATAAATATGCAATCAGAGGCGATCATACAGGAATTTACAGAAGCTAGGCAGAAAGACTCAGCAGCAAGAATGTAGTCATGATTAAATCTTGACATTGGATTATCAGTAAGTGATGCTAATTTTCTTAGAACTTTGTGCTTGCTGAACTCTCTCAATCCTATCAAATTCGGTCTCTTTTTTATAAAAGCACCCTTTTCTGATTTTATTTTTTTGTCCTTAACTTTACAATTAGTAATGAAGCCGTTGAAGCTTTTATTTTTGTGATTAATTTGATTAAAGTTTAAGTTTTTATTTGAATCTCACATGTTTAATTATAATTATTTAATTAATAGAGTAAAGGGTGTGTAGTTTCACAGTGAATGAAATAAAACTCAAGAGGTTTAAACAAACTCAATATATTTCGGATTATTAGTCCATCATCAGGAGTTTACAAGTTAATACTAATGAGTTTTATTTCATTCACTGTGAAACTACACACCTTTACTCTATTAATTAACATCATGTTTCACCTAAAACCTACACCACTTTCCATAAGTAAAATTTATAATTATTTATTGAAACAAATAAATACAATATAAATACTTTAAATATTTATATTGTATTTATTTGTTTCAATAAATAATTATAATTAAACATGTGAGATATCAATAAAAACTTAAACTTTAACTTTACAATTATTTATTTATTTCTTCAAGCCTATATAATTTGCGATAATCAAAATAAAATTAATTTTCTGTTTTATTAAATACATTAAGATGTTCCTTACAGTATTCTAAAGAAATTAAATCCAATGAAAAATCAAATTGTTTTCGTTGAAAATATTTTGTTTTGCCGAGAGTAGCAGGATTGTTGATTCATAAAGAGAAATCAATGAGGTTGTTCTCTGCTTGATGGAAATAAACATATTATTCATATTTATATACCAAATATAAATATGTATGGAGATTGAAAGTTTTTCTGCCGAGGGTAGCAGAATATTTATATATTGAAGGAGAGAATAAAGAGTATGTCTTCTGCTGGAATTATAAATTTTATTTATAATTCCAGCAGAAAACACACTCTTTTATTATCTTCTTCTATGTATGGAGAATTGAAGGAAGGCAGCCCCAAGGATAATGAAAAAATAAAATTCCAATTAACATAAATTTATTGGAAAGTCATTTTTATCCTCTTGAAAACCGACATTTCGGAAGATCTTCGCACCTTCTTCAAAAATGACTTTCCAATAAATTTATTTTATTTGGAATTTTCTCATAATCCTTGGACTGCTTTCCATCAATTCTCCATTGAAA
Source organism: Forficula auricularia (assembly GCA_024734495.1). Taxonomy (NCBI): domain Eukaryota; kingdom Metazoa; phylum Arthropoda; class Insecta; order Dermaptera; family Forficulidae; genus Forficula; species Forficula auricularia. Next base: position 1,890,326 of record JALMQS010000069.1, on the reverse strand, counting down.
TTCTACCAGCCCGTCTCACCAAAATTGAAATACTTCTAATATGAATATCCTATACTACTAAAGCCCATTTGTGCCTGCCTCTGTACCGACCTATGTACCTATGTCTGTCCCCCAATCGTCATGGTTACCAATTTAAATGAAAATATCTATTGTATATAAAATTAAGGTTTTGTCTGTACATTGGGGTGGTGGTGTGGGTGTGGGTGCTGAGAGTGGATTTCGGGGGGGGGGGGGGTTCGAGGAGGTGGGGTTCCAGGGGTCGTAATGGTTACCAATTTAAATTAAATTATATATATATATATATATATATATATATAATTAAGGTTTTGTCTGTACATTGGGGTGGTGCTGTGGATGGCGGTGCTGAGTGGGTTTCGGGGGGGGGGGGTTCAAGAGGTGGGGGTCCAGGGGTCGTAATGGTTACCAATTTAAATTAAATTATCCATATGTATATATATAATTAAGGTTTTGTCTGTACATTGGGGTGGTGCTGTGGATGGCGGTGCTGAGTGGGTCTCGGGGGGGGGGGGGTTAAGGTTCAAGAAGTGGGGTCCAGGGGCCGTCATGGCTACCAATTTAAATTTAATTATAAAGGGCCTTGCAGCTAGTATATATATATATATATATATAATTTATTTGTTTGAGAGTACCTATAGTTTCAAAGTTTTGATTTTCATCATCAGTCTTTTTAATTAGAAATACATATAAGTATTATCTGTTATTTCTTATGGGCTCAATTACCCAATTGGATATAGAAAGTTCGTTTTGTGGCTTATTTGCTATGACAGCATTTCTAATCAATTAATTGACACCATGAGAAATAACCAATAGTATATGTATTTCTAATTAAAAAGATGATGAAGAAAATCAAACCTTCGAAACTATAGGTACTCTCAAACAAATAAATTATATATATATATATATAGTATATATATGTTCAGTGGCGTAGCCCGAAAATTTTCTTGGGGGGGGGGGGGGGGTGGGGTCAATCCACAAAGAAAAATATTTAGTGGGAATTTTTTTATTAAAACAAATAATCCAGTTAAATTGTGTTTTTACCCGGAAAGTTTTGGGGATCTTTTATGTTTTTGGGTGTGCTGAATCCGAATCTGAAGTTTTTACCCGGAAAGTTTTGATCTTTTATGTTTTTGGGTGTGCTGAATCCGAATCTGAAGTTTGCTAACAAAATTTCTCCGACCAACCGTTTGGGCTCATGTGCTAATTGAAAATTAGCGTATTTTTCTTGTTTTGAAAAACTACAATTTTTTGCAAAAAATCGCAGTTTTTCTTTCATAAAATGAAAACCAGTCATCTTAGAAACTTGATTTCTATGTTATTCTCTAGAAAATTTTGTTGACTTGAACGTTTACTTGGACTACTTTTTTGATAAAAGTCTTAGATTTATAGATATCTAGTTTTTTCCATGAAACTTTTGAGAATTCTGGATCATATTCTGACATGAAAAATGCTAGATATCTATAAATCTAAGAGTTTTATCAAAAAATTGGTCAAAGTAAACGTTCAAATCAATAAAATTTTTTAAAAAATGAGATAAAAATCCTGTCTAAATGGGCTATGTTCCCGATGACAATAAATAAAATATAAAAAATGAGATAGAAATCAAGTTTCGAGGATCAGTGGTTTTCATTTTATGTAAGAAAAGCTGCGATTTTTTGAAAAAATGTATCATTTCCAGTCATGGGAACTGCTGGATATCTATAAATCTCAGAGTTTTAACAAAAAATGTGGCCCAAGTAACAAAATTCCTCAGAGAATGAGATAGAAATCAATCTTTTAGTATGAGTGGTTTTGATTTTATGAAGGAAAAACTGCGATTTTTTGCAAAAAATGGTAGTTTTTCAAAACCCCAACCTCATTGCAGCACGGGTTACAATTATCCAATTAAGATGAAACTTTGTTTAAATTGTATCAAATTTAATCTAGTTTAAACATGTATAGAGTGGTCTTTGTTGAAAACGTGCTGCTTCATGGTCAAAATGGAAAAAAAATCGAAAAAATTGGAAAGAGGAAAAATACTCCAATTTTTAACTAGCGCTTGAGGTCGAACGGTTGGTCGGAGAAAAAACCTAAATGATGAAATTTGTATGAAATTTTATGAATTTTCATTTTGAATAGGAAGGTTATTTACGAAAAGTTGATAGTTTTTGAGTTATAAGCAAAAAAACTGCCAAAAAATGATATTTTTTATTAGTTGAATAAAAGATATATAATAGATATTTTTTACTTTTTTGTTGCTACGCCTCTGTTTATGTTAATATGCCTACATATTTATACTCGTATTTGGTATTATGTATGTACCTATGTATTAAATTTGTTTCTATACCCCTCGGGGTCAGGTTTGTTTTAGCCGGTTGCCTCGAGTCGGATTCGAACCCGAGCCCAGTTGGTTAGCAGGGTGACATGCCAACCCCTAGCCTACCCGACCCCCCAAGATGAATCTTAATATATTTATTGATATCGAAATCATATTTTAAATTTGAATTTTCGCATTGTTTGAACAATAGATTTTTTAGTAAATAGTAAACCATATTGTACTATTAGTGTCTGTGTCCAGTCCTCTCTCAATCTGTCAATGTAAGTTTCCATTTTATTTTATTTTCTTTAGCTACCTCTTTGAATAAATAATTAAATTTTTAATTCATTCATTTGAAATCAATTTTATAAAAATTTAAAATTGTAAGATTTTCGAACTAATAAAAACAAAAAAACAAAAATTAAATTTACTATAAAATACACCTATAATAAAAAAGATTTATTATTTTTTTCTGGGGCAAAGATTGGGAGGGGGGGAGTTAAAAGTTAAAAATATAGGAACTTGGACTTATCCAAATTTTGTATTCATAACCAGAAAACTAAAAATACGAAAACAAACCTATTCATCTCCTTATTATATTCTTGGATTTCATCTGATAATAATCAAAACATGATCATAGTCAGAAGTTTTTTTTTTTGGCCAGGTTACATTTTTTGGGGCAAGTTATAGAAATTTCCCTCTATATTTGTAATATGCATAAGATGAATCTTAATATATTTATTGATATCGAAATCATATTTTAAATTTGAATTTTCGCATTGTTTGAACAATCGATTTTTTGAATCGTTGAGACCCATTGTTTTGATTATTAAAATTTGAATTCAACAATTCGAGGCGTCCGAGTTGAATTATTTTATATTCTAAGCCTCCTCCATTAATACCGCCTCTACATTTAATTGCAATTTGGATTAATTTTCCAGTCGATTTTTCGATAGATAATCTTTGGAAAGTTTAGATTTTGAATTTTCCTAACTATTTAATAATCTGATGTAAAATTTTATAAAATTACTCAAACACAAAGATGGAAATTCGACGGTGAGTTTCTAAGATATTAAACCATGTTGTATTATTAGTGTGTGTATGTGTGTAAGCCTTAACTTAATACTAGTTTTCCTTATTTCTCTACATACCCTATATATCTTGTTCTCTATTTTAATTCTAATATTAATTTCTTCTTTTCTATAGCAAATGCAAATACCAGTAGACAGAAGAGAATGCATTGATTCATACTTTCTCTATCTCTGGCTGGGGAAAGTGAAAGTGAATTCTCCCAGTCTGTCAATGTATGTTTCTATTTTATTTTCTCTAGCCAGCCCTTTGAATAAATTTTACATTAATTTGAAATCAATTTTATAAAATATTCCCATACATGTTGATTGGATTATTATTTGTACTTAATATTAATCTCAACCATAACATTCTGTGAAAAAACATGCCCAGTTCGAAAAATTAAGTTGAGAAAATAGTAGATCTCTCAACTTAATTATTCTTGGTGAATTTAATTTGGTTACACACTAGATTTCACTACTTTTTCGAACTTTGCCTGTTTTTTCACAGAATGTTTTGGTTGAGATTTCTCGTCTTTTTGTAAGCTATGAGAAACCCCGTTGGTCCAAAGGGCTAGAATTTTAGTTTTTGACCCCCCCCCCCCTATTTTGGGTAGTTAGTTTTAACATTTCTAGCCTTCAGGGGGTCCACAGAATATGTATACAAAGTTTGGTTGAGTTTGGTCCAACGGGCTAGAATTTTCATTTTTGACCCTTCCCCCCCAATTTAAAGGGATTGAAAGATAGAAAGTTTGGATTTTTGGAATTTTCCTTTATTTGTGTCGCAAACTCTACTAGTAGGCGAAATTTCATGATGCTTGAATGATTGGAAGTACCCTATAGGTTTTGATAACCTGTCAGTGAGTGAGTGCCAAAATTAGCTAGGTTAACAAGCTCAGGTCCATATCTTAGAATCTATTTAAGCTATATTATTGAAATTTGGTACTCTCCTCAATATGAATTACATAATTACATGTGTATAATTTCAGCTCTGTATCTCAAATGAATTCAGAGCCGCAGGGGGGTCGAAATTGGCTCGGGATGGTTCGCGTAAATAGCGTACAGCGAGTACGGCCAAGCTAATGATCGAACTTGGCCTGCGCATGCTGTGCCGTTTGATTTTCATAGCTCCCAATGCAAAACGACTAGTATCCGAACCTATTTTCAAAATTTTACCCATACAGGGTATGGTCAAGTATTGTAATCGTGCATGAAAAAAGTGTTGTTTTTTTTCAAAATATCTCAAAAACGGCTGAAAATATTTTGATTAAAAAAATTGAGCAAAACCATCACATTTCGCTCTACAAAAAAGCATTCATAAGTGAACATCGAAAAAATTATATTTTCCGAGATAATTGTTTTGTCAAAATGTCTGTTAGTTAAATAGTTAGTCTGTGCGTTACCAAATTTTGTGGACGAGCTAGCTCAAAAACTAGTTTGAATATCGAAACCAAATTTCACACGTAGTTTTGGTCCATTGAGATTAAGAGCTGATTAGATTTTGGCGCATATCGACGCAAAATTAAGGGGGGAAGAGGGGGGTTAAAAATTAAAAATCTAGGCCACTTGAGCAAACTCAACCAAATTTTGTATACACAATGAGTGGGTCCCCAGAAATCTAAAATTGCAAAAACTAACCGCCCAAAATGGGGTGGGGGTGGGGGGTAAGGGTGGTGTAGGGTCAAAAAATGAAAATCTTGGCCATTTACCAAACTCAACGAAATTTTGTATACATAATCATTGGGACCCCAAAAGTCTAAAAATCCAAAAATTAACCGCCCAAAATGAGGGGGAGGGTCAAAAAATGAAAATATAGTTGTACCAAACACGACCAAATTTTGTATACATAATCAGTGGGCCCCCAGGAGTCTAAAAATGCAAAAACTAACCCCCCACCCCTACATGATTATAAATAATTTTATTAAATATCAAATATATGTGAGGGGCCAGGTTGTATGGTAAAGTCAAGTGAATGGCCACATCAGAACACGTCAGCTTATTTTGTTAAGAATTGAATGTAAACGGGTGAATGAGAGCTAATATAGCTTCATTTAACAAATTAAAAGTTCAAAATTCATTTATTAATATTTCTTGTGTATTTTTAAAATAATTTCGTCTACTTCGCTTTTCACATTACATATAAATTACTTCATTGTAAATATTTCTTTATTACAATATGTTATATGGTATATGTTATATTACAATATTGTTACATCTAGACAAGCTCTTTGATTAATTTTAATTTTTTTTTTTTTATAGATGGAGTGGTTTAATTATTTTTCATCTTTGTCGAAAATACGAAACATCTCAATAAATCCTGAGGAAGGCAACGGAACACCACTCTTGTGAACAATTTCCCAGGAATCCTTCTCTAGTAATCGACAACGACAAAGTTGTTTTGACGGATAAGGTCATCGGCTGCCTGCGAGATTAAGTCCCCTATTTTAACTCCGAGGTCAGTTTACTTACTCATTTATTATATTTCTAAATTTTTTGAAAAATTAAAAAAAAAAAAAAAAAATAGGAGAATTCAAAAATCTTCTCATATACATAGTTTTATTTTTTCAAATTATCAATCAAATATCAATTATGAAACTGTTTGATTTACAAATTAAATTTCCCCTTGTCTTAGGGATTTCAATGATTTAGTACATAAAATAAATTTCTCATTAGTAAATTTGATTTCATTTAATCTTTAGTACCTGGAGCCACAGAGCGATGCTCGGCAACTTTTTGCTTCAGTTAAAAGTTATATATTAATATTATTTTTAATTTAAAATTCTGATAAAAACCACCCCGTCACTGCACCCCATCCCCATACCAGTTCTGCTACGCCCCTCGACCCCAGTCCCGTACCGCCCCCGTGCACCGGACCCCCGCTATGTCCCCTGGACCCCGAACCCGCCGCTCCACCAACCCCGCACCCCACTTTTTGCACCCCCAAGCGGAATCCCCTCCTCAGCTTTGGCATTTTTAATTTTCTAGGGGTCCACAGATTATTGTATACTCGTATATAGGTAAATAAATAAATTCCGTATAATTATTTTTTTAAATTAATTAACAATTTATCGAGTTTTATAATAATCATTTAAATTGGCAAATTCTAATATATAATCATATTTCTTATTAACTCTTTGTGGAATTTAATAATCGAATTTATAATCAATTAAATTTATTAAACCAATTATTTTACATTAATTAATGTATATATTGTATTTTAGCTTCGACTCCGGAGATTACTTCTCCACCATCGACTGTCCTTGATCATCTTTGTAGTCCTTGTTTTTGATAAGAGGAAAAAACTCATTAAATAAAAAAACCTCTTTTCCGATAATTATTCAAATTCCATATTTCGTCCCCGTCGTCCATTCAATCAATTAAATTGTTTATTTTTAATATATATATATATTAATATTTGCTATAACCTATTAGTGGGTTTTAAAATTAAAAAAACAATTAAAAATAAAAAGATAATTGAAATAATTGTAAATAAACTTTTTTCATCTATCAATAATTACTTTAGTTAAGAAAAGATCAATTAAGATTAAATTTGTCGAGGTCCAAACCTAGCCAGATCGCTTTCTCATACTCAAAACTTGTTAATAGAATTTGTTTCATCAAAATCGGTAGAGCCGTTTTCAAAATAGAACTAAGATACAAACAAATAAATATATAAATATATTAACAATTTTTAATAAGAGTAGAGTACCTGGAGCCACCGAGCGATGGACGGTAACCCCTAACCCCCACCATTACACCCCCACTCCAACCGCGCCTCCCACCCCCGGATCCCCCACAACTGCACCCCACCTCCTGCACCTCCCAAATCCACCCCACCCCGCACCCAGTTTTTGCATTTCTAGCTTTCTAATGGTCCACATATATATTATGTGTATATTTGTTTACTCGTACACCAATTTGCCTACATTCCTTCATATTGATAAACATTATAAAAAAATAAATAGGAAAATAATAATAAAAAAATAATCGTATAGGATCTGAAATAAAAACAAAAAATTAAATAAGATTTGTTTCCAAGTTATATAAAAAAAGTCTTATTACACACCTGTTTTGTTATGATTTAGACACCTGTTAATTAAAAACAAACAAAAAAATTCCTAATTTTAATATAATATATTAATATTTGCTATAACCCATTAGTGGGTTTTAAAATTAAAAAACAATTAAAAATAAAAGATAATTGAAATAAATGTAAACAAACTTTTTTATTGAGATTTTCATCTATCAATAATTACTAGAAAAGATCAATTAAGATTAAATTTGTCGAGGTCCAGACTTAGCCAGATCGCTTTCTCATACTCAAAACTTGTTAATAGAATTTGTTTCATCAAAATCGGTAGAGCCGTTTTCAAAATAGAACAATGATACAAATATATATATATATATAAATAAATATATATATAAACAATTTTTGCTCGTTTAATAAGAGTAGATATATTTTTACTTTATTTTTATTTTACCTTCTTTATAATCACATTTAATATTCATTTATACAATTTCTTATTTTATTTTTCATGGATCATCCACTTCATTGGTGTGTCTCGGTGTTCTTCATTCGATTCATTTATGATCTTCTAAACAGCACGCCAAACTTGAGTACCTATATCATTTTTTTATATAATTAATTTTTAAGTCTTTTTTTACAGCATACCCCTCTAGTTAAAATCAATTATTACTTTAATATTTAAATAATTTACATTAAAATAAATTCATTTTAGATTTTAAAGTTCTTACTTTCATAATAATAATTCGAAATCAATTTTCAAAAAATTTAAATAAAATAAATAAATATTCAGTAAATTTAATTTCAAATCAAATTGATTTCAATAAAATTTTCATTTTTGAAATTCATTAAATTAGTGGATTAAAATCTATCAATAATTAAATTTTCGATAGTTTTCTTGAAATTATTCAATTTTTATGATAAATATAGAATTAGAATTAGGGATTTTCAGTTCCCCATTCATCATTTACCATAATGTCGCCCAACGAGGGATTCGCTTCTAGATCAAATCAGGTAATTTAAAAATTATATTTATAAACATATATACCTTTAAATTCATAACTGATTATTTTTACAGCGAGAAGCCATCGTTTCATCGAGATGACTCCAGTCTGTCATCAGGGTCTCTCAGGTATTACCTATATTTATTTCTATAATAGTAATTTCAAACTGAGTTCTTGAATATAATATTATTACTTTACCATACAGGGTATGGTCAAGTATTGTAATCGTGAATGAAAAAATTGGTTTTTTCCTTTTTTTTCAAAAATTTCTCTCTCGATATAAATGTTATATACTAATTTTACAATCATTTTTTAAAGGTGACAAAATCACTTGAACAACGAGATCGGCTGCCTGCGAGTTTAGCCTTTTCTTTTAACGACGAGGTTAATATTTTGTCTATATTATTATTATCATTTATTTTCATGTATTAATTTGAAAGTTTATACAGTAAAACCTCGTTTATCCGGACCTCCGGATTACCTGATCGTATTTTTAGACATTTTTATTTTTATAAATGTTCTCATAGATAATAATTTTTAACTCTGATAACAATAATGCAATTATAATTTCATCAAAAATTAACGTATGTATTTTTACTTTAACATACAGGGTATGGCATTTCGCTCTACAAAAAAGCTTTAATAAGTGAACATCGATAAAATTATATTTTTCGAGATAATAATTGTTTTGTCAAAATTTCTGTTAGTCTGTCTGTTATTCTGTTAGTTAGTCTGTGCGTTACCAAATTTTTGTGGACGAGCTAGCTCAAAAACTAGTGTGAATATCGAAAGCAAATTTCACACGTAGTTTTGGTCCATTAAGATTAAGAGCTGATTAGATTTTGGTGCATATCGACCCAAAATTAAGGGGATTGGAGGGGGGTTAAAAATTAAAAATCTAGGCCATTTGAGCAAACTCAACCAAATTTGTATACATAATCAGTGGGACCCCAGAAGTCTAAAAATGCAAAAACTAAACGCCCGAAATGGGTGGGGGAAGGGTGGGTGTATGGTCAAAAAATGTAAATCTAGGCTCTTGTACCAAACTCAACCAAATTTTGTATACATAATCAGCGGGCTCCCAGAAGTCTAAAGATGCAAAAACTAACCCCCTCCCCTACATGTATGGTAAAGTCAAGTGGATGGCCACATCAGAACACGTCAGCTTATTTTAAACAATTCTATCTAATTTTGATATCATAATAAATTCAAATTCACTTATTTGAAGATTTGTTTTGTTTTTATTACACATATATCCGGATTATCGAATTCATGTTTTACTTTGTTCCCAGATATTCCGGATAAACGAGGTTCTACTGAAATGAGAAATTTTTACACTTCTTTATCATTTTTGATAAGAATTTTGAATAAAGACAATTGAAATCTCTGAAATAATGGAGATAGAATTTATAACTCAAGAATGTTTGAGGGATAATTAAAAATAATGAAAACTTCATGAGAATATCTTTGAAATTATCTGTACGAAAGGAGAAGATATACATATAGAATACATTTGAAAGTTTAAAATGGGAAAAAGGACAAGTTTTTTGTGTGATTTTTTTATTTTTCAACCAACGTTTCGTCGATTTCGGCGACTTCTTCAGGGCTTATACAATTATATAAGAACATTATTAATATCAAGTTGCAAGAGTACATTATAATTTCAGACCAAACATGTATCAATATTTTACCCACCAAATAGTTACATCACATATCCGTCTAAAGTACGTTAGTTTCTTTTATCTCCACTTTAGGCGAATATGTGATGTAACTGTCAGCTGGATAAAATAATAGGTGCGTGCCAAAGTTCGTGCGTGAGTTTCAATAGATGGAGTTATGAGCGTCGTGACATGTTGTCATTAATGCCTACTCCTACATATTATATATCCTTGGAAAAGTGACGTCTTCAGCTTTCATTAAAAAAAAATAATGTTGTTTTCATACAAACTGCTTCGATAAATATCACTTTAAAATGAATATCGATAAAGTGCATTTACGGCATGTTATGCTTTACGAGTTTCGAAGGGAATAAACGTTGCCGCAGCCGTGAAAAACGTAAAAGATGTTTATCAGGATCAAGCACCAGCTAAACGAACTGTGGAAAAATGATTTGCTAAATTTCGGCGCGGAGAATTTAACCTTGAAGACGAATGATGGTGATGCTCTCAGTTTGGTGCGATTGCAAGGGCATAATCTATTTTGAGCTTTCTCCTGCTGGCGAAAACGATTGATTCGAACAATTACTGTCGCCAATTAACCAATTTGAATCGAGAAATCAGAGAGAAACGTCCGATTTTGTCAAATCGCAAGGGAGTCATCTTTCATCAGGAGTTGTCCAGACCACACGTTTCGAAAAAGACGCTGTGCAAGCTGAAGAGCCTGAAATGTGATGTCCTAACGCATCCACCGTATTCTCTTTATATCGCACCATCTGACTATCACTTGTTCCGCTCATTACAAAATTATTTAAATGGAAAAAACTTTGACTCTTTGGAGGCCTTAAAAAACGGCGTGTTTGCTAATCGCTGTGTGACTTTTACTCACAAACTCCGCACGAACTTTCGCACGCACCCAATATTAATACATGTTTGGTCTGAAATTATAATCTACTCTTGCTACTTGATATTAATAATGTTCTTATAATTTTAGAAGCTCTAAAGAAGTCGGTAAAGTCGACGAAACGTAGTTGAAAAAAAAAATAACACAAAAAATTTGTCCTTATTTCTCATTATAAAATTTCAAAAGTATTCTATTTGTACAATGTGGATCTCCCACAAATTGAAGATGTTTATAAAAAATGAAAAAATTTAACTAGAAAAAAAACCTGAATATATTTTTTAAAAGAACATAAAATAATTTTTTTTTAAATGTGTTTTAAACATTATCAGAAAAAAGGAAGGGAGGGGTGTCAAAAATTAAAATTCTAGCCCTTTCGACCAAACTCAACCAAATTTTCTATACATATTCTGTGGGCCTTAAAAAGTCTAGAAATGCAAAAAACTAACCACCCAAAATGAGAGGGAGGGTCAAAAATAAAAATTCGAGCCCTTTTAACCAAACTCAACCAAATTTTGTATACATATTTTATAGACCCTCCTTCCAGAAGGCTATAAATGCAAAAACTAACCAAATTTTGTATACCTACATAGTTTGGTCAAAAGGGAGTAGAATTTTCATTTTTGACCCCGATTTCGGCAAAGTAGATGAAATGTTAGTTGAAAAAAAAAAAAATTCCCATTATAACTTTCATATGTATTCTATATGTATATCTTCTGCTATCGTACAGATAATTTCAAAGATATTCTCATTAATATTTCATTATTTGAGTTACAAATTAGATCCCCATTATTTCAAAGATTTCAATGGTCTTTATTCAAAATTCTTATCAAAAATGATAAAGTAGTGTAAAAATTTCTCATTGATCTTCATATTTTTTATTTCATCTCATTTAATAATTACCTATATTTAATATTCATTTATCTAATTTCTAACTTTATTTTTCTCCTCTTTTTCATGTATCCTTCCTTCACTTTGGTGATATTTCGCTGCTGTCTTTTATCGCATCCGTCACATTTATGTTCTTCTCATCAAAAGCGCACCAAACATGAGGTATACATTTCTTTAGCATGGCATTTAGTTAACGCTTGCAAAGGGTTTTTTATAGCTAGATTATTGTAGGGAAAGAGTTAGGATGTTTCTCTTTTGCAGCATACCCCTCTAGCTAGAATCAGTAAATGTAATACTTAACTTTTTTCATTTATTATATTAAAGTTTTTCCTTTCAATTATAATTTAATAAATTTGTAATTAAATTTAAATGTTTCATAAATGCAATATTAGCTCAAATTTATCTTAATCATAACTTAAATTGATTTTTATTTGCAATTCTTAATATCAAATATAAATTAAAATCACTCAACTCATTTCATTTTTTAATAATTTTTTTTTTAAATTATTCAATTTTTAACGTAAAAGAAAATCAGAATAGGAATTTTCAGATGCCCCTATTTAATCTTTATCTGTAGTGAAGCAACAAGGACACCATTGGAAGATCTTCACAAAGTGATTAGAATGGTGGATTTTGCGTAGGGATTTTCAGGTTTCAACGCCTCGACCACCGATGGGATTCATCGCTATTTTAATGTCATATTTAATTCTTAGATTCAGAATATTAAAAATTAAATTCACAGTTTTATTAGATGTAGTATGCAGTAGTTTAGAGGGTGGGTGGGATGATATGCCATGCCAACGATGACGCTCTTTCTTTTTGTGTTGGGGACCTGCACTCTTCCCTTTGATTTACTTCCTGGAGACAGCAAATGCGGTGTCGTCTATCTTAGGCCTCTTAGGGATATTTTGTATTGTGTTTCTCTCTTTTGAACCCTCCAATTTAGTTTTAAGGTTATTTTAGTATTAAGACCCACAAGAGAGCTAAAATAGACGCCACACATTTGTTAGACCCATGAACGAGTCACGAGGGAAGTGACCGATTCGATCGGATTTCTAAAGATCGAGGTCCAGGTTCATCTTGCATGTGCTTGCATGTTTTGTGTCTTACCGAAAAGTCGTCGCTTGACGCCTTGTTCAAATGGAACAATGGGGTGGGAATGGGAGCCTGGTGACTTTGTGTCTTTGAGGGCGGGTTTGAGGTGGCTCTATGGACTAGAACGAAGACCAGAAGGTTGTCCGTTGCTTCCTCAGGATTAGCCTAAGGAAGAAAAGCGGTTTCCTTGTGGCTAGGGGCACGAGGGCTCTGTCGGCCGGTTGGCGGAGACGGTGCACTGCGTTACACTTAAAGTTCTTTTTCTCGTATATTTAACCACTTGCCTAATAAGGTTTTTTATTTTCACCCCCATATTTGATAAATACACTAAACTATGAACCGGGTATTTATAATTTATGTCAGATGAGGCAAGTGGAAATGTTAGGTAGGATCTTTTTCTTTCAGCTCGCCCTGGTCTCTCGTTCTATCCGTATTCCAAAAAATCAAGTTTACTCTCACTGATACAAACGTCTTCAGGCTCTCTCGAAGTCCGATTATAAGAATTCTCATTTTACTTTGATATTTCAAATTATAAGGATTTGATTTGGATGAAATAAAATTTGAATTTTCCGCGAATTAAAGGGATCTATTTTATTTACTACATACGTCTTGATGACTAAATTAGTATGTAGTAAAGGAGGGGGTTGCTACTAAATGTTCATGTCAAGTGTTATAGGCGTATTCACTCAAAAAGCTTTTCTTCAACATTTGGAGACGACGAGAACGACAAGATATAGATCGATCGTCCACTGCATCCATTGAAGGTGAATATATTATATTTCATAATTTATTTTTAACCGACTTCAAAAAAGGAGGAAGTTCTCAATTCGACTGATTTTTTTTTGTGTGGCTATGTTACCTGATATTTTTGCCAATTGTGAACCGATTTTGATGATTATTTTGCATTGGGTTCAGTCTAGTTTCCGATTGGTCCCGTTTTTTTTTCATTGGTATTGGACATTTTTGTTATGTTTGTTCGGGCATAACTTCTCTGTTTATGAACCGATTTTGATTTCTTCGTTTGGATCAGTATATTTCCAAGATAGTGAAGATACCTATTTATTTATTTTATGTATGTTCAGCGAGAACTTTTTGCCACGTGGACCGATTTCGATAATTCTTTTTTTATTGGAAAGGGGGTACCTTAGGGTGATCCCATATTAATTTGGGCAAGTTCTGATGGTATGATCAATGACGAAATAACGTAAATCTTCAAATCTTTTGAGCAAATAATCGAAATTATAATAAATAAAATCTTAAAACGTTCATTTAAAATCCGCAAACGTTTCGAAGAGAATTTATATATTTACGAATTGAATTTTATTATCATTTTCTCATTCCTTCGCCTGAATCTGTCTTTTACGAGATGCATGCAAGGTATTATCATAAGTCACTATTAATAACATGACTAAAAAGAGAAAAATAAAAATAATTTTTATAAAAAAAAATAAAACCTACTTCAAAAAAAATTAAATTCAACAAATAAAATAATAATAATAAGAACTCAAAAATCAAATAAAATGCACTGAAAGGTATAAAATAATCATCTTAATTAGTTACAATAATACGACGAAATATTAACATGAAATCAATTTTTGAAGTCGGTGCTAAACATAATACATTTTATGAATCCCACTTGACGGATCTTACTTAGTACGTTTGGCGGGTAAACTCGCTTATATAGTTTGTTTAGCACCGACTTCAAAAAGTGATTTCATGTTATTATTGTAACTAATTAAGATGATTATTTTATACATTTTAGTGCATTTTATTTGTTGAATTCAATTTTTTTGAAGTCGGTTTTATTTTTTTTATAAAAATTATTTCTCACTTTGTTTTCTTAAATAATTGAGTGTTTGCAAACATGATTCGTTATTATCTAAACAATATTTTACCTAGGGCATTTGAATGATTCAATTTTCTATGATATTATCACATATAATACAATTTTATTTTTTTATTATTTATTCATGTGTGTGTTTGTTTTCTTTTAGCTGAAGATTGGAGATTGGTTTGTAGAGGCTGGAGACATCTCGACCCATCAGTTCAACGCGTCGATGAGTTTACGACTACGGTAGGCATTCTTACTCAACGAGATTTACATTTATTCGAATAAATTTGTACATTAAAGGGGCTAGATGAACCTACAGATACAATGTTCTGATGTGGCCATCCACTTGACTTTACCATACAACCTGGCCCCTAAAACTATTTATAATCATGTAGGGGGGGTTAGTTTTTGCATTTTTATACTTCTGGGGTCCCACTGATTATGTATACAAAATTTGGTTGAGTTTGCTCAAATAGCCTAGATTTTTAATTTTTAACCCCCCCTCCACCCCCTTAATTTTGTGTCGATATGCACCAAACTCTAATCAGTTCTTAATCTCAATGGATCAAAACTACACGTGAAATTTGGTTTCGATATTCACACTAGTTTTTGAGCTAGCTAGTCCACAAAAATTTGAAACGAACAGACTAACTAACAGACATTTTGACAAAACAATTGTTATCTCCAAAAATATAATTTTATATTTTATATTTATGTAAAACCTACCTAGTATTTTATATTTTAAATTTTAAAAAGTTTCTAAAAATTTTTCTTTACGTTATTTAATATGTTTCACCAAGAGCTCTACACCATTAACAAAAAAGTTTTCCAGTGAAAGCAAAGAATTAAGTATCTTTTTGAGTGTCTTTTTTTGAAAAAAGATGGAAATTATTTCAAAAATCAACCCAGACCTATAATATTAATAAATGAATTTAACTTTTAAGGACATCATAGATATTAGAGAAATATTTTTAGATTGGATATCAGAGAGGGTCGTCCCCTTAGGAATCGAACCCTAAGCTTGCCGGGCCAGTAGCCAAACCCTTAAGACAAATCTAGCTATAATACTTATATATGTTGCATGTCAGAGAGATTTGTCTTAAGGGTTTGGCTACTGGCCCGGCAAGCTTAGGGTTCGATTCCTAAGGGGACGAACCTCTCTGATATGCAATGTAAAAATATTTTCTCTAAAATCTATGATTGGTCCTTAAAAGTTAAATTCATTTATTAAAAAAGTTTTCTTTTTGTTATGAACTCAAACGACCTTTTTTTGGTTCTTTTCGATAATCCGGACAAGGTCCGATCACAATTAATCCGAATTATCGACGCTCTACTGTATTTTCAAAATACGAAGTACCTAAAACAAGTATTTTAGATACAAAATATATACTTAAATTACAATGGAATACAAAAGTATTGAAAATACTTATGTTTTCAATACTGCTCATCTCTGATGAGGTTACCTATTCATAAGGGGTTATTAATAATATTTTTACCATTTTTACCACCCCATTTTATTTGATTTTCAATTTCAACGTGTAGGTGATACAAAAGTATCAAAAATTCGTATTTTTAACCGACTTCAAGAGGAGGTTCTCTATTCGACTGAATTTTTTTTTTTTTTTGTGCCCATGTTACCTCATATCTCCGCCAATTGTCAACCGATTTTGAAAATTTTTTTTGCATTGGGTCCAGTCTAGCTTCCGATTGGTCCCATTTTTTTTTCGATTTTTTTTTTCATAGGTATTAGACCTTTTTTATTAGGTTTGTTTAGACCTAACCTCTTTGTTTATGAACCGATTTCGATGGTTCTTTTTTTATCCGATAGGGGGTGTCTTAGGGATGGTGTCATATTAATTTGGTCAAGTTCTGATGATATAATCACTATTAATAACATCACTAAAAAGAGAAAAATAAAAATTTTTAAGAAAAAATAAAAATCGACTTCAAAAATTAAATGCAAGAAATATAAAAATACACTAAAAGGTATAAAATAATTATTATCTTATTTACTTACAACTAAACGACGAAATATTAACACGAAATTACTTTTTGAAGTTGGTGCCAAACATATACCTTTTATGAATCGCACTCGACGGATCTAACTTAGTACGTTTGGCGGGTACGCTTCGCTTATAGGTATAGTTTGTTTGGCACCGACTTTAAAAAGTAATTTCGTGTTAATATTTCGTCGTTTAGTTGTAAGTAAATAAGATAATAATTATTTTATACCTTTTAGTGTATTTTTATATTTCTTGCATTTAATTTTTTGAAGTCGGTTTTTATTTTTTTCTTAAAAATTTTTTTAAATACATATATTTTCTATACTGCCCATCTCTGATGGTTGTCTATTCATAAAAGGGGTATTTATTTAATATTTTTAACAAAAGAGAAACAAAGAGGTTGTCCTCTGCTTGATGCAAATAAAAATACACACATATATATATCGAGATGATATATCTATATATATTATTTATTTTTTGAGACTATAGTTTCGAAGACTTGGTCTTCATCATCAGTCTTTCTTCAATTATAAATGTTTTTTCATGGAGTCAATATCATATGGATATTGACTCCATGAAACTATAGTCTCAAACTAATAAATAATATATATACAGATATATCATCTCGATATATATATGTGTGTATGTTTATTTGCATCAAGCAGAGGACAACCTCTTTGTTTCTCTTTGTGAATCAACAACTCTGCTACTCTCGGCAAAACAAAAACTTTTCAATTAAATATTTTTAACTATCAAGAAATCATAAGTTGGTGTCATCTATTAAATCCGATGGAATGGAATATTTTTAATAAGCCAGGTGGCCCGAATTGCTGTTACTGGCACTCGGGTTCGATTCCCGAGGAGGTGAAAAACAACTCCTCTGACATATAATTAAAAATATTCAATTCCATCGGATTGAATAGATGACACCAACTTATGATTTCTTGTAAATTTGAATCTATTACCATTGGCAAATTAATATCTTTCATATTTTTAACTATGCTACCACCCTATTGAAGAAGCATTTTCAATTTAAACATTTAGTTGATACAAAAGTATCAAAAATACGTGTTTTAAATACATATATTTTCGACACCGCTCATCTCTGCTGGTTGCCTATTTATAAGGGTCTATTAATAATATTTTTACCATGCTACTACCCTATTGAAGAAGCATTTTCAATTTAAACATTTAGTTGATACAAAAGTATCAAAAATACGTGTTTTAAATACATATATTTTCGACACCGCTCATCTCTGCTGGTTGCCTATTTATAAGGGTCTATTAATAATATTTTTACCATGCTACTACCCTATTGAAGAAGCATTTTCAATTTAAACATTTAGTTGATACAAAAGTATCAAAAATACGTGTTTTAAATACATATATTTTCGACACGGCTCATCTCTGCTGGTTGCTTATTTATAAGGGTCTATTAATAATATTTTTACCATGCTACTACCCTACTGAAGAAGCATTTTCAATTTAAACATTTAGTTGATACAAAAGTATCAAAAATACGTGTTTTAAATACATATATTTTCGACACCGCTCATCTCTGCTGGTTGCCTATTTATAAGGGTCTATTAATAATATTTTTACCATGCTACTACCCTATTGAAGAAGCATTTTCAATTTAAACATTTAGTTGATACAAAAGTATCAAAAATACGTGTTTTAAATACATATATTTTCGACACCGCTCATCTCTGCTGGTTGCCTATTTATAAGGGTCTATTAATAATATTTTTACCATGCTACTACCCTATTGAAGAAGCATTTTCAATTTAAACATTTAGTTGATACAAAAGTATCAAAAATACGTGTTTTAAATACATATATTTTCGACACCGCTCATCTCTGCTGGTTGCCTATTTATAAGGGTCTATTAATAATATTTTTACCATGCTACTACCCTACTGAAGAAGCATTTTCAATTTAAACATTTAGTTGATACAAAAGTATCAAAAATACGTGTTTTAAATACATATATTTTCGACACCGCTCATCTCTGCTGGTTGCCTATTTATAAGGGTCTATTAATAATATTTTTACCATGCTACTACCCTACTGAAGAAGCATTTTCAATTTAAACATTTAGTTGATACAAAAGTATCAAAAATACGTGTTTTAAATACATATATTTTCGACACCGCTCATCTCTGCTGGTTGCCTATTTATAAGGGTCTATTAATAATATTTTTACCATGCTACTACCCTATTGAAGAAGCATTTTCAATTTAAACATTTAGTTGATACAAAAGTATCAAAAATACGTGTTTTAAATACATATATTTTCGACACCGCTCATCTCTGCTGGTTGCCTATTTATAAGGGTCTATTAATAATATTTTTACCATGCTACTACCCTACTGAAGAAGCATTTTCAATTTAAACATTTAGTTGATACAAAAGTATCAAAAATACGTGTTTTAAATACATATATTTTCGACACCGCTCATCTCTGCTGGTTGCCTATTTATAAGGGTCTATTAATAATATTTTTACCATGCTACTACCCTACTGAAGAAGCATTTTCAATTTAAACATTTAGTTGATACAAAAGTATCAAAAATACGTGTTTTAAATACATATATTTTCGACACCGCTCATCTCTGCTGGTTGCCTATTTATAAGGGTCTATTAATAATATTTTTACCAAGCTACTACCCTACTGAAGAAGCATTTTCAATTTAAACATTTAGTTGATACAAAAGTATCAAAAATACGTGTTTTAAATACATATATTTTCGACACCGCTCATCTCTGCTGGTTGCCTATTTATAAGGGTCTATTAATAATATTTTTACCATGCTACTACCCTACTGAAGAAGCATTTTCAATTTAAACATTTAGTTGATACAAAAGTATCAAAAATACGTGTTTTAAATACATATATTTTCGACACCGCTCATCTCTGCTGGTTGCCTATTTATAAGGGTCTATTAATAATATTTTTACCATGCTACTACCCTACTGAAGAAGCATTTTCAATTTAAACATTTAGTTGATACAAAAGTATCAAAAATACGTGTTTTAAATACATATATTTTCGACACCGCTCATCTCTGCTGGTTGCCTATTTATAAGGGTCTATTAATAATATTTTTACCATGCTACTACCCTACTGAAGAAGCATTTTCAATTTAAACATTTAGTTGATACAAAAGTATCAAAAATACGTGTTTTAAATACATATATTTTCGACACGGCTCATCTCTGCTGGTTGCTTATTTATAAGGGTCTATTAATAATATTTTTACCATGCTACTACCCTACTGAAGAAGCATTTTCAATTTAAACATTTAGTTGATACAAAAGTATCAAAAATACGTGTTTTAAATACATATATTTTCGACACGGCTCATCTCTGCTGGTTGCCTATTTATAAGGGTCTATTAATAATATTTTTACCATGCTACTACCCTACTGAAGAAGCATTTTCAATTTAAACATTTAGTTGATACAAAAGTATCAAAAATACGTGTTTTAAATACATATATTTTCGACACGGCTCATCTCTGCTGGTTGCTTATTTATAAGGGTCTATTAATAATATTTTTACCATGCTACTACCCTACTGAAGAAGCATTTTCAATTTAAACATTTAGTTGATACAAAAGTATCAAAAATACGTGTTTTAAATACATATATTTTCGACACGGCTCATCTCTGCTGGTTGCCTATTTATAAGGGTCTATTAATAATATTTTTACCATGCTACTACCCTACTGAAGAAGCATTTTCAATTTAAACATTTAGTTGATACAAAAGTATCAAAAATACGTGTTTTAAATACATATATTTTCGACACGGCTCATCTCTGCTGGTTGCTTATTTATAAGGGTCTATTAATAATATTTTTACCATGCTACTACCCTACTGAAGAAGCATTTTCAATTTAAACATTTAGTTGATACAAAAGTATCAAAAATACGTGTTTTAAATACATATATTTTCGACACGGCTCATCTCTGCTGGTTGCCTATTTATAAGGGTCTATTAATAATATTTTTACCATGCTACTACCCTACTGAAGAAGCATTTTCAATTTAAACATTTAGTTGATACAAAAGTATCAAAAATACGTGTTTTAAATACATATATTTTCGACACGGCTCATCTCTGCTGGTTGCCTATTTATAAGGGTCTATTAATAATATTTTTACCATGCTACTACCCTACTGAAGAAGCATTTTCAATTTAAACATTTAGTTGATACAAAAGTATCAAAAATACGTGTTTGAAATACATATATTTTCGACACCGCTCATCTCTGCTGGTTGCCTATTTATAAGGGTCTATTAATAATATTTTTACCATGCTACTACCCTACTGAAGAAGCATTTTCAATTTAAACATTTAGTTGATACAAAAGTATCAAAAATACGTGTTTGAAATACATATATTTTCGACACCGCTCATCTCTGCTGGTTGCCTATTTATAAGGGTCTATTAATAATATTTTTACCATGCTACTACCCTACTGAAGAAGCATTTTCAATTTAAACATTTAGTTGATACAAAAGTATCAAAAATACGTGTTTTAAATACATATATTTTCGACACCGCTCATCTCTGCTGGTTGCCTATTTATAAGGGTCTATTAATAATATTTTTACCATGCTACTACCCTACTGAAGAAGCATTTTCAATTTAAACATTTAGTTGATACAAAAGTATCAAAAATACGTGTTTTAAATACATATATTTTCGACACCGCTCATCTCTGCTGGTTGCCTATTTATAAGGGTCTATTAATAATATTTTTACCATGCTACTACCCTACTGAAGAAGCATTTTCAATTTAAACATTTAGTTGATACAAAAGTATCAAAAATACGTGTTTTAAATACATATATTTTCGACACCGCTCATCTCTGCTGGTTGCCTATTCACAAGGGGCTATTAATAATATTTTTACCACGCTACTACCCTATTGAAGAAGCATTTTCAATGATTTTCAATTGAAACATTTAGGTTATACAAAAGTATCATAAATACGTATTTTAAAATACTTATATTTTCGATACTGCCCATCTCTGATGGTCACTTATTTATAAGGGGCTATTAATAATATTTTTACCATGCTACTACTCCTATTGAAGAAGCATTTTGAATGATTTTCAATTTAAACGTGTAGGTGATACAAAAATATCAAAAATACCTATTTTAAATACTTATATATTCGATCCTGCCCATTTCTGATGGTTACCTATTCATAATATTTTTACCATGCTACTGAAGAAACGATTTTCAATTTAAACGCGTAGGGGATACTAAAGTATTAAAAATACGTATTTTAAATACTTATAAAACTAAAGATTTGAGCATCTTTTTTTGAAAATAGTTGTAATGTTTTTCAAAAAAGATTAACCAATGTGTATTTTAAAAGAGAAAGAATTTAATCTTTAGGACAAATTCTAAGATTTTAGTAGAAATATTAAAAAATTGCGATATCAGAGGGGATTCATTCCTCAGGAGTCGAACCTGCTCACTGCCCGGAAAGCATGTTAGTTTTCAGGTTCGACTCCTGAGGGAATGAATTTCTACTAAAATGTTAGAATTTGTATAAATAAAATTAATAAATTAATAGGTATTTTGGACAAATTTTATATTTTATTAATTTTTGCACAACGTTTCGTCCGTTTCCTATTTTTTTATTTATTTTTTATTTTTTTTTTCATTTTATTTTTTATTTTTGTTTTTGTTTTTGTTTGTTTTTATTTGTTTGTTTGTTTGTTTATTTATTTTTATGTTAACTCAAGATTGATAACTTAAATTTTTTAAATTGTTTTCTCGATGTTCTCACTATTTTATGTACGTTTAATTTGTTAATTGATTGAGGTGAGTGACATGTGGCATATCATGTATAGTTGTATTTTGAAATATGCATTAATTTAATTTTCCCAATCTATTTTTCTTGTACTTTTGTTTTTCAGCACTTGATAAAGTCCGGAAACGGACGAAACGTTGTGCAAAAATTAATAAAATATAAAATTTGTCCAAAATACCTATTAATTTATTAATTTTATTTAAATAAAGAATGGACATTAACCAAATGAATTTAAGTTAGAATTTGTCCTAAAGATTAAATTCTTTCTCTTTTAAATACTTATATTTTCGATACTGCCCATCTCTGAAGGTTGCCTATTCATAAGGGGCTATTCATAATATTTTCACCCTAGTGAAAAAGCGTTTTGAATGATTTTCAATTTAAACGTTGGCGGCGATGTTCGAATGACAACGAACAAGTCCCACCCCGCGAGCTGGACCAATAGGGAGCTGAGGGTGGCTTGTCTGGACCAATCGCGTGGGAAAGACTGGGCGGGACTCGCGAGATCAATCAATGGCTTTACCGGGGGTGAAGAGGTCTCCGGGTCTCAGCCGTTAGTTGTCACTAGGGCTGGGCACAGGTTACACGGCGCTCGCTCCGTGTCCGCTACCCCTTTATTCTTATTATCATCCCCAAACAAAAAAAAAAAAAAAATTACAAAAACATAAAAAATTAATTCGTATAGTAATCGGTAATTTGGATTTTTTTTTTTTCTAAAATTTTTCCCACCCCTTATTCTCTTCGCATGGTCGGGTGTTTGTGACTACAAGGACAACAATCCCATCGCTGACAACAATTCAAGGTTGGTCTGTCATTCGCTATTGAACTTAACATTCAATTTCTTTTGATAATTTATCATGCGTATTACTTACTAATTATTGATTTTAGTGAAACCGCAATTTAATATACCGACCCCACTTGTCTTGATTTTTTTTTTTGACAATTCATTTAATTTACACGGTTAAATTTTCAAGATTAATATTATTAAAATATAAATTAAAAATTAATATAATGATGCTAGACCGGTTTTATTTTATTTTAAACAATTTTCAATGCTCTTTTACTTGGTCTTTAAATTCTCTGGATGGTCAGTGAGTATATGAATAAATAAATTAATATAATTATCTACTCTAATTAAACGACCAAAAATTGTATATTTATTTATTTGTATATATATTTGTTTATATATTTGTATCTTGGTTATATTTTGAAAACGACTACCGATTTTGATGAAATTCACGGATTAGGGGGTTTTTGGGGTGACAATTCGATCTGTCACGCTCTCATCTTCGACAAAATTGCTTTTGATGGGTTTTTTTCGTAATCAAATTAATTATTCTCAGTTAAACAAATCCCATTCTTAGGGTTTTAAAAAAGGTTTCCTTTTCCTTTTATACCCAGGCAGACAATGGGTTGTTTGTTTCATTGTTCTAAAAGGCCTTCAAGAAGTATTGTGATTGTGGATTTTAACATATTTTGTTCTCCCTAAACGTTAGAATATTATAAACTTTTATAATTGTTTTATAAAGAACTTTATTTATTTAATAGAATAAAAAATAATCAAGAATTTATTTAAAAATATATTTCGCATAAGCAGGTCTCAATTTTTCTGAAAAAAACAACACATTTTTGATAGGTTTTATTTATTAATTGGATGAATAAAAATGAATCATATGGTTGAATAAAAACAGGTGCAGAAGGTGGGGTGCAGTGGTGGGGAATCCGGGGGTAGGGAGAGGTTTCGGGGGTGGGGTCGAGCGGGCGACTATTATATATTTTTTTTAATTTGAAAACGACTCTCAAATAAAAATCGACCTTTTTTATCAGAATTTTAAATTAAAAATAATATTAAAATAAAGCTTTTAACTGAAGGAAAAGTTACTGAGCATCGCTCGGTGCCTCCAGGTACTTATTTATTATAAGAGGTATTTTTATTTTTGTTTACAATAGTGGCCAATTTTATTCCATCGTTTCGGGATTCTCTGCCTTCTTCAGAACCTTAAAATAATTTTTTACAAAGTTTTTTACATACTTCATGCTAACAATAATATAGAATATATATCAACCACATTACCTCTCGCATCACCTATTCCTTCTTTTATATCGACTACAGAACAATAATACAAATTTTCATCAGCTCACATAAAAAATACTTTCTTATAATAAATAATAATTATATTAATTTATTTATTCATATACTCACTGTCCATCCAGAGAATTTAAAGACCAAGTAAAAGAGCATCGAAAATTGTTTAAAATAAATTAAAAAAGACAAGAGTTTTGTCAGAAATATTTTTACTTTACCATACAGGGTATGGTCAAGTATTGTAATCGTGCATGAAAAAAGTGGTTTTATTTTTACATCTTTTTTTCAAAATATCTCAAAAACGGCTGAAACTATATTAATAAAAAAAATTGAGCGAAATTATGGCATTTCGGTCTACAAAAAAGCCCTGATAACTGAACATCAAAAAAAATTATATTTTTCGAGATAATAATTGTTTTGTCAAAAAATCTGTTAGTCTGTGCGTTACCAAATTTTTGTGGACGAGCTTGCTCAAAAACTAGTGTGAATATCGAAACCAAATTTCACAAGTAGTTTTGGTCTATTGAGATTAAGAGCTGATTAGATTTCGGTGTATATCGACCTAAAATTAAGAGGGTTCGAGGGAGGGTTAAAAATTAAAAATCTAGGCCATTTGAGCAAAGTCAACCAAATTTTGTATATATAATCAGTGGGACCCCAGAAGTATAAAAATGCAAAAACTAACCCCCCTATATGATTATAAATAATTTTAGGGCCCAGGTTGTATGGTAAACACAACAGAACACATCAGCTTATTTTGAAAATGGTCATTTGCTTCGGATATCGGGCGTCAGGAGTATAAGATCCGCTAAAATATTAAAAACATTTTTTTTGTACTTATTCGTGTCTATTATTGTCAGAAATTCAAGTTCAAGTTATTAAAGTTGTTATAGGAAAAGAACGATTATATTTTTTTACGCAGATAATTTATAGTGCCTGGGGCACCGAGCGATGCTCGTTAACTTTTTGCCTCTAAATAGCTTAAGTTTCAAATTTCAAGGCTCTGCGACTTACCGAAGACGAGATATGAACGATTAAAATATTTATTTTTGCGACATGACTAATTTACACCCCCTTTCTTTATTTCAATCGGATTAAAATTTATACACTACTAATAACTCATGACACTTGATAAGTAGGTATGCCAGTTTTAAAAAAAATCATTACTGCCGTTTTTGAGGAAAAAAATCATGTAAATGTCCACTTACGTTGTTCCGATTTCAACCAAAAACTTATTGTACCCGTTCTAGCCTATATTGAGCTTAAGTTTAGAATTTTCTAGTTCTGAGATTCATGGTTGAATGTACATTCTTACGTGCGTAAATATCAACTTCCGGTACTTCTATTTTAGCCAAAATTTTGTGGTACTTATTGTAGCCTCTAGATCCTAGATAGCTTAAGTTTCAAATTTCAAGACTCTGCGACTTACTGAAGACGAGATATGAACGATTAAAATATTTATTTTGCGACATGACTAATTTACACCCCCTTCCTTTATTTCAATCGGATTAAAATTTATACACGACTAATAACTCATGACAATTGATAAGTACACCAAATTTTAGCGAAATCGTTAGAGCCGTTTTCGAGAACCCGACTGTATATATATATATATATATATATATATAGTATACAAAGAATTGGTCATTTAATAATATAAGATTTGTACATTAATTTAATAAAAAACATAATAATTAAAGAAGTAAATTTAATTTTGATTAAAATTCTATTAATAAATATATTGGATTGATGTGAAGGCAAGTCCTTCGAAATTATATAAAATTGGAATTAATTGCTACTAATTTTTCACCCTTAATTTATAATAAATGACTTTCCACAAGGACATATACTCATAAATTCAAAATTTTGGCCTGGAATAAATATATTTATATATATTTTTTAATTAATGCAAGCATATTACAGTGGGTGGCTAAATTCCCCCCAAAGCATGCTTTGCACGCAGCACACGTTTTGCCGACTCCCAACACTCTTTCGCGGTCAAATTGGAAAAGTGCCGGACCACTTCATTCGCGAATACATATATCCCCCATGACTTCAAGGAACTGGAACTCTCTCCCAGCCTCTATCTTTCCCAGCACCTATGATCTTCAAACCTTCAAAACCAGGGTGCATAGACACCTACGTCTACACCCTCTCACTTAATCAACTTTCCCTTCTCTTCGGTAATGCAAGGGTCTTTCGAGATCCATAGGGGCTACATCTTTACTGGTGCACCCCTTCTTGCATTCGATTGCATTAAAAAAAAAAAATTATTATACTCATTTGAAAAATTGTGTCTTTCATACGTTTTTAAAGGGTTAGCTTACTATTAAACTCATAATATCGTTTCAATTGTTATCTTTATAGGTTTATTAGTTTAGGACAATACAAATACAATAATAAAAATACAATTTCAATAATTAGTGAATCCTCCCTTTTTGAGCAATCCCATTTTGTATGCGCTGCGGCATGCTGGCAATGTATTTTTGGCTATTTCTTGAAGTGCAGGCGTATTGTGTGCCATTCTTTAATAATATTTTCTATCAACACCCTTTTGTTAGTACATAATTATTTTATCTTTGCAAATTTCTTTTTTTAAGGCCGCCTATACATTTTCGATCAGGATGAGGTCTGGCGAATTGCCAGGCCAGTCCAAAAGGGTCATTAGACTAGATTACTACTAGATTTATTGAAAAGTTTGAATTAAATAAATTTACTTGATAAAAATCATTTGAGTATAATAATTTGGCCACCCACTTTAGATACTAAGTACCTGGAGCCACCTAGCGATGCACGGTAACCAAATTAAAAAAAATACAAATTTATATAATACACACCCCTGCCCCCCCCCCCCTCGAAACCACGCACCTCGCCCCTACCACTGCGTCCCCACCGCCACCCCACCCCGGATCCCCCACAACTGCACCCCACCCCTCACCCAGTTTTTGCATTTCTAGCTTTCTAATGGTCCACATATATATTATGTGTCTATTTGTTTACTCGTACACCAATTTGCCCACATTTGTTCATATTGATAAACATTATAAAAAATAAATAGGAAAATAATAATAAAAAAAATAATCGTATAGGATCTGAAATAAAAACATAAAATTAAATAAGATTTGTTTCCAAGTTATATAAAAAAAGCCACTTGAACCACTTTATTTGTAAACACACCTGTTTTGTTATAATTTAGACACCTGTTAATTTTTTTTTTTTTTTTTGCTTTTCGGCCCTTCTAGGCATAAGCCATTTACGATACTATTTATTTTACTTAAATTTGTCTCTACCCCGGGGGTCAGATTTTAGCCGGATGCCTCGAGTCGGATTCGAACTCGGGTCCTCTTGGTTAGCTGGCTGACATGCTACCGCCTAGCCTACCCGACCCCCCCCCACCTGTTAATTAAAAACAAAAAAAATTTCAAATTTTAATATAATATAATAATATTTGTTATAACCTATTAGTGGGTTTTAAAATTAAAAAAACAATTAATAAATAAAAGATAATTGAAAAAAATGTAAACAAACTTTTTTATTGAGATTTTCATCTATAATTAATTTAATTAAGAAAAGATCAATTAATATAAAAATTATCGAGAAATTTACCTAGCCAGATCGTTTTCTCATCCTCAAAACTTGTTAATAGAGTTGGTTTTATAAAAATCGGGAGAGACGTTTTCAAAATAGAACTAAGATACAAATATATATATATATATATAAATAAATATATATATACAATTTTTGCTCGTTTAATAAGAGTAGATTTAACTTTTAAGGAGTTCGGTGTTGGTTCTAGGTGAAACATTTTAATATAATAATAAAACTAAGATACGAGGTAGGTTTCACAAAAAAGAAATAAAACAAAATTGAGTTTTGAGTTCGATATATTTCGGGGGTTAGCCCATCATCAGGAGTCTAAGAAAACTGATTACATATTGGAAAAATAGTTTTACAAGTAAGAATTTTTAAAATTTTTTTAAAAATGTATATGGTGGGGGGAATGTAGGGGAAGAGGGGTAGTTGTTGTTCTAAGGATTAATATTTTCTATTGAGATTTGAGCTGGGTGAAAGGGATCTATCTATACCTGATATTATAATAGCGAATGGACAGGTACCTGAGAAGGTACAACTTAAAAGGTATATAAGAGAGTGCAATTACCCTAATATAATGTGCAAACAATGAAAGGAATGTTTATTTAATTTATTATAACATATAATCAATAATTGTATTTTTATACACTTCCAATTGATTATTTAAAATATTTGAATTATTAGAGAGGGCTATTTTTATCTCGGTGGATTCCAGGAGTGTCCATTTAAGGCCTTTTCTTTCGAAATGAATGGGGATAGGGTTATTATTAGAGGGTGAATGGTTAGATTCATGTAAGTGAATTGCGAAGGCTGAGGTCGAATCTAAATTAATGTTATCGGATTTGTTGAGGTGGTTAAGGGCTCTTACATGCTCGGAGTAACGTATTTTGAAAGCGCGACTCGTCTGCCCAATATAAAAAGCGTCGCAATCTTGACAAGTTAATTTATACACTCCTGATTTGTCTAATTTATCTATTTTGTCTATTTTATTGTTAATTAATTGAGAGCCTAAATTGTTGTTGTTGTATAAAGTAGAGTGATTCCATATGATCTAAGGGTATAAGCTAATGGAGATGTCAGATGATTAGAAATGAAGGGTATTCTTCTATATATTTTTTCGGTTCCAGATTCTAATGAGTGTAAGTGTGAGATAGTGAATTTACTTTTGATTTTATTATAAATTTTGTTGATAGTCGAAATGTTATATCCATTATTCAGGGCTATATTCTGAATGATGTTAAGCTCTTGATTGAAATTTATAGTATTCATAGGTATACTGAGGAGTCTATGAATCATTGAATAGAATGCTGCAAATTTTGTATTAATGGGGTGATTAGATGAGAAGGGAATGACTGTGTCCGTGAAAGTGGGTTTTCTATATATTTCATAGTGTAATTTTTGATGTGAAATAATACTCGCTTTCTTGGACCTTCAAATAACTATTTCACATCAAAAATTACACTATGAAATATATAGAAAACCCACTTTCACGGACACAGTCATTCCCTTCTCATCTAATCACCCCATTAATACAAAATTTGCAGCATTCTATTCAATGATTCATAGACTCCTCAGTATACCTATGAATACTATAAATTTCAATCAAGAGCTTAACATCATTCAGAATATAGCCCTGAATAATGGATATAACATTTCGACTATCAACAAAATTTATAATAAAATCAAACGTAAATTCACTATCTCACACTTACACTCATTAGAATCTGGAACCGAAAAAATATATAGAAGAATACCCTTCATTTCTAATCATCTGACATCTCCATTAGCTTATACCCTTAGATCATATGGAATCACTCCTGCTTTATACAACAACAACAATTTAGGCTCTCAATTAATTAACAATAAAATAGACAAAATAGATAAATTAGACAAATCAGGAGTGTATAAATTAACTTGTCAAGATTGCGACGCTTTTTATATTGGGCAGACAGGTCGCGCTTTCAAAATACGTTACTCCGAGCATGTAAGAGCCCTTAACCACCTCAACAAATCCGATAACATTAATTTAGATTCGACCTCAGCCTTCGCAATTCACTTACATGAATCTAACCATTCACCCTCTAATAATAACCCTATCCCCATTCATTTCGAAAGAAAAGGCCTTAAATTGGACCTCCTGGAATCCACCGAGATAAAAATAGCCCTCTCTAATAATTCAAATATTTTAAATAATCAATTGGAAGTGTATAAAAATACAATTATTGATTATATGTTATAATAAATTAAATAAACATTCCTTTCATTGTTTGCACATTATATTAGGGTAATTGCACTCTCTTATATACCTTTTAAGTTGTACCTTCTCAGGTACCTGTCCATTCGCTATTATAATATCAGGTATAGATAGATCCCTTTCACCCAGCTCAAATCTCAATAGAAAATATTAATCCTTAGAACAACAACTACCCCCCTCTTCCCCTACATTCCCCCCACCATATACATTTTTAAAAAAATTTTAAAAATTCTTACTTGTAAAACTATTTTTCCAATATGTAATCAGTTTTCTTAGACTCCTGATGATGGGCTAACCCCCGAAATATATCGAACCCAAAACTCAATTTTGTTTCATTTCTTTCTTGTGAAACCTACCTCGTATCTTAGTTTTAAGAGTAGATTTATTAGTTCCCGAGGCCAAGGAGGTAGAAAAAAAAATAAGAGTAGATAGATAGATAGATAAAAAATAATAACAGAAATAAAATTTGTTTAAAATAAGTAGCTATGTATAATATGTTAGTTCGTGTCCATGATTAGAATAGTTTAAATGACTATTCGAAGGGGTGTCGACATTTAAAAGAATAAAATCTAAGATGCTGATGAAGTCAAAATAAATAGACAAAACGTTCGACTTTGATTAATGTTTCTTTAAAAAAAATATCCATATGTAAAGTCTGCATCCCTACCAATCTTCAATTAAATAAAAAAATTTTAGGGAATTATTTTTAGATTTTCCTGGGTTTACATAAAAGATTGATTCTTCTGCTTTATATATTATAAATATATAATATATAATATATATACTACTGTGGGTAATAAATAAATAGTAAGACTTTGTTCTTAATTTTAAAATTCTTTATTTATTCTTCCAAATCTATTTCGTCCCCCTCAAAGTAATCCACCCGGCCTCAATACACTTGCGCCAACGTTTTTTCCAATCCTCGAAACAGTTGTTAAAGCCAATTTCCGGAATAGCCTTCAATGCGCGTAGCGATTCGCGTTTAATATCTTTAATTGACTCAAAACGGTGTCCCCGGAGCGGTCGTTTGAGTTTTCTGAACAGCCAGAAGTCACAAGGAGCTAAATCAGGCGAATACGGTGGTTGTGGAACGATATTGATTGAATTTTTGGCAAAAAACTCACCAATAATCAATGCAGTATGCGAAGGTGCATTATCGTGGTGCGAAAACCAAGAGTTGTTGGCCCATAATTCCGGCCTATTTTTACGAATAGCTTCGCGCAAACGACGCATAACACTCAAATAGTATTCCTTGTTGACAGTTTGGCCAGTCGAAAGGAATTCGGAGTGCACCACACCTCGATAATCGAAGAAAACTGTCAACAGGACCTTGATTTTTGACTTGTTCGTCGTCAACGCGTTCTCGATCCTCTTTGAAGAGTTTGTACCAATCAAAAACACTTGCTCGCGACATACAATTATCACCGAAGGCCTTTTGCAACATTCTGAACGTTTCGGCACCAGAAATTTGATTTCGCACACAAAATTTAATGGAACTTCTTTGTTGAATAATTTCACTCATTGTAAAAATCGCCGAATGCACTTTTTGTACTTCAGAAAGACAAGCGTATACTAAACACCAATGATTATTTTGATGTGACATTTGGCACAGATGTCACTGACAATCATACCAACCTAGAAAAAATATTTTGACGAATAGGTTTCCGCGCGAAATTTAAATTAAAAAGTCTTACTATTTATTGCCCACAGTAGTATATATATATATATATATCAATATTTTTAAATTGAAAGTTTCTTTTTGCTGAGAGTAGCAGAATTTTTATAAATTAAATGGGACAATAAAAGAGCGTGTCTTCTGCTGGAAAAATATTTTTTTTAAGCTATAGTTTCGAGGGCTTTGCCTTCTCCATCAGTCTGTTACTATAGTCTCGTTATAAATAAATTAAAAAAATTATTTTTCCATCAGAAGAGACACTCTTTTATTGTCTCCTTTAATTAATTAATATTTTTATTTATTTGATACTAGATTTTTGAAATCCTCATCTTTAGACTGAAATTCCAAATCAAAGTGTAGAATTTAATTGATAATTAAATCAACTTTTATCGGGAAGATTAAGATGCAGCAAAATTAAAATTACTTTAGACTGAAGATGAAAGCAAGGGCTTCGAAACTACTCTCTCAATCGTCTGGTTAATTGGCGATCTAAAATAGTAACAATTAATGCATTTTCTCCTTTCTTGTCTAAATTTGAGAAATATTTTTAATTTCAACTTAAATATTTAATAAGATTGGAGTAATTTTTGGGGACGGACTGATAAGTGAATTAAGTGGATATTGATGAGTCAGTCCAAAAAAGAAGATAATTACACTATCTTTTTATTCATAAAACCGACGTTTCGGAGGCTATTCCTCCTTCTTCAGGGTTTTGAAAAGTCAGTGAGCGAAATCAATGCGGTATTCCTCTGCTCTCTTCAGTGGCAGTAACAATAATATCTTGTATTTCATTCTCAGCAGAATTATAATGTAATAATATTAATAATATTACATTATAATTCTGCTGAGAATGAAATACAAGATATTATTGTTACTGCCACTGAAAGAGGAGACAGAGAGGAATACCGCATTGGATTTCCTTCACTGACTTTTCAAAACCCTGAAGAAGGAGGGAATAGCCTCCGAAACGTCGTTTTATGAATAAAAAGATAGTGTAAATTATCTTCTTCTTTTTTGGACTGCCTCATCAATATCCACTAAATATTTAATTTAATTTATTTTTTTAACTGAATAGAGAATAGATTTATCAATTTCTAACATGATTCATGTAGGTAATATATTACATGGATAAATAAATCTTTCTCGTTAATGTCTTTCGTTCAAAAGTCTTTTAGTTATTTATATGATCCACTGGAATCTATAATTAATTAACCAATGTTTTACTTATTAGATAATCCCGAAGTGGTATTTATATTTAAAGACTCTCTGTGTAACTTAAAGCGCTTTGAGCTAACTAGCTATCAATTAATAAAGCAAGAATTTACTATTCTAAGTATTGAATTCCTCGGAATTTGTTTTTTGTTTGTTTATCGTGTTTAGAAATAAATGTCTGAAACTTGAAGAAAAATCTAAAATAATTTATTCTACGTGGATTCCGATATCCATGATAACTCATCGGCAACCAAAACATTATCTGAATCATTCTTTAATTAGTGCTAAAACGATTGCTCCTATAAATAAGCTGACGTGTTCTGATGTGGCCATCCACTTGACTTTACCATACAACCTGGCCCCTAAAATTATTTATAATCATGTAGGGGGGGGGTTAGTTTTTGCATTTTTATACTTCTGGGGTCCCACTGATTATGTATACAAAATTTGGGTGAGTTTGGTAAATGGCCAAGTTTTTCATTTTTTGACCCTACACCACCCCCCCCATTTTGGGCGGTTGACTTGACTTTACCATACAACCTGGCCCCTAAAATTATTTATAATCATGTAGGGGGAGGGGTTAGTTTTTGCATTTTTATACTTCTGGGGTCCCACTGATTATGTATACAAAATTTGGGTGAGTTTGGTAAATGGCAAAGTTTTTCATTTTTTGACCTCTACAACCCCCCCCCCATTTTGGACAGTTGACTTGACTTTACCATACAACTCTGGCCCCTAAAATTATTTATAATCATGTAGGGAGGGGGTTAGTTTTTGCATTTTTATACTTCTGGGGTCCCACTGATTACGTATACAAAATTTGGGTGAGTTTGGTAAATGGCCAAATTTTTCATTTTTTGACCCTACACCCACCCCCCCCCATTTTGGGCAGTTGACTTGACTTTACCATACAACCTGGCCCCTAAAATTATTTATAATCATGTAGGGGGGGGTTAGTTTTTGCATTTTTATACTTCTGGGGTTATGTTATGTTATAATTGACCTTTCTCTTGTCCAACGTATTCCATGTGTTTTTAAAAAGCCTCATTTTGATTATTATAATACAATCTTCAATTTAATCATTAACAAATTTGCCACTCCCGGCTAAATATAAAAATATAATTTTATAATTAAAGAAGATAATTAACAGTACCTACCTAGAACACCGAGCGATGCTCGGTAATTTTTAGCTTCAATTAAAAGCGATATATTTTAAATTTTAAATTCAGCTAAACATGTCGATCGATTTTTATTCGAAGCCAAAATAAAATAAAATTTAATTTATATTTTTTTTCCAACATTTACACCCGCTATGGCCATCATTAAAACGTATCACTGGGCACAAAGTTTTGAATGTAATTGGAATTAATAACATTAAAAGCAAATTGAATAAAAATGTAATTATACATTTTTATCGTGACAACCACCTGTGAATAATTATTTCAATTAACAAAAAACCCATCAAAAACAACTTAGCCGAAGATGAGACCATGACAGATCGAATTGTCAATACAAAAACCCCCTAACCCGTGAATTTCATCCAAATCGTTAGAGCCGTTTTCGAGAAACCGATTCTATATAAAATGTACAAGAATTGCTCGTTTAATATAATAAGAAAGATAAGATAAATGAAACGGAAGAGACCAAATTGTAGCACAATTAATTATAATTGAGAGGATATTGATGAGGCAGCCCAAAATTAAAAAAAGAAGATAATTTAAACTATCTTTTTATTTATAAACCGAAGTTTTGGAAGCTTATTCCCTCTTTCTTCAGGGTTTTGAAATGTCAGTTAAAAAACCCTGAAGTAGGAGGGAAAAAGCCTTCGAAACTTCGGTTTATAAATAAAAAGATAGTTTAAATTAACTTTTTTTGTTTTTTAATTTTGGACTGCCTCATCAATATTCACTCAATTCACTTAAAAATTACTTCAATCTTATTAATTGTATAAATTTATAATTTTTCTCATTAATATATCAACGAGAATTATTTTGACCGCGCTTATTTGAAAAAGATTTTTATCGCGAGACTACTGCGGATGACGCTATTGGAGTCTGCGGAGTCTTAAGTCTGGACCAAGAGAGAAAAGATGTGATCCATTTAGCTACAATCCAACGTCATTTCGCGTATAGCCCGCATGACATTCGGATGGATCACCAAATGAATTTGAAATCTCAGATGTTATATATTCAATCTCCCAGTCCAGAGCGCTCGGTCTATTAGCATGTATGTTAGATGCTTGCCATTAATTAATCGAATGTTTCCTACATTTGATTCAATCGCAAATCAAATGTAGGGAATTTTTGTCAAATATTGTGTGAAAATAATATCTGAACTTATATATAACTTGGAATAATGATGTTAAATAAATTTATAATTTTTCTCATTAATATATCAAAGAATAATTTTTTTTTTTTTTTTAATGCAATCGAATGCAAGAAGGGGTGTACCAGTAAAGATGCAGCCCCTATGGATCTCGAAAGACCCTTGCATTACCGAAGAGAAGAGAAAGTTGATTAAGTGAGAGGGTGTAGACGTAGGTGTCTATGCACTCCGGTTTTGAAGGTTTGAAGATTATAGGTGCTGGGAAAGATAGAGGCTGGAAGAGAGTTCCAGTTCCTTGAAGTCATGGGGATATATGTATTGGCGAATGAAGTGGTCCGGCACTTTTCTAATTTGACCGCGAGAGAGTGTTGGGAGTCGGCAAAACGCGTGCTAAGTGCAAAGCATGCTTTGGGGGGAATTATTGATTTTATCTCATCAGAGCACCTGCCGTGATAGTATCTATAGAAAAGGGAAAGGGCAGAGACATTTCTTCGATGAGCTAGCGAGTCGAGGGAGTCGGTGAGGGTAGAATCGTCAATTAGCCTGACGGCTCGTTTCTGAATTGCATCCAGGGTAGCAAGAGAGTATTTTGAGGCTCCTCTCCATAGATGAGAGCCGTATTCGAGACAGGGGCGGATTTGGGCCTTGTAGATGGTGAGAAGTTGTGGGGGTTTGTAAAATCGCTTGGACCTGAATAAGAAGTCAATCTTCCTTGCTGCGGATTTCGCCACAGAGGAGATGTGTTCATTCTAAGACAGGTCAGATGCGAATTGATATATCAACGAGAATTATATAACATCTGAGATTTCAAATTCATTTGGTGATCTATCCGAATGTCATGCGGGCTATACGCGAAATGACGTTGGATTGTAGCTAAATGGATCACATCTTTTTCTCTCTTGGTCCAGACTTGAGACTCCACAGACTCCATAGCGTAATCCGCAGTAGTCTCGTGATAAATATCTTTTACAAAAAGCGCGGTCAAAATAATTCTCGTTGATATATCAACTTATCTTTTATATTTTAATGAGAAAAAATTATAAATTTATTTAACATCATTATTTCAAGTTAGAACTATCATCATCATTGAGTATACAGTCCTAAGACTGGTTTGATGCAACAATCCGTCTCCACTCGACTCTGTCCCCCGCCAGCTGTTTAACCTCTCTAAATGTCTGGCATCCCATATCCCCAATTATTTGGTTGAAATATTCTAATCTGGGTCTTCCCCTTCCCCTTTTCTTTCCCACCTCCTCCAAGATATCCCTAAGCAGTCCCCCATGTCTCAGTGTGTGCCCCATCATCTGACCTCTTCTCTTCTTCAGACTCTTCCACAAGGTTCTTCTTTCTCCGATTCTTCCAAGAACTTCTTCATTTGTAATTTTATCCATCCATTTGATATTCATCATTCTTCTGTAGCACCACATTTCGAAAGCCTCCAATCTCTTTCTCTCCGCTTTTCCAATTGTCCAGGTTTCACACCCGTACATGGCTATGCTCCATACATATGTCTTCAATAGCAACTTCCTGTTTGCTAAGCTGATTGAGGAGGAGCATAGTAGTTTTTGTTTTGAATTAAACCCCATTTTTGCTTGGGCAATTCTTGATTTAATTTCGTTTTTGCTCCTCCCATCCCATGTTATTTTACTTCCTAGGTAGCGGAATTCCTTAACTCCTTCTAGGTTTTCTTGGTTAATTTTGATGCATTCCTGTCTCGTTTGTTCTTTTTTGTACATACTAGGACCTTGGTTTTATTCTTGTTTATTTTCATTTTGATTTCTTCTATTAGGATTTGGTTAATTCCATTCAGGGCGTCCTCTAATTCTTTTTTATTGCTTCCTAGAAGGGCAATGTCATCGGCAAATCTTAACATAGCGATCTTTTGACCTTGGATTTCGATACCTGTATCAATTTTGTCTTTGAATTCTTTAATCGCTTCTTCTATGTATAAGTTGAAAATCATGGGTGACAGCACACATCCTTGTCTTACACCTTTTTTTATTTTGGCTTCTTCTTGCTCATCTCCAATATTTATAATTGCTGTCTGGTTTTGATATAGCATTGTAGATTAGTCTTCTTCTGAATTTTATTCCCGCCTGTTTTAATATTTTAAACATAATTTCCCAATTGACGTTATCGAATGCTTTTTCTAGGTCTATGAATCCGATGTAGACAGATTCTTCCCTGATAAAAGCCCTTTCTATTATTAGTCTAAGAGAGAGAATTGCTTCTGGGTGCCTCTGTTTCTTCTAAAGCCGAACTGGTCTTCTCCCCAGATTTTCTTCAACTCTTTGTTCTATTCTTCTTTGGATTATTTTGGTTAGGATTTTGGAGGCATGTGAGGTTAGGCTAATGGTCCTGAAATTTTCACATTTATCCGCGCCTGTCTTTTGGGAAGTGTGACTATTTTGTTTTTTTCGAAATCTTTTGGGATGATTCCCAATTTATAGATTTTGCTAATTAGTTAAAAAAGTTTGTCACGGCCTTTTCTCCAGAGTTCTTTTAGGATTTCAGCTTGTATATTGTCTATTCCGGGTGCTCTATTATTTTTTAGTTCTTTAGAAATATATAATGTTCAGATATTATTTTCACTCAATATTTGACAAAAATTCCCTTCATATGATGTGTAGAAAACATTCCATTTATTAATTGTAATAATCTATAATTCTATTCAATAAAACTATCTCTTAGAGAAGAAATATGATCAATAGCAATATCTATTTTTATACTTAAATGACTGATGAATTATTTAATGATCTTTCCATATTGTTCTTGAGGAAAAATATCCTCTATATCTATCGCCTTTATCGTCGAACAATTCTCTAACGAGTACTTCTTTTTAGTTGATCATCAATCATTTGCTGACATCCGCGCTCTTGTTCGATCAAATTTACCTTTGAAATAGCATTAGATCCTTTTTTTATGATAATATACTAGGATAATATTTTACACGATATATTTTCATTGACTTTTGATTTTATGAATATAATAATAATTAATTATAATTTACAAATAAACAAGATTAGGATGATTACTAAACACGAATAAAAAATTTAATAAGAATAATTGACGCTGATAGACAATCAGGATTAAATGGGAGGTATCAGCCAAAGTGGGATGCGTCGGGTTAAATAAAACGACTCTGAATAAAACATTCGGCCTGAATTAAATTAACCGAAGATGGGTAAATAAATTCAGGCCGAAATGTTTTATTAAGGATGCTTAATTATCATTATAATCAGGTCAAGCTTTGTTATTTCCGTAATTACGTAAGTCTAATGCTTCCGCGTAAACTTATGTAACATGTAGAAAAGGTATATCACAACACTTGTAGTAGCCTACATTTTATGTATTTATAGTGTGGTATAAATAAATACCGTATAATTATTTTTTTCAATTAAATAACAATTTTTTTTTTTGAGAATAAATTTTATTAATTTAAAATATAATTTATTAAACCAATTATTTTATATTAATTAATGTATACATTGTATTTTTGCTTCGATTCCGAGATTACTTCTCCACCATCGAGTGTCCTTGTTTTTAATAAGAGGAAAAATCTAATTAGATAAAAAACTCTTTTCCGATAATTATTTAAATTCCATTATTCCCCAATCAAGTCGATTGGTAATTCAATCCCCATCCTTCCCATTCAATAACAATTTTTGAGTTCATCAATTAAATTGCAAAATTCTAGAAGAATATATGTTTGTGGGATATAAAACTAGATTTTTAATCAAATAAATTAATATAAAAATATTTTAATTTTATTCAACTAATTATTTTACATGAATTAATGTATACATTGTATTTGAGCTTCGACTTCGGAGATTACTTCCCCACCATCGACAGTCCTTGATCTTCTTGAACTTGCCAACATCTTTTTAGTCCTTGTTTTTAATAAGAGGAA
The DNA here is from genome assembly GCA_024734495.1 of Forficula auricularia. Lineage (NCBI taxonomy): Eukaryota > Metazoa > Arthropoda > Insecta > Dermaptera > Forficulidae > Forficula > Forficula auricularia. Next base: position 1,850,652 of record JALMQS010000069.1, on the reverse strand, counting down.
AAACTAATTAAATAAAAAAACTCTCTCTTTTTTTATCTCCAATCAAATAATTTTTTTTTATTTTTTTATAAATTTTATTAATCCAATTATTTTACATTAATTAATGTATACATTGTATTTTTGCTTCGATTCCGAGATTACTTCTCCACCATCGAGTGTCCTTATTCATCTTTAGTCCTTGTTTTTAATAAAAGGAAAAACTAATTAGATAAAAACCTCTTTCCGATAATTATTTCAATTCCATTATTCCCCAATCAAGTCGATTGGTTATCTTCGCCCATCCATCATCCTCCAATCAAATAAATTTTCTAACTTTCAATATATATAATAATATTTGTAATTATCTTTATGTGGGGTTTAAAATTAAAAAACAATTTATTATTAAAAGAAAATAAGGATAAATATGTAAATATACATTTTTATTGAGAGACAACCACCTGTGAATAATTATTTCAAAGTACTCGAAATATTTGAAGTATTGAAATATTTGGAATGACTTGGAAATATTTGGAAGTACTTGGAAATATTTGGATTTACTTGAAAATATTTAGGAAGTACAAGTGGAAGTAGGAGTACAGCATATTAGGTCGCGGTTCACCCCTCGGATGGATGGATGTTATCGTTTTTTTCGTCCACGATTTTTTCCACATCGTTGAACCGATTGAAATGAAATTGAAAAACTACCATTATTTTAACAAAATGAAGCGCTAATTAGTTTTCGTCAACATATCGGCCTACAAGTTTTTTCTAAATATCTTGAAAATTACTTAACCAATTTTGATGAAATTTAATATGCTAATTAAGGACCATGGGTTATGGATAGTTATTTTTATAATTAAAAGAAAAAACATTATTATTTAATACAAAATTGATTAAAACTTTTTAAACGCCTTGTAATTATATCCATAATTAGAAAAAAAAATATTTTATACAAAATTGATTAAAACTTTTTAAGCCCCTAATAAGAGACGACTTTTGTGAACGTATTAGTAGATAAAAATAAAATATCTATATTAATATTTTAATCCAAAATTGTTCGAAATTTAATAAGGAATTATTTAAACCATATGTATTGCTATTATTAATCAAAAAGTGAAAAAAAAAATATTGGCATTTTCTCATAAAAGTCGGACATTTTTTAAGCTCCATAATAATTAATAAAAGATTCTTTGTATCAAATTCATAGTAAAAAAGAAAAAAATTTAAAAATTGTATCTAAATTTGATTAAAACTTATTAAACATCCTATAATAGACTTTACCATGCACTCCGTATTGATATAATAATTGAAAAACAAAAATAAAATTTATCTTTTCACAAAATAAGCTGATCTGTTCTGATGTGGCATCCACTTGACTTTACTATACAACCAAGCCCTCTCTTATATTTAATATATAATAAAATTATTTATAATCATGTAGGGGAGGGGGGTTAGTTTTTTCATTTCTAGATTACTGTAAGCCCACTGATTATGTATATAAAATTTGATTGAGTTTGGTAGAAGGACCTAGATTTTCATTTTTTGACCCTACACCCCCACCCCCATTTTGAACTGTTAGTTTTTTTAATTTTAGACTTCTGGGGGTCCCAATTGATTATGCGTACAAATTTGGTTGAGTTTGTTAAATGCCCAAAATTTTCATTTTTTGTCCTACACCCCCTCCCTCACCATTTTGGGCGGTTAGTTTTTTCATTTTTAGACTTCTGGGGGACCACTGATTATGTATACAAAATTTGGTTGATTTTGTTAAATGCCCAAGATTTTCATTTTTTGGTCCTACACCCCCCTCCTCCCCATTTTGAACTGTTAGTTTTTTAATTTTAGACTTCTGGGGGTCCCACTGATTATGTATACAAAATTTGGTTGAGTTTGTTAAATGCCCAAGATTTTCATTTTTTGGTCCTACACCCCTCCTCCCATTTTGGACATTAGTTTTTTTCATTTTTAGACTTCTGGGGGTCCCACTGATTATGTATACAAAATTTGGTTGAGTTTGTTAAATGCCCAAGATTTTCATTTTTAGGTCCTACACCCCCCTTCTCCCATTTTGGGCGGTTACTTTTTTCATTTTTAGACTTCTGGGGGACCACTGATTATGTATACAAAATTTGGTTGATTTTGCTCAAATGGACTAGATTTTTAATTTTTAACCCCCTCCACCCTCCTTTTTTTATGTCGATATGCACCATAATCTAATCAGCTCTTAATCTCAATGGACCAAAACTACGTGTGAAATTCGGTTTTGATATTGCCACCAGTTTTTGAGCTAGCTCGTCCACAAAAATTTGGTAACGTCCATACTAACTAACAGACATTTTGACAAAACAATTATTATCTCGAAAAATATAATTTTTTTGATGTTTACTTATTTGAGCTTTTTGTAGACCGAAATGCCATGGTTTCGCTCAATTTTTTTAATCAAAATAGTTTCAATAAAGTTTAGGGAAAGCGGTGTTGGTTTATAGTGAAACATATTAAACACAGGAATTATTTAACGGGTTATAGTGGTGTTTCACAAAGAGGAAATAAAATTAAAAATTAAAAAATCTTTTAAATTATTTTGGAGATTTTTTTTTTATTTATCTCTATACATATTTCGGGCTATGAACCCTTCATCAGGAGGTTTAACAGAAAACTGAATATAAAATTTTTACATTGTATCGATGTTATTATAGTACAGGGCGAGTGGAGGGCGGTGAGCCAATGGGCGTTGAAAGAATTGAATGGTTGAATTTCAGTTTTTCTGTTAAACCTCCTGATGAAGGGTTCATAGCCCGAAATATGTATAGAGATAAATAAAAAAAATCTCCAAAATAATTTAAAAGATTTTTTAATTTTTTAAAATAGTTTCAGCCGTTTTTGAAATATTTTGAAATTAAGAAGGAAAAAAAACCACTTTTTTCATGCACGATTACAATACTTGACCATACCCTGTATGGTAAAGTAAAAACAGAGATAGAAACTTTCTAAAAATCTATTAAAAAGCTTTACAAATACTCAATAGTAATCTTAACTTTTTAGACAGCTTATAAGATAAGAGACAATTAAACATAAACACCCTGTATTTGATAATTAATATTTTGTGAGATATTTTTTTTTCAATTAAAAGTACATGGATATGAAAGATATTAATTTGCCGATGGTAATAGATTCAAATTTACTAGAAAATCATAGATCAAAGATGGTGTCATCTATTAATTCCGATGGAGTGGAATATTTTTAATTATATGTCAGAGGGGTTGTTTTTTACGCGTTTGCATATGTCAGAGAGGTTCGTATCCCGCAGGTGAGCCAGGTGGCCCGGATTGCTGTTACTGGCACTCGGGTTCGATTCCCGAGGGGGTGAAAACAACCCTCTGACATATAATTAAAAATATTCCACTCCATCGGATTTAATAGATGACACCATCTTTGATCTATGATTTTCTAGTACATGGATATATTTCTTCTTTTACGAATTCTATCAAATAGCATTTCAATTAATTTTTTCTTCGAATTCCATAAAGATAAAAACCTCTCGGCTAATTTATCAAATTTATTTTCATTTGCAGGTGAGCCTTCCTGAGTGCAAGTTCAATTCTATTGTTTATTAGAAGTGAATATTCGGTATTTTCCAGAGCATCTATAGGCAGAAATAGAGTAAGTAAATAGTCTCATTAAGACTTTGTCTATTTATATATTGGTATAATATTTTAATTACATTAGAAAACAAGATTTTATTAATTTTAAGGGTTAGGTAATGAAATTAATTAATAATTTCCTCATGTATGGATTATTTTGTGAAAACTACCCTTTCTAATACATTTGAATATACAGGGTGGTTATTTACAGAAATTAAAAGTTTCCAGCTTAAAATAAAATTGTTTATTTCTCAACTGGAAAAGAATAATTATTGTCATTTTCCTACTTTGCAATCGTTTTTAACCAAAAACGACAAACAGTGTCCTTCGAATATTTTTATTGAGTCACTAAAAGTACTGGATGAAAATTTTCGTTATCGGTTTCAAGATTTTTATGCAAAAGAAATGGACATATTAATATTTGAAAATCTTTTAAAATTTGATATTGTAAAACCACCAGAGATTTTACAACTAAAGTTAATTGATTTGCAATCTAACAATGTATATAAAAATAGTTTTGATCATCATCATCATTGAGTATACAGTCCTAAGACTGGTTTGATGCAACAATCCGTAATCGTCATGATGCATATTCTCGGGATTTGTAATGTGTTGTTTTCCCGTTGCTTTCCACATGTCGGAGAGAAGAAAAATGAAAAAGGAAATCAACTCCTAGCCCTCGAAAACCTAATAGCGTCGGGGTCGGTAAAAAAAACAAAAGTTGGCCAAGCCGTATAGGGAACAGAAAAAGAGAAGCCTGACACAAGTAAGTGGAAGCAATGTCAGACTTAGCTCTGATAACCCCGTGGTCGCAATCCACGTACTCATCAGAAATGAGTTCCTGAGATAAGTTTTGATGAAAATAATTTAATTGTATTTTATTCAAATCTACCAGAAAACAAATTTCCCAATTCAAAAAATTTTGCAATATCAATGATTTGTATTTTTTCAAGCACCTATTTATGCAAACATACATTTTCAAGAATGAATTTCATAAAATCAAAATATAGAACGAGGTTGACGGATGAAAATTTACAAAACTTGTTGAGGATCTCAGTATCCCAAACACAACCGGACTTAAATGAATTATCAAACAATATTCAAGAACAAAAACGCATTGAATTATAATGAATGAATAAAATGAAAGATAAAATATTTTCTTTAATATTTTATATATTTTATACTATATATTTTAGGTTAAAAATAAAATAAAATGAGAGAGTCTTCCGCCTTTTAAACAAAATAATTCTTAATTATTTCTAGAGACTATAGTTTCGAAGGCATTGCCTTCATCATCAGTCTATCACAAATATTTCAAATTAGTTACAAATTAAGATTTATACATAGAAAATTTTGAAAAATATATAATGTCTTTTTCTTCATGTTTCTTCTTGGGAGATTTTTATTCAACTAATAAATATACTATATATATTTATCTAGATTAATTTGTAACAACGCTTAGAGAAATTTCTCTAAAAAAATTACCCTCTTGCCTAGAATCGAACCGACGAACTCTTGAACTATGGTCATCAGCTCTAACCACTAGACCAATGTCACATTAATATTTATATCTTGATTTCTTTTACTAAAACTATATATTTTTGATTTAGACTTTGTGTCTAGATAATATTGTATTCATTTGAACTCGAATGAAAATGAAAAAACACCAATAGATTTTAAATTAAGAAACATTAAATATATATTAATTAACGAGGCAAATTTGAAATATAATTCTCAGCTTGGATTTTTACTGATGGCTCCAATCGATTTTCATTAACCAGGCAAATTTGAAATATAATTCTAATTTGGACTCGAATTTTGAAATGAAAGACTCCAATTCATTTTAAATTAAGAAACATTAAATATATTGATAATTGTTCTTCCCCCCCCCCAGGCCACTCAAAAATTAAAGAGGCGAAACTTTTATGAGACGATGTATTTTCGGTAGTTTACGGGTATACATTTGGAGTGTGGTTTTTTAAGAGGAATAAGATTTTCGGACCGAGACGCTGCCCGCCAGGGCACTAGCCCGGAGGGCCGAGCTTCGAGGGCGTGCCGAAGGCACGCACGAAAAGCTCGTTCTTAAATATTAATTCAAATATTCCTGGCCTAAAAATGTGGAGAAATTAAAATTTCTTTCATGAAATTTTATTTTATAATGAAAATATATATTTTTCGAAAAATTTATTCAGCCCTTTTCTATAAAGGGATTGTTTTTTCGTCATATTAGCCATGGAAACTATATAGAACATACCTGCCCCACAAGGAAGAGTAACTACTCTCAATTTAATTTTACCTACTCTAAAACAGCCATACATATATGTTAATCTGTTGCCAACCAAGCTATAATATGCTGCCTAAAACACATTCATTATCGTGATTTACAATAAGGCTTAAATAAAATTATTTCACAAATGGCGATATAAATAAAGTATAATGAATGCTTTTGAAGAGAAACTAACCCATCTATTTAAAAGAAATATTACAAGTACTGCATTATCCAACCGTAAACATATAGTATATAAAAAAGCTTGATTTTTTTCAAGAAAACTTTATATATATACGAGCCCCGTCCCATCTCAATTTGACCAATATTTTTTCTTTTTAAATAAAATTATGCTAATTCACAGTAAATTTAATTTAAATATTTATTTTTATTATCATTTGGAACAACATTTTAAACAATTTAAAACATTTTAATGTAACATTTAACTTAAAATTATTTTTTAATTGTTAAAAACAAGAAAAACATACAAAATCAACCTTTATCACTGTGTGACGTCACCTTTATTTTTAATTACTAATGGAATTATTTTGGGCAACGTACTTATTAAGTTTTGACACTCATCTTGAGTGAAAGTATCCCAAATATTTGTGTTTTAATTCGACTACGTTTCTAGCTGGTTGTATTCGTAATAGCTTTTTCATTGTGTGCCAAAGAGTTTCTATTGGTGACAAGTCGGGACTGTTTGCCACCCACTCCAAAAGTGGAACATTATGATCAGAAAGCCATTTTAAAGATTTTCTTGATGTATGGCAGGCCGCCCCGTCTTGTTGGAACACAAAATTATTATTATTCTGCAATGAATCTGCCATTGTTGGAACTAACGATTTTGTTAAAATCTTTAAATATTTATTGGTGTTTACAATTCCATCAATGAAGTGAAATTTTAAAACACCTCTAGCAGACATTGAACCCCATACCATAACTGAAGCAGGAAATTTTACTTTCTTTTTTAAGCAATCTGAATTGAAAGCTTCATTTTTCTGACGAATAACTCTGCTTCGATTGTCCCCAACACAAACTTCAAAACGAGACTCATCACTCCAATGGACACTATTCCATTCATCACTCGTCCAATTAATGTGACTTTTAGCCCATTTAAGCCGGTTTTTCTTTTGTTTTAATGTCAAAAGTGGCTTTCTTTCGCCTAAAAAAAAATTAGTAAAATTACAAAAAAAAAAAAAATTTGGAATGAGTTGCAATAAAATTTCCTTATAAGTTTTAAAACCTAACTTAAGAGCTTCTCTATGCCACGTGGATCTTGAAACACTTCGCCCCACAGCATCGCTCCAAAGAACAGATAATTCACCATAGTTCGAACGCCTGTTTTTTCTAATAAACTTCTTCAATGCCCGTCTATCAGCATCTGATATTTTGGATTTCGACGCATACCGAGGTTTTGTAGCTATTGTAGCCATTGTTTTATAAACTCGAATAATATTTCCGAAAGTAAACTTTGATAAATTAACTAGATCGCCACTTTCCGCGTTTGATTTTCCCTTTTTAAATAAATTGATAATAATTGAGAGAATTTTTTCATCAACAACCTTTCCTCGAGTCATTTTTACTAATAATAAACAAAGCAAACTTTCTTTTGTTGCGAAAAGGCAAAGCCCACTTGATTATTTCACATATTCAAAGATTCTTAAAAAAAAATTCGTGAAAAGCAAAGATTATTTTTTATATAAAAATATGTTTTTAACAATTAAAAAATAATTTTAAGTTAAATGTTACAATAAAATGTTTTAAATTGTTCCAAATGATAATAAAAATAAATATTTAAATTAAATTTACCGTAAATTAGCTTAATTTTATTTAAAAAGAAAAAATATTGGTGGGCCAATTGAGATGGGACGGGGCTTGTATATATGATAATTTTCAATTAATTTAGTGCCCTATTCAAAGAATTTATAAGGAGATTTCAGTATTTAAGAAATATTTTTTGATATCCTTATTAAATACTTATTTAAATTATAGTATAATTTTCGTCAAAAAGAAAATTAAACTTATAAAGGGAGCTCTTTCTATTATTTATTTTTTTTTACTTAGTTTTAAAAAATAGCAAGATATTTTCAAGATTTTTTCGTCAGACAGACAGACATTGTATCGACACTAAGGGGCTGTCCATAAATTAGATCACACAGTATTGGGGTTGGAGCATCTCAAATTTGTGAGAAAATGTGATGATACAAAAGTTAAATTAAAAATTTTCACATACAATATATTTTTTAAATTTCAGGTCATTATATTATTCCAATCTGAAAATGTTGGTAAAATAGTTAAATCTAGACAAAGAATTGTAAGCAATTGAAAAGTTTTTGTTTTGCCGAGAGTAACAGAGTTGTTGATTCACAAAGAGAAACAATGAGGTTGTCCTCTGCTTGATGCAAATAAACATACACACATATATATCGAGATGATATATCTGTATAACTGTATAATATATATATATATATATATATATATATATATATATATATATATATATAATTTATTTGTTTGAGACTTGGTCTCATCATCAGTCTTTTAATATAAATGTTGTTTTTCATAGGGTCAATATCGTATGGATATTGAAAATTTGATGTTTCTTCACTGGTGGTCAGCTTAGAATTAAAAACATTCTTCTGGTTCACACTCAAATCATATAAACATATGTTTCCATTTTTATTTGTCAGCATTGTCAGCATGTCCCTTTGTCAAACAAAGAAAAATGGAAACATATATTTATATTTGAGTGTGAACCAGAAGAATGTTTTTAATGCTAAGCTGACCACCAGTGAAGGTACATCAATTTTTCAATATCCATACGATATTGACCCCATGAAAAACAACATTTATAATTAAAAAGACTGATGATGAAGACCAAGTCTTCGAAACTATAGTCTCAAACAAATAAATAATATATATATATACAGATATATTATCTCGATATATATGTGTGTATGATTATTTGCATCAAGCAGAGGACAACCTCTTTGTTTCTCTATGTGAATTGTAAGCAAGCAATTTTTAGCAAAAATAGGGTATAAAAATGATAATGGGACGCCACAATACAGGGGGGGGGGCTCAATGAAAATGTGACAGAATGTGACACAGGGGAAGGGGGGGTCTAAAAATCTTGAAATTCGTGTGACGTAATTTATGGAAGGCCCCTAATAGGATCCGGTTTTACTTTTGAACAAAAGCCTAAAAAGAGTAATTTACCCTCTCGAATAATTTTTTTAACTTTTTTAATAGTTTAAAATAAAACCTTTTAATGGAAATACCTATAGTTTTAAGTTTTCGATTTCATTTTTCTATCATAAATTGTTTTGACGAAATGTTTACCACATTAGAAGGTTTGTTTAATTTTGGAATGTGAATCATCTGCAATTAGTAGCTGATCAATATTAACATTACATATAACCAAGGAAAATGGATATTGATAGAAAAACAATATAAAAATTCAATAAAATGTTTACATTCATTATGGAATACTTTCAGAGTACAAGTTGAGGGCTTTTAATGGATTTTTCGTAACATACATTTTTTTATTAAAATGTTTTACAATTTTTCAATATTAGATTCACTCAAGGCTTATTTCACATTCATATTTAAAAAATTTTACTTTACCATACAGGGTATGGTCAAGTATTGTAATCGTGCATGCAAAAAAGTGTTTTTTTTTTCGTTCTTTTTTTCGAAATATCTCAAAAACGGCTGAAACGATTTTGATTAAAAAATCGAGCGAAACCATGGCATTTCGGTCTACAAAAAAGCTCTAATAAGTGAACATCGAAAAAATTATATTTTTCGAGATAATAATTGTTTTGTAAAAATGTCTGTTAGTCTGGTTGTCTGGTTGTCTGTCTGTTTGTGTGGTTGTCTGTGCGTTACCAAATTTTTGTGGACGAGCTAGCTCAAAAACTAGTGGGAATATCGAAACCAAATTTCACAAGTAGTTTTGGTCTATTGAGATTAAGAGCTGATTAGATTTTGGTGCATATCGACCCAAAATTAAGGGGGGGTTAAAAATTAAAAATCTAGTCCATTTGAGCAAACTCAACCAAATTTTGTATACATAATCAGTGGGGCCCCAGAAGTCTAAAAATGCAAAAACTAACCCCGCCCCCTACATGATTATAAATAATTTTAGGGGTCAGGTTGTATGGTAAAGTCAAGTGGATGGCCACATCAGAACACAGCTTATTTTTTTATAACAGGTCTGAGTTTTGTGATATTATCTGCTCAAAACGACGAAAAACGCAATTTCGACCTATTTTCGAGTCCCATTAAATTTTAAACAGCAATATTTGAAATCAAAATATTTTGTTGACGTAATAGATAACAGCTTCCTTTTGATTTTCAAACTACCACTTGTTATTAGCTCAATTAGAACTCGAGTTATAACTCAATAAACTAAGATCTTATGTTTATTATCCTTTATAATCACCTAGTTTTAGTTTTTTAGATGTAACTCGAGTTTTAATTGTGCTAAAAACGAGTGGTGGTTTGAAAATCAAAGAGGAGGCTGTTTTCTATTACGTCAACAAAATGTTTTGATTTCAAATATTGATGTTTAATAAAAGAGAAAGAATTTAATTTTTAGGACAAATTCTAAGATTTTAGTAGAAATATTATTAAAATGCAATATCAGAGGGGATTCATCCCCTCAGGAGTCGAACCTGAGAACTAACATACTTTTCGGGCAGTCAGCTCACACCCTCAAGACAAAAACCTCTATCTAAATCACAATATATTATATAAGCACAGCTTTAACCTAAGGTGATTTTTTTGAAAAACATTCCAACTTTTTTCAAAAAAAGATGCTCAAATCTTTAGTTTTATATTGCTATTTAATATTTAATGCGACTCAAAAATAGGTCAAAATGGTCTGTCTGTCTGGTTGTTAGTTAGTCTGTGCGTTATCAAATTATTGTGGACGAGCTAGCTCAAAAACTAGTGTGAATATCGAAACTAAATGTCACACATAGTTTTAGTCCATTGAGATAAAAAGCTGATTAGATTTTGGGTGCATATCGACCCAAAATTAATGGGGGTGGAGGGTTGGGTTAAAAATTAAAAATCGAGACCATTTGAGCAAACTCAACCCAAATTTTTTGTATACAAGTTAACTCATCTCCCCTGTGTCTCGCCACTTTAATGCTGATCTGTCATCATTGTTTTACTATATAAGGCGACAGCGCGAACCCCTTAGCAATTATTACATCTTTCGGCCTCAGGCACAAGCCTCTACTCCAACCAGTTTGGACCAGCGCTTACCAGTTGCCCACCAGATTCCAAAATCGATCCAGGTCACTATTTACTTGCTATCTGGTACAAACGGTTTGAACCGTGCGAAACTACATCAACTATCGATTTTGCCCGTATTACATCTGGTAAATATAAATATTTTTTTCGGACTCAAGCCGGTTATACCAATTTGTCTTCAACTCACACGGTGTGTTTTCCATTTATCTTTTTTCCACGAGTGTAAAACTATTGTATATTGACTTAAACTTCACCTAAATAAAATAAACATTTAAAAAGGATTGATTCATCAAACAAAATATACTGTTTATCATTTTTAAACTAATCGTCTCTCCAGTTCCAGAACTTACCATCCCCAAAAGTCTAAAACATTAAAACTTGCTATCCAGACATTACCAACAATCGCTCTTCCGCAATAACCCAAAAGTGTCGACCTAGTCGAGAGATCAATCCTTTTTAAAAAGGGATTTTTTGGCTAGGAAAACATGATTTACATAATCAGTGGACCCCCAGAAGTCTAAAAATGCAAAACTAACCCCCTAAAACGGGAGGGGGTGTAGGGTCAAAAAATGAATTACCAAACTCAACCAAATTTTGTATACATAATCAGTTGGACACCAGAAGTATAAAAATGCAAAAACTACCCCCCCCCCTACATGATTATATATATTTTTGGGGGACAGGTTGTATGGTAAAGTTAAGTGGATGGCCTCATCAGAACACGTCAGCTTATTAATGTAGCATAGGAGTTTAAACCATCAGTTAGTTGTTGGCCCTATGCCTGTAGTTGGCATTGTCCGACGTAAACTTTAAAGTAACAAGGGTTCACCATCAGAACGAAATATCATTTACGATAGCGAGTCGGTGAGCCGTATTGAAGAAGTTTGCTTAAATTACTGTCACTAATGCGATTCCTGTTGATTTCTGTTTGTGCTATTACTATTCTAACCTGAAAATAAACTTTTAAATCTTAATCCTCAAGTCCAATATAAATTTAAACGTGACAATTGCACTATTAAACAAAATTTGTTCCCATAAACCTAACAATGGATTCCAGTAGAGTTTTATACGTTGATTATCATTCAATTTTCCGATTTTTTACAACACTCCAGAATTTTGCGATATTATCGGTCAAAATTACGAAAAATTACCATTTTGACCTATTTTTGAGTCCCATTAAATATTAAATAGCAATATAAAACTAAAGATTTGAGCATCTTTTTTGAAAAAAAGTTGAATGTTTTTCAAAAAATCACCTCAGGTTAAGACTAACCAATGTTTATTAAAAGAGAAAGAATTTAATTTTTAGAACAAATTCTAAGATTTTAGTAGAAATATTATTAAATTGCAATATCAGAGGGGATTCATCCCCTCAGGAGTCGAACCTGAGAACTAAAATGCTTTCCGGGCAGTCAGCTCACACCCTCGAGACAAAAAACCTCTCTCTGAATCGCAATATTTTATATAAGCACAGAAATTTTTTACTCCATTCATCTATAATGGAAATTAAAAAAATTTAGCTTAAAATGAAAAAAGTTTTTCATACAAGACCTCTTATTTAAATATAAAACTAAAGATTTGAGCATCTTTTTTTAAAAAAAGTTGGAATGTTTTTCAAAAAATCACCTTAGGTTAAAACTGTGCTTATATAATATATTGTGATTTAGATAGAGGTTTTTGTCTTGAGGGTGTGAGCTGACTGCCCGAAAAGTATGTTAGTTCTCAGGTTCGACTCCTGAGGGGATGAATCCCTCTGATATTGCATTTTAATAATATTTCTACTAAAATCTTAGAATTTGTCCTAAAAATTAAATTCTTTCTCTTTTATTAAATACCAATATTTGAAATCAAAACATTTTGTTGACGTAATAGAAAACAGCTTTCTCTTGATTTTCAAATTATCACTTGTTTTTAGCACAATTAGAACTCGAGTTATATCTAAAAAACTAAAACTACGTAATTATAAAGGATAATAAACATATATAAAAACATAAGTTCTTACTATTCTATTTACTTAGTATGTTTTCTATTATGTCAAAGAAATATTTTGATTTCAAATATTGCTGTTTAATATTTAATGGGACTCGAAAATAGGTCAAAATGGCCTTTTTCGTAATTTTGGCCGATAATATCTCAAAACTCTTCTAATTCTTCATTTTTTGACCTTACACCCCAAGGGCGGATCCAGGAATTTTTTATGGGGGGGGGTGAATGTATATAAGGTGCCCGATGTAAGATCTACTTTTTATCTCGGAAGTGTGTCGCGATCGAATTGTCCAAGCGGGGGGGGGGGGGGTCAGAGACGCCGCCCCCCACACACACACACACATAGAACTTTATTTTCAATTTTAAAATTTTTTTGAAAAAATAAATGTTTTTTTTTACAATTTTTTTTTGCCAGGCAAGGACCTCTATGGGGGCGTTGCCCCCCTCTCTGCCCCCTGGATCCGCCCTTGCACCCCCACCTTATTTTGGGCGGTTAGTTTCTGCATTTTTAGACTTCTGGGGTCTCACTGATTATGTATACAAAATTTGGTTGAGTTTGCTCAAATGGCCTAGATTTTTAATTTTTAACCCCCTCCACCCCCCCTTAATTTTGGGTCGATATGCACCAAAATCTAATCAGCTCTTAATCTCAATGGACCAAAACTACGTGTGAAATTTGGTTTCGATATTAAAACTAGTTTTTGAGCAAGCTCGTCCACAAACATTTGGTAACGCACAGACTAACTAACAGAAATTTTGACAAAACAATTATTATCTCGAAAAATATAATTTTTTCGATCTTCACTTATTAGGGGTTTTTGTAGAACGAAATGCTATGGTTTCGCTTAATTTTTTTAATCAAAATAGTTAGTCGTTTTTGAGATATTTCGAAAAAAAGAAGGAAAAAAACCCACTTTCAATTTAGTTTTAATTGAGGTAAAAACAAGTGGTAATTTGAAAATCAAAGAGGAAGCTGTTTTCTATTAGGTCAACAAAATATTTTGAATTCAAATATTGCTGTTTATTTTTTTAATTTAATGGGACTCAAAAATAATTCAATATGATCTCTTTCGTCATTTTGACAGATAATATCTCAAAACTCTGACGTGTTGTGAAAAATCGAGAAATTGTATGATAAACAGTGTATAAAACTCTACTGGAATCCATAGTTAGATTTATGGTTACAAATTTTTGTCTAATTTATGTCGAGCAGTGTTATTATTAGAAATCTTAAAAAAAACCAATAGGCTTTTTGAGACAAGGGTTTGGTCAGTAATTAATTACAAGTAATTGAAATTAAAGATTTCAATTACACTCATAACTATGATTATAGAAATTGGCATATGAGTTTTTGTTCCATCCATTTTGTCAGTAAATTTCTCAATTCTCTTTTATATATGTATACATTATTTCAAATGGTCATGGGAAGGGAGTGTTATTCGATGCCCAAAATATTATTATGTAAATTTTAATTTGAAAATAAAAACATTTTGTTCAAAAAAAACAACAACATTAATTCAACTAGTAATTGGAGAAAAAAAAGCTAAAAAATATTCTAGACTTGCTACGCTTTCCACAAATTTTTCAGATGGTCGTGGGATGTTTAAACTATCGCACCCAGATTTTGATTTAATTAGCTATATCTTATCATAATTTTACTTTCTTATTTTACTATAATAATAGTACTCTAATTAAAATATTAACTGGTTTTAAAATAAATTAACTAATTAATTTTAAAAGGGAAATTGAAAAAACACTTGTTTATTTGTATATGCTTTTATCATAACAACGACTTAAAATATCAATAACATTATTCAAAAAAATAAATATATTTTTTGTATTTTTCAATATGACGTTCTGGAGGTTTAGAAAACCCCAAATCTAAACAGATCTTTGCAATGGAAATAAATATATATTGACACTAGAACGAAATTTCTACGGCTTTTCGTTCGTGAGTTATTGTGGGTTTTGAAATCCAGACACACAGATAGAAAAATAAGCTGACGTGTTTTTTTTTTTATAATGATATTGATACAAGAAGAAGTTGCACCAAGAAGGTACAACCTCTGAAGTCCGTGGTGGACCCTTGTAACGTGAAGATAAGGGGAGATTTAGGGATTGGGTAGCAGTCGAAGGTATCTGTGGATGCTGGTCTTGAAAAATTGAAGGTTATAAGTAGCTGGAAAGACGGTCGGGGGGAAGAGAGTTCCAGTCTCTAGATGTCATAGGGATAAATGAATTGGCGAATGCGTTTGTTCGATTAGTATCTAGTTTAAGCGCGTAGGGGTGTTGAATTTTAGAAAATCGTGTATTTCGCGCAAATGAAGCCTTTGGTGGGATTATCGATTTTATTTCGTCAGAACAAAAGCCATGGTAATATCTATAATAAAGGGAAAGGGCGGAGACAGATCTACGATGGGTTAGGGAGTCGAGAGTGTCAGTTAATGTAGGATCGCCTATCGCCAGTCTGATACCTCGCCTCTGAATTGCATCTAAGGTATTAAGGGAATACTTGGAGGCTCCTCTCCACAAATGCGAGCAATATTCAAGACAGGGGCGAATTTGAGCCTTGTATAATATAAGGAGTTGAGTGGGGGTGAAAAATCGTTTGGTTCGGAAAAGAAAGCCAAGCTTACATGCTGCAGCTTTTGCTACTGAGATAATATGGTCATTCCAAGAGAGGTCAGAACCTAAGGTGACACCTAACATTGATATTTTATTACGGAATTCCAATGAGCTCGAATCAAAGGAAATGTCCGGAAGGTTCCTATCTGCGCGCCTAGAAATTAGGCAGCATTGTGTTTTGCCAGCATTAAAGTTTACCAAATTGTGAGATCCCCATTTTTTAAGCATGCTTAAATCTGAATTTATTGAGGAGGCTATGTTTGCGCGATTGTCTAGTAAGGATTGAGCGTTGTGGAGGGTGCTATCGTCAGCGTAACAATGTATTGGATTGGAGGGCAGATTTAATAGGTCATTAATATAGATAATAAAGAGTGTGGGAGAGATGACTGAGCCCTGAGGAACTCCAGCATTAGTATTAAAGGACGAGGATGATATTCCGTCAACCTCGACTTTAATAGAGCGGTTTGAGAGAAAGCTCTCAAGCAACTTGCAGAGGCTCGGGGGAGGCCAAATGCAGGTAATTTGACAAGAAGATTTTTGTGCCAGACTTGATCGAAGGCCTTTGAAATGTCTAAGCCTATTACGAAAGTTTCTTTACGAGTCTCTAGTGCTTTATTCCAAATATGAGATTATTTATTCCAATATATTTATTCCAAATGGAGTGTTATTCGATGCCCAAAATATTATTATGTAAATTTTAATTTGAAAATAAAAACATTTTGTTCAAAAAAACAACATTAATTCACTGAATGTTTTCTACATTTGATTCAATCGCGAATCTAATGTAGGGAATTTTTGTCAAATATTGAGTGAAAATAATATTTGAACTTATATATTTCTAACTTGAAATAATGATATTAAATAAATTTTGGTCCAGACTTAATACTCCGCAGACTCCAATAGCGTAATCCGCAGTAGTCTCGCGAGATAAAAATATCTTTTTCAAATCAGCGCGGTCAAAATAATTCTCGTTGACGTATCAATTATTCTTTGATATATTAATGAGGAAAATTAAAATTTATTTAACATTAATTCAACTAGTAATTAGAGAAAAAAAGCTAAAAAATATTCTAGACTCGCTACGCTTTCCACAAATTTTCCAAATGGTCGTGGTCATAATTTAACTTTCTTATTTTACTATAATAATAGTACTCTAATTAAAATATTAACTGGTTTTAAAATAAATTAACTAATTAATTTTAAAAGCGAAGTTTCAAAAACACATGTTTATTTGTATATGCTTTTATCATAACAACGGCTTAAAATATCAATAACATTATTCAAAAAAATAAATATATTTTTTGTATTTTTCAATATGACGTTCTGGAGGTCTAGAAAACCCCAAATCTAAACAGATCTTTGCATTGGAAATACATACATATTGACACTAGAACGAAATTTCTACTTCTTTTTTTTGGCTTTTGGAATTCAAAAAATCATTTTTAAGCATAATGAGAAAATAAATTATTTTGAACCGTATATAGTTTAGTTAGGACAATATTCCAAATAGAACACAATACTATCCTATTTACTATAGGAAGTCAAGAAAATTTTGATAATTTCATTGGGTTTCTACATCGAATCCAACTTTTTAATTTAATTTAACTTATATTTTATTTTTGTAGAACCTAACTATGGGCAGACTAACTATTCGTGATATTTGTTTTGTTGATTATTCTATTTATTAGAAGCCCTTCTACAGTTATTTTTTAACCGACTTTGAAAAAAAGGAGGAGGTTATCAATTCCACGAATGTCTGTTTTTTTTTATGTTTGTTCATTTATTTCTCTTTACTATGTAGACCGATTTGGATGATTTTTTTTGCATTGGGTTCAGTCTCGTACCCGATTCATCCGTTTTTTTTCATTCATATTGGACCTTTTTTGTTATGTATGTTCACGAATAGCTTCTTTGTTTATGGACCGATTTCGATGATTCTTTTTTTATTGGAAAGGGGATACCTTAGGGGTAGTCATATATTAATTTCGTCAAGTTCTGATGATGTTTGTTTGTCGATTTCTCTTTATCTCTTATATAGTTTGTCTCTGGTTGATTATTTATTTATTTATTTTTGTTAGTTCTATATAGATGAAAAAAAATAAAAAATAAGCTGACGTGTTCTGATGTGGCCATCCACTTGACTTTACCATACAACCTGGCCCCTCACTTATATTTAATTAATTTAATAAAATTATTTATAATCATGTAGGGGGGGGGGGGGGTTAGTTTTTTCATTTTTAGACTCCTGGGATCCACTGATTATGTATACAAAATTTGGTTGAGTTTGGTAAATGGCAAAGATTTTCATTTTTTGATCCCCCCACCATTTCGGGCGGTTGGTTTTTGCATTTTTAGACTTTTGTGGTCCCACGTGATTAAGTATACAAAATCTCAGATCTAGATTTTAATTTTTAACCCCCCTCGACCCCCCTTAATTTTGGGTCGATATGCACCAAAATCTAATCAGCTCTTAATCTCAATGGACCAAAACTACGTGTGAAATTTGGTTTCGATATTCACACTAGTTTTTGAGCTAGCTCGTCCAAAACTTTGGTAACGCACAGTCTAACTAACTAACAGACATTTTGACAAAACAATTATTATCTCGAAAAATATTATTTTTTCGATGTTCTCTTATTAGAGCTTTTTTGTAGAGCGAAATGCCATGGTTTTGCTCTATTTTTTTAATCGAAATAGTTTCAGCCGTTTTTTAGATATTTTGAAAAAAAGAAGGAAAAAAAACACTTTTTTCATGCACGATTACAATACTTGACCATACCCTGTATGGTAAAGTAATAGTAATAATACGGCTTATAATAATATAAAATATAGGGTTTTAATATATGAGTGTGTAATTAAATCTGTAATGTGTTCAGAAATTCCAGGCGCTAATGACCTTAGGAGTCGATGCGGCTTTAAACCCTCAATGATAATAATAATAATTTTTTTCGAGTCAACTAATTACCTAATAGGGGGTCAGGTAGGCTAAGGCGGTAGCAAGTCAGCCAGCTAACCAAGAGGACCCGAGTTCGATTCCGGCTCGAGGCATCCGGCTAAAATCTGACCCCCGAGGTAGAGACAAATTTAAAAATAAAAATAAATAGTATCGTAAATGGCTTATGGCTAACATGGCCGAAAAGCCAAAAAAAAAAAAAAAAAAAAAAAAAAAATTACCTAATAATCCTGCCCAGCGTTCCCAGTGATAATTATTATTCTTTGGTCCCTTAGCAAGGTAGTGGCGAATACAGTCATGTGATTTTTAAATTTATAATAGTATCATTCTGTTAAATGCAATTATCTCCTCTTTTACAAAGTTCTAGTATGATAAGTGAAGTTATTTGTTTGCCTAATAGAGTAGTACCCTACTTCAATTATTTTCTATCTTCTAATAATAATAATAACAATAAATTTTATTTGTTTTTGACGCATTTCCATACAAATGGAGTTAGGTAAAAATAACAAACTAGTGAACAGTATAAATAAACAAAACAAGAGGCAATATTTTATTATTTATTTATTTATATACCAAGTAGGCCATATCACGTGGGGTCAATCATTTTATTTAAATTTTAGAGCAGTGAAGGTTGAGCTACGAGGTGGAAATTTTTAAATAATACAAAATATAGTCCAAAGTTTTTTTTATGAAAATGATGAGAGAAGGAGTTACACCAAAAAGATGCAATCACTAAAGGCCTGGGTTGTCCCCTCCATCGTGAAAAGAAGAAGAAAGAATTTTATGGTCTGGGCGGGGGTCGAAGATATCTGTGGATACGGGTCTTAAATAGCTGAAGGTTATAAGTCGCGGGAAAGATGGTGGCAGGGAGCGAGTTCCAGTCTCTGGAGGTCGTAGGGATAAAAGAGTTGGCGAAAGCTCTTGTTCGACTTTTATCTAATTTAACAGCGAAGGGGTGCTGAGCGTTCGAAAACCGCGTGTTTCTCGTAAAGAGGGTTTTAGAGGGGATAATTGATTTCAGCCCGACTGAACAGACACCGTGATAGTATCTGTAGTATAGGGAAAGGACAGAATAACTGACAACCAGACAAACAGACATTTTGTCAAAACAATTTTTTATCTCAAAAAATATAAAATATAAAAAATTTTTTTAATCAAAATAGCTTAAGACTTTTTTGAGATATTTCGAAAAAAATGCGAAAAATAACACTTTTTTCATGCACGATTACAATACTTGACCATACCCTGTATGGTAAAGTAAAAAAGGTATTATATGTAATTTTGAGCAATAAAAACCTTTTTTTATGTATCTTAAGCCGTTTACTTACAATTAACCCTTCAAATCAGGGACTGCATTCTGCCCCACCCTGTATATAAAATGATTTTTTTTAATCTTAAGTCATATTAAACTGTATTTGTTTTTTTACTTTTAAGATGAATAATAATATCGAATCATTGTTTTTAATCCATCGAATAAAGTGTTAGGACTAGAGCCTGTAACTCAAAGCCTTTTGCTGCAGTGAAGGAATTAACAAAACATATTTATAATTTAGGTAATAATTTGTAAAGTGTCAAGGACAAATCCGATGTATTAAGCGAGAAAACCACACGAACTGTTACGGCGAAATGTTCACAATTTTAGTGTAGTAAATTTGATTTATTTCCATTATCTCTGATGAAATGAAATCAATAATCCTCATTTGCGCGAAATATATGATTTTCAAACAATCTACACACCTTCTCTATTTTGAAAACGGCTTTACCGATTTTGATGAAACAAATTCTATTAACAAGTTTTGAGGATGAGAAAGCGATCTGGCTAGGTCTGGACCTAGACTAGATCTTTTCTTAATTAAAGTAATTATTGACAGATGAAAATCTCAATAAAAAAGTTTGTTTACATTTTTTTCAATTATGTTTTATTTTTAATTGGTTTTTTAATTTTAAAACCCACTAATAGGTTATAGCAAATATTAATATATTATATTAAAATTAGGAATTTTTTGTTTGTTTTTAATTAACAGGTGTCTAAATCATAACAAAACAGGTTTGTTTTCAAATAAAGTGGTTGAAGTGGCTTTTTTTTATATAACTTGGAAACAAATCTTATTTAATTTTATGTTACGATTATTTTTTTTATTATTTTTTTCCTATTTATTTTTTATAATGTTTATCAATATGAACGAATGTGGGCAAATCGGTGTACGAGTAAACAAATATACACATAATATATATGTGGACCATTAGCAAGTTTGAAATGCAAAAACTGGGTGCGGGGTGGGGTGGATGTGGTAGGTGCAGAAGATGGGGTGCAGTTGTGGGGGATCCGGGGATGGGAGGCGCGATTGGGGTGGGGTGGGGCAGGGTGGGGGTGCATTGGTGGGGTCGAGGTGTGTGGTTTCGGGAGGGGGGGGGCAGGGGTTACCGTGCTTCGCTCGGTGGCTCCAGGTACTTAAATAGTAACCGAACAAAATCATTCGTTAACTTTTCACTCTCTCTATAAATTCTGAACTCTCTTCCCGCATTCGTTTTTCCTTCAGTCTTTTAAGATCCCCATCCACAAGTAATTCAACCCCCCCCGGGCCAATCCTTGAAATTTCTTCTTATTCTTTTGACGTTTAAGGGTATTTTTCAGATTACAGGGGATGCACATTTATTGTGCAATATCAAATACATTAAAAAACATGTATTCTTCAAGAGCATACTAATTAGAATAGTTTCCCTGAATAATAATATCGGCACTTAAAAAATGTTCTTTTTTGAAGTGAAACTTGTTTTGTCAAAATTTCTGTTAGTCTGTCTGATTGTCTGGCTGATTGTCCGGTTGTCTGGTTGTCCGTTACCATAATTTTTGTGGACGAGCTGGCTCAAAAACTAGTTTTAATATCGAAACCAAATTTCACACGTAGTTTTGGTCCATTGAGATTAAGAGCTGATTAGATTTTTGTGCATATTAAGGAGGGTGGAGGGGGGGGGGGGGTTAAAAAATTAAAAATCTAGGCCATTTGAGCAAACTCAATCAAATTTTGTATACATAATCAGTGGACCCCCAGAAGTCTAAAAATGCAAAAACTAGCCCCCCTACATGATTATAAATAATTTTATTAAATATTAAATATAAGTGAGGGGCCAGGTTGTATTGTAAAAGCAAGTGGATGCCACATCAGAACATGTCAGCTTATTTAGTTACAATAAAGGGAAATTACTCAGTAGTTGGGAAAGAAGAGACAGGCCTAATTTAAATTTTCTAATTTTGTAAAATTTTATTTGGTCATAAACATTTAGTGGGTTATACAATAGTAATTTAAATTTCCTAATTTTATCAAAAAATTTTATCATGAACAATTAGTGGGTTATAAAATAATAATTTGAATTTCCTAATTTTAATAAATTTTATTTTTCATGAACTATTAGTGGGTTTTAAAATTAAAGTTTCACTTCCCCCGTTAGCTTATCTGGATGATATTCACATATTTTTACTTTACCATACACGGTATGGTCAAGTATTGTAGTCGTGCATGAAAAAAGTGTTTTTTTTTCCTTCTTTTTTTCCTAAGTGTTTGCACTAGCAGAAGACGTCTCCGGGAATTAGGGTTGATGCCAAGGAGACCAGCGACAGACTCTCTTTTGACACCGAATCACCCAATCAATCTAAGTGTTCCACTTTTTTTGCACCACAGTGAATATAAATTCGACTTTAGATATTTATACTTTAATTTTTTAATATTTTCGATTATCTGTTCTTTCTTTTATGATAAAAAAATAAGTTTATAAAAATCAACACGTGGGTCATTTAAAAACCCTTCGTGGGTCAGTGTCTGACCCGCGGGTCATAGGTTCGTCATATCTGCCATCGTGGAATCAATTTATATTCTCCCATAAGAATAATACATTTACTTCCCCGTTAACTATCGCCTCTAATATTCGCCAATAGGGACCTTCCGTTTAACATAGAGGCAGCACTACTGCCGAAGGTAGCGCTCTCTTGTGCTTAATTATTCAAATACTTTGGGGGAATTTGGGCATATAGTATATATCGTAGATAAAAGTGTGAACGGAGCCTACGGGGCCATGAGTGAGTTTCTTTGTCTTGGACGTTTAATAAATCATCCCTCAAAGCTTACATTTACGCCGCCAGTTGGCGCTAAAGTCGTGACGCACGGTTAAAAGCTTTTGACATTGCACCTAGGTATAGGCAATATAAACTTATTCCATTTAATTTTTTAGTACCCGGAGCCACCGAGCGATGCACGGTAACCTCTGCCCCCTCCCTCCGAAACCACACACCTCGCCCCACCCCACCCCCGGATCGCCCACAATTGCACCCCACCCCCTGCACCTCCCACATACATCCCCACTCCGCAACCAGTTTTTGCATTTCTAGCTTTCTAATGGTCTAAATATTATGTGTATATTTGTTTACTCGTACACCAATTTGCCCACATTCGTTCATATTGATAAAAATTATAAAAAAATAAATAGGAAAATAATAATAAAAAAAAAATAATCATATAAGATCTGAAATAAAAACATAAAATTAAATAAGATTTGTTTCCATGTTATATAAAAAAGCCACTTGAACCACTTTATTTGTAAACACACCTGTAATGTTATGATTTAGACACTTGTTGATTAAAAACAAACAATAATTTTTTTTTTTTTTTTTTTTTTTTTTTTTTTTTATAAATTTTATTAAACCAATTATTTTACATTAATTAATGTATACCTTGTATTTTAGCTTCGATTTCGGAGATTGCTTCTCCACCATCGAGTGTCCTTATTTATCTTTAGTCCTTGTTTTTAATAAGAGGAAAAATCTAATTAGATAAAAAAAACCTCTTTTCCGATAATTATTTCAATTCCATTATTCCCCAATCAAGTCGATTGGATCTCACCTCCTCTCCCTCTCTCTCCAAACAATAAATTCCTAATTTTAATATAATATGTTAATATTTGCTATAACCTATTAGTGGGTTTTAAAATTAAAAAAACAATTAAAAATGAAAGATAATTGAAAAAAATGTATACAAACTTTTTTATTGAGATTTTCATCTATCAATAATTACTTTAATTAAGAAAAGATCAATTAAGATTAAATTTGTCGAGACCCAGACCTAGCCAGATCGTTTTCTCATCCTCAAAACTTGTTAATAGAATTTGTTTCACCAAATTCGATAGAGCCATTTTCAAAATAGAACTAAGTACAAATATAAAAACAAATACATTTATAAAAAAAAAAAAAACAATTTTTGCTCGTTTAATAAGAGTAGATTTAGATACTTTCATTTTGAGAATTATACTTTTTGACAGACTAAATAAATAGTTTCTCTTCATATTTTTTTTTACTCTTCGTTATTCATTTTAATTATTATTTATATAAAAAAACATACGTTGTTTATTTCTTGAAAGCAAACTTTTTGAAACCAAATAAACTTAAAAAAAAAAAGTATATTTTCCTGTTGCTTCTTCCTAGAAACTTTTTGACAGCCTCCTTTTCATCCCTCTATTTTCCCATTTTCATTTTCCACCGTCCCCTCCCCCATTCTTTTTCTTACCAAACAAAAACACACATCCACTCACTTGCATTTGTTTTTCTTTCAACCCCCCCCCCCCACCCCACCCCGACAATGTTATTTTATATTTTCGGAACCATTTCAAAGTTTGCTGACAAATGAAAGGGATGGTCCGCTTCACCTTTATGTTATCTCTCATTAGTTACTAAACGACAGGCAGGACATTTGGTCTAATGACCCGAGAGGCTGTTTTAGAGATAAACCTTTATTTGCTCGAAATCGAAATAGCAGAAATTAATAAATATGTTTGTCAAGCGATTATTTATTAATTCCATTGTATTATATCGTATATAATCGAATGTAATTATAAAATGTAAAGATAAATATTTTAACGATGATTGAAATTATTATCAGCATATTATGCCCCAGGCGAAGCTCTTTATTCATGGAAGAACAATGTGTGGCGCTACCCTCTCCTTAATTCCAGTTATACTGATGTCGCTGCTGCTCAATATCAATTTAACGATGATTTAATGTTTCTGCTGGACATAGCTGACGCGAAGTGGATTCATTCTCATTTGAATCACTTGATAGGTGCAGTGGCGGATTAACCCGTAACTCCTGTGAAGCCATTTGCAGTACGCGTACACTGTTCACCGGCCAAATTAACCAGCACGCTTAAATCGTGTTTTATTTATATTAACTTAACATTAAAGAGGCATACGTTTCACTAATTACATCATTAGACTCTCCCTTATACTATATATATTTGTCTAGATTAATTTGCCGCAACGCTGACGTAATGCTGCCGAGAGAGAGCGCCATCGGTATATTTGCGGCAAATTTGAATTATAATCGTAATTTGAACTCAAATTTCGAAATGAAAGACTCCAATTGATTTTAAATTAAGAAACATTAAATATATTGATAATTATTAAGCGGGGGGGGGGACTTCACCACTCAAAAATTAAATATTCAATTCGCTTTTCTTTGTGCACAGAAAAAGAAATCAATCACATCTTATTTGATTTATATATTATTTGTTTATTTTTTTAATAATTTTAACAAATCTAAATTTTGTTATTCTTATTTTTTGATTTTTACAAAATTAAACGACTTAAGACACGCATGCCCATATGAGTTTCTCATTGCAATACTGGAGCAGCCTGTCATACAAACAACACCTGATCTCTTTTAAATATTTGGAGCCTTATATCGATTATCGATCCCAAATTTTAAAAAAATGATATAATATAATTCTCCTCCTCACACGATACCATTTATTTAAATAAATCTATTTCCACACAAAAAATATCACAATGCTGTAGATTATAGAAAAAAAATACTTCCAGATTCATATCTAGAGCCTCATTTCTGTAGCTGTGTCAGGACGAAAATGAGGCAAAACTTTTAAGAGACTATGTATTTTCGAGAGTTTACAGGTATACATTTGGAGTGTGGTTTTTTAAGAGGAATAAAATTTTTGGACCGAGACGCCGCCCGCCAGGGCACCAGCTCGGAGGGCAGAGCTTCAAGGGCGTGCCGAAGGCACGCACGAAAAGCTCGTAATATTATAATAATAATATGATAATATGTTAATTATAAACCTCTTACCAACTCCATTCTTAAAATAATTAAATAAAAAGAAGAAACCGACAAAATTAAAACATTTATTCAAATTAATATAATCATATTACGTGGATATCGATGAGGCAGTCCAAAAAAAGAAGAAGATAATTTACACTATCTTTTTATTCATAAAACCGACGTTTCGGAGGCTATTCCCTCCTTCTTCAGGGTTTTGAAAAGTCAGTGAAGGAAATCCAATGCGGCATTCCCCTCTGTCTTCTCTTTCAGTGGCAGTAACAATAATATCTTGTATTTCATTCTCAGCAGAATTACAATGTAATCGATATCCACTTAATTCACTTATCAGTCCGTCTCCAAAAATTACTCCAATCTAATCATATTACATTTATAAACTTAAAAATAAGCATATTATATTGAAAAATGATATACCTAACAGAAAAATTTAAACAGATGCCTTGCAAATACCTTGACCACCTCCCTGGTGTAGTGGTCAGCATCTCTGGCTGGAAACCCGGTGGTCTCGGGTTTGATTCCCATATAGAGGACAACCTCTTTGTTTCTCTTTGTTAATTGTTAATATTATTAACATTTATCTTATTGATTTTAATTATTCTCGATAATATGAGAAATGTGTCGAACAGAGAGATATTATAGTATTATATTTGTATGTTTTTTTATCATGCGTCCAAGCTAACGCCATGACGAGACTGATTAGTATCATCTATTGTCATATCACGCGTTTGCAATTTATCTAAATGATTTATATTTATTAATATTTTATTTTACTTGTCAAGTCGATTGTGTTTTCAATTGAGGCCAAGCGCAGGGTATCGGTTGAAAATTATTTGATGTTTTCTAGAGAGAGGCAAGCTTTTATTACAAGTGAAGTGTGTATAGGGAATTAATGAAACAGGAGCAATTAAACTATATACTGGCTAAAAAAAGAGTTCTACCAGTGAGCGTATTTCGAAATAAACAAAATTCGTGATTCATTTATTTATCTATTTCATTAAACCGACATATATGTTTAAATAAAATAAAAGTGAAAAATAAATTTACAGTACAAATTACAGATAAAATTTATCTGATGGTCTCTTCTCTTTATTGTACAATGTTCTTTTTTTTCAAAATTCCTAAGACTAGAAGACTTGAAACTATATCAGTAATCGAATTTCATATAGGGTCGCCTCTCCATTCGTCCAGGTCTCACTACTGTACAAATTCTTAGAAGTTTAGAAAAATACAAATTTGGAGGAAAAAGGGAAAAATTTTTTCAAGAAAATACGTCTCTGACAGACAATACCGACAACTGAATATAATAAGCTGACGTGTTCTGATCTGGCCATCCACTTGACTTTACCATACAACCTGGCCCATTTTTCGACCCTCCTCCCCCCATTTCGGGCGGCTAGTTTTTGCATTTTTAGACTTCTTGGGTCCCACTGATTATGTATACAAAATTTGGTTGAGTTTGGTAAATGGCCAAGATTTTCATTTTTTGACCCTCCGCCCCCTCCATTTTGGACGGTTAGATTTTGCATTTTTAGACTTCTGGGGGTCCACTGATTATGTATACAAAATTTGGTTGAGTTTGCTCAAACGACCTAGATTTTTAATTTTTAACCCCCCTCGACACCCCTTAATTTTGGGTCGATATGCACCAAAATATAATCAGCTCTTAATCGAAATGGATCAAAACTACGTGTGAAATTTGTTTTCGATATTCACACTTGTTTTTGAGCTAGCTCGTCCACAAATTTGGTAACGCACAGACTAACTAACTAACTAACAGACATTTTGACAAAACACTTATTATCTCAAAAAATATAATTTTTTCGATGTTCACTTATTAGAGCTTTTTTGTAGACCTAAATGCCATGGTTTTGCTCAATTTTTTTAATCGAAATAGTTTTAGCCGTTTTTTAGATATTTTGAAAAAAAGAAGGAAAAAACACTTTTTTCATGCACGATTACAATACTTGACCATACCCGGTATGGTAAAGTAAAAAATGAATTTGGACCATTTTTGATGAAGTTATGAACGAACGCTCTACAAAAAAAGCTCTAAAAAGTGAACATCGAAAAAATTATATTTTTCGAGATAATAATTGTTTTATCAAAAAATAATTTTTAAGAAAAAAATAAAAACCGACTTCAAAAAATTAAATTTAACAAATAAAATACACTAAAAGGTATAAAATAATTATTATCTTATTTAGTTACAACTAAACGGCGAAATATTAACATGAAATTACTTTTTGAAGTCGGTACCAAACAAACTATACCTATAAGCGAGCGTACCCTCCAAACGTACTAAGTAAGATCCGTCGAGTGCGATTCATAAAAGGTATATGTTTGGCACCAACTTCAAAAAGTAATTTCATGTTAATATTTCGCCGTTTAGTTGTAACTAAATAAGATAATAATTATTTTATACCTTTTAGTGTATTTTATTTGTTAAATTTAATTTTTTGAAGTCGGTTTTTATTTTTTTCTTAAAAATTATTTTTATTTTTCTCTTTTTAGTGATGTTATTAATAGTGATCATATCATCAGAACTTGACCAAATTAATATGACACCATCCCTAAGACACCCCCTTTCGGATAAAAAAAGAACCATCGAAATCGGTTCATAAACAAAGAGGTTAGGTCTAAACAAACCTAATAAAAAGGTCTAATACCTATGAAAAAATCGAAAAAAAATGGGACCAATCGGAAGCTAGACTGGACCCAATGCAAAAAAATTTTTCAAAATCGGTTGACAATTGGCGGAGATATGAGGTAACATAGGCACAAAAAAAAAAAAAAAAAAAAAAAATTCAGTCGAATAGAGAACCTCCTCCTTTTTTGAAGTCGGTTAAAAATGTCTGTTAGTTAGTAGGCTTGTCTGGTTGGATGTCCGTTAGTCTGTGAGTTTCCAAATTTTTGTGGACTAGCTAGCTCAAAAACTAGTGTGAATATCGAAACCAAATTTCCCACGTAGTTTGGGTCCCTTGAGATTAAGAGCTGATTAGATTTTGGTGCATATCGACCCAAAATTAAGAGGGGGTGGAGGGGTGCGTTAAAAATTATAAATCTAGGCCATTTGAGCAAACTCAACCAAGTTTTGTGTACATAATCACTGGACCCCCAGAAGTCTAAAAAACTAACCCCCCTACATGATTATAAATAATTTTAGGGTCCAGGTTGTATGGTAAAGTCAAGTGGATGGCAGAACAGGTCAGCTTAGTTTGGGTGCCATGTGACTTTTTTTACTTTATCCAATGCGAAGCATGGGAGAAAGTATTGGAATCGCTCTCGCGGCAAGCGCAACTTCAAAGGGTCCTCAGGTAAAGACTACGGAACCCATGGACTCAATTAAGGTCACAAATTGAAGTATTCAATGAGATTGAATTTTAGCACGTGACGGTTTTGCCAAAATTACCTGGAATCTCGTCGAGAGGCCAAAAAGTGCCATTTTTTTGGAAGTGCGTGGGGATGGATGGATGTATGTAGTATGTATGTGTGTTATCGTTTTTTTCGTCCACGATTTTTTCCACACCTTTGCGCTGATTGAAATGAAATTGAAAAACCTACCATTAGTTTAACAAAATGAAGCGCTGATTAGTTTTTGGTACATATCGGTCCACAAACATTAGTACTTTATTTCAGTACTTTTTTAGTTTTTTCTAAATATCTTGAAAATGACTGAACCAATTTTGATGAAATTTAATATCCTAATTAAGTACCTTGGGGACCACAAAAAAGGTTAAATAAAGTTTTTAGTAAAATTATATTTTAAAGTACTTTACTCAAGAACATATTAATAACCTGTATTCTTTCTGTTTCTCATTTAAATGTTATATATGTTATGTTTGCTTACTTAAATGATAGCTTTTTGTATATATATTCTTTCTGTTTCTGCTCTACGAGGTAGCCACACTCAGAGCATTGTTTTTAAATAAATAAATAAATAAATAAATAAATAACTAACAGACAGACTAACAGACATTTTGGCACCATACCCTGTATGGTAAAGTAAAAAAAATATTTCAAATGAATTTGGATAAAGTTTAGCAACGATCCGTTGCAGTAAATTTCTATTTTTTTATCAATTCGGAAATATTTCCAGTTTGTGAAATTCCCCATTTCGAGCCCTGCATTAAAATACAAGACATTGATCGTAGATTTCCTCTACACATACAAATGCAATTTCTTCTCAAATAATTCCTCCCTCTTCTACCGCTTTCTTTGATTACTCCAATCTCTTGCTGAATAATTTGACTACTTCTCGTTTTAATAATTAATGGTAAATTTTTAGAATATGAATAAAACGAAAATATAAAAGGGGAAAATATTTTGTCTTACAAGCCTGATGGCAATCTTGAATTCTCGCTTTTCTTTTCCTTTTTGAATAAGCCTTTAATGAATAACAAATATTTAACATTTATCTTGAATTCATTTGTAAATATAATGAAATTAAAAGATTATATCAATAAATACGGACAAATTATTTTAAAATACAATCAAATTACAACAACAACACGCAACGGTCAATATTTTTTTATTTTAATTAACAAAATTCAATTATCAAACTTTTCAGTGAAATATAGTATTTTCCTTGTAATTTAATTTCATCCTGCAGCAGCTTTTGCTACATGGTAGATAATGAATTTTATCCTGAAGGTAACGTTTTTTTTCTTCTCTAAAATACTGATCTCTTAATTCCATTCACTATGACTTTATGACTCTCTCAATCTCTTTTTTGTTTCCTTAATAAAAAGGGTAAGAAAAAATAAGCTGACGTGTTCTGATGTGGCCTTCCACTTGACTTTACCATACAACCTGGCCTCTCACTTATATTTAATAAAAATATTTATAATCATGTAGGGGGGGGGGTAGTTTTTGTAGTTTTAGGCTCCTGGGACCCACAGATTATGTATACAAAATTTGGTTTAGTTTCGTAAATGGCCAAGATTTTCATTTTTTGACCTTCACATTCCCCCCCACCCATTTTGGGCGGTTAGATTTTGTATTTTTAGACTTCTGGAGGTCCACTGATTATGTATACAAAATTTGGTTGAGTTTTCTCAAACGACCTAGATTTTTAATTTTTAACTCCCCTCGGCTCCCCTTAATTTTTGGTCGATATGCACCAAAATTTAATCAGCTCTTAATCTCAACGGACCAAAACTACGTGTGAAATTTGGTTTCGATATTCACACTAGTTTTTGAGCAAGCTCGTCCATAAAAATGGTAACGCACAGACTAACTAACTAACTAACTAAGAGACATTTTGACAAAACAATTATTATCTCGAAAAATATAATTTTTTCGGTGTCCACTTATTAGAGCTTTTTTGTAGACCGAAATGCCATGGTTTCGCTCAATTTTTTTAATCGAAATAGTTTCTCTGAAAGGCCGACCAAAAATCAAACAAAAACATAGCAATGATAATTAGATTATATTTTTCTTAGACTGATAGTTTGTGAGTTTCCGTGATAACAGACAGACAAATGTCCAAAAATTAGTTTGTCCTTAAATATTAGGAGGTCACTGACACAAAAATTAACCTTACAATAAATAAGCCAGCCCAATATTTATTGTTTATTTCCCGGCACCCACTCTACAATGTTCATTTCAATATAAATAAAATATGCATTTTAATCAACGGATGGTGTATTTTCATGCATTGCATATTAAATCGCCTGGATGGAATATTATAATCTTTCATTTAGAAACGTGATTACTAACAGACCGTTTTTTAGCTCAATATACTATTTTGTTTAATGGTTATTAAATATAATATATTAATTACATATCAGAGGAAACAAAAACATTCTATTAAATATGTATATCAAATTTTATTAATGTAAAAGATTATAAATACAATACATTAGCGGTTCATTATTATTATAATTGACTTTTTATTGTGGTTAAATTGGTATGTTGCGTGAGCTCGTTTTGTTGTCGATAACGACAGAATCCATGGGCGAAAAATCTTTATATCTGACCTATAGGTATTGAAGGGCGCATTGAAAGGGACAAAGGTCAGAGCATTTCTATTGGAGTTCCGGAATTCACCTTAGAATAAAAACCACTTGAACCTGCGATAAAGATTGGACCTTTTGTGATTTTCATTTTTTTATTATTCGCAAAAAAACCACTTCTGGCTTCGCTCTTTAGAACCCTTAAGTTTAAATTAGCTTGTATATTTTTAACTGATGAGTTTGGCAGCATTTATCAATACTTTCATTAAGGTGTAGGTACCACTATAAAACATGAATGCAAAAAATTATCCACAAACAATAAATCTACCGGGTGAATTTTTATCTCGAGACAGTCTAATAACTCAAAAACAGTGCATTATATTAAAAAAAGTTTCAAATAAAAGTTGATTTATATCAAAGGGGAAACTAAACTACGCTATTGGTTGTCGAACTAGAACAAGCTTTCAAGGGTATTTTAATGTCAAGTTCTGTTTTTTAAATAAAATCCTATATTTTTCTTTACGTCACCATATTCTACAATAAAAACTGAACAACTTTCATAAGAACTATTTTTTTATGCGACATCAAATAAACAAAATATATGAATCAATTAGATCTCAAAAAAATCTTAATAATTATTTTTAACAATTATTTAACTTAATTATCAAATAATAATGATTAAATAATTAATTATTAAATAAATATTATTAAATTGAAAAGTCACAACAATGAAAATAAGGGTTTATAATGATATTAAAACTTCGTTATACTCAGATTTAAGAGATTATTTTCTACTTAATAGAACTACTTAAAATTCTTGAGTTTAAAAAAGTTTATTTCTCGTGTCAATCCAGAAGATAGTTATATTGTATTACTATAATAAAAATGGAGTATTTTTTTTTAAAGACAGAATTGAAATGGTCTTAATTTATACGGTGAATGTATAAGAAGTGTTATGAGGCTGCCATTGAAATGGATGCCGAGCGTTATTCTGATAGGAAAAAGCTTCATTTTATCATGTTGTAAATCTGTTAAAATAAACTGCAACGGATCGTTGCTAAACTTTATCCAAATTCATTTGAAATATTAATATGTTTATTCCTTTATTATTAATCAGATATCACTTGCTATTTGCAGTTCATGTTAACTTTAATTCAAAAATAATGATCGATTCTCATTTAACAGTCGAGAAATGACCATTCTACATTAGATTTTTGACGCTTCGATTATTATTGGTAACCATTGCTGAGGACATGGAGTTGTCTTAAAATAAAAAATAACGATCGATTCTTATCTAATACTAGAGGAATAACCTTATTGCATTCCATTTTTGATGTTTTGACTATTAATGGCAACCTCTACTGAAAACGTGGAAGAATCGACTTAAAATCAATAAGACTAAATTCTTTTTTGGTAAACAACTCAAGCTTGAATTTTTCTTGTTTTTTTAGTTTGAAAATATTATAATTTTAATTTTTTAACCCTCTTCCCCATCTTAATTTTGGGTCGATATGCACCAAAATCTAATCAGCTCTTAATCTCTGCACCAAAACTACATGTGTAAAATTTGGTTTAGATATTCCCGCTAGTTTTTGAGCTAGCTCGTCCACAAAAATTTGGTAACGCACAGACTAACAAACATTTTGACAAAATAGTTATTATCACGAAATATAATTTTTTCATGTTCACTTATTAGGACTTTTTTGTAGACCGAAATGCCATGGTTTTGGCTCAATTTTTTTAATCAAAAATAATATCAGCCGTTTTTGAGATATTTCGAAAAAGAAGCAAAAAAACCCCAACTTTTGTCATTCAAGATTACAATATAGTACTTAAATAAATTTTATAATTTTTCTCATTAATATATCAAAGAATAATTGATACGTCAACGAGAATTATTTTGACCGCCCTGATTTGAAAAATATATTTTTATCTCGCGAGACTACTGCGGATTACGCTATTGGAATCTGCGGAGTATTAAGTCTAGACCAAGCGAGAAAAAGATGTGATCCACTTAGCTGTTTTCTCTCTTGGTCCAGACTTAATACTCCGCAGACTCCAATAGCGTAATCCTCAGTAGTCTCGCGAGATAAAAGTATCTTTTTCAAATCAGCGCGGTCAAAATAGTTCTCGTTGACGTATCAATTATTCTTTGATATATTAATGAGAAAAATTATAAAATTTATTTAATATCATTATTTCAAGTTAGAAATATATAAGTTCAAATAATTATTCTCACTCAATATTTGACAAAAATTCCCTACATTAGATTCGCGATTGAATCAAATGTAGAAAACATTCGGTTAATATAGTACTTGACCATACCCTGTATGGTAAAGTAAAAAAGCTTCGATTCCATTCATCGGAATCAATAACATTTCGACACCCAATTCTGTACTAACGTTTGCTGAAATCCTTTTTATTTCCAATCTACTCTTTGAAATGACTCACCACAAGCCCTTAAAAACTACTCCAGAATTAAATATCAAAACGCTGTGCATTCTCTGGAGAATATCTAATTAAAAATGTTTAAACTAGATGATTTCAAATGAAACTTTTCTTTTAATAAACCAAAAAGCATCAAATCTACAAAAGATCTCTTTTTATCCATTACATAGCCAGCTTCACAGACAGACAAGCCATTGAATTTTTTGGCTCTCGGGATCAAAAACTCGAATTCTAACTTTTAAAGCCCTTCACCGTTAGTATAAAAAAAAAGAAGTGGAAATCCCTTTAGATAAAGTGCTTAAATATAAATCAAGTAATGCCAAACTTTTGATCCAAGTTAGTAAATTTAATAAAATATAAAGAGTTAATAAAAATACTTTACATACGCATATATTTCTGTCTAGAATGAATACCCCGGAGAAGAGTTATAAACCTATAAATTGTGAGATTTTATTTATAGGATTATTATTCAGAATCTTAAGATATTTGAATAAGAATTTTTTTTCTTTTGCAGGTATAATGACTAGAAATATATTATCGGATAGTATTCACAACTATTCATATATCTTTTATATATACCGGGTGAGTTTTTTACTTTATCCAATGCAAAGCATGGGTAAAGTATTGCAATCGCTCTCGGGGCAAGCGTGGCTTCAAAGGGTCCTCAGGTAAAGACTACGGAACCCATGGACTCAAATAAAGTCACAAATTGTAGTATTCAATTAGGTTGAATTTTAGCACGTGACGGTTTTGCCAAAAATTACATGGGGTCTCGTCGAGAGGCCAAAAAGTGCGATTTTTCATTTAGTGCGTGCGGATGTATGTATGTATGTATGGATGGATGTATGTTATCGCTTTTTTGGCCCACGATTTTTCCACACCGTTGCACCGATTGAAATGAAATTGAAAACCTACCATTAGTTTAACAAAATGAAGCGCTGATTAGTTTTTGGTACATATCGGCCCACAAACATTAGTACTTTATTTCAGTACTTTTTAGTTTTTTCTAAATATCTTGAAAATGACTTAACCAATTTTGATGAAATTTAATATCCTAATTAAGTACCTTGGGGACCACAAAAAAGGTTAAATAAAGTTTTTAGTAAAATTATATTTTAAAGTACTTTACTCTAGAGTTAGATGGTACTTTTTTAATTTTTTAATTCTTTAAAATTTATTCATTTGAAAGTTTTAATATAGCTCATTTAGCCTTGCTTAAGTAAGAATGGATAGGCTTCTCTCTGTGAAATGCTAAAAATTTGGGAGGAATTTTTATGAGTAACCATAGCAACTGCGTTGTTTTCTTATCCGTTACCTTTGCTGAAGACAGAGAAATCGATTTTAAACCAAAAATAGCGATTGATTCTCATCTAGTACTTGAGGAATAATCATTCTATATTGGATTTTTGACGTTTCGGTTTTTATTAGTAACCATTGCTGAAGACATAGAGAAATCGATTTTAAACCAAAAATAGCGATTGATTCTCATCTAGTACTTGAGGAATAATCATTCTATATTGGATTTTTGACGTTTCGGTTTTTATTAGTAACCATTGCTGAAGACATAGAGAAATCGATTTTAAACCAAAAATAGCGATTGATTCTCATCTAGTACTTGAGGAATAATCATTCTATATTGGATTTTTGACGTTTCGGTTTTTATTAGTAACCATTGCTGAAGACATGGAGGAATCGACTTAAAATCAAAAATAGCGATTGATTCTCATCTAATACTTGAGAAATATCCATTCTATATTGGATTTTTGACGTTTCGGTTTTTATTAGTAACCATTGCTGAAGACATAGAGAAATCGACTTTAAACCAAAAATAGCGATTGATTCTCATCTAGTACTTGAGGAATAATCATTCTATATTGGATTTTTGACGTTTCGGTTTTTATTGGTAACCATTGCTGAAGACATAGAGGAATCGACTTAAAATCAAAAATAGCGATTGATTCTCATCTAGTACTTGAGGAATAATCATTCTATATTGGATTTTTGACATTTCGGTTTTTATTGGAAACCATTGCTGAAGACATGGAGGAATCGACTTAAAATCAAAAATAGCCATCGATTCTCATCTAATACTTGAGGAATAACCATTCTATATTGGATTTTTGGCGTTTCGGTTTTTATTGGAAACTATTGCTGAAGACATAGAGAAATCGACTTTAAACCAAAAATAACGATTGATTCTCATCTAATACTTGAGGAATAACCATTCTATATTGGATTTTTGACATTTCGGTTTTTATTGGTAACCATTGCTGAAGACATGGAGGAATCGACTTAAAATAAAAAATAGACATCGATTCTCATCTAATACTTGAGGAATAACACACACACACTATACTACATGCATGACTATGGTGGTCTGCGAGCAGGAGCTCATTACCTGAACTTGAGGAATAACAATTCTACATTAGGCTTTTGACGTTTCGATTATTATTGGTAACCATTGCTGAAGACATGGAGGAATCGACATAAAATCAAAAATAACGATCGATTTTTATCTAATACTAGAGGAATAACCTTATTGCATTCCATTTTTGATGTTTTGACCATTAATGGCAACCTCTATTGAAAACGTGGAAGAATCGACTTAAAATCAAAAAGACTAAATTCTTTTTTGGTAAACAACTCAATATGAACTACAAATTGCAAGTGATATCTGATTAATAATAAAGGAACAAACATATTAATATTTCAAATGAATTTGGATAAAGTTTAGCAACGATCCGTTGCAGTTTATTTTATCTTGAGACAGTCTTATAATTCAAAAACAATTCATTATTTGAAAAAAGTTTCAAATAAAAGTTTATTTATATTTAGGGGGAAACTAAACTACGCTATTGTTTGTCGACGCAGAACAAGCTTTCAAGGGTATTTCAAGGTCAAGTTGTGTTTTTTAAATGGAAACCTATATATTTCTATACATATTCTGAATCTACAAAAAAATCTGAATAACTTTTATTAGAACTATTTTTTTATATGACATCAAATAAAAAAATATTAAATTAATTAGATATCAAAAAAACAATACTAATTATTATTTTTAAAAATTATTTAACTTAATTATCAAATAATAATGATCAAAAAATTAATTATTAAATTGAAAAGTCACAACAATGAAAACTAAAACAAGCTTTCAAGGGTATTTCGAGGTCAATTTCTGTTTTTTAGATGAAATCCTATATGTTTCTGTACTTTTTTTTTATTAAAATGATGAGAGAAGGAGTTACACCAAAAAGGTGCAACCCCTAAAGGCCTGAGTGGACTCTCCATCGTGAAAAGAAGAAGAAATAATTCATGGGCTGGGTGGGGGTCAAAGGTATCTGTGGATACGGGTCTTAAATAGCTGAAACTTATAAGTCGCGGGAAAGATGGTGGCACGGAGCGAGTTCCAGTCTCTGGAGGTCATAGGGATAAAAGAGTTGGCGAAAGCGCTTGTTCGACTTTTATCCAATTTGACAGCGAAGGGGTGCTGAGCGTTCGAAAACCGCGTGTTTCTCGTAAAGAGGGCTTTAGGGGGGATAATTGATTTCAGCTCGACTGAACAGACACCGTGATAGTAGAACATATTCTGAATCTACAAAAAAAACTAAACAACTTTTATTACAACTATTTTTTATACGAAATCAAATAATAAAAAATATTAAATCAATTAGATCTCAAAATAAAGTAAAAAATTCTAATAATTATTTTTAACAATCATTCAACTCAATTATCAAATAATAATATATTTAATTATTAAATAAATAATTTAATAATAATTAATAATTTTAAGACACTGTTCTGAGACATTCCAGAGTGTATGGCAAGTCTTCTGGATGAATTCCAGTTCCAATTTCGTTATTTTGGTCTGTTTCAGTTTCTTCATAGCCTTTATATTTCTTGTTTTTTTTTCTTTTTTTAACAGATTTATAACACAATGAAAGGAAGCTTGTGAGGGTGTTTCCTATCAGGAAAACGCTCGGCATCCATTTCAATGGCAGCCCCTTAACACTTCTTCCACATTCACCATAAATTAAGATCATTTTAATTCTGTCTTCAACAAAAAATACTCCATTTTTCTTATAGTAATACAATATAACTATCTACTGGATTGATACGAGAAATAAACTTTTTTAAACTCAAGAATTTTAACTAGTTCTATTAAGTAGAAAATAATCTCTTAAATCTGAGTATAACTAAGTTTTAATATCATTATAAACACTTATTTTCATTGTTGTGATTTTTCAATTTAATAATTATTTATTTAATAATTAATTATTTAATCATTATTATTTGATAATTAACTTAAATAATTGTTAAAAATAATTATTAAGACTTTTTTGAGATCTAATTGATTCATGTATTTTGTTTATTTGAAGACGTATAAAAAATAATTTTTATAAAAGTAGTTCAGTTTTTTTATGTAGATTAAGTAGACGTATAGAAAAATATAGGGTCCCATTTAAAAAACAAAACTTGACCTTAAAATACCCTTGAAAGCTTGTTCTACGTCGACAAACAATAGGGTAGTTTAGTTTCCTCCCTGATATAAATAAACTTTTTTCCATATTATGGACTGTTTTTGAGTTTTTTTTTAATGATATTGTTGTGAGAAGGTGATACACCAGAAGGTGCATCCCCTAAAGGCCTGTATGGGATGGCCTCTCCATCGTGAAAAGAACAGAGTAGAAGGAAAGAAGCCGGGATCACGAGCCAAATCTCAGAAACTTAGATACAATCCAATATCCAATTCACTAAGTTTTTAGGGGCTCCGAGCAGTGGTAAATTCTCCGATCGATAAATTAGGTTTTTAAATTTATCTCCCACTTAATTTTTTTTCCAGACCCTATACTTACAGAAAAAATGACTGTGTATGGCCGGGAATCGAACCCGAGACCTCCGGGCTGCCAGTCAGACATTCTGACCATTACACCAGGGAGGACGACAAATTAGTTAAACAAACGAGTTATAAGACTATCTCAAGATAAAAAACTCACCCGGTATATAAATTATATAGTACATATTTTACCTTCAAGACAGTCGAGCTATTCCTTATCTTAATCGATATTTCGTAATCTCCCCCAGCTTGTCTTTCAATTTTGAATATAGTTTTTTAACTCTCAAAGGAATAATCATATACATAGTTCTGTTTTTCTGTACATAAGAAATGATCCCAAGGTAGGTTTTAAGTTTTTTTTTTTTTAATATCCAATGTTGGTTGGTACTAATATAGAGAATATTCATGAGAGAAAAAAAATAACATTACGCAAAATGTTTTAATTAAATTTTTACAAAAGAGAGAAAAAATAATAAATTCCAAACCATGGAAGAAGATTACCGGATATATTTTACAATTTAAAACTAACCACGGCAAAGGGGTAAAAGATTCTTTTGGAACAATTTTGTACTATTTCTAATCAATTAAGCAATTGTATTATTATAGTCTGATTAATTTTAAAGTTATCTATATTTAAAAATATCATTAACACGAATAAAATTCAGAGAGAAGACTAATCTACAATCTATATCAAAACCAGACGGCAATTATAAATATTGGTGATGAACAAAGAGAAGCCAAAATAAAAAAGGTGTAAGACAAGGATGTGTGCTGTCACCCATGATTTTCAACTTATACATAGAAGAAGCGATTAAAGAATTCAAAGACAAAATTGATACAGGTATAGAAATCCAAGGTCAAAAGATCGCTATGTTAAGATTTGCCGATGACATTGCCCTTCTAGGAAGCAATAAAAAAGAATTAGAGGACGCCCTGAATGGAATTAACCAAATCCTAATAGAAGAAAACAAAATGAAAATAAACAAGAATAAAACCAAGGTCCTAGTATGTACAAAAAAAGAACAAACGAGACAGGAATGCATCAAAATTAACCAAGAAAACCTAGAAGGAGTTAAGGAATTCCGCTACCTAGGAAGTAAAATAACATGGGATGGGAGGAGCAAAAACGAAATTAAATCAAGAATTGCCCAAGCAAAAATGGGGTTTAATTCAAAACAAAAACTACTATGCTCCTCCTCAATCAGCTTAGCAAACAGGAAGTTGCTATTGAAGACATATGTATGGAGCATAGCCATGTACGGGTGTGAAACCTGGACAATTGGAAAAGCGGAGAGAAAGAGATTGGAGGCTTTCGAAATGTGGTGCTACAGAAGAATGATGAATATCAAATGGATGGATAAAATCACAAATGAAAAAGTTCTTGGAAAAATCGGAGAAAGAAGAACCTTGTGGAAGAGTCTGAAGAAGAGAAGAGGTCAGATGATGGGGCACACACTGAGACATGGGGGACTGCTTAGGGATATCTTGGAGGGGGAGGTGGGAAAGAAAAGGGAAGGGAAGACCCAGATTAGAATATTTCAACCAAATAATTGGGGATATGGGATGCCAGACATTTAGAGAGGTTAAACAGCTGGCGGAGGACAGAGTCGAGTGGAGACGGATTGTTGCATCAAACCAGTCTTAGGACTGTATACTCAATGATGATGATTAACACGAAGCATTCACCATAGAAAAACGTCCTTTGTACCATTATGATAAAAACAAATGGTATCAATAAATTTTTGTTAATTTTTCTACCCTTGAGAGTTTTAGACACTCTTATTAGCTTAAATTCTTTCCAGACCTTTATCAGACATATACAGCCGGTTTCATAAACAAATTTAAGTCTTCTTAAAATACTTGAGGGTCATTTATGTTTACGTAATGTATTATTAAGCTCAACGGAGATTTTCAACAAGACTTTTCAAATAAATATCGTTATCAACAATTTACTGTCTTTTACTCAATATTACTAAACTCTAAAAATCTTTATTTTTCATAGTAAATATTGATCAATTTTAATTATTTATTAAATATATATTTTTTCATCAGAAGTCCTCAGTGATTAATTATTATTTTTTAATAAACAATAGTGATTCTCTATTTTTATGAAAAAATTTATTGTACCAGGCCCCTTAGGGCAGGGGTTCCCAACCGGTGATACGCGTGAGTGATGTGAGCAACATGCTATTAATATCTCCAAAGCCAGATATGGTTGCAGATATCATTGTTCAGTTGGAAGGCCTTCAAAAAAGCTTTAAGAAGTATTTCTCTGAAGATTATTCAAAAGTGGACTGGTACAGAAATTCTTTTTCGGGAACCTCACCAAATGAATTGGAACTAAAAGAAAGTTTTATCGATCTTACAGAATATAGTTACATGAAAGATTATTTTAAAGAGAAATCTTTAACTTCTGGATCGGATGTAAAACCGAGTACCCTTTGATCTTCCGGCAAGCTCTGCTATTTTTTATGCCATTTGTTACGAGTTACTTGTGTGAGAGTGGATTTTCTGAACTCTTATACATAAAAAATAAACATAGAAGCAGAATAAGCGTTGAAAAGGACTTAAGAGTGAAGATAAGTTCCATTACTCCTAATGTTGATATTTTAATCACAGGCAAACAACAACAAGTTTCGCACTAAAGACTATAGAAGTATATTTTGTATGATGATTAATTTTTTGCTGAGTTTGTACTATTTTTTATTTGTATGTTTTTAGACCTATAGGTAATAATTAGAACTCTAAATTAATACCATTTTAATCTTTTTATTTCTTCTTTATTACCCAGGTAACCACAATATCCTAAGAATATTCTAAGGATATTCTAAGGACATTTAAATCTTCTTAGAATATTCTGAGGATATTGTGTGTTACCTGGGTATAAGCATGTTATAAATAAACAAATATCTAACCATTAAATATGAAGTTTTCTCAGGAATTTAATTCAAAAAGCCTTTGAACACTTTTAGAAGAGTAAATATTATAAGTTTATTAAAATATTTAGGTCGGGTGGTACGCCAAAATTTCTCAAAAAGTCAAGTGGTACGCAGGTGACAAAAGGTTGGGAACCCCTGCCTTAGGGCATAGGCCTCTCCCAAATTTGCTTACGCTTTCTTCTGCCTTGCTACTCTACACCAGCAGGGTGGTCCTTATTTTGGGTATATAGGCTCATATGGTTTGAAATACGTAAATAAAAGAAACTATCCCCCAAGTTTCAAGTCACTATCTCAATTATAACCAGTGCCGGACAGCGATGCAAGTTTCCCATCTAAATAACATAGGGTTTTTGTATAGAACGATCAATTTTTTATTCCGGCCAAAATAATCGTTCAAAACTCTGTAGACTTCCTCCTTATAATAGTAGCTATCATTCAGAATTTTCACAGACTTCTTATCTATTATAATTTTGGAGTTACATCTAGATAAAATACTGCTATATCTTAGTGTAGACTAAGTTATAGACTCCAAAATTATAATAGCTAAAAATCTGTAAAAAAATTCTGAGGGATACTATTATAAGGATAGCTACTATTATAAGGATAAAGTCTACGGAGTTTCAAATTTTTTGAACTATTACTTTGGCCGGAATAAAAAAATTGATCGTTCGATTCCATATAAACCCCATATGTTATTTTGATGGGAAACATGCATCGCTGTTCGGCACAGGTTAAATTTGAGATATAGACTTGAAACTTGGGGATGTTTTTTTTGTATTTATTTCGAACCATATGAGTCTCTGTCATCATAAAAAGAAAATACCCAAAATAAGGACCGTCCCTATACACCAATACCTCCGTGATGTCGTCAGAACATCTTTTGGGTTGTCTTCCCGGATTCTTTTTGAGGTCCAAGGATTGGTCTGAGGATAAACACGATAAAAGCGTAATTATCACCAACTCACAAATGGATAGTATCAGTGTAAACAAGTTTGATGATGGCGATAGCAAAAAAAGAACCATCTACCTTGGACAAACCATCAGTTTCGAATTCAGAGAGCTACAAGAGATAAATAAATAGAAGAATCGGCCAAGCATGGGTCAAAATTCGGTATATATCGGGTTGTTCGTAAAGTAATTTCGTTTTTTTTGTGGAAATGAAAGACAGTTTTCGTATAATAAACAAATACTTTATTAAATTATATATTGGCCGTTCTGGTCCAACACCTTTTGCCATCTTTCTGGTAGTAGCATAATTCCAGGCTCATAAAATTTTTGGTCTTTACTGGCAAAAAACTGATCGAGGTGGTTTTTGACCTCCTCATTTGAGGTGGAAGTTTTATCGTCTAAAAATTTTTGGAGTGACCGGAACAAATAATAATCCGATGGTGCCAGGTCTGGAGAATATGGTGGGAGTGGCATTGTATCCCATTCAAGCTGTAAAAGCTTTTGGCGAGTGACCAAACTTGTGTGAGGTCTCGCGTTGTCTTGGTGAAACACTACACCTTTCCTGTTGATTAGTTCTGGCCTTTTCTGTTGAAGTGCATCATTCAGTTTGTCCAGCTGATGACAGTAGACTTCCGAATTAATCGTTGTGTTATCCGGTAAAAGCTCAAAAAAACGATTCCTTTAAAATCCCACCAAACAGACAGCATCACCTTTTTTTAGTGAATATCGGCTTTGGAAATGGTTTGAGCCGGTTCATCTTTTTTGCTCCATGACCTCTTGCATTTGACGTTGTTGTATACAACCCATTTTTTGTCCCCAGTGATGATCAAAAACGGATCATTTTCGTGACGTTTGGGAAGCGAATCGCAGACGTTAAATGCGGCGACACAGATTTCTCTCTGTGAGAACATGGGGAACCCATACATCGAGCTTCGAGGATAATCCCAGGCCTTTCAAGTGGTCATAAACTGTTGAATTTGATAAATTTAACTTCAATCCGATCTCTCGTGTTGTTATTCGCCGGTTCGCATCAACTAATGCCTTTATCGCGTCTTTATCAGCTTCAACTGGCCTTCCCGAACGTGGTGCATCTTCGACATCAAAATTGCCGGATCGAAATTTAGCGAACCAGTTCTGGCACTGGCGTACTGTCAACACACCTTCTCCACACACATCGGTCAATTTCTTTCTGGCTTGAACAGCATTTTTACCCTTTCTATAGTAAAACAGTAAGATATGTCGAAAATGCTACTTATTGCTCTCCATATTTAAAAGGGCACCAACCAAAAACTACTGCTTAGAATTAATTAGAATTTTTCACACACAAGCCTTGCTATATGAGCTCTCAAAGCATATAAAAATTATACGGCTTAAGTGTGAAGTTGGGCGCAAAAAAATACAATTAAATCCTCTGCCTGGAAAAAACGAAATTACTTT
Source organism: Forficula auricularia (assembly GCA_024734495.1). NCBI lineage: Eukaryota > Metazoa > Arthropoda > Insecta > Dermaptera > Forficulidae > Forficula > Forficula auricularia. Next base: position 1,806,256 of record JALMQS010000069.1, on the reverse strand, counting down.
CCGAACAACCTCATATTTTAAAGAATAAAGAAATAAAATCCAAAATAAATGTACTAAATTGGTGTATATTACCGATTCTAACCTATGACTCACAGTGTAAAGTGTATAAATTTTAACCCGACTGAAGTTATCTGAGGGGGAATTATTTATGTTTGATAGGTTTTTCGCGTTTTAATTTATAAAGAAATTAACTATCGATTCTACTTTGATACATACTCTCTTTTAATGTAAAAAATGAAAATAAAATAAAAAGTTGATTTCTTATTAAAGTTGTTATCAAAATAGATCGCTAAGTAGGGCAAGTATGTTGAACAATATTATTAGGAAAATTTAATTAATTTTCCTATTTTCTTTGAATCGTCTAATGTGAAAAAACCTAACTCTTATAATGCTACTGATAGTCCTGAACGAAATGAAATAGAAAAAGAATAATAATACTATTTTTAAGCAAAATTTAATTAAAAGTAAAAAAAAAAAAAAAAAGTTTCGTTGACAATTATAAATGGTAATTTTAACAAAGTTCTATTTTTCTTCAAGTACAAAGAAACTTTTTTATACTATATTTAAATAAATGATATCAGGATGTTGTCTATTAAATCCGAAATGGAATCGATTATTTTTAAATTGAAAGTTTCTTTTTGCCGAGAGTAGCAGAATTTTTATAAATTAAAGGAGACAATAAAAGAGTGTGTCTTCTGCTGGAAAAATAAATTTTTTAATTTATTTATTACAAGACTATAGTTTCGAGGGCTTTTTGCCTCTTTATCAGTATATCACAAGCCCTCGAAACTAATGGGTGTTTTTTTTAGAGGTATAGAACTTCGAATTGAAATAAAACACAAGAAAATCGTTTTAATGTCCATCAATTTGGCTTTATTGGAAGGATAATTTTATGACATTAATGATTAAATATGATTTCGGGCATGTGGACGCCGCGGCTGGCTCGAATAAATCCAATTCTACAGGTCCAATTTTCAACCACTTTTTCGAGCATATGGGGCCGTATGTTGGCAATAACGCCACGAATGTTGGCTACGTCAACAAGCAAAATTGCCGCATTTGGAGTGAAGAGAATCCACATGAGACCCTTGAGACGCCATTACATCCACAAAAACTGACTGTTTGGTGTGCTCTATGGGCTGGTGGAGTCATTGGGCCATACTTCTTCCGAAATAATGCTGGAGAGTCAGTTACCGTTAATGGAGACCGGTATAGAGCCATGATAACCGACTATTTTGTTCCCGAATTGGATGGCATGAATGTGGATGAGTTGTGGTTCCAACAAGACGGCGCTACATGCCACACAGCGCACGTCACAAACGATTTATTGAAGGAAACATTCGATGAGCGCATAATTTCGCGGAATGGACCTGTCAATTGGCCACCAAGATCGTGTGATTTGACACCATTGGATTATTTTCTTTGGGGATATGTGAAGTCGCTCGTCTACGCCAACAAACCAGAAACGTTAGGGGACTTGGAAGCCAACATTCGTGGCGTTATTGCCAACATACGGCCCCATATGCTCGAAAAAGTGGTTGAAAATTGGACCTGTAGAATTGGATTTATTCGAGCCAGCCGCGGCGGCCATGCCCGAAATCATATTTAAACATTAATGGCATAAAATTATCCTTCCAATAAAGCCAAATTGATGGACATTAAAACGATTTTCTTGTGTTTTATTTCAATTCGAAGTTCTATACCTCTAAAAAAAACACCCCTTATTAACCCAGTAAATAGAGGATCCAATCTTTTATGAAGGAAATACTTCGATTTTTTGAAATAATGGATCATTTTCTGTCATGAAAAATGCTGGATATCTATAAATCTAAGTTTTAACAAAAAAGTAGTCCAAATAAACGTACACGTCATTATAATTTCCTAGAGAATGAGACATAAATCAAGTCTACTTTGATACATACTCTCTTTTAATGTAAAAAAAAAATAAAAATAAAATAAAAAGTTGCTTTCTTATTAAAGTTGTTATCAAAATAGATCGCTAAGTAGCGCAAGTATGTTGTAATAATATTATTAGAAAAATTTATTTAATTCTCCTATTTTCTTTGAATCGTCTAATGTGGAAAAACCTAACTCTTATAATGCTTATGCACACGACATAAAAGAAATGAAATAGAAAAAGAATAATAATACTATTTTTAACCGACTTCAAAAAAGGAGGAGGTTCTCAATTCGACTGATTTTTTTTTGTGTATGCCTATGTTACCTTGGGTTCAGTCTAGTTTCCGATTTTTGAAATGTTTGTTCAGGCATAACTTCTTTGTTTATTAACGGATTTTAATGATTCTTTTTTATTGGAAAGAGGGTACCTTAGGGATAGTACCATATTAATTTGGTCAAGTTCTGAAGATATGATCAATGATGAAATAACGTAAATCTTCAATTCTTATGGCCAAACAATCGAAATTATAATAAATAAAATCTTAAAATATTCATTTAAAACCCGCAAACGTTTCGAGATAATTTCTATATTTATGAATTGAATTTTATTATCATTTTATGATTCATTTGCCCGAAGCTTTCTCTTACGAGATGCATGCAAGGTATTATATTAAGTCACTATTAATAACATCACTAAAAAGAGAAAAATAAAAATAATTTCTATAAAAAAAAATAAAACCGAATTCAAAAAAAATTAAATGCAACAAATAAAATAATAAAACTCAAAAATCAAATAAAATACACGAAAAGGTATAAAATAATTATTTAATTTAGTTACAAATAAACGACGAAATATTAACATGAAATCACTTTTTGAAGTCGGTGCCAAATATATACATTTTATGAATTGCACCTGGACGAATCTTACTTAGTACGTTTGGCGGGTACGCTCGCATATATAGTTTGTTTGGCACCGACTTCAAAAAGTAATTTCATGTTAATATTTCGTCGTTTAGTGTAACTAAATAAGATAATTATTTTATATCTTTTAGTGTATTTTATTTTATTTTAAGTTATTATTATTTTATTTGTTGCAATTAATTTTTTGAAGTCTGTTTTATTTTTTTATAAAAATTATTAAGCAAAATTTAATTAAAAGTAAAAAAAAAAAGAAGTTTCGTTGACAATTATAAATGGTAATTTTAACAAAGTTCTATTTTTCTTTCAAGTACAAAGAAACTTTTTTATACTTATATATAAAATTAAATATTTTAATATTTAAAGAAGAAAAATTATCTTTCAAAATTTCCATGCTTATGAATATCATCAGAGTTTAATTTATGATTCAATCTTCGGATATTATCCGCTGCAGCATTTTCACTTTCCTATGGGCTTAGGCTTCGTAATTGATATTTTATTTTAATTTATTCTCCCAAAAACTCTCCTGTCTTGTCTTATCTATCGAGATCTTCTTCTTTTTCTTTTAGATTACTGAATATTTTTTTTTTTATTTTTTTATATTGGAAATTTAATTGGGAATATAAATTATAAAAAAAAATCAATACACAAGGTAGACAGTTTATTTAATATTATATGTATAATGTTATGAGAGAATAAGCTGACGTGTTCTGATGTGGCCATTCACTTGACTTTACCATACAACCTGGGCCCTAAAATTATTTTTAATCATGTAGGAGGGTTAGTTTTTGCATTTTTAGACTTCTGGGGTCCACTGATTATGTATACAAAATTTAGTTGAGTTTGCTCAAATGGCCTAGATTTTTAATTTTTAATCCCCCCTCCACCCCCATAATTTTGGGTCGATATGCACTAAAATCTAATCCGCTCTTAATCTCAATGGACCAAAATTACGTGTAAAATTTGATTTCGATATTCAAACTAGTTTTTGAGCTAGCCCGACCACAAAAATTTGGTAACGCATAACGCACAGACTAACGGACACCCAAACAAAACAATTATTATCTTGAAAAATATAAATTTTTTGATGTTCACTTATTGGGGCTTTTTTCAAAATATACCCTGTATGGAAAAGTAAAAATGGGTTAATTTTTCACAATAGAGCATCATTGATTTTCACCGTATAAAATTTCACCCAATAAGAGCTCAACCGTTTCGTTTACAAAATGCGCCCTATATCACATTTGATAAATATACAAATTTCGTATTTTTGTTTCCATTATTTAGAAACCGTTGTTTTTTAGTTTTAATTCAATTAATTAAATTTAATTTACATATTTTAATTATACAAAATATGTATAATTTTGATTTATTTCTACACGAGGCAATTAGATTGAACTATAATAATAAAAAATAAAAATAAAAACAACCATTGGTAATTCCAGACCAACAAGTCGTTTTGGTTCTAAAAGGTTTCTGTTTTTAACCGACTTCAAAAAGGAGGAGGTTCTCTATTCGACTGAATTTTTTTTTTTGCCTATGTTACCTCATATCTCCGCCAATTGTCAACTGATTTTGAAAAATTTTTTACATACCCGCCAAGATCAAAATGAGCTTCATCTGAAAAGATGATTTTTTTGGCAAAATCGGCATCTTCTGTAAGTCGATCGCAGGCCCAATTAGCAAAGTAATGTCGCAATATTTTCCAGCGTTGTTGAAGCGTATACACAACCATATTCGTTCAGCGGAAGGATAAAACTAATTATCTGTCAAATCAAACATGAGCTAAGTGTTACCATTCACGAAAGAAGCACTAGTTGAAAAAAAATCGTTAGATGGCGGACTCTATACTTATCTGGCCTGTGAAATTATTTAGTGCGTCTCTGGTATCAAAAAAAATTGCCAAGCATTCAGCTGTATAGATTGAAGCAATGTTATTTAGTTTAAATGTCTACTCAAATTCATTTCTTTTGCCCAATAAGCACATATCCAGGTGCCATCTATAGTTTTGGAACCATCTGTGAAGATGTTGATAGAGCTCTTGTTTTTTTTTCTAATAATTCCATTATTAAATGTTTATTTATTATATGATTTATGGAATAGTTTGGAAATATGACATTTGGCCGATATAGAATTTGGTTAAAATTAAATTCTATGACTGGATTTTCATTTTTATAGATGATATTTTGAAGATTTGCGGTTTCTTGAAAACCTAATGCTAGGGGAGGGGAAGGTTTGAATAACCAATAATTGCTTATTAAATCTAAAGTTGATCTTTAGCTTTCTATCTTAACCCATTACGAAATTTCGATTTTTGAAAAAAATAGATAAAAGTATTGATAGAGATTTTCTTTAGGAGACGGACTGGTATAAATATGCAATTGGATGTTGATGAGGGCAGTCCACGGTGGTTGTAAAAAAAAAAACTATAGAGGCTTTACCATTTCACATTTATTTGTTAAACCGACGTTTCGGAGATTTATTCTCTCCTTCTTCAGGGTAACAAAAAGTCAATGAAAGTAGTTCAAAAAATAGTTACTTTCTGTCTCCTTTGACAATGCCAAAAAAACATTATAAAAATTTCTTTTTTCATCTCGAATAGAAAACAAAGTAAAAAGCAATTGATGATCCATATGTTAATGAGATATTTATATATTATATATATCTCATTAACATATATATATCTCATTAACATATGGATCATCAATTGCTTTTTACTTTGTTTTCTATTCGAGATGAAAAAGAATTTTTATAATGTTTTTTTGGCATTGTCAAAGGAGACAGAAAGTAACTATTTTTTGAACTACTTTCATTGACTTTTGTTACCCTGAAGAAGGAGAGAATAAATCTCCGAAACGTCGGTTTAACAAATAAATGTAAAATAATAAAACCTCTATAGTCTTATTTTTTACAACCACCGTGGACTGCTTTCATCAACATCCAATTAGATAAAAGTATTATTAAAATATTCATAACTTTGACAAGAATAAGGATATTGTAACATAATAATGGTTGAAGGAGACAATAAAAGAGTGTGTCTTCTGCTGGAATTATAAATTTTATAATTTATTTATAACGATATTTTAGTTTCGAGAGCTTTGCCCTCTTCATTAGTCTATTACAATTGATTCACAAAAATTAATATATATAATTAAAAATTTCTAATTCCAGCCAATCTTTTATTGTCTCCTTCAAATTATAAAAATTGTGCTACTATCGGCAAAAATAAACTTTCAATTGAATAGTGGTTTGTTTTTTAATGCACTTATTAAAAAAAAATTAAAAAATTGAGAAAAAAAAAACATTTTTAATTCTTTTTTTTGCCTTTTTACTCAAAAAAAAAAATAGATTTTTTTCAATGGGACACCATTAAAAAGTTAAGAATTTTTTAGTTTATCCAATGCGAAGCATGGGAGAAAGTATTGGAATCCCTCTCGCGGCAAGCGCGACTTCAAAGGGTCCTCAGGTAAACGACTACGGAACCCATAGACTCAATTAAGGTCACAAATTGAAGTATTCAATGAGATTGAATTTTAGCACGTGACGGTTTTGCCAAAAATTACCTGGAATCTCGCCAAGAGGCCAAAAAGTGCCATTTTTTTTGGAAGTGCGTGGGGATGGATGGATGTATGTATGTATGTTATCGTTTTTTTCGTCCACGAATTTTTCCACACCGTTGCACCGATTGAATTGAAATTGAAAACCTATCAGTATTTTAACAAAATGAAGCGCTGATTAGTTTTTGGTACATATCGGTCCACAAACATTAGTACTTTATTTCAGTACTTTTTTAGTTTTTTCTAAATATCTTGAAAAATGACTTAACCAATTTTGATGAAATTTAATATCCTAATTAAGTACCTTGGAGACCACAAAAAAGGTTAAATAAAGTTTTTAGTAAAATTATATTTTAAAGTACTTTACTCAAGAACATATTAATATTTCAAATGAATTTGGATAAAGTTTAGCAACGATCCGTTGCAGTTTATTTTATCTATTAACGAAGAAGAAAGGATTGAAATAACTTCTAATAAAAAAAAGATTTTTGGAACGAAGTTCCTTATGGGACGCCTCGGAGGGGTACCCTAGCCGGTGAAAAACGTCCGTAACGTTAAAAAAAAGCGTGCCAATGCTCATGCGCGCGCATCCACTCAGGTCGTCACTCTGGAGGCGGGGCCTCTGGCTTGTGCTGTGGTCGGGAATATTAACTTCAAAGATAAGCAATCAGAGTCATTTAAAACTTTTCTGAAAAATACATTTGATTTAAATATGAACAATAATGAAGATGAATCCACTACGAGAGACAATACTACTATCGATGCTGTTTTCTCGAGATATTTGGCAAAAATCGAATCACAAATATATATATCTTATTTTAGTTACCATAAAGCTATAGTTTCTATGATAGAACATAATTAGGCTTAATTATTATTATTCATTTCATATAAATACCTGTTTCTTTTTGTATATTATTATTATTATATATTATATATTTTTATAAATCATTGTAAATAAAATAAAGGTGTTAAGATAATTTTATAAAGTAGTTTCTTTGCTTTTTATCGATAAAAAAATCATAATAAAAAATGTATACCCGAATAATTATTTTTCTTTATACCTAGAATAGAACTTAAAATTAATATTTTTATAATAAGGAACTTCGTTCCTATCCGGTGTCCTACGACACAGATCTATTTTATTTTTTTAATTTCGGTTTTTTTGTTCTAAGATCACCATAGTTGATTTAAATAATGTAAAAATAAAAAATTTTATCCCTTCAAAGTATTTACCCTGTAAAATATAATAATTTACACCAAAATTGATATGAAATGATTGAATAAAGTGCAAAGACTACATGAATGAAACATAATTTAGAAATATATCAATCATACCGACAAAATTAAGACAAACAATATACCAAAAAATAATAATATAGGTACGTTAAATACGCAATAATCTCTTTTTTTATTTCATTTTTTTCCAAATAAGAAAAGTACTTATTGTGTCGTTCCAAAAGACATAGCAATAAAATACAATGAAAAATAGATTATTACTCTAATTTGTCTCTCCCCTACTATAAAAAATAATATTCCATTTCTTCTTTTAAGGAATGAAGCTCGGCCTTGAAGGGGAAATTGAGTTGAACGCCATTTTAGTAAATAGCAAAAACTTTTCCCAAAACTAAGTGATGAAATGCCGTAAAAACTCAATTACTTAATTGTACCTATTGCCTCTCTCTCTATATATACATAATATACACAGATACATATTTTTTTGTATACAATGCAATATGTTTAACACGAAGAAATATTTCGGTGCCCTCAGTTTCGTGTTAAACGATTTTCACTGTATTTTTTGAACTTTCCCATATTCAATATTGAAAAGTGATTTTAAATGAGTTTTGGAATGAATTCAATTATATGGACGCCCAGTGTGATCCGCTCGCCATGTGTAATATTGTAAATCCCCATCTATCTACTCTTATTAAACGAGCAAAAATTGTTTATATATATTTGTATCTTAGTTCTATTTTGAAAACGGCTCTACCGATTTTGATGAAACAAATCTATTAACAAGTTTTGAGGATGAGAAAACGCTCTGGCTAGGTCTGGACCTCGACAAGTTTCATCTTAATTGATCTTTTCTTAATTAAAATAATTATTGATAGATGAAAATCTCAATAAAATAGTTTGTTTACATTTTTTTAAATTGTCTTTTATTTGTTAATTGGTTTTTTAATTTTAAAACCCACTAATACTTTATACCAAATATTGTTATATATTAGAATTTGCCAATTTAATTGATTAAAATTCCTCTTATTAAAAAACAATTACTAAAAATATTATCGCAAGCTAGAAGATCAAGTACAGTCGATGGTGGGGAAGTAATCTCCGACATCGAAGCCTCAAATATAATGTATACATTATTTCATGTAAAAGATTGCTTCAATAAAATTATTATTTATTATTTATTTAAATTAAAAAAAAAAATTATTCGGAATTTATTTATATACCTATAGACACATAATCTGTGGACCATTAGAAAGCTAGAAATGAAAAAAACTGGGTGCGCGGGGATGGATGTGGGGAGTGCGGGAGGTGGGGGATCCGAGGGTGGTGAGGTGCTAGGTTTCGGGGCGGGGTTGGGGTGGAGGTGGCGGGTGGTCCAGGGCGCGTTTGGTTACCTTGCATCGCTCGGTGGCTCCAGATACTATATACTATGTAGTGAAAATTTCATAGCGTGAAAAATGTTAAACCACACAGTTTTATGTAAATATCTTGTTATCTATTGGTGATACAAAAAAATTGTTCAAATAAAATTTATAGAGTATAAAGTTCTCTAGAAAAAAGGTCATGTGTGTTTTTTCGACTGGAGCAATAGTTTAGGAAATAATACGACTTATATAGAATCTATCCTTTTTGTGAATGGCTCTGTTTTTATTTTGATTCATTTCTTGGAAATGCTGATCAACAAAGTGTAGTGTTTACTTTTTCATTAGGTCACCAGGCTAATTGATGATTCATTCATTTCTATTCATAGGGGAATTTTTATGACAAGGCCATAAAACAAATAAAAAATAAAAATAAAAGATTGAATGTTTATCTATACAAATGTTCAACAAGTATTAATATGCCCTGAAAATTTTTTTGATCCACCCTTCATCCCCTAAGGGGAGTAACTACCCTTAATTTAAAATTTCATTCAAAAAATTATTTCTACTAGATTCTAGAGAAATTCCAATTTATTAAATATAAATATGACCCGAAATAAGTTTTCCTATTAATCCTTCATCCCCTAAAAGGGTTAACTACCCTTAATTTAAAATTTCACTCAAAAAATGATTTCTACTAGATTCTAGAGAAATTCCAATTTATTAAATATAAATATGACCCGAAATAAGTTTTCTTATTAATACATCATCCCCTAAAAGGGATAACTACCCTTAATTTAAAATTTCACTCAAAAATTATTTCTATTAGATTCTAGAGAAATTCCAATTTATTAAATATAAATATGATCCGAAACAAGTTTTCCTATTAATCCTTCATCCCATAAAAGGGGTAACTACCCTTAATTTAAAATTTCACTCAAAAAATTATTTCTACTAGATTCTAGAGAAATTCCAATTTATTAAATATAAATATGACCCGAAATAAGTTTTCTTATTAATACATCATCCCCTAAAAGGGATAACTACCCTTAATTTAAAATTTCACTCAAAAAATTATTTCTAGTAGATTCTAGAGAAATTCCAATTTATTAAATATAAATATGACCCGAAATAAGTTTTCTTATTAATACATCATCCCCTAAAAGGGATAACTACCCTTAATTTAAAATTTCACTCAAAAAACTGATTTCTATTAGATTCTATAGAAATTCCAATTTATTAAATATAAATATGACCCGAAATAAGTTTTCCTATTAATCCTTCATCTCCTAAAAGGGGTAACTACCCTTAATTTAAAATTTCACTCAAAAAATTATTTCTACTAGATTCTAGAGAAATTCCAAATCACTAAGTATAAATATGGCTCGAAATAAGTTTTTTGATCGACCCTCCATTTCCTAAAAGGGGTGACTACCCTTAATTTAAAAATTCACCAAAAAATGATTTCTACTAGATTCCAGAGAAATTCCAAATCTCTAAATGTAAATATGGCCCTAAATAAGTTTTCTGATAATTTCTTCATTCCCTAAAGGGGGTGACTACCCTTAATTTAAAATATCGCTAAAAAAATAATTTCTGTTTTATTCTAGGGTAATTCCAAATCACTAAGTATAAATATGGCCTGAACTAAGTTTTTTGATCAACTCTTCATCATCTAAAGAGGGTGACTACACTTAATTTAGAATTTCACTAAAAAATGATTTCTGGTAGATTCTAGAGAAATTTAAAATCACTAAGTGTAAATATGACCTGAAATCGACGTTGAATATGACCTGATCGAGTTGAATTTGCGTGCTTTTATTAAATATTACATATAATAATAATTATATTTATTCCGATTAGATATCACGAATATCGTGATTTTGCTTAACAGTAAAATTATTATAAAAAAAGTACATGTAAAAATTATGTTCTTTAATTAAAGTATGTATAATTAACTACCTAGTTGAAAAAAGGCTTTTTTATCGTTATCATAAATTAGCTTTCTTATTTAAAATTAGATTCGATCATATAACAGGCTGAGAACAACCAAACAAGCAACAAGGAACGGTTTTTAATAGCAATTACTAGCCTACTTGATATGTATAGGACACAATTATTACATTTTTTCCTCCTTTTCTTAATTAAGAAAAGGAGGAAAAAAATTGTTCTTCTATGCCTTAAAAAAGAAGAAAGTTTTTGAACACTACCGTGGAGAGAAGAAGGAAACATTTTATTTGTTTCATTCATTGGTCCTTTAAAACCCTGAAGAAGGAGTGAAAAATCCTCCGAAACGTCGGTTTGAAAGGAAAGGAGGAAGGATTCCAATAAATTACACCTTATTTGATGTGTGTTAATTTTTCTTTCCTCACTACCCCTGGGCTGCCTTCCATTACATTCAATTAATATTATACTATCTATAAAATATATTATCCTAATTAAGACAAAAAATGTATATCAAATATCGAAATAATAAATAAATAAAATAAATTTTATCAATCTTTTTAATACACATTAAAAAAATATATGTAACATGATTAACCTAATAAATATAAAGATTACATAATAGAAATAACAAATAAATTAAATTAAATTAAATTTGTAAAAATACAAAAAAAATTTCTCCTAAAAGGATTGACAAGACTCGAAAATTCTTAAATTTATATTATATTTTTATGGATTATTATTTTTATATATTTATTTTATTATTTATTTACAATAAATAAGTTTTCACCAATCAAATATTAAAAAAAAAAAAAAAATTGAGGCTAATTTGGATACCAATACAATTTGTATAAAATGAACCCATAAAAAATACCGGCTAAGTGTGAGTCCGACCAAATACCGAGGGCGTACCTTATTAACTCCAAAAATACTTAAGATATCAAATTTTCTTTTATTTCTTGTTGACAAGAAAGGAATAAGTGAACTTGAGTAATTTTTCCATAATTTTAAATTAATCCGTTTCTAAATAGCGACAGTTACAAAAATCACCTAAAAATTGCCATTTTGGAGCGTTCTCACACAGTCATTTTGATCTGAAATAAATTTTGAAAAATTGAACCTAATTATACTTAAATAGATCTTTACAGGGATACCTAGCAATTTATAATAAAACATATTTTTTATTTATGAGATCATATTGTATTTATTATACATATCACTTTTTATTTAGGACAAGTACTTAAGTGATTCCTATATTATTTTATAAGATCAGGAACGAGGCTTAATGAATCCGATGGAAGATGGAATCCTTTGAGAATGATGGTTATTTTTCAAAATAAAAAAATCTTCATCATGGTTGTTAATTTATTTTGATCATGAAACGTTTCGGCTTCAACTCGACGCCATCTTCAGTCCATGTCAAATATTTAAGCACTTTCACATATTAGAAAACAATAGAATTCGCTTTAGGTTATTCACCAACTTGACGTGACAACAATAATACAAAGTTGATATACTATATGAGTTAAGGCGAGACGCAGGAAAGAACCGGCAAAAACCTATGAAAATCACAAAGTCATGTGTCATAAGTTCAAAGAGAACTCAAAATAAAAAAATGAAACTATACAATTAAGTTTCTTCTCGTTATTAGTTAAAATAATTATATGACTGTACATTGGAAAACGGAGCACAGTGCACATGCAAATGATTCAAGAATTATAAACAAAATTGAAAAACTTGAAAAAAACCTTCATATAATATAATACTATATATATATGTGATACCGGATATGTCCACCGGATTCATTAAGCCTCGTTCCTGATCTTATAAAATAATATAACTTTTTAATTTAAGCTTTTATTCTACACTACTGTGCAAAAAAATTGAGCCACCAATATTACTTTTATTAAATACCAAATTATTTTTAAAATTTTTACAAATAACCATATAATTTGTTCTATTAACTCTTAAACTAACATAATAATTTTTAAATTTTATAAAAAAAATAAAGGAAAATTAAATTAAAAGATACAATTACAAATTATCCTACTTTCTCAATATCATTTTACATTTAAATAAAGTTGTAATAAAAGATCAAATTCCATTAGAAATATCAATAAAATGAATCATTTTGAATTTTGAATTAAGCATCATTGATAGAAAGATAAAATATACAAAATGGATATTTCTGAAGTTCAAGCAGTTCAAATTGTGTGCCTAATTAATCAAGGGATAAGTCAACAACAAGTGGCAATTACACTTGCAATAAGCAATAATTCCAATAATATATGGTTACTTGTGAAAAAATTAAAAATGATTTACTACTTAATAAAGTTTTTATTAGAGGGTCGATTTTTTTGCACTGGAGTGTATTTAATTTACTAGATACAGTGCTCTGACAAACAGACAGAGGAGTATTGATTGTAACAACACTAATAACACCCTGTTTTATTCTTTAGATAAAATCATTAAAAAGGCAAGACTGGAAACGATTCTACAATAGGCCATTTTATTGCTCGCTTTTTCTTGTAAGTAGTTTTCACTATAATTGATTTTATAATATTATCATATTTAAACAATAATTACCATATGTATAGATATGTCACTTTATCTTCTAATTATACAATTATTTATATTTCTGATCGTTAAATCTCTTAAGAAGTAAATTTGACTAAATATGCATTGCCTTTGCAACACACTCCACATTTAAATAATACCCCCCTACGGTTTGTGATTATTTTTTCATGGTCGTTGAGCGCGAGAACCACCCTTTCAATGTCGAATGACTTTGAAAAGGAAGGCGTTGATTATTTGAGATCCGAATCTCTAATAATAATAGCGGCAAACTTGAGGAGATGAATATCGCACGGGGACGGTAATATCTGTTTATTAATCGGAAGTCTTGCGGGAGTAGTAGGAAAAAAAATAAAACAAGGATGGAGATAAGCTAGAATAATGAAAATTTACGTTCGCATTAGCTCTCGAGTCTATAAATTAATTAAGTGCACCCTCTCTTGTTTTGTTTTTATATTACTAGAGGATGAAGATAAAAAGTAGTTCAACTTATTCATTAGAGCAATAAAACATTAAGTTTAAATTGAGAAATGTTGTTGATGTACAAAGACAAACACAGATTGTCTATTTAGGACGATTATATACCCAAAAGAAATTATAACCATGTGTCCCCCTAAATCTGCAGCTTTTAAGAAAAAATGAAAATAATGGATTTGGGAATATCCCTTTCTACTCATATTAAACGAGCAAATTTTTTTATATATTTATATATTTATTTATATATATTATTTGTATCTTTTTTACTTTATCCAATGCGAAGCATGGGAGAAAGTATTGGAATCGCTCTCGCGGCAAGCGTGGCTTCAAAAGGGTCCTCAGGTAAAGACTACGGAACCCATGGACTCAATTAAAGTCACAAATTGTAGTATTCAATTAGGTTGAATTTTAGCACGTGACGGTTTTGCCAAAAATTACATGGGGTCTCGTCGAGAGGCCAAAAAGTGCGATTTTTTCATTTAGTGCGTGCGTATGGATGTATGGATGGATGTATGGATGGATGTTATCGTTTTTTGGCCCACGATTTTTTCCACACCGTTGCACCAATTGAAATGAAATTGAAAACCTACCATTAGTTTAACAAAATGAAGCGCTGATTAGTTTTTGGTACATATCGGACCACAAACATTAGTACTTTATTTCAGTACTTTTTTAGTTTTTTCTAAATATCTTGAAAATGACTTAACCAATTTTGATGAAATTTAATATCCTAATTAAGTACCTTGGGGACCACAAAAAAGGTTAAATAAAGTTTTTAGTAAAATTATATTTTAAAGTACTTTACTCAAGAACATATTAATATTTCAAATGAATTTGGATAAAGTTTAGCAACGATCCGTTGCAGTTTATTCTATTTTGAAAACGGCTCGAGTTTGATGATACAAAATCTCTTAACAAGTTTTGAAAATCAAAAAGCAATTTGGCTAGGTCTGGGTCTTGATAAATTTCATCCTAATTGATCTTTTCTTAATTAAAGTATTTATTGATAGATTAAAATCTCAATAAAAAAGTTTGTTTACATTTTTTTCAATTATCTTTTATTTATTAATTGGTTTTTTAATTTTAAAACCCACTAATACTTTATACCAAATATTGTTATATATTAGAATTTGCCAATTTAATTGATTAAAATTCCTCTTATTAAAAAACACGGACTAAAAATATTATCGCAAGCTAGAAGTTCAAGTACAGTCGATGGTGGGGAAGTACCGTAATCTCCGAAATCGAAGCCTCAAATACAATGAATACATTATTTCATCTAAAAATTTATTATTTATTATTTATTTAATCAGTTAAAGTAATTGTTTGGCTCTCATCTATATGGCCTGAATAATTATTTAATTTTTAAAAAACTTTTATATAACAGGACTATTATTAATAATTGAACCTGAAGTCAACAACAATGAAGCCCAAATAAAATTTGCAAAACGTTTCGCAAATCAATGCGAATTCTTTGATTTTTTAGTTTCTTGTCGAAATACCTGCAAAATAAGTGAATTTCGTTAAAATAATAAGATATTAAATCATACAAAATCCATTCTCTAATGAAAGTTCTTCCCTTTTTTTAGAACCCAATTTTGAACTTTAACTTTCTGTAAAAAAACAGTTAAAGTAATTGTTTGGCTCTCATCTATATGGCCTGAATAATTATTTAATTTTTAAAAAACTTTTATATAACAGGACTATTATTAATAATTGAACCTGAAGTCAACAACAATGAAGCCCAAATAAAATTGGCAAAACGTTTCGCAAATCAATGCGAATTCTTTGATTTTTTAGTTTCTTGTCGAAATACCTGCAAAATAAGTGAATTTCGTTAAAATAATAAGATATTAAATCATACAAAATCGATTCTCTAATGAAAGTTCTTCCCTTTTTTTAGAACCCAATTTTGGATTTTAACTTTCTGTAAAAAAACAGTTAAAGTAATTGTTTGGCTCTCATCTATATGGCCTGAATAATTATTTAATTTTTAAAAAACTTTTATATAACAGGACTATTATTAATAATTGAACCTGAAGTCAACAACAATGATGCCCAAATAAAATTGGCAAAACGTTTCGCAAATCAATGCGAATTCTTTGATTTTTTAGTTTCTTGTCGAAATACCTGCAAAATAAAGTGAATTTCGTTAAAATAATAAGATATTAAATCATCCAAAATCCATTCTCTAATGAAAGTTCTTCCCTTTTTTTAGAACCCATTTTGGACTTTAACTTTCTGTAAAAAAAACAGTTAAAGTAATTGTTTGGCCCTCATCTATATGGCCTGAATAATTATTTAATTTTTTTTTTTTTTTTTTTTGGCTTTTCGGCCTTTCTAGCCATAAGCCATTTACGATACTAATTATTTTATTTTTAAATTTGTCTCTACCTCGGGGGTCAGATTTTAGCCGGATGCCTCGAGCCGGATTCGAACTCGGGTCCTCTTGGTTAGCTGGCTGACATGCTACCGCCTAGCCTACCCGACCCCCCATTATTTAATTTTTAAAAAACTTTTATATAACAGGACTATTATTAATAATTGAACCTGAAGTCAACAACAATGAAGCCCAAATAAAATTGGCGAAACGTTTCGCAAATCAATGCGAATTCTTTGATCTTTTTAGTTTCTTGTCCAAATACCTGCAAAATAAGTGAATTTCGTTAAAATAATAAGATATTAAATCATACAAAATCCATTCTATAATGAAAGTTCTTCCCTTTTTTTAGAACCCAATTTTGGACTTTAACTTTCTGTAAAAAAACAGTTAAAGTAATTGTTTGGCTCTCATCTATATGGCCTGAATAATTATTTAATTTTTAAAAAACTTTTATATAACAGGACTATTATTAATAATTGAACCTGAAGTCAACAACAATGAAGCCCAAATAAAATTGGCAAAACGTTTCGCAAATCAATGCGAATTCTTTGATTTTTTAGTTTCTTGTCGAAATACCTGCAAAATAAGTGAATTTCGTTAAAATAATAAGATATTAAATCATACAAAATCCATTCTGTAATGAAAGTTCTTCCCTTTTTTTAGAACCCAATTTTGGACTTTAACTTTCTGTAAAAAAACAGTTAAAGTAATTGTTTGGCTCTCATCTATATGGCCTGAATAATTATTTAATTTTTAAAAAACTTTTATATAACAGGACTATTATTAATAATTGAACCTGAAGTCAACAACAATGAAGCCCAAATAAAATTGGCAAAACGTTTCGCAAATCAATGCGAATTCTTTGATTTTTTAGTTTCTTGTCGAAATACCTGCAAAATAAGTGAATTTCGTTAAAATAATAAGATATTAAATCATCCAAAATCGATTCTCTAATGAAAGTTCTTCCCTTTTTTTAGAACCCATTTTGGACTTTAACTTTCTGTAAAAAAACAGTTAAAGTAATTGTTTGGCTCTCATCTATATGGCCTGAATAATTATTTAATTTTTAAAAAACTTTTATATAACAGGACTATTATTAATAATTGAACCTGAAGTCAACAACAATGAAGCCCAAATAAAATTGGCAAAACGTTTCGCAAATCAATGCGAATTCTTTGATTTTTTAGTTTCTTGTCGAAATACCTGCAAAATAAGTGAATTTCGTTAAAATAATAAGATATTAAATCATACAAAATCCATTCTCTAATGAAAGTTCTTCCCTTTTTTTAGAACCCATTTTGGACTTTAACTTTCTGTAAAAAAACAGTTAAAGTAATTGTTTGGCTCTCATCTATATGGCCTGAATAATTATTTAATTTTTAAAAAACTTTTATATAACAGGACTATTATTAATAATTGAACCTGAAGTCAACAACAATGAAGCCCAAATAAAATTGGCAAAACGTTTCGCAAATCAATGCGAATTCTTTGATTTTTTAGTTTCTTGTCGAAATACCTGCAAAATAAGTGAATTTCGTTAAAATAATAAGATATTAAATCATCCAAAATCGATTCTCTAATGAAAGTTCTTCCCCTTTTTTAGAACCCATTTTGGACTTTAACTTTCTGTAAAAAAACAGTTAAAGTAATTGTTTGGCTCTCATCTATATGGCCTGAATAATTATTTAATTTTTAAAAAACTTTTATATAACAGGACTATTATTAATAATTGAACCTGAAGTCAACAACAATGAAGCCCAAATAAAATTGGCAAAACGTTTCGCAAATCAATGCGAATTCTTTGATTTTTTAGTTTCTTGTCGAAATACCTGCAAAATAAGTGAATTTCGTTAAAATAATAAGATATTAAATCATCCAAAATCCATTCTCTAATGAAAGTTCTTCCCTTTTTTTAGAACCCATTTTGGACTTTAACTTTCTGTAAAAAAAACAGTTAAAGTAATTGTTTGGCCCTCATCTATATGGCCTGAATAATTATTTAATTTTTTTTTTTTTTTTTTTTGGCTTTTCGGCCTTTCTAGCCATAAGCCATTTACGATAGTAATTATTTTATTTTTAAATTTGTCTCTACCTCGGGGGTCAGATTTTAGCCGGATGCCTCGAGCCGGATTCGAACTCGGGTCCTCTTGGTTAGCTGGCTGACATGCTACCGCCTAGCCTACCCGACCCCCCATTATTTAATTTTTAAAAAACTTTTATATAACAGGACTATTATTAATAATTGAACCTGAAGTCAACAACAATGAAGCCCAAATAAAATTGGCAAAACGTTTCGCAAATCAATGCGAATTCTTTGATCTTTTTAGTTTCTTGTCCAAATACCTGCAAAATAAGTGAATTTCGTTAAAATAATAAGATATTAAATCATACAAAATCCATTCTATAATGAAAGTTCTTCCCTTTTTTTAGAACCCTTTTTGAACTTTAACTTTCTGTAAAAAAACAGTTAAAGTAATTGTTTGGCTCTCATCTATATGGCCTGAATAATTATTTAATTTTTAAAAAACTTTTATATAACAGGACTATTATTAATAATTGAACCTGAAGTCAACAACAATGAAGCCCAAATAAAATTGGCAAAACGTTTCGCAAATCAATGCGAATTCTTTGATTTTTTAGTTTCTTGTCGAAATACCTGCAAAATAAGTGAATTTCGTTAAAATAATAAGATATTAAATCATCCAAAATCCATTCTCTAATGAAAGTTCTTCCCTTTTTTTAGAACCCATTTTTGAACTTTAACTTTCTGTAAAAAAACAGTTAAAGTAATTGTTTGGCTCTCATCTATATGGCCTGAATAATTATTTAATTTTTAAAAAACTTTTATATAACAGGACTATTATTAATAATTGAACCTGAAGTCAACAATAATGAAGCCCAAATAAAATTGGCGAAACGTTTCGCAAATCAATGCGAATTCTTTGATTTTTAGTTTCTTGTCGAAATACCTGCAAAATAAGTGAATTTCGTTAAAATAATAAGATATTAAATCATACAAAATCCATTGTGTAATGCAAGTTCTTCCCTTTTTTTTAGAACCCAATTTTGGTTTTAACTTTCTGTAAAAAAACAGTTCTAGTAATTGTTTGGCTCTCATCTATATGGCCTGAATAATTATTTAATTTTTAAAAAAATTTATATAACAGGACTATTATTAATAATTGAACCTGAAGTCAACAACACTGAAGCCCAAATAAAGTGGAGGTGGTGGGCCGGGTGCGAGTGTGAAGTTCGGGGGCGTGGGGTCCAGGGGTGTGTACTATATACTATACCTTTTAACTTGAAGCAAAAAGTTACCAAGAATCGCTCGGTGGCCAGGTACTACGTATTATTTTAGAATCAAACATTATTTTCTTTTTTAAAAAAGAGACATTGAACATGAGACATGTTATGCTTAGGTGGAAACTATAGTTGTAATTAGTAATATTTTAATTTTTATTTTAATTTTTACATACCTAGATCATGACCAAAACATACGAACTAATGAAATCAGCCCGCCATATTTCCAATTATTAGATGCAATCTGTGTCAATCATTTTTCACCGCTCTGAATGGAATTAACCAAATCCTAATAGAAGAAATCAAAATGAAAATAATGATATATATAATTTGTTCTCAGACGGGCACTGATGATGCTATTATAAAAGCGAAACAGAAACATGACTGTCTCTCATTCATTTCATGATTTAATGAACTCATTATGATACTAGAAAGATAGTGTTTAATAAACTCATTATAATACTACATAGATAGTGTTTGAATATTATTATCCATAATTGAATGTAATGGAAGGCAGCCCAGGGGTAGTGAGGAAAGAAAAAATTAACACATATCAAATAAAAGTGTAATTTATTGGAATCCTTCCTCCTTTCCTTTCAAACCGACGTTTCGGATGATTTTTCGCTCTTTCTTCAAGGTTTGAAAGGAAAGGAGGAAGGCTTCCAATAAATTACACTTATTTGATATGTGTTAATTTTTTCTTTCCTCACTACCCCTGGGCTGCCTTCCATTACATTCAATTAAAATTTCTCTTCCCAGATAAAATTTCGTTGCAAAAAAATTATTATCCATCTCCGGTTCCTAAAAAATCTATAAATCTAATTACAAACATACAGTGAAGTACAAAAAAATTGACCCACCAATAAAAACTTTATTATATAGTAAATCATTTTTAATTTTTCTACAAGGAACTATACATTATTGAAATTTTTGCTTGTGGCAAGTGTAATTGCTACTTGTTGTTGACTAACCCTTTATTAATTAGCCATACAATTTGAACTGCTTGAACTTCAGAAATATCCATTTTGTATATTTTATCTTTCTATCAATGATGCTTAATTCAAAATTATTCATTTTATTGATATTTTAAATGGAATTTGATCTTTTATTAAAATTTTATTTAAATTAAAGTGATATTGAAAAAGTATGATAATTTGTAATTGTATGTTTTAATTTAATTTTACTTATTTTTTTTTATAAAATTCAAAAATTATCAACAATATTTATTGAATATGTTAGTTTAGAGTTAATAGAACAAATTATATAGATATTTTTTAAAATTTAAAAAATATTTGCTATTTAAAGTTTTTATTAGTGGGTCGATTTTTTTGCACAGTATATTTTATATTTAATTGATCTATACACATATTCAGATTAATTTTAATTTAACATTTTTTAAAGATAAATTTTACTTTATTATTGTACTACCCAAAACAATAACTATATTTTCTTATTATTTTGGCGGCATCCTTTATTTGACCTCGTTGGCATGTTATTTTTTATTATTTATTTTCTACCATTTTTTTTTTATTTATTTGCACCCATATTTAATTAAATTTTGTCCCTCCATTTCTTCAAACATGTTTAATCATCTTTAATCTTAAATATTAGACATTAAGTTGATTCTAAACTTTCCGCCCTTCGTTTTTTTGAACAATAATTTTACCGCTTCGTATATTCTTCCTTTAATAAAGTTTCATTTTTTTTTTTTTTTTTTAATTTAGAATTTTAAATTAGGAAAAGCTTCCATTCCATACGTATTGATTTTGTTTATCTATTTTTTTTTTATTATAAAAAAATTTTAAATTAAAATTAACAGAAGTGATGTTTATTAAATTTTTGGCAGAAATTACAATTTATGTACAATATTCTTTTACATTATTATTCTGATGATATATATATGTAGTATCAAGATCACAAATAACTAAAGGAAATCTGGACATGAAAATTCTCGTATATTCAGTGGATATTGATGAGACAATCCAAAATTCAAAAAGAAGATAATTTAAACCAGCGGTTCCCAATCTGGGGGCGATCGCCCCCAAGTGGGCGATTGGGTTATCAGGGGGGGCGATAAACAAGTGGGGGCGATTGGGGGCGATGAGTATTCAAAGGGGGGACAATTAAGGTGCAAAGAAATGGAATCACTTCCCTTGCGAGCTGTTAAATGTAATTTTCATTCTCAAATATAAATAATGTTATATTAATATTTTTAGAAAAAATATTTAAATTTCTAATAAATTACAAAGAAACATACTATTGTGAACGCGACATTTAGAGTATTTTTTCTTTATAATAATATAATTATTTTTAATGATAATATTTTGGAGTAGCAGGCGGAATGTTTTTTGATGCTGGAACATGCCTTAATTGACAATAGGATGGTGGGACTTTACAATTCCCATTTTCTGAACCTCAATAAATTTAATTTAGGTTTGTCATATTTTGGGTTAAGAGAATCTAAAGGGAACACCAGATGACAATAATAAATTCATTGATTGGGGTTTTTCTAAATTTCGACTTTGCGTGGGAATATTCCAAGAGAGTAATTTCTAGAAAATAGGCAGCCTTCAATATTTTGAACACCATAGTGATTAAGGATCCAACCAATAAGAAGGTTTTGGGGAATTTCCACTAAAAAAGTCTATTAATTTTCAAGATACAAGCAAGTCAGTTTTTAAGTCGGTAGAAGTTCATGCACTATGAATTCAAAGAAAAAGTGTCGTCACTTCAAATTAAAATTAGCCATACAATGAAAATGAAAAGGGAGCGATAGGTGTTAGTCAACCTCCAGAAAGGGGCAATGGGCCACAAAAGGTTGGGAACCATTGATTTAAACCAGTGATTCTCAATCTGGGTTCCGCGGAACCCCAGGGTTACAGAAAGGGAGGTTTGGGGTTTCACGCGCCTAGAAGCCAATAAAAGAAAAAATAGAAAAACAAAAATGGTAGTTAGTAGTATCACCCTTCAAAAAATTTATCATGTAAAGAAAAACTACTAAATTTAGAGTCTATAAAGTATTACTTTAGTCCAGAGGTCAGGGAACTTTTTTAGCCATTACCTCAAAATATTTTTGCGTACATTCTTATAAGAAAATATTATTTTGGTTGAGTTTGGTCCAAGACCAAGAATTTTCATTTTTTGACCCTCCTCCCTCCCATTTTGGGTGATTAGTTTTTGCATTTCTAGCTCTCTAGAGGCCCACAGATTATGTATACAAAATTTGGTTGAGTTTGCTCCAAGGGCAAGAATTTACATATTTTTACCCCCCCCTTTTTGGGTGGTTTTTTGGGGGAACTTTTTAAACAAAAGTTGTCAGAAATCACATCTCCTACAACTTTGCTCCTTATAAAATTTGCTGTAGGGTTAATATTAGGTTGATGCATAATTATGGAACGTTTGTATTGGCGCGTTTTTCTTTAGCCAAAAATGGCGTTTTGTTTATTTTTTTATAAAAACAATCTTCTCTATTTATAGTTAATAAAAATGCGTATCGAAAACCTATTGACAATCGTCATATTATGCTCTACCACTACGAGAAAGGATGGAAGGCAGCACAGTCATTTCGAGATCTCAACGAACTTTTTGGCGAAGGAACAATTACTGATAGTGCAGTAGGGGCAGGCAGGTGGAGATTTTTTATGAGGTGGCGGGGGGGGGGGTTCGCTGACAAAACAACTGATTTGTTCGTTTTTTTTTTTATAATGATATTGCTAAACGAAGAAGTTGCACCAAAAAGGTTCAACCTCTAGACCGCGGTAGAACTATGTATCGCGAAAAGAAGAGATTTCAAGGGAAGGGCCAGAGTTGAATGTATTTGTAGATGTGGGTTTTAAAAGACTGAGGTTATATGTAGATTGAAAGACGGACAGAGGAAGAGAGTTCCAGTCTCTAGAAGTCATAGGGATAAACGAATTGGCGAATGAGTTTGTTCGGTTAGTATCCAATTTTAGCTCGTAGGAGTGTGAATCTTGTTGAGCGCAAATGAAGCTTTTGGTGGGATTATTGATTTTATTAGGTTGATGCATAATTATGGAACGTTTTTATTGCCCAGTTTTTCTTTAGCCAAAAATGGCGTTTTGTTTATTTTTTTTTTATAAAAACAATCTTCTCTATTTATAGTTAATAAAAATGGGTGTCGAAAACCATATTCATTTTCGTCATAATATGCTCTACCACTACAAGAAAGGATGGAAGACAGCACAGTCATTTCGCGATCTCAACGAACTTTTTGGCGAAGGAACAATTACTGATAGTGCAGTACGGAAGTGGTTTGCCCGTTTCAAATCAGGTGACACTAGTTTGGAGAATAAAGAAGGAAGAGGTCGGCCACCGGATTTTGATCATCAGGCACTTCTGACAGCCGTGGAAGAGGATGAAAGCCTTACAACACGAATGCTGGCTGCAGACTTCAATGTCGACCAATCAACGATTGTTCGACGCCTCAAAAAGCTTGCCAAGGTATGGAAATTGGCTGGATGGGTCCCCCACGAACTCTCAAAAAGAACCGCACAAAAAGAACCATATCGTGTTCCATCACGATAACGCACGTCCACATGTTGAGCGGCGGGTCGTCGAATTCATCGCCAATAAGGGCTGGGATCTACTCCCACATCTGCCGTACTCACCGACCGAAGCACCGATGGACTATCACATCAACTGCTCTTTGAAAAACTGGCAAAAGACTAAGATCTACGACGATTTGGGTGACTTGGTGGCCGATGTCAAAGCGTGAATTGCCTCCAAGAATCGTGACTTCTTCGCCCGTGGAATCTATCGACTGCCAAGCAAATGGGAAGCAGTTATTGAAGTTGATGGTGAATACGTTCCCGAATAATCATTTAAACATGTTTTTGTTAAATTTTATTATTGTTTTTGCTGAATAAAAATATTTTTAAAAAACGTTCCATAATTATGCATCAACCCGATAGTTTAGGAGTTTTTTGATAGTTACCCCTTTGGGGTCTAAATTTCAAAAAGTTGAATAGCTGAAAACGTAAGTTAGAAGACATCTGATGTAAATATGAAATTTCATAATAATCCCTTCAGCCGTTTTGACGTGAATCGTGAGCAACTTTTCGCGGAAACCACGGGAACAGACAGACATACATACATACAGACAGACATGCATTTCGTTGAGGGTGTTTTTGTTCATAAATTTCCTTGAAACGTGTGCAACCAAAATTTGGCGTGATTTGGGAGATAAAACCTTAATTTTATTTATATAGATGTTTCAGTTTGGACCAACACCACAATCTCTATTAATTACAAAATACAATTATTTATTACTTTTATTAATAAATTCTAATTTCACCCTCTCTAGATTTAACATACCCCTAGGAATATTATATACTTTTTATTTAAATTATATTCAATAAAAATAAAATATTTAATATTTATGACTTTTAAATTACTTCAACATTTTCATAAAGACAAACGAGTGGTTGGTTGGTCCTTGGGGCTGGCTGGGCTGGTCTCACTTGCCTACGCCGCTTATAAGGTGTTACTGATTTAATAAAACACACTTTGAGCTCTCTATTTAATATTCATATTTAATAATTATATTTAAATTAACTTGAATAAAGAATGTCGAAATAATAAATTCATAATTTAGAAAATAAAATTTACAATTAAAATGATCAATTAAAAACAAATTCGGGCCTGGAGAAGCTGCATTTATTTCAATAATTAATACAATATATAATGTATACCTACATATAATATCTAATAGATATTTTAGCATTTGTAATAGAATTTTTTCTATTCTAAATAAATTAGGATTCTTGTATAAACTTTTATAAGCTAGTTTACCAGTTATAAGCTAAAAGTTACAACTAATAGATTTTAAACAATTTTCGATGCTCTTTTACTCGGTCTTTTAAATTCTCAGGATGGACAGTGAGTATATGAATAAATAAATTGTTATTTATTATAAGAGGTATTTTTATTTTAGTTTACAATGGTGGCCAATTTTTATCCCATCGTTTCGGTATTCTCTTCCTTCATCAGAACCTCTCGCATCGCCTATTCCTTCTTTTCATCTGACTACAGAACAACAATACAAATTTTCACCACTTCACAACAATCCTTTTCCTTCTTTTGACAGAAAATATGTATATACGAGCTTTTCGTGCGTGCCTTGGCACGCCCTCAGCTCGGCCCTCCGGCCTGGTGCCCTGGCGGGCAGCGTCTCGGTTCAAAAATTTTATTCCTCTTAAAAAATCACACTCCAAATGTACGTATATCTGTAAACTCCAGAAAATACATAGTCTCTTAAAAGTTTCGCCTCATTTTCGTCCTGACACAGCTACAGAAATGAGGCTCTAGATATGAATCTGGAAGTATTTTTTTTTTCTATAATCTACACCATTGTGATATTTTTTGTGTGGAAATAGATTTATTTAAATAAGTAGTATCGTGTGAGGAGGAGAATTATATTATATCATTTTTTTAAAATAATCGATATAAGGCTCCAAATATTTAAAAGAGATCAGGTATTGTTTGTATGACAGGCTGTTCCATCCAGTATTGCAATTAGAAACTCATATGGGCATGCGTGTCTTAAGTCGTTCAATTTTGTAAAAATCAAAAAATAAGAATAAAAAAATTTAGATTTTTAAAAAATTATAAAAAAGTTGGCAAATTATTAAAAAATAAACAAATAATATATAAAATATGAATAAAATGTGATTGATTTCTTTTTCTGTGCGCAAAGAAAAGCGAATTGAATATTTAATTTTTGAGTGGTGAGGAGGGGGGGAGGAGGAATAATTATCAATATATTTAATGTTTCTTAATTTAAAATCAATTGGAGTCTTTCATTTCGAAATTTGAGTCCAAATTACGATTATATTTCAAATTTGCCGCAACTATACCGATGGCGCTCTCTCTCGGCAGCATTTTGTCAGCGTTGCGGCAAATTAATCTAGACAAATATATATATAGTATTAGATGATGACTTTTCTAATATTTTTTAAATCTAAATTATACACAATCATGAAGATAATGTCACTATTGTCAATCATAAATTATCAGATTGATAATTTATGATTGACATTATCTTCATGATTGTGTATAATTGTAGTATAATTTAGATTTAAAAAATATTAGAAAAGTCATCATCTAATACTATATATATTTTCTGTCAAAAAAGGAAAAAGGATTGTTGTGAGGTGGTGAAAATTTGATATTGTTGTTCTGTAGTCAGATGAAAAGAAGGAATAGGCGATGCGAGAGGTTCTGATGAAGGCAGAGAATGCCGAAACGATGGGATAAAAATTGGCCACCATTGTAAACTAAAATAAAAATACCTCTTATAATAAATAACAATTTATTTATTCATATACTCACTGTCCATCCTGAGAATTTAAAAGACCGAGTAAAAGAGCATCGAAAATTGTTTAAAATATAATAAAACCGGTCTAGCATCATTATATTAATAACAACTAATAGAGTCCTGTTTTGTATTTTGAACGGAACCCTATTAAAAATGTAAGATGTACTATTTAAATTAGCTATGATAGTATGTACAAAAAAAGAACAAACGAGACAGGAATGCATCAAAATTAACCAAGAAAACCTAGAAGGAGTTAAGGAATTCCGCTACCTAGGAAGTAAAATAACATGGAATGGGAGGAGCAAAAACGAAATTAAATCAAGAATTGCCCAAGCAAAAATGGGGTTTAATTCAAAACAAAAACTACTATGCTCCTCCTCAATCAGCTTAGAAAACAGGAAGTTGCTATTGAAGACATATGTATGGAGCATAGCCATGTACGGGTGTGAAACCTGGACAATTGGAAAAGCGGAGAGAAAGAGATTGGAGGCTTTCGAAATGTGGTGCTACAGAAGAATGATGAATATCAAATGGATGGATAAAATTACAAATGAAGAAGTTCTTGGAAAAATCGCAGAAAGAAGAACCTTGTGGAAGAGTCTGAAGAAGAGAAGAGGTCAGATGATGGGGCACACACTGAGACATGGGGGACTGCTTAGGGATATCTTGGAGGGGGAGGTGGGAAAGAAAAGGGGAAGGGGAAGATCCAGATTAGAATATTTCAACCAAATAATTGGGGATATGGGATGCCAGACATTTAGAGAGGTTAAACAGCTGGCGGGGGACAGAGTCGAGTGGAGACGGATTGTTACATCAAACCAGTCTTAGGACTGTATACTCAATGATGATGATGATGATGATGATAGTATCAACTTCCTGGTAGCCATAAGAAACAGAGTTGTGAAAATTTCAATTTAATGGAAAACAAGAAGGGGGTGTTTTAAATCTAATTAAATATCTTTAATTGTATGTCGAAGAAGTCAATATCTTCCCTAGTAATCGAAATCGAGAGGACAATTCAATTAACATTTGAAAATGTCAAACTCGATATATATCCTTCTTGTTTTCCATTAAATTAAAATGTGAATTTTGCTGTGTGAAGGGGAAGGTTGTAAAAATGTCAACAGCACCTGATGTAGAAGAAGTTTCATCCGAACTTTAAAACAAACCCAATTATATGTTGCTTAACTTTGATCATCCTTTAATAATAACTTGAGCTTTTGAAAATACCAATTCCCTTAGTATGAAACACATTCTACACAAATATATACTTGTATTAATAATATATTTATTGAACTAATGGTAGAATACTGCTCTATTTTCTTAGAGAAATTAGTAAACATTTGAATTTCTATAAGTTAAAATGAAAGTTGGTTTCTAGACCCTTTTAAACTCTATTTATGAATTATAGACGCAAAAGGGAATTAGAAATTTATCAAAGGCTTTTAATGTCTCTATCACAAACTTGTTAAATTAAATTGAAAATTTTATTTACACATATTGGAATATATAATGTGTATAATAGCTGTGCTTCAATTATAATAATTAATTTAGAGCTAAATTTATAGTTAGGCAGTGTTCTTTTTAAATATTGAAATGACGACGATTTCAAGCAAAGTCACCATCATTTGAATCATTTAAATTCAAGAATTCGATAATCATATTTATATTTTTACTTTATCCCATGCGAAGCATGGGAGAAAGTATTGGAATCGCTCTCGCGGCAAGCGCGACTTCAAAGGGTCCTCAGGTAAGGACTACTGAACCCATGGACTCAATTAAGGTCACAAATTGAAGTATTCAATGAGATTGAATTTTAGCACGTGACGGTTTTGGCAAAAATTACCTGGGATCTCGCCGAGAGGCCAAAAAGTGACATTTTTTTTGGAAGTGCGTGCGGATGGATGGATGGATGGATGGATGTATGTGTGTGTGTTATCGTTTTTTTCGTCCACGAATTTTTCCACACCGTTCCACTGAATGAATTGAAATTGAAAACCTACCAGTATTTTAACAAAATGAAGCGCTGATTAGTTTTTGGTACATATCGGTCCACATAGACTTTATTTCAGTACTTTTTTAGTTTTTTCTAAATATCTTGAAAATGACTTAACCAATTTTGATGAAATTTAATATCCTAATTAAGTACCTTTGGACCCACAAAAAGGTTAAATAAAGTTTTTAGTAAAATTATATTTTAAAGTACTTTACTCTAGAACATATTAATATTTCAAATGAATTTGGATAAAGTTTAGCAACGATCCGTTGCAGTTTATTTTTACTTTCTTGAATGAAACGATTAATCAGTGCTGCCGTTGCCATTATATACAATACATTTTTGCTTGAAAAGTACACTTGTATATTAACATTAAAATAATTTAGTTTTTAGTACATTCCATAAAATATCTCAATGGTAGTACATTTTTAAGGATTTAGGTGTCGGTTCTAGGTTTTTTTTTTTTTTTTAATGCAATCGAATGCAAGAAGGGGTGCACCAGTAAAGGTGTAGCCCCTATGGATCTCGAAAGACCCTTGCATTACCGAAGAGAAGGGAAAGTTGATTAAGTGAGAGGGTGTAGACGTAGGTGTCTATGCACCCTGGTTTTGAAGGTTTGAAGATCATAGGCGCTGGGAAAAATAGAGGCTGGGAGAGAGTTCCAGTTCCTTGAAGTCATGGGGATATATGTATTCGCGAATGAAGTGGTCCGGCACTTTTCCAATTTGACCGCAAAAGAGTGTTGGGAGTCGGCAAAACGTGTGCTGCGTGCAAAGTATGCTTTGGGGGGAATTATTGATTTTATCTCATCAGAGCACCTGCCGTGATAGTATCTATAGAAAAGGGAAAGGGCAGAGACATCTCTTCGATGAGCCAACGAGTCGAGGGAGTCGGTGAGGGTAGAATCGTCAATTAGCCTGACGGCTCGTTTCTGAATTGCATCAAGGGTAGCAAGAGAATATTTTGAGGCTCCTCTCCACAGATGAGAGCAGTATTCGAGATAGGGGCGGATTTGGGCCTTGTAGATGGTGAGAAGTTGTGGGGGTTTGTAAAATCGCTTGGACCTGAATAAGAAGCCAATCTTCCTTGCTGCAGATTTCGCCACAGAGGAGATGTGTTCATTCCAAGACAGGTCAGATGCGACAGAGACGCCCAACATGGATAGGCTGTCACACATTTTCAGGGAATTCGAATCGAAGTGAATATCAGGGAAATCTCTATTTTCGCGCCTAGAAATTAGACAACATTGAGTCTTATTTGAATTAAAGTTAACTAAATTTTGAGAGCCCCATTTATTCAGTTTGTCTAGGTCGAGAGTAATTGAGGAGGCAATATTGATTCGATTATTCGGGAGAGAGGGTTTGCCGTGTAGAGTGCTATCGTCGGCGTAACAATGAGTGGGGTTTGCCGTTTGATCAATAAGGTCGTTTATATAAATAAGGAAGAGTGTGGAGGAGATTACAGAGCCTTGGGGAACACCAGAGTTTGTAGAGAACGATTCAGATGATGTTCCATCCACCACAACTTTTATACTTCGGTTTGTCAGAAAGCTTTCTATCCATTTGCGAAGTGTTGGTGTGAATCCAAAGGCTGGCAGTTTGGCAAGAAGATTTTTGTGCCAAACCTGGTCAAAAGCTTTGGAGATATCAAGGGCTACAGCGAGGGTTTCTTTTCCGGCCTCTAGAGTATTGTTGAAGGTGTGGGTGACATAGGTTAAGATGTCGCCTGTGGAACGATTTTGTCTGAATCCATATT
Organism: Forficula auricularia; assembly: GCA_024734495.1. Taxonomy (NCBI): domain Eukaryota; kingdom Metazoa; phylum Arthropoda; class Insecta; order Dermaptera; family Forficulidae; genus Forficula; species Forficula auricularia. The sequence goes on along the minus strand of JALMQS010000069.1, from coordinate 1,775,523 downwards.
GCCTATCGTGAATTAATTTATTGTTTTCTAAGTGATGAAGGACGTGTTGGTTTATGACTAATTCCATTAATTTGGAAAGAACAGAGGTGATCGAGATAGGCCTGTAATTAGAGATTTGAGATGTGTCTCCTTTTTTAGGAATAGGTGTGACTCTGGCTATTTTCCAGCTTTTGGGGAATATGCCCGACTCGTAGGAGAGTTGGAATAGCTTGGATAAGATAGGGGCAAGTTCAGGGGCGCATTTTTTAATGAGAATTGGTGGGATGTTATCCGGGCCTGCGGCGGATTTGGAATTTAATTTATTAATGGCTTTTATGATTATTTGGGGCCTGAAAATTATTTTGTTCATGAGGTTGGTTTGGGGGGTATAAGTGGGCGGGTTAAGCCCTTTGTCATCTAAAGTGGAGTTAGTTGCGAAATAGGATGCTAGTGATTCGGCTTTTTCAGCGGGGGTCGTGGCTACTGAACCATTTGGGTGAAAGAGGGGCGGAAGTGAGGGGGACGCGAAATTTCTATTTATTGCCTTGTGTAACGAGAAAAAGGCCCGTTTTCCATTGGGGCAAGATGCGAGACGGTCAGCTATCCTCTGGTCGAATGATTTCTTTGCCTCAGAGATGATTTTTTTGCATGAGCTTCGCGACTTGGTAAATGCAACTCGGTCGCATTCTAGCTGTGAAAGTTGCCATTTCTGAAAATATTTGTTTTTTTCACGGACGGAATCTGCGCATTGTCTACCAAACCAAGGCTTAGAATCCTTGTTCCCTTTAATCAATTTTGAGGGGATATAGGTTTCTAAGCCTATTTGAATTGCCTCGTTAAGGGCGTCTGCGAATTCTGAAGCGTTTTTATCTCTGATGCAGAGTTCATTCCACTGGTAAGCGGCAAAAAAGTTACGCATGTCATTCCAATTAATGTTATCGTTATCGACTAGCCATATTTTTCTGGGGTTGGAGTGGGGTGACGGGGGTTTTGGTAAATTGGCGGAGGTTTTAATTTTTATCAGATTGTGGTCAGATTTACCTAAAGGGGCCGAAATTTTTGCTTCATAGGACGAAGGGTGGGAAGTGATGAAAAGATCGAGAAGATTGGATTTTTCATTGGCTTTGTCTGGGATTCTTGTGGGGCCGTTAATAATTTGTGTGAGGCCACATGCCGTTGAGAAGATTTCAGCGTCGGAGCCTGCGGGGGAATTATGGCTAGAAAATTTTAGCCAATTTTTGTTGTGGACGTTAAAGTCACCTAGGAAAGATATTTCAGAAGATGGAAATTCTTTCAGGATATTGCAATGGCACTCAAGGAGGTAGTCAAAAAATTGTTTGTATCTGGGGTCTTTGGGGGGCAAATATATTATGCAGAAGAATTTAGTTGAGTGGCCTAACGTGATTTTGATCCATATGGCATCGAATTCATTGGATTCTAGATTAGTTAAACGCCTACTAGGGATGTCCTTTCTAATATAACAGCAGACACCTCCTTTTTTTCGAAATTTTGAATGAAGTGTATAGTTTTCGAATTGGTAGTCACGACCGTTAGATTTATTCGCGTCAATTATAGTTTCGGATAGGCCTAAAAGAGCAGGTTTTTCATGTTCGAGATGTTGAAGTACGTCGTGTAAATTCGAATTGCGAGATAGACCGCGAATGTTGCAGAAATTGATTTTAATTGATGTCATTAGTAAGGAGAGTTTGAGGTGGAAATGAAAAGGGTGACAAGAAAAGTAAAGATAAGAGAGCCGGTAAACCAATTAAAACTCCGAACTTGGATATATTTTTGAATATATTCAATATCAGTGAGCTCTTAGAAATTGGACAGTGGTTTTCCACCGGGCGATTTGAAAAGGTTTAAATCTACCACTTGGATTGCTTGTTAGTAAGGGGAAAATTATGAGCTATTTAATAAATTGCTAGATTAAGTCTTAAATTAATTAATTAAAACTAGTTGATGTTGTTAGTGGGGAGAAGAATTATTTGTTATTAATTTAGATACTAGATTTTATAATAGATATATTTTAAATTATAAGATTATTATGTATAGAGATTATTATATAATTATTATAGAACAATTAATATTTAAGGACCGTGCAATAATAAGAAAATGATATTAATAAAAAGATAATGAGAATTCGATTGAAAAAAGTTAAGGTAATATTTAAGATTTAAAATAAGATATTAGTTGAGTTTATTATAGAACAATTAATGTTTAGAAACTGTGTAATAATAGAACATATAATATTAATAAAATGAAGTTTATTTAAAAATATATATATTATGTATTTTAGAAATGAAAAAAATGAGAAAACGAATTAGAATTAAAATTAAAAGTAAGATGACTTGAAATTGAAACAGTTTAATATTGAATGTTCGGAAATAAAATATTTAAATCGGAATGTTCAGATATAATATTTGTATATCGGATGGAAAATATTTGGGCGAAACAGTTGTTGTCAAAAGCTGAATTTGGTTGTTTGTTTAGGGTAGGGTGGGGTGAATGGCCTGTCAGGGCATGTGTCTTTTTCGGAACAGAAGATAGATAGATAGATATTAAAATAAGATATTAGTTGAAATTATTAAAGAATTATTTTAGAACAATTAGTATTTAAAAACCGTGCAATAATAAATAAATAATATTATTAAAACGAAGTTTATTAAAAATATATATATACGTATATATTTAAAAATGAAAAAATGAAAGTACGAATGAAAAATTAAGAAATCGAAGTAGAAAGATCTATTTGATAATATTTTAAGAGAAAATATGTGTTGTTTGAAAGGAGGGAGATTGACGGGGGCTGATTTATGATGGGTTTCTGGAAAGTTGGGTTGACTGGCTAGGTAAAAGGGATGTTGGCGGCAAGTGCCCTTGGTAGATTTAGCTAGATGTTAATATTATATTGAATAATATATTGATCGAATTAAATTAGAGGGGATGAAAATAAAAATAATATTTTTATATCACTGGATTAAGAAAAAATTTATGAGGGTTTTCGTGCAAATTAAGAATAAAAGATTGAGTGTGAGTGTTAAATATTCACGAATCGTTGAGGAGCACAAAGTGACAGATGCGTACTGTCGGACGTCCAAGGCTGGAATGAAACATTATAAGTAACTTATGAGGAGAATTTTCTAGGTTAGGTTTCACAAAAGGAAATATTAAAACAAATGTATGTTTTTTGAGTTTGATTCACTCGATATATATTTCGGGTTATTAGCCCATCATCAGGAGTTCAAATGAAAACTGAATACAAATTTGTAAAAACATTCAACAGGTAAAATTTTGAGAAAGAAGAGTACGTTCAGAATTTTTTATTTTTTTTTATTTTTTTTAATATAAACAAAATGTTATTATTTAAAATAAAAAAAATTAAAATTAAAAACAAAATTACAAACAAAATCAAATTAAAAACAAAAAACAAATTACAAACAACAAATATGTAATAGAATTTAGGAGCCAATTTTTAGTTTATTAATTTTAGGCAAATTAAAATCAATGATTACATCTTTGTCAAAGTCCAATTGATTATTGAGAATACTGAATTTATTCATAAGTGCCAATTTAATTTCAGTTGATTCTAGAAGAAGAAGTCTGGGACCACTTCTTTCAAAATGAATTGGGGTAGGATTGGAGTACATTTATTCGATACATTATAGTCCTAAAAAATATGATTCAAAATATCAATATAAAGCAAGTAGAATGAAAACTACAAAAATAATAAGTTGATGTTCTGATGTGGCCATCCACTTGACTTTACTATACAACCTGGCCCATAAAATTATTTATAATCATAGGGGGGGGGGGGTTTAGTTTTTTGAATTTTTATACTTCTGGTGTCCCACTGATTATGTATACAAAATTTGGTTGAATTTGGTAAATGGCAAAGATTTTCATTTTTTGACACCCCCCCCCCCATTTTGGGCAGTTTGTTTTTGCATTTTTAGACTTCTGGGGGTCCACTGATTATGTATACAAAATTTGGTTGAGTTTGGTCAAATGGCCTAGATTTTCAATTTTTAACCCTCCCCCCCTCCACCCACCTCAATTTTGAGTCGATATGCACAAAAATATAATCAGCTCTTATTCTTATTGGACCAAAACTACGTGTGAAATTTGGTTTCGATATTCACACTATTTTTTGAGCTAACTCGTCCACAAAAATTTGGTAACGCGCAGACTAACAGACATTTTAAAAAATCAATTATTTTCTCAAAAAATATAATTTTTTCGATGTTTACTTATTAAGGCCCATTTGTAGACCGAAATGCCATGGCTTTGCTCAATTTTTTTAATCAAAATAGTTTCAGCCGTTTTTGAGATATTTCGAAAAAAATGAAGGAAAAAAACCACTTTTTCAATACGATTACAATACTTGACCATACCCTGTAGGGTAAAGTAAAAGATTCAAAAAACTCGTATAATTTTATTGGGTATGTTTATTATTTATTAATAAATATTATTTAACATTGCAAAATCTGTGTTTTATTAAAATATATTTCAAAGTAAATTTATCTATTATTAATTTAGTTTTAATATCCATGTAATTAGTTTCACTTTTTTTTTCATTTTGAAAATTGATGGATTCTTGTATTATCGATTTGATTCTAAAATGAATATATCGTCCACGTAGACTAATTTGACAACATTTGTTTAATTTATAAATATAGGTTTCACATTCAATACCTTCTCTAATAAATCTTGTGATTTTATCAAAAATAGAATGGCTAATAAAAATAAATTGAATTATATAGAAAAAAAAAGAACAGGATTGATGAATCATGAAAATGTTTAATAAATATATATCGCCTACTATTATATATATAAATTGATGGTAGGAAGAGACTGAGGGCACGTGGTGTATGATGAGAGGGGGGGGGGTGGGGGTGAAAAGATTACATGGTCGGAATTTTTGTTAACCGGAGACATGAACTAAATCAAATGATTTATCAAACGAGAGAATAATTTGACTTCAATTTAATCATCTATTTGGAATTTCAATCTGAACGATTTAGAGCTCGAAAATCATTAAACTTAAATTTATATTATATTCATTTAAATTGATTGAATTTTGCAAAATTGAATATATTGAAATCAAAGGTTTTTTAAAATCAAAGCTTTTAACCGATTTTGATGAAACAAATTCAAAGTTTTGAGGATGAGAAAGCGATCTGCTAGGTCTGGACCTCGACAAATTTAATCTTAATTGATCTTTTCTAGTAATTATTGATAGATGAAAATCTCAATAAAAAAGTTTGTTTACATTTTTTTCAATTATCTTTTATTTTTTATTGTTTTTTTAATTTTAAAACCCACTAATAGGTTATAGCAAATATAATATATATATATATTAAAATTAGGAATTTTTCGTTTGTTTTTAATTAACAGGTGTCTAAATCATAACAAAACAAGTGTGTTTACAAATAAAGTGGTTGAAGTGGCTTTTTTTATATAACTTGGAAACAAATCTTATTTAATTTTATGTTTTTATTTCAGATCCTATACGATTATTTTCCTATTTATTTTTTTATAATTTTTATCAATATGAACGAATGTGGGCAAATTGGTGTACGAGTAAACAAATATACACATAATATGTGGACCATTAGAAAGCTAGAAATGCAAAAACTGAGTGCGGGGTGAGGTGCAGTTGTGGGGGGTCCGGGGTGGGAGGTGGTTGGGGTGGGGCGGAGTGGGGGTGCAGTGGTGGGGGCGAGGTGTGTGGTTTCGGTAGGGGGGTTCAGGGGTTACCAGTAGGACTCCAGAAACGAGGCCAGAGTGTTGGGAGCGCCAAAAGCGCCCCACAACTGTGCAATGCGATGAAGAAAAAAGCTTGCTGTACTCCTTCTAGGCTATAAGTTTCGAATTTCGTATCTCTGAGACTTATGGTAGCGAAACGTAAGGGAATACATACGTACTAAAGAGGTAGGCACTGATCAATGGATTAGGAACCACAATTTCCGGTTTTATGTCCTAAATCCGATTTCCAACTAATAAGGGCGTCGATTCCTTTCACCTAGAAGTTACAAAAAATGAACTTAACTTTTTTCATCTCTGGGATACAAGCTCTCAAAGAGTCAGGACCCAGACAGGCCATCGCAATACTCTCCCATTATATTCTATGTTATATAAATGTGAAAGTAAAAAAAATAATGATGTTTTGTCGAATAGTGAAATTGTTTTTTGACTAAGAGTCATTAAATGGGCCACCGAGGAAGTCAAAATAAATTGACGAAACGTCTTGCCCATTTAATAAAAAGTACCTGGAGCCACCGAGCAATACTCGGTAACTTTTTGATTCAGTTAAAACCTATATATTAATATTATTTTTAATTTAAAATTCTGATAAAAATACAAATATATATAGTACACGCCCCCTGGACCCCCTAACCGCCTCAGAAACCCCGCACTTAGTTCAAACCCGGACCCCTCACTGTACCCCGGCACCCAGTTTTTGCATTTCTAGCCTTCTAGTGGCCCCCAGATTATGTGTATATCTAAGGTATATAAATAAATTCTGTATAATTATTTTTTTAATTAAATAACAATTTATCGAGTTTTATAATTAATTAAAATAACAAATTCTAATATATAATAATATGTCTTATGAACTGTTTGTTGGATTTAAAACTCGATTTATAATTAAATAAATTGCTTACTTTTAATATATAATAATATTTGTAATGATCTTTTTGTGGGATTTAAAATTAAAAATACCAATTAATAAATAAAAGATAATTGGAATAAAATGTAAACAAACTTGTTTATTAACATTTTAATAATTACTTTATTTAAGAAAAGAGAGATTACTCATCGACTGTACTTGATCTTCTAGCTTGCGATAATATTTTTAGTTCGTGTTTTTTAATAAGAGGAATTTTCATCAATTAAATTGGCAAATTCTAATATATAACAATATTTGGCATAACCTATTAGTGGGTTTTAAAATTGAAAAACCAATTAATAAATAAAAGATAATTGAAAAAAATGTAAACAAACTTTTTTATTGAGATTTTCATCTATAAATAATTACTTTAATTAAGAAAAGATCAATTAAGATGAATTGTGTCGAGATCCAGACCTAGCCAGATCGGTTTCTCATCCTCAAAACTTGTTAATAGAGTTGGTTTCATCAGAATCGGTAGAGCCGTTTTCAAAATAGAAACAAATACTAACAAATATATTTATACAATTTTTGCTCGTTTAATTAAAGTAAATTCTTTTTTTTTAATTTTTATCCAATTCCCTGCTCTTCCTGTTACAAATTTATTATAGACGCGAATGATATAACAGTATTAATAAACTTTTATTAAATTTATAATTCTAGACTTAAATTAAAGAGTTCAAATTCATCCATTTAAAGAATTTTAAAGTTATAATGAAATCTCGTGGCTAGAAAAGGTCTCAAATGGATAAATAAAGAGGAAATTCATTTACATAGTGGAATAGAAAAGTTATATTATAGACTGGTCTACCTAGAGGAATTTCGACCAATTTCCTCTTGATTATATATTTATAGTGAAAAAATAATTACACGTGGCTACATTGAACTTTCTAAAATAAACATCGTTATTTAAAGTTAATAATTTTATTTAAATAATATTTAGTACCAGGCCACCGAGCGATGCTCGGTAACTTTTTGCTTCAGTTAAAAGCTATATATTAATCCCCGAACCCCCTCGATCCTCGGACCCCCACCACCCCCATCCACCCCAATCACGCCCCACCCCCGTAACACTTACCTCGCCCTCAGTACCCCTCCACCACCGCACCCCCACATCTCCCCCACCGTCACCTCCACCTTGGCTCTCGCCCCCGCCCCCAGTTTTTGCATTTTCAAGTCTTGTAGTGGCCCACAGATTATGTGTATATATGTATGTATACATGTATAGGTATATAAATAAATACCGTATAATAATTTTTTTTAATTAAAAATCTATTTTTGAGTTTATCAATTAAATTGCCAAATTCTAATACAGAAAAATACGCTTGTGGGATTTAAAATTCGATTTTTAATCAATAAATTTTTTTTTATAAATTTTATTAAACCAATTATTTTACATGAATTTATGCATACATTGTTTTTGAGCTTCGATTCCGGAGATTGCTTCTCCACCATCGACTGTCCTTGATCATCTTTTAGTCCTTGTTTGTAATAAGAGGAAAAAACTAATTAAAGAAAAAAACCTCTTTTCCGATAATTATTCCAATTCCATTATTTTTCATTATCCTTTCCCAATCAATTAAATTTTCATACTTTTAATATATATATAATAATAATTATAATGATCTTATTGTGAGATATAAAATTAAAAAACTAATTATTTATTAAAAGGAAATTGAATAAAAATGTAAATTAACATTTTTATCGAGACAACCACCTGTGAATATTTGTTTCAATTAACAAAAAACCCATCAAAAACAACTTAGCCGAAGATGAGACCCTGACAGATCGAATGTCCAACACAAAACTCTCCTAATCCGTGAATTTCATCCAAATCGTTAGAGCCGTTTTCGAGAACCCGACCGGATATATATGTATATATACAAACTTTGCTCGTTTAATATAATAAGATAAATATAAATTAAACCTTTGTAATGAAAACATGTTTGCCAAAGGTTTTATTTACTTATTCAGTCCAAAAATATACTATATATTTACAACATTTAATGTCCCTTTGTATATATATAGGATGACGACCTGTTATTCAGTTCTCTTTATATGTAATTTAATGTTGTTATTTTTTCATTTATCTGTTTTTTGATCATTATTTTTATTTATTCTACCTCAAATTCATAATAACAGAGGATAATTTTATTTTCATCGAACTACAACTAAAAATGGAATTTTCTATTTGAAATAATACATTTTGTTTTTGTGAGAAAAATTGTAGTTGAGTTTTTTTACACATCTTTACTTTTCAAAGTATCCTGAACTAAAAAAATTATAAAACACGCGATTGCATGTATATGTCTGTGTCTTTCTACTTTTACCATCCAGATCAGAGCTGGCCAACCCGCGGGCATTTAACGTAACCAAAAAAATTACCCAGCAATATTCGATACGGCAGATACCTTTCTACTCTTATTAAACGAACAAAAATTGTATATATATTTATATATTTATATATTTGTATCTTTGTTCTATTTTGAATGAAAACTACTCTATTTACAAGTTTTGAGGATGAGAAAACGATCTGGCTAGGTCTGGACCTCGACAAATTTCATCTTAATTGATCTTTTCTTAATTAAATTAATTATTTATAGATGAAAATCTCAATAAAAAAGTTTGTATACATTTTTTCAACTATCTTTTATTTATTAATTGGTTTTTCAATTTTAAAACCCACTAATAGGTTATACCAAATATTGTTATATATTAGAATTTGCCAATTTAATTGATTTGAATTCCTCTTATTAAAAAACACGGACTAAAAATATTATCGCAAGCTAGAAGATCAAGTACAGTCGATGACTAATCTCCGAAATCGAAGCCTCAAATACAATGTATACATTATTTTATATAAAAAATTGCTTCAATAAAATTATTATTTATTATTTATTTAATTGATTAAAAAATTCTATAAATTGTTATTTAATTAAAAAAAATAATTATACGGAATTTATTTATATAACTATATACACATAATCAGTGGACCACTAGAAAGCTACAAATGCAAAAACTGGGTGCGGGATGGAGACGAATCTGGAGAGTGCAGTAGTTGGAGTGCAATGGTGGGGGATCCGGGGGGTGGGGTGACGTGCGGGGTTTCGGGGGCGGGGTTGGGGTGGCGCTGGGGAGGAGGGGTCCAGGGGGCGTTTGGTAACCGTGTATCGCTCGGTGGCTCCAGTTACTATTAATTAATTGCAACAAATTTTGAAAAGTAAAACATTGTTTGAAGAATAAATATGAATCGAATCTACATTCTCAGTGACTAATGCTATTAATATCACAAATAACACTGCTCGACAAAAATTAAACAAAAATTTGTAACCGTAAACCTTGCAATTCATTCTAGTAGAGTTTTATATCCTCATTACCATGCAATTTCCAGATTTTTACTTTACTATACAGGGTATTGTCAAGTATTGTAATCGTGCATGAAAAAAGTGGTTTTTTTCCTTCTTTTTTCGAAATATCTAAAAAAAAGGCCGCAACTTTTTTGATTAAAAAATTTGCGCGAAACCATGGCATTTCGCTCTACAAAAAACCCTAATAAGTGAACATTAAAAAAATTATATTTTTCGAGATATTAGCTGTTTTGTCAAAATGTCTGTTACTAACACCTAACTCGCCAGCCAACTTTGTCAAACTTTCCCCAGCGTCCAGACGCTTTAAAGCTTCCAGTTTTTGTTCTACGGTACAAGAACTGTATTTTCGTTTGCTTGCCATAATTTAAAATCAAAACATTAATCACTTAATTTAAAACTCAACAATAACAACGCACCCCACGCGCCAAAACCAGCTTTCGGCTAATCCGAACAGGCTACATCCCTAATTAGTTCTTATTTGAGGGGTTTCGCTGTATATTTTAACAAACAAATACAATAATATTACAACGACTTTTCTCAGATAAAATGATTAAAACGTCATTGTAATGCTACGATATTTGTTTCTTTGTTTATAAAAAATAAATTTAGTAGTATCTACATTATGTGTTTTGTTATTAATAAAAAGCTATAAAGAACAATTCAACCGTCAAGCTTTAATAAATGTCGAATAAGATGGTATATTTAAAATTTAGTACCTGGAACACCGAGCGTTCCTCAGTAATTTTTTGCTTTAGTTTAAAGTAATATATATTAATATTATTTTTAATATTTTAATCATTTAATATTCAATAAAAAATAGCTCTAATTAATTAAATTGAGAAATTCTAATATATAATAATATTTGTAATGAATTATTAGTGGGATATAAAATTAAAAAACCAATTAATTATTAAAAGGGAATTGAATAAAAATGTAATTATACATTTTTATCGAGATAAACACCTGTGAATAATTATTTCAATTAACAAAAAACCCATCAAAAACAATTTAGCCGAAGATGAGACCGAGACAGATCGAAATGTCAACCCAAAAAGCCCCTAATCCGCGAATTTTATCCAAATTGTTAGAACCGTTTTCGAGAAACCGATTCTATATATATATATATATATATACAAGAATTGCTCGTTTAATATAATAATAAGAGTACCTGGAGTCACCGAGCGATGCACGGTAACCCATCTCCCCCCCCCGAAACCACAGATCTCTCCCCCACCACTATACCCCCACTCTGCCCACCCCACTCCAACCGCGCCTCCAACCGCGCCTCCCACCCCCGGATCTCCCTACCCTACCTCCTGCACCTCCCACATCCAGCATCCAGCATTTCTAGCTTTCTAATGGTCCACATATTATGTGTATATTTGTTTTCTCGTACACCAATTTGCCCACATTCGTTCATATTGATAGGCATTATAAAAAAATAAATAAGAAAATAATAATAGAAAAAATAATTATATAGGATCTGAAATAGAAACATAAAATTAAATAAGATTTGTTTCCAAGTTATATAAAAAAAAGCCACTTCAACCACTTTATTTGTAAACACACCTGTAATGTTATTATTTAGACACCTGTTAATTAAAAACAAACAAAAAATTTCCAATTTTAATATAATATAATAATATTTGTTATAACCTATTAGTGGGCTTTAAAATTAAAAAACCAATTAAAAATAAAAGATAATTGTAAAAAATATAAACAAACTTTTTTATTGAGATTTTCATCTATCAATAATTACTTTAATTAAGAAAAGATCAATTAAGATTAAATTTGTCAAGGTCCAGACCTAGCCAGATCGCTTTCTCATCCTCAAAACTTGTTAAGTGAATGTCGTTTAGTGCACTTAACCCTTGTTTTTATTATGAATGAGGGAAACTTAACCAAGAAGTTTAAATTAAAGGGTTTTTTTTTGAAGTAGAAAGAATTGTTTTAATTAAGATATTTCCACAAATAGAATAAGATTAGAAAGTTGTATGTATGGAAAAAGTAACCGAATTGACGTCCGTGTTGTTGCTAAGATGCTTAATCAAACTTTTGCTTGGAAGCCAGCCACAATGGAAGAGAAGGGCTTCAGCTATAATAATAATTATTACCCTCTAGAGAGAGAAGGGAGAGAGATAAAAACTTTTCCTTCAAGGATTTCTATCTTAGAAGTATTTAAAGGATTATTATTATTATTATTATTTTATAATGTTTATCATGGGAAGAAACTATAGAAGTAATATAGCTTCTTTCTTTAAATAGATAGCTGAGGGTGCTGAAGAAGTTTCTAACTTGTTGATGGGAATAAATAGCCAGAATAATCCATGGTTTAACTGGACACGGTATGGATTTATAAAAAGATTAAAAACCTAAAGCTTCTGTTTCTCAAATACCCTTATTTTGGAGAATAATTTAAGAAAATCAGTAGCCGTTTGGGCGCTCGCTAATGGTGAACAACAACATTTCTCCTCATTAAAATACGTTTATTATTCATTGCTGGCGAGCACCCTGAGCGTTTGTCATTAGATAATAGCATGTGAATTTGCAACGAATTATTAATTAGATGTCAGCCCTATCGGGATTTTTGCCAATAATCGACCAATATACATCATATTGGTTAAAAAATATTTAGTTTTTTTCAAGAGGCTGTTTTTAGTATTCCGCACAAGTATAAAACGAATCACAATGAGAAACAAAGATGTTGTCCTCTGCTTGATGCAAATAAACATACACACATATATATATCGAAAGTATGATAATTTGTAATTGTATCTTTTAATTTAATTTTACTTATTTTTTTTATAAAATTCAAAAATTATCAACAATATTTATTGAATATGTTAGTTTAAGAGTTAATGGAACAAATTATATGAATATTTGTAAAAATTTTAAGAATAATTTGCTATTTAATAAAGTTTTTATTAGTGGGTCGATTTTTTGCCACGTAGTGTATATTATTTATTTGTTTGAGACTATAGTTTCGAAGACCTGGTCTTAATCATCAGTCTTTTTTAATTATAAATATTATTTTTCATGGAGTCAATACCGTATGGATATTGAAAATTTTCGATCTTTACTTAGCTGGGAGCCAGTTAAAATTACAATCAACTTCATATTTAACTTGAAGGAGACAATAAAAGAGTGTGTCTTCTGCTGGAATTATAAATTTTATTTATTTATAACGAGACTATAGTTTCGAGGGCTTTGCCCTCTTCATCACTCTATTACAATGGATTCACAGGAATTAATTTATGTATTAAGCTCTCGAAACTATATTCTCGTTATAAATAAATAAAATTTATAATTCCAACAGAAGACACACTCTTTATTGTCTCCTTCAATATATAAAAATTCTTAAATTGAAAGTTTTTGCCGAGAGTAGCAGAATTTTTATATATTGAAGGAGACAATAAAAGAGTGTGTCTTCTGCTGGAATTATAAATTTTATTTATTTATAACGAGACTATAGTTTCGAGGGCTTTGCCCTCTTCATCAGTCTATTACAATGTATTCACAGGAATTAATTTATGAATGAAAGTTTTACATTTTTCATGTGAACACATGAAAAATGTAAAACTTTCATTCATAAATTAATTCCTGTGAATACATTGTAATAGACTGATGAAGAGGGCAAAGCCCTCGAAACTATAGTCTCGTTATAAATAAATAAAATTTATAATTCCAGCAGAAGACACACTCTTTTATTGTCTCCTTCAATATATAAAAATACTCCTACTCTCGGCAAAAAACTTTCAATTTAATTCATATTTTACCATATGTATCCCTCCCCAAAGAGGGATCTTCGAAACTATAGTCTCAAACAAATAAATAATATATATACAGATAAATAATTTCGATATATATGTGTGTATGTTTATTTGCATCAAGCAGAGAACAACCTCTTTGTTTCTCTTTGTGAATCAACAACTCTGGAGCCACATATTATATTATAATGATTATTTTTTATTTATTTATTTTTCAACCCAAAAAAATCACAGTGTGCAATCATAATCTCTAGCCAAATAAATATGGTTTAACATTTTCATTAAAATTACTCAGAGTTCTCACATCATTCAACCCATATTTAGGCAGTTCATTAAACCAGATCACAGCAGTGTTGGAACGGTAGAATTATTTATTTGTGGTGTCGTTAATAAAAATTGCATTTTTTTCATGAAATGTTAGATATAAATATAAAGATCTCATTAAGTAGAATAGTGTTATATTTTTAAAAATTTATTTTAATCCCCAATAAAGTCATGATATAGGACCGCTGTTATAATATATTTTAGGGGTTGTGAATAATTTAACTCACACACATTGTTGTAATATGGTTTGGGTTTCAGGGGGGTGTTCTGGGTTTATTGGGTAAATAATAGACAGTACCTGGAGCCACCGAGCGATGCACGGTAACCACTGACCCCCACCCCGCTCCCGAAACCACACACCTCGCCCCCCACCAATGCACCCCACCTCCTTCACCTCCCACATCCACCCCACCCCGCACCCAATATTTGCATTTCAAGCTTTCTAATGGTCCACATATATATTATGTGTATATTTGTTTACTCGTACACCAATTTGCCCACATTCGTTCATATTGATAAACATTATAAAAAATAAATAGGAAAAAAATAATAAAAAAATAATCGTATAGGATCTGAAATAAAAACATAAAATTAAATAAGATTTGTTTCCAAGTTATATAAAAAAAGCCACTTCAACCACTTTATTTGTAAACAAACCTGTTTTGTTATGATTTAGACACCTGTTAATTAAAAACAAACAAAATTTTTTTTTTTTTTTTTTTTTTTTTTTTTTATAAATTTTATTAAACCAATTATTTTACATTAATTAATGTATACCTTGTATTTTAGCTTCGATTTCGGAGATTGCTTCTCCACCATCGAGTGTCCTTATTAATCTTTAGTCCTTGTTTTTAGTAAGAGGAAAAATCTAATTAGATAAAAAAACCTCTTTTCCGATAATTATTTAAATTCCATTATTCCCCAATCAAATCGATTGGTTTAGCTCTCCATTCTACCAATTCTCTTTTTCAAACAAAAAATTCCTAATTTTAATATAATAAATTAATATTTGCTATAACCTATTAGTGGGTTTTAAAATTAAAAAACCAATTAAAAATAAAACATAATTGAAAAAAATGTAAACAAACTTTTTTATTGAGATTTTCATCTGTCAATAATTACTTTAATTAAAAAAAGATCAATTAAGATTAAATTTGTCGAGGTCCAGACCTAGCCAGATCACTTTCTCATCCTCAAAACTTGTTAATAGAATTTGTTTCATCAAAATCGCTAAAGCCGTTTTCAAAATAGAACAATGATAGAAATATATAAATAAATAAATATACAAACAATTTTTGCTCGTTTAATAAGAGTAAATAAGATGCATTTATAACAATGTTTTTTTTGCAAATGTTTACAATGGGAAGAGTGGCAAGGTTCAGCATTAAACTGGACTTCCTACCTTCGTATCGACCTGTACAAATCGCGCTAGATAGCCATATTACAAAACCGCTCCAAATTAGATTGTTTACATGATTTTTGTTCCAACAGGGGATTTCCAAACCATTCATACGTTCATTCATTGCGCACGAACTTCAATTAAGATGTATTTTTATAAGTTTTCTTATCTTTACAAGAAATATTGTGATTAAATTCTATCTTAAACATCTTCTAACTAAAACCATTGGTACGATCATAGGCAACTATATTAAAGGTCCAGGGTTCAAATCCATTTGGGGATAATTTTTTTTTTAGAATAGAATTTTTACAAATTAATAAATTAAATATGAAAGTAATGAAAGGCAGCCCAGGGCTAGTATGGAATGAAAAAATTAACACATATCAAATAAGGTGTAATTTGAAGGAGACAATAAAAGAGTGTGTCTTCTGCTGGAATTATAAATTTTATTTATAACGACACTATAGTTAGTTATTCATACATTAATTCCCGTGAATCAATTGTAATAGACTGATGAAGATTTCAAAGCCCTCTAAACTATAGTCTCTTTATAAATAAAATTTATAATTCCAGCAGAAGACACACTATTTTATTGTCTCTTTCAATATATAAAAATTCTGCTACCCTCGGCACAAAAACTTTCAATTTAAGGTCTAATTTATTGGAATCCTTCCTCCTTTCTTTTCAAACCGACGTTTCGGAGGTTTCTTCCCTCCTTCTTCAGGGTCTACCAAGTCTACCAGTCCGTCTCTCTCCAGAGAAAATTTCGTTGCAAATAAATTAAATATTTCAGATATTTTATTTACAATAATCTTTATTTTAATATTTTTTGTAAACGTTTATAATTATATGTTTAAATTCTAGAATTTTTATTAAATATTATATTTACATCTCAAATACGTTTGCGTGCAAAATCCCAAGAAAATTGATTCATAACCCAGGTAACACACAATATCCTCAGAATATTCTAAGAAGATTTAAATGTCCTTAGAATATCCTTAGAATATTCTTAGGATATTGTGGTTACCTGGGAAAAAGTGAGTCAAAATTTATTTACTAGATTCTACCCATACAGAAAAGGAAACAGAGAAAATAAGTTTAATAAAAGCATATAATAATAATGAAAATAATAATTCTTGAATTTCTTTTATTCTTTTTTCACTTATTTTTCATTGTACTATATTAAGCGAGCGTTTTTCACTTATTTAATTTTACATTAAGCGAGCATTAGTCAAGAATTAATTGTCATTCTAAATTTAGCAACCTTGAGCTAGGATTAAGATGCGGCTTGCTAAGACAATAGTAATAAGTAGAAATAAACATAGAAATCAAAGATAGCTAGGGTTTCCTAAGCTGTGGCATTAGTTGGGTTTCTGGTGCTCAACATTTCACTCAAACACAACACACCCATAGATATAGATACATATCTCGATATGACCAAAATGTTTGTTTCCAAATTGTCTTAATTAATGGAACTGTTTCCCTTGCTTTATTATTATATTCTTTCCATTTCATTTTAATTTGTTATAAGACATATAAAATGAAAAAATCCCTGCGGGAGGCCGTAGGAGGAATTAGATTTCAAAGGGGCTCTACCCCCCTTTAGACTCCTATAAATAGCTTTTCAGGCACACGTTGCAGAGCTTAATAACCAAACTGATTTCATTCAAATTAACGCTGCACATAGAGGAATTTGCACGATCTACGCGGCCAAAATTATTTTTATGCTTAATTGGTATCTAAACAACGTAAACAAGTAAAAAACTATGTTTTATAAAAAAATATATATATTTTACAAACAAAAAAAGTGCCGTCTAGGGACGCCCGAAAGAAGCGAAGCTTTATAATATAAAGCGAAGGAACTAAGCGTTCAAAAAAATTAAGACTTGAGAAAAGAAAAAGCCTTGAGGGATGAAAAAAATAAAGACTTGAGAAAATAAAAAAATAAAACTGATAACTTGGGAAAATAAAAAAAATGAATACATTAAAAATAAAAGACGCGATCTTCACGATTAGAACAAAAAAATAGGAGAGCTCCGCTGTAGCCTTGCGTTTTTGGGCGCGTCTTTTATTTTTAATGTATTCATTTTTTTATTTTCCCAAGTTATCAGTTTTATTTTTTTTATTTTCTCAAGTCTTTATTTTTTTTCATCCCTCAAGGCTTTCCTTTCTCACGTCTTAATTTTTTGAACGCTTAGTTCCTTCGCTTTATATTATAAAGCTTCGCTTCTTTCGGGCGTCCCTAGACGGCACTTTTTTTTATCCTTCAAGTAATACAAATAAGAAAATAATTTGAATCCTGCAATTTTTGCATAATAAAATTTATTGCATTCATATATAATGTATTATATGTACAAAGTTTAAACATAAAATTATCGAATAATTCACAAAGCATTATTATCTGTATGTTCATCATAAGTACTTTAAGTTATTTGTACACCACTATTCTCATTGTTATATGGTACGAAAGTAACTATTGGATGATGGTAACTAAAATAAGATAGAAAAGTTTTTGATTGAATTTTTTCAATGAATCTTGTAAATATTGCATCTATAGTTGTTCCTGTTTTAGTTGTCGCAGAGTTCAGAAGACAAACTCTTTTATTATTGTTTCCCTCAATAAATAATAATAGTAAAAATATTTTTTTGTAACCTTTGCGACTCTCCTGATAAATCTGGAACATTTTGAATAGTGCCAGAAGTTCCAGCTACATCATCAACTTGTATGTGTTGAGAATGAAAATTATTCTCTGGATCACTCTCCATGTCTCACTTTCAATTTGTGTACCAAATTATAGATTCACAAAACACAACACAATAACTCTACGGCGAAGTTAACAATTCTAGTCTCATAAAAACTACAATTTACACGATTTATTTGTAATCAGCAGAAAGGTTAAACGAAACAGCTGATCGCAACGGATATTGAAATATTCCAACAAGTGGCTGCCCTGACATGAGACCAAAGTGTGACATCAGACCACGCCTACTGAGGTGGGGGGACAGTGCTCACGCACCACTCGTGTTACGCTTTTAAAATCTGACGCTTAGCTCGGATAGAGTGGCCGGGGCGGCGAGCGCCCAGAACGTCCGAATAAAAGCTTCGTTTCAAAAAAAAAATACAAAAAAATTTTCATCGGTAAAAGAAAAACCACATAATAATGCTAAGTTTCTTGACTTTCTTCATTGTCTTCGTCGCTCTCTGATGAATTTTCTGATATATTGGACTCCGCAGAAACAAACATGGCCAAGGTTTCGGGCAAAAATGCTACTACTTTCCTTCTTTCCAATTTTATTCAAAATTTCTTTAAATAAGTTCAATCTCTAGAAACTGTATTCATCGGGACGTTTCCGGAGATGTTTTTGATAGTAGTTTTAAGAAAAGGGATCAAGTAATAACCTGTAATAAAAATCATAGCCGGATCTACCCCGATACATAAACAAAAACATTAGTAAAGAAAAAATGTTGAAGGAAATCATGGAATGAAAATTAGTTTTTTTTATTACAAAAAAATAAGGTACTTTGATAGTTGATCATAACTTTATTTATGTAGTTTGTAAGTCTCTTACCTTGTCCATCAGAATCCATCACTTTCAATTCGTAAGAAATATTTGATAACATAAAAATTCACTTTGGAAGTTTGATGTTTAGAAAAGTGCCGAGAACAGATACGTACACTAGGTGAAAAGGTCAAATTCCGACTGATGCTATGGGTGCGGGGTGCGCGGTAGCAGGTAGATAAAGCATGGTATTGTTCCCGGGTTCGTAATCTGTTCGTGAAACTAGTTTTTATTAATGTTATTGTTACTTTTGGCCGCTTAGATCGTGCAAATACCTGTATGTGCGCTGTTATGATTTTTTAAGATTTCAAGTACAAGTCACCAAAAACTAATCAGTTCTTGTTTACATCAAGTCTAAATTTTGTGCCAAATTTTATTGTAATCGGTTGAGCTTTGCGACCTGCAGCGCACTTCGAAATCTACCTAAAAGTTGGGAACCCCTGTATAATATGCAACCAAAAGGGAATCCTAGGCGATCGTTTCTATATCCTGAGTCTGAAAGGGAAAGAAATCTTGTCGATTTTCGGATTTACCACATTAGAAAAAACTATATATATCTATAAATTATATATATATTTTTTAAACATATTTGAATTTTATAAAAATAATGTAGGTATTTATTTTTTAAAATAAAATATATGGAATAAATGTTAAATTAAATTAAATTTTGAAATGTACAGGGTGGGGCCTAAAGATCTACCACATTTTGAAAAGGTATAAAAAAATGAAAAAATTTAACTAGAAAAAAAAAAACTGAATACATTTTTGAAAAGACCATAAAGTAATTTTTTTTTAAATTGTGTTTTAAACATTATATCAAAAATTCTAGCCCTTTCGACCAAACTCAACCAAATTCTGTGGACCCCCAGAAGACTAGATCCCAGAATGCAAAAACTAACAACCCGAAATGGGGGAGGGTCAAAAATGAAAATTCTAGCCCTTTTGACCAAATTCAACCAAAGAACCGTTTCTGCCCTTTCCCTATACTACAGATACTATCACGGTGTTTGTTCAGTCGAGCTGAAATCCCTAATCCCCCTAATGCCCTCTTTATGAGAAACACGCGGTTTTCTAACGCTCAGCACCCCTTCGCTGTCAAATTGGATAAAAGTCGAACAAGCGCTTTCGCCAACTCTTTTAACCCTATGACCTCCAGGACTGGAACTCGCTCCCTGCCACCATCTTTCCCGCGATTTATAACCTTCAGCTATTTAAGACCCGTATCCACAGATACCTTCGACCCCCGCCCAGCCCATGAAATTCATTCTTCTTCTTTTCACGATGGAGGGGCCAACCCAGGCCTTTAGGGGTTGCATCTTTTTGATGTAACTCCTTCTCTCATCATTTTCATGAAAAAAAAATTGTATACCTACATAGCTTGGTCGGATTTTCATTTTTGACCCCCCTCCCCATTTTGGATGGTTAGTTTTTGCATTTCTAGCTTTCTGGAGGCCCACAGAATATGTATACAAAATTGAGTTGAGTTTGGTAAAAATGACTAGTATTTTCATTCCCCCCCCCCCTTTATATGTCTGATATAATGTTTAAAATATATTACAAAAAAAAATTATGTTCTTTTCAAAAATATAATCAATTTTTTCATTTTTTTATACCTTTTCAAAATGTGATAGATCTTTATGCCCCACCCTGTATTTTATCCTTAATTTTCGTAAATTTACTTGCAAGGTTCCTCGCAAAAGTACCAATGTATTGAATTCACTCTATTTTTAACTTTATCCAATGCATGGGTAAAGTATTGTAATCGGTCTGGCGGCAAGCGCGACTTCAAAGGGTCCTCAGGTAAAGAATACGGAACCCATGGACTCAATTATGGTCACAAATTGTAGTATTCAATTAGATTGAATTTTAGCACGTGACGATTTTGACAAAAATTACCTGGGGTCTCGTCGAGAGGCCAAAAAGTGCCATTTTTTTTGGATGATGTATGTTATCGTTTTTTTCGTCCACCATTTTTTCCACACCGTTGCACCAATTGAAATGAAAATGAAAACCTACCATTATTTTAACAAAATGAAGCGCTGATTAGTTTTTGATATATATCGGCCCACAAACATTAGTACTTTATTTCGGTACTTTTTTAGTTTTTTCTAAATATCTTGAAAATGACTTAACCAATTTTGATGAAATTTAATATTGTAATTGAGTATCTTGAGGACCACAAAAATGGTCATATAAAATTTTTTGTAAAATTTAATTTTAAGGAATTCCGCTACCTAGGAAGTAAAATAACATGGGATGGGAGGAGCAAAAACGAAATTAAATCAAGAATTGCCCAAGCAAAAATGGGGTTTAATTCAAAACAAAAACTACTATGCTCCTCTTCAATCAGCTTAGCAAACAGGAAGTTGCTATTGAAGACATATGTATGGAGCATAGCCATGTACGGGTGTGAAACCTGGACAATTGGAAAAGCGGAGAGAAAGAGATTGGAGGCTTTCGGAATGTGGTGCTACAGAAGAATGATGAATATCAAATGGATGGATAAAATTACAAATGAAGAAGTTCTTGGAAGAATTGGAGAAAGAAGAACCTTGTGGAAGAGTCTGAAGAAGAGAAGAGGTCAGATGATGGGGCACACACTGAGACATGGGGGACTGCTTAGGGATATCTTGAAGGGGGAGGTGGGAAAGAAAAGGGAAGGGGAAGAACCAGATTAGAATATTTCAACCAAATAATTGGGGATATGGGATGCCAGACATTTAGAGAGGTTAAACAGCTGGCGGGGGACAGAGTCGAGTGGAGACGGATTGTTGCATCAAACCAGTCTTAGGACTGTATACTCAATGATGATGATGATTAATTTTAAAGTACTTTACCCTAGACTACGATAGTTCTTTGGATAAAGTTTAGCAACGATCCGTTGCAGTTTATTTTAAAAATGTAGAGAAAATTAATTTTCAATCATGATTTTTTGCTTTGTTTATGGATCTAGATATCTGCGATAATGGAAAATGGCATAAAGTTCGTTCTGTTGATTTATTATTAAAATCACCATTGTTGTTTCTACTGAATTCATTTTATTACATATCAGAAGGGTTGTACGAGTATTCAGCCCCCTTGGGAATAGAACCAAAGTGCCATAAAACAATCCGGTCCAGTGCACTTTGAGAGGGGGAACAAGTCTGGTATAAATATCAAGCCTACAAATAAATATTTTATTCATTTCGAGATAGGTAATTTATTATACATTGTCCTACGAGCTTTGAAAGATTTTATAATTCGAAACCCTCACCAATTTAGAATCCTTTCACCGCGAAATTCCATGCCAATTAAATGAGAATTAAATTTTGTTAAGGGAGAATGTTGTGGGTTCTTGGTGAAACATTTTAAATAAAGTAAAGGAAATTTTGAAAAATTTTAGAAACTTTTTAATATTTAAAATATAAAATACTACTAGGTAGGTTTCATAAAAATAATAGATAAGAAGCTTGTTGACTCTATAAACTCTAAAGTACTTGGAGGCACCGAGCGATGCTCGGTAACTTCTTCCTTCAGTTAAGATCTTTATTTTAATATTATTTTTAATTTAAAATTCTGATAAAAAGGTCGATTTTTATTTGAGAGCCGTTTTCAAATTAAAAAATACAAATATATTTATATAGTATTCGACCACTGTAGCCCCCACCTCCACCCTGCTCGACCCCACCCTCGAAACATCGCCTTACCCCCGGATCCCCCACCACTACCCCCATCTTCTGCACCCCCACACCCACCACATACACCCCGCTCAAGGGCGGATCCAGGAATTTTTTATGGGGGGGGGGGAGAATGTATATAAGGTGCCCGATGTATATAAGATCTACTTTTTATCTCGAAAGTGTGTCGCGATCGGATTGTCCAAGCGGGGGGGGGGGGGGGGGGGTCAGAGACGTCCCCCCCCCCCACACACACACATAGAACTTTATTTTCAATTTTAAAATATTTTTTTTCAATTTTTTTTTACAAATTTTATATCTCATATTTTAAGTTCATTAATATAAAAAAATTGTTACAAATTCCCTGTCGATTTGGCCGCCGTTTTTTGGCCTCTGCGTGCGACGCTCGTGTTGCACTCCCGCCAGGCAGGGGCCTCTATGGGGGGGGGGCGGTCGCCCCCTCCGCCCCCCTGGATCCGCCATTGCCCCCGCTCCGCATCAAGATCGCTTTCTCTCTCATTCTCAAAACTTGTTAATAGAGTTTGTTTCATCAAAATCGTTAGAGCCGTTTAAAAAAAAAAAAAAATACAAATACTTATGTAGGTATACCTACCTGGAAGACCGAGCTTTGTTCGGGTTTAGTTAATGCTTGACAACAACACACCACAATCACAATAGTTCTTCAAGGCCTTTGAGAAAAAAGGATTAAACCAACCCATTGTCTGCCTGGGTACAAAAGGAAAAGAGTAACCTTTTTTAAAACCCTAAGAATGGGATTTGTCTACCTGAGAATAATTAATTTAATTACGAAAAAACTCATCAAAAACAATTTTTTGAGACCGTGACAGATCGAATTGTTACCGCAAAAAACCCCTAACCCGTGAATTTCATCAAAATCGGTAGAGCCGTTTTCAAAATAGAACTAAAATACAAATATATATACAAACAAATATATATATATATATATAAATACACAGTTTTTGCTCGTTTAATAAGAGTAGAGTACCTGGAGGCACCGAGTGATGCTCGGTAACTTTTTCCTACAGTTAAAAGCTTCATTTTAATATTATTTTTAATTTAAAATTCTGATAAAAATGTCGATTTTTATTTTCAAATTAAAAAGAAATACAAATATATATAATGTATTCGCCCACTGTCCCCCCCCCCCCCCCGCCATCCCGCTCGACCTTACCTCCCAAACCTCGCCCTACCCCCGGATCCCCCACCTCCTGGACCTGTTTTGATTCAACCACATGATTCATTTTTATTCATCCAATTGTTAATAAATAAAACCTATCAAAATGTGTTGTTTTTTCAGAAAATTGAGACCTGCTTATGCGAAATATAGGTATTTTTAAATAAATTCTTGATTTTTTTTATTCTATTAATTAAATAAGGTTCTTTATAAAAACATTTATAAAACATTTATTAATAATTCTAACGTTTAGGGACAACAAAATATGTTAAAATCCACAATTACAATACTTCTTCAAGGCCTTTGAGAACAATGAATTAAGGCAACCTATTGTCTGCCTGGGTACAAAAGGAAAAGAGAAACTTTTTTAAAAACTCAAAGATTAGCATTTATCTACCTGAGAATAATTAATTTGATTACGAAAAAACCCACCATAAACAATTTTCTCGAAGATGAGACCGCGACAGATCGAATTGTCACCCCGAAAACCCCCTAACCCGTGAATTTCATCAAAATCGTTACAGCCGTTTTCAAAATAGAACTAAGATATAAATGTATATATAAACAATTGTTGCTAGTTTAATAAGAGTAGATATATTTCGGGGTATAAGCCCATCTTCAGGAGTTCAAAGAGGAAACTAAATATTAAATAAAATAAAATAATAGTTTTATCATTGAGGTTATTATTATTTGGATTCATATCTACTTTAATTGTATGCGTAAAGCTGATATAGTGAAGGTTTTTACACGTGTGGGATCGAAGACTATCAAATGTCGCCAAATTAACGACCATTCTAATATGGGTATATTATATTATACTCTAGGAGAATTCATAATTTTAAATGATAAATATAAAATAATAATAAAATAATTATAAAATATAATGGGTGGATCACATCACAAATCAGGAAGTGCTCAGGCGTATGAATAGAGACCGAAATCTGTTAACATCTATTAAAAAGAGGAAAACAGCTTATCTCCAAAAGCTTGTTGTACTCCTTCTAGCCTAATCGAGCTTAAGTTTTGAATTTTGTAGCTCTGAGAATTATGGTTGTGAAACGCAGGGGAGTACATTCTTACGTATGTAAACATCAACTTCCAGTTTTTCTATTTTAGCCAAAATCTTGTGATACTTGTGGTAGCCTCTAGATAGCTTAAGTTTCAAATTTCAAGGCTCTCCGACTTACCGAAGACGAGATATGAACGATTAAAATATTTATTTTGCGACATGACTAATTTACACCCCCTTCCTGTATTCCAATCGGATTAAAAATTTTACACATATAATAATTCATGATACTTAATAAGTAAACCAAATTTTAGCGAAATCGTTACAGCCGTTTTCGAGAATCTGATTGGATATATAAACAAGAATTGGTCATTTAACAATATAAGATAAAAGTACCTGGAGCGATGCTCGGCAACTTTTTGCTTCAGTTAAAAGTTATGTATTAATATTATTTTTAATTTAAAATTCTTATAAAAAACATCCCGCCACTGCACACTACCCCCTATACCTCAGCTCCATACCAGCCCCGCTACGCCCCTAGACCCCCGCCCCATACCGCACACCACACCCCCGCCACGCTCCCTGGACAACCATCCCCGTACCTCCCCTAAGCAACGCACCCCCGCAATGCCTCCTGGACAGCGAACCCGCCACTCCACCAACCCCGCACCCAACCTCCTGCACCACCCACCCCCACCCACAGTTTTTGCATTTCAAATTTTCTACTGGCACACAGATTATGTATATATAGGTATATAAATAAATTCCGTAAAATTATTTATAACAATATATCGAGTTTTATAATAATCAATTAAATTGGCAAATTCTAATATATAATCATATTTCTTATTAACTCTTTGTGGGATTTAATACTCAAATTTATAATATATTAAATTGTTTAATTTTAATATATAATATATTGATATTTACTATAAAGTATTAGTGGGTTTTAAAATAAAAAAACCAATTAATAAATAAAAGATAATTGAAAAAAATGTAAACAAACTTTTTTATTGAGATTTTCATC
Source organism: Forficula auricularia (assembly GCA_024734495.1). Taxonomy (NCBI): domain Eukaryota; kingdom Metazoa; phylum Arthropoda; class Insecta; order Dermaptera; family Forficulidae; genus Forficula; species Forficula auricularia. Next base: position 1,749,565 of record JALMQS010000069.1, on the reverse strand, counting down.
TATCAATAATTACTCTAATTAAGAAAAAGATCAATTAAGATGAAATTTGTCGAGATCCAGACCTAGCCAGATCGTTTTCTCATCCTCAAAACTTGTTAATAGAGTTGGCTTCATCAAAATCGGTAGAGACGTTTTCAAAATAGAACTAAGATACAAACAAATATATATACAATTTTTGCTCGTTTAATAAGAGTAGATAAGATAAGATTTGTATATTCAGACCATTAAAATTTTATGAAAGAGTGAACTGTAAATATATTTTCTAACTAATTGTGAGGTTGTTTAATTACAATTGGATAGGGTTTTATAACATTAACAATTGAATTATTTTTATAAAGAATAGATACAATAAATAACTTTTAAATGTAACAAGTCACGTAGTGTTCGTGACATTTAGGATCAAACATTTGGCCGAGAAAGGAAAGACGACATTGTAGAGTGACGATGGGTCGGTCTTTAGGGAGCCATTCAACTGAAAACCACAAAAGGGGAAAAACGCGTCGGCCATCAAGGCTTTTTCACTTTTTAGGGTTACATATTTATTATATTTTTATCCAAGTTATATACACGTATATATATATACAGGGGCGTGTCCAGAATTTTTTGTCAGGTGAGACTCTCATTTTTCTAGTTAATTACACATGTCTGATTAAATTTAACTTTTGAAAAGTTGTTCGTATTATTTAGTAATTTTCTGATTCCAACTCTCAAATACATTAGATAGCTGAAAAAATTCTCATCATAATTTTTTGGCACAGTTTGAAATGTTCAATTATTTCTTACTTTTTCATTCTTTTCAAACCTCTATAACTAGCTGAAAAATTAAGATTTCGGTCTATTATACATTAAGATCTCCCACATTTTGAAGAGGTATAAAAAATGAAAAAAATTAACTATAAAAAAACTGAATATACAGTGAAACCCCTCAAATCCGAACTAATTGGGGCTGTAGTCTGTTCGGATATCTTATTGAAGAAAATGGTTCTATTTCTATCCTAGAGAAGCTAAAAAAGTTACAATAAAAATCGCTATTTATTGGGTTGCAGAATCGTAGCCAAATACAAGTGTTAACTTACTGCGGAGATTTTTGAAGAAGCCTCGAGTTTGAGAAAACAGCTACCCAAACTTAAATTTCTCCAAAAAAAATCGTTCGGATTTGAGGGGTTTCACTGTATTTTGGAAAAGAACATAATATATATATATATATATATATATATATATATATATATATATATATATATATATATATATTATATGTTTTAAACATTATATCAAACAAAAAAGGGGGGTCTTAAATGAAAATTCTAGCCCTTTAGACCAAATTCAACAAAATTTTTGTATACATATTCCCCCAAAAGGCTAGAAATACAAAAACTAACCACCCGAAACAAGGAAGGAGGGGGGGGGTTCAAAAATGAAAAAATATATATATTTTTTATATGTTTTAAACACTATATCAGACAAAAAAGGGGGGTCTTAAATGAAATTTCTAGCCCCTTAGACCAAATTCAACAAAAATTTTGTATCCATATTCTGTGGACCCCCAAAAGGCTAGAAATACAAAAACTAACCACCCGAAACGGGGGAGGGGGTGGTGTTAAAAATGAAAATTCTAGCCATTTCGGCCAAACTATGTATACAATAGAAAGAATCTAATTTTTAGGACATATTCTAAGATTTTAGTAGAAATATTATTAAATTGCGATATCAAAAGGATTCACCCCCCCCCCCCAGGAGTCGATAAAACATTCGAACTATTTTCAAAATGAAGATGCACAAATCTTTAGTTTTATGTATACAATATTTGGTTGAGTTTGATCCAAAGGACTAGAATTTTCATTTTTGACCCTCCCCTCCATTTTAGGAGGTTAGTTTTTGCTTTTCTAGCCTTCTGGGGGCTCTCAGAATATGTATACAAAATTTGATGGAGTTTGCTCGAAAGGGCTAGAATTTTCATTTTGGACCCCCGCCCCTCCTTTTTTTGTCTGATATATTGTTTAAAACACATTCAAAAAAATTATTTTATGTTATTTTCAAAAATATATTCAGTTTTTTTCTAGTTAAATTATTTAATTTTTTATACCTCTTCAAAATGTGGTAGATCTTTATCCCCCATTCTGTATTTTACTTTACCATACAGGGTATGGTCAAGTATTGTAATCATGCATGAAAAAAGTGGGTTTTTTTTTCCTTCTTTTTTTTTGAAATATCTCAAAAACGGTTTAAACTATTTCGATTAAAAAAATTGAGCAAAACCATGGCATTTCGCTCTACAAAAAAGCTCTATTAAGTGAATATCAAAAAAATTATATTTTTCGAGATAATAATTGTTTTGTCAAAATGTTTGTTAGTCTGTTAGTCTGTGCGTTACCAAATTTTTGTGGACAAGCTAGCTCAAAAACTAGTGTGAATATCGAAACCAAATTTCACACGTAATTTTGGTCCATTGAGATTAAGAGCTGATTATATTTTGGTGCATATTGACCCAAAATTAAGGGGGGTGGAGGGGGGAGGGTTAAAATTTATTTTAATTTCTTGATTAGTTTTTGAGAATTTTTTATTTTAATATATAACTAAACTTCTTGAGGATATCCTCAAGAAGTTTAGTTATATTTAGTTATATATTAAAATTATTTTATGTTATTTTCAAAAATATATTCAGTTTTTTTCTAGTTAAATTATTTAATTTTTTATACCTCTTCAAAATGTGGTACATCTTTATGCCGCACCCTGTATTTTTCATTCTTCAATGGGTCAATAAATAGACATGATTAAAAAAATTCTAGTAATTTTTCTGGATTAATTTTTGAGACTTGGGTTCTATCCCCAAAAAGGTGAATACAACCCTTCTGATAAGTAATTAAAATTATCCATAACAAATTGCTAGAAAATACCCTATTGATTTTAAAACAAAATGCACATCCGAATATTTTAACAAAAATATTTTAATTTTTAGAAATACTACTAGTTAATCGTATTTCTTAAATATATGCTGAATAAACCTCATTATATTTTTGTCCAAAAACAGCCCTATTATTCAAATTACAAATTAAGTAAGGCAATTTAGATAACCAACCCTCAACCACAATATATTTATATCTTGATTTGTGGAATGAATTAATTAAACAACGATTATACGGTATCAGAGTTCAAAATAATTTATGAATTTAAGTTATAAATCAAGATAAGAAGAATACCTTTTTGCTCTTGAATTTAAATCTAAAAATTGTGTATTTAAACATAAGTTAATACTTTTTTTAACCGACTTTATAAAAGGAGAGGTTCTCAATTCGACTGAATTTTTTTTTTGTGTCTATGTTACCTGATATCACCGACAATTGTGAACCGATTTTGATTATTTTTTTGCATTGGGTTCAGTCTAGTTTCCGATTGGTCCCGTTTTTTTTTCATTGGTATTGGACCTTTTTTGTTATGTATGTTCAGCGAGAGCTTTTTGCCATGTGGAGCGATTTCGATTATTCTTGTTTTATTGGAAAGAGGGTACCTTATGGGTGGTCCCATATTAATTTGGTCAAGTTCTGATGATATGATGAATGACGAAATAACGTAAATCTCCAATTTTTATGAGCAAATAATCGAAATTATAATTAATAAAATATTTTATAAAAAAAATCTGAAAACATTCATTTAAATCCCGCAAACTTTTTGAGAGAATTTCTATATATATGAATTGAATTTTATTAACCATTTCAGAGAGGAATGGGGAGGATGAGGTTAACCAATCGACTTGATTGGGGAATAATGGAATTGAAATAATTTTCTTGACACCGACTTCAAAAAGTCATTTCATGTTAATATTTCGTCGTTTAATAAAGTTTAGGGAAAGCGGTGTTGGTTTATAGTGAAACATATTAAACACAGAAATTATTTAACGGATTATAGTGGTGTTTCACAAAGTGGAAAAAAAAATTAAAAAAATTAAAAAATCTTTTAAATTATTTTGGAGATTTTTTTTATTTATCTCTATACATATTTCGGGCTATGAACCCTTCATCAGGAGGTTTAACAGAAAACTGAATATAAAATTTTTACATTGTATTGATATTATTTTAGTACAGGGCGAGTGGGGGAGGAGGGTGAGCCAATGGGCGTTGAAAGAATTGTGTGGTTGAATTTAAAGGTACGTGGAAGGGAGAAACTGGGTATTGAACAAATTGTCTGGCCAAAGTCAGGTACATTCCAGATAGGATGTCTATGTTCGAAATTTATTTGTATGAAAGTTTGAAGTTGTCTGGAATGTACCTGACTTTGGCCAGACAATTTGTTCAATACCCAGTTTCTCCTTCCACGTACCTTTAAATTCAACCACACAATTCTTTCAACGCCCATTGGCTCACCCTTCTCCCCCACTCGCCCTGTACTAAAATAATATCAATACAATGTAAACATTTTATATTCAGTTTTCTGTTAAACCTCCTGATGAAGGGTTCATAGCCCGAAATATGTATAGAGATGAATAAAAAAATCTCCATAAAAATAATTTTTAAGAAAAAATAAAAACTGACCTCAAAAATTAAATGCAACAAATAAAATACACTAAAAGGTATAAAATAATTATTATATTATTTAGTTACAACTAAACGACGAAATATTAACATGAAATTACTTTTTGAAGTCGGTACCAAACAAACTATACCTATAAGCGAGCGTACCCGCCAAACGTACTAAGTAAGATCCGTCGAGTGCGATTCATAAAAGGTATATGTTTGGCACCGACTTCAAAAGTAATTTCATGTTAATATTTCGTCGTTTAGTTGTAACTAAATAAGATAATAATTATTTTATACCTTTTAGTGTATTTTATTTGTTGCATTTAATTTTTTGAAGTCGGTTTTTATTTTTTCTCAAAAATTATTTTTATTTTTCTCTTTTTAGTGATGTTATTAATAGTGATCATATCATCAGAACTTGACGAAATTAATATGACACCATCCCTAAGACACCCCCTTTCGGATAAAAAAAGAACCATCGAAATCGGTTCATAAACAAAGAGGTTAGGTCTAAACAAACCTAATAAAAAAGGTCTAATACCTATTAAAAAAAAAACGAAAAAAAATGGGACCAATCGGAAGCTATACTGGACCCAATGCAAAAAAATTTTTCAAAATCGGTTGACAATTGGCGGACATATGAGGTAATATAGGCACAAAAAAAAAAATTCAGTCGAATAGAGAACCTCCTCCTTTTTTGAAGTCGGTTAAAAATAATTAAAAAGATTTTTTTAATTTTATTTCCACTTTGTGAAACACCACTATAATCCGTTAAATAATTCCTGGATTTCGTCGTTTAGTTGTAACTAAATTACATAATTTTTATTTTATTTTTTTTATTAATGATGTTATGTACATAGGTCAGAGTAGACCCTTATAGTGTACAATCAAAAAAAGAAAAAAAGAAACTGACAAATATAGAGATTAACAATATAAAGAAAAATGAAATATAAATTAGATACAAAAATACAAGAAACAGAACAAAACGTAAAAAAATACAAAATATAAAATACAAAATAGAAATACAAAGTATAAGTATATTACAAAATATAAATTACATTTAATTATTTTATACCTTTTAGTACATTTTATTTTATTTTGAAGTCGGTTTTTTTTTTTTTATAATTTATAATCATGGTGGTTTGATCAAGATTTGGTTAAACATCTACGAAATAGCTTAAATCAAATCCAATCTCTTTGATTTAATTATTCCAAGTTTCAAGTTTGTAAGCATTCGATTACAAATGGCATGTTTTAATGTTTAATCTATTAGTAGATAGTTTGAATAATTTCACATGTTTTGAATTCAATTATTTATGGCCTTTGGAAAATAGATCATCAGTTGGCTCTCGCCAGCCGCCGTGTTTAACAGGTTCAACCAAAAATAAACATTCCAAATGATTTTCATAATGAAATGCTCTGCTCTCGTAACTTGATATATTCCCGATATACCTATCAACAGTTGAAAACGATTGCCAAATTAAAAGCCCAAATGTTGAGTATATTATCGAAAACTGAATTAATAAATGAATGTAAAAAAAATCTGCAAATAAACTGCAAATTACTTGCCCTAATATTGAATTCAATATTTTTTTTCTCATTGTCTATGAAAATGTCTAAAACACTGAAAAAAAAAACATTTTCAACTACATATTTATTATTGAAGGAGACAATAAAGAGTGTGTCTTCTGCTGGAATTATAAATTTTATTTATTTATAACGAGACTAATTTATGAATTAATTTCTGTGAATCCATTGTAATAGACTGATGAAGAGGGCAAAGTCCTTGAAACTATAGACTCGTTATAAATAAATAAAATTTATAATTCCAGCAGAAGACACACTCTTTTATTGTCTCCTTTAATATATAAAAATTCTGCTACTCTCGGCAAAAAAACTTTCAATTTACATATTTATTAATTAATCAAGTAAAGGGAGTGTAGTTTCACAGTGAATGAAATAAAACTCAAAGAGGTTTATACAAACTCAATATATTTCGGATCCATCATCAGGAGTTTACAGATTTCAAACTTTTTCATTCACTGTGAAACTACACTCCCTTTACTTTATTAATTAATATCATGTTTCGCCTAAAACCTATCTGTTTGCTATTATTTTTGTATTTATTGTAATTTAATAAAAGCAAACACAGGATATGAAGTGTTTAAGCAAAGTTTCGACCTACAATTTTAGGCCTTTCTCATGCTTGAGAATTATATTTTAGCAATACCTACACCCATTAGAGCCCCTGGCTAGCTTTGGGGGGGGGGTATTTCTTAATATATTAATGAGCTCTGATATGCGTGGGTGTGTCTGCCTGAAGAAGGCCAAAAAATACAAGCGTTTCATAAGAGTGTCCTTTTCCATACTAATTCACTGAGGTCGAGAACTTTCTCTAAGTAAAAAAAAAAAAAAATATTGTCTGAATCCGTATACCCAGAGAAGACTAACTGGTTACCCTTGGCAAGTCAAAAGTCAAGGAAAATATTGAATCACTGGCGACTCTCAGAACTATTATATAAAGAACGTGTACGTAGTCTCTAGGGATTTCCAAACTATTCATGTCGTGCAACCCTTTGTATTTATTGGAGAACAGCTTCATATATCAATGAAATACCTATTAAGTGAAACAAATATTGTTTGAAATGGAGACTTTAGTTGTATAAAAAAATAGTTCTAATGAAAGTTATTCAGTTTTTTTGTAGATTCAGAATAGGTACAGAAACATATAGGGTTCTATTTAAAAAACAGAACTTGAACTCAAAATACCCTTGAAAGCTTGTTCTAGGTCGACAAACAATACCGTAGTTTAGTTTCCCCCTTGATATAAATAAACTTTTATTTGAAACTTTTTTCATATAACGCACTGTTTTTGAGTTATAAGACTGTCTAAAAAAAACCAGCCGGTATATATATAGTATATCTGTGTATGTTTATTTGCATCAAGCAGAGGACAACCTCTTTGTTTCTCTTTATGAATCAACACCTCTGCTACTCTCGGAAAAATAACAACTTTTTCAAATAATTTGTTTCATGATTTTATTAATACACAATTGGATGTTGATGAAGGCAGTCCACGGTAGTTGTAAAAAAATAAGACTATAGTGGTTTTATTATTTTACATTTATTTGTTAAACCGACGTTTCGGAGATTTATTCTCTCCTTCTTCAGGGTAACAAAAAGTCAATGAAAGTAGTTCAAATCATAATTACTTTCTGTCTCCTTTGACAATGCCAAAAAACCGACGTTTCGGAGATTTATTCTCTCCTTCTTCAGGGTAACAAAAAGTCAATGAAAGTAGTTCAAATCATAATTACTTTCTGTCTCCTTTGACAATGCCAAAAAAACATTATAACATTTTTTCATCTCGAATAGAAATAAAGTAAAAAGCAATTTTAAGGGCATTTCATTATATAGGAGTAAAAATGCGTAACAAGTCTCAAAAAAGTTTGTACTTTTTTTTATAAATTTCATATATTTGAAAATATTTCAATACTTCCATTTAACCTAAGTAGGGAACAAGTAAATAAAATATATTCACGGGTAGCTAGAAAAAAATATTTGTCTCAAACGACACCTTAATAATACAGGGTGGGGCATAAAGATCTACCACATTTTGAAGAGGTATAAAAAAATGAAAAAATTTAACTAGAAAAAAACTGAATATAATTTTGAAAATGATTTTTTTTTAAATGTGATTTAAACATTATATCAGAAGAAAAAGGGGGGGGGGGTCAAAAATGAAAATTCTAGCCCTTTCGACCAAACTGAACCAAATTTTGTATATATATTCTGTGGACCCCCAGAAGCCTAGAGATGCAAAAACTCTCCACCAATTTGGGGGGAGGGGGTAAAAAAGAAAATTCTAGCCCTTTCGACCAAAATATTTATACAAAATTTGGTTAGTTTTTGCATTTCTAGCCTTCTTGGGTTCCACAGAATATGTATACAAAATTTGGTTGATTTTGGTCGAAAGGGCTAGAATTTTTATTTTTTGAGCACCCCCTTTTTTCTATCATGTTTAATACACATTAAAAAAAATTATTTTATATTCTTTTCAAAAATATATTCAGTTTTTTTCTAGTTTTTTTATTTTACCATACAGGGTATGGTCAAATATTGTAATGTTGCATGAAAAAAGTGTTTTTTCCTTCTTTTTTTCAAAATATCTCAAAAACGGCTTAAACTATTTTGATTAAAAAAATTGAGCAAAACCATGTCACTTTGGTCTACAAAAAAGCTCTTATAAGTGAACATCGAAAAAATGTTTGTGGACGAGCTAACTCAAAAATTAATCTGAATATTGAAACCAAATTTCAAAGGTAGTATTGGTACATTTAGATTAAGACCTGATTAGATTTTGGTGCAAATCGACCCAAAATAAGGAGGGTGGAGGGGGTTAAAAATTAAAAATCTAGGTTCCCAACCTAACCAAATTTTGTATACATAATCAGTAGACCCCCAGAAGTCTAAAAACGCAAAATCTAACTGCCCAAAATGGGAGGGGGGGGGGTCAAAAAATGAAAATCTTGTCCATTTATCAAACTCAACCAAATTTTGTATACATAATCAGTGGACACCCAGAAGTCTAAAAACGCAAAGTCCAACTGCCCAAAATGGATGGGGGGGGGGGGTCAAAAAATGAAAATCTTGGCCATTTACCAAACTCAACCACATTTTGTATACATAATCAGTGGGTCCCTAGAAGTCTGAATATGCAAAAACTAACCCTACATGATTATAAATAATTTTATTAAATATTAAATATAAGTGAGGAGGCAGGTTGTATGGTAAAGTCAAGTGAATGGCCACATCAGAACACGTCAGCTAATTTTATACCTCTTCAAAATATGGTAGATCTTTATGCCCCACCCTGTACAATTAAACATTTTATAAGGCTGTTAATTTTTCTGAATAATCCAAATTTTATTCTCCAATGCTGAGAGAATTAAGAAATTTATTTGAGATTATATCTATCTATATAATAAAAATGAATTTCAGTTTCTTCGTAAGCGCAGATCTCTTAAATGCCTGGACCGATTTGGCTAATTTTTTTTTTAAATTTTCGTAATAGTGCTATTCATGTTAATAAGTAAACAAAAATTGGAAAAGTTGCCCGGAAAATTCAGGAAAAACTAAAAAAAATTCAGGTTATTCAACATAGCTTGCAAAACAATAAAAGAACTAAACTAGCAAAAACAAAACAACTGTTGGCGGCCCTGTTTGTAAGATTTTTGAGTGTCATTCATTCTCAATAGTTCTAACCACATTATCATTGAAGAAGAATTTAATACTGCATTTTTACAAAAGGATTTATTTAGTAACATTTTTATTGTATATATTATTTTATTTTATTTTATTTTCTCAAATTCTAAATATTTATTTTTTCCAAATAATAAATACAATATGATAATTATTTTGTTAAAGTTTTTTTTATGAGAAAAAAGAAATTAAAAATGGTAATCATCGATAAATTTTCGTTTTTTGCGAAAAAAAACTAATTGAAGGGCGGGCCTTGAAGCTAGTACATATATATATATATATATATATATTCTTTTGCAAAACACGTTAAATCCAAACCGCCCATAAAACGTAAACAAATTATCCTACCATATATGTATATTATATAATAAATAACTATATACAATTTTCGTAAGAATAATTTATATATAAATCTTAATAAAAATGATAAATCATATAGAAATTTAAATCAAACTTAATGAGCTATGAAAAAAATTGTTTCAACCATACTATATACTATTAGAGACCAGGCTATTAAATTTAAAAGGAATCATTTGTACAAATCTTATTTAAGCTGGAGGATTTTTCCTCTTCTTCTTCAATTCCGAAAGCTATTTATTACAAATATGAGAATAATTTATCAAGAAAAAAAAAAAAAAAAAAAAAAACTTTCAAATGTCGATTTGAAGAAATCATTTACGAGCATCTCGTAAAAAGAGAGATGTTCATTTTTAGAAATATACTAACAAAATTTATCTAGTACAAATGTCTTTTATTAAATAAGTTTCTGGTTCCTAGTAAGTTTGCAAATAATTTTCTCGTAAAAAAAAAATACTTGATATTGATTTAGATATTATGTGTTTTTACGATTGATATACATTTACTATCAATATTTTATTTCTCACCTGAAAAACGTTTTATATATATATATAACAAGCTGCCAACCAAGGGCGGATCCAGGGGGGGGGCGGAGGGGGCGACCGCCCCTTCCCCCCATAGTGGCCCGTGCTTGGCAAAAAAAATTTGTAAAAAAAAAAACATTTATTTTTTTTAAAAATTTTAAAATTGAAAATAAAGTTCTATATGTGTGTGTGTGGGGGGGGGGGGGCGGCGTCTCCGACCCCCCCCCCCCGCCCGCTTGGACAATTAGATCGCGACACACTTCCGAGAAAAAGTATATCTTATATACATCGGGCACCTTAATACATTCTCCCCCCCCCCCATAATAAAATTCCTGGATTCGCCCTTGTTGCCAACCGGGCTGCGGAAACATGCCCTATGACTCGGAGTGCCATGAAAAGTTTCCATTAAATTCATTAATAATATTTATTCAAACACTTGATTTGTTTTATTTACCCTATCTCTATTAGAGTAGCCCATATTTTGGGTATTTTCGAATTTTTACGCTGACAGAGGCTGACAATTTTATTATATAGCCTGATTAATTTTAAAATTTTCTATATTTAAAAATATCATTAACACGAATAATTTCCCATAGAAAAAAATAATTTTTATAAAAAAAATAAATAAATAAAACTGACTTCAAAAAATTAAATGAAACAAATAAATTAATAAGAACTCAAAAATAAAATAAAATCCACTAAAAGGTATAAAATAATTATTATCTTATTTAGTTACAACTAAACGATGAAATATTAAGATGAAATTACTTTTTGAAGTCGGTGCCAAACATATACATTTTATGAATCGCACTCGACGGATTTTACTTCGTACGTTTGGCGGGTACGCTCGCTTATATAGTTTGTTTGACACCGACTTCAAAAAGTAATTTCATGTTAATATTTCGTTGTTTAGTTGTAACTAAATAAGATAATTATTATTTTATACCTTTTAATGTATTTTATTTTATTTGTTGCATTTAATTTCTTTTGAAGCCGGTTTTTTTTTATAAAAGTTATTTTTATTGAATGTAATGTAATTTCTACGAGTCCGTTTCTCTCCAGAGAAAATTTCGTTGCAAAAAAATTAATTTTATTTTTCTCTTTTTAGTGATGTTATTAATAGTGACTTAATATAATGCCTTGCATGCATCTCGTAAGAGAAAGAGTTGGGCAAATGAATCAGGAAATGATAATAAAATTCAATTCATAAATATAGAAATTCTCTCGAAACTGGAGGTTCAAAAAATGAAAATCTTGGCCATTTACCAAACTCAACCAAATTTTATATACATAATCAGTGTCCCCCTAGTCTAAAAATGCGAAAACTAACACCCCTCCCCTACATGATTATAAATAACGAGCTTCGAGGGCGTGCCAAAGGCTGGTGCCCTGGCGGGCAGCGTCTCGGTCCAAAAATCTTATTCCTCTTAAAAAACCACACTCCAAATGTATACCCGTAAACTACAGAAAATACATCGTCTCTTAAAAGTTTCGCCTCTTTAATTTTTGAGTGGCAAGGGGGGAGGAATAATGATCAATATATTATGTTTCTTAATTTAAAATGAATTGGTGATTTTTCATTTTCATTTGAGTTCAAAATGAATACAATATTATCTCGACACAAAGACTAAATGAAAAATATATAGTTTTAGTAACAGAAATCAAGATATAAATATTAATGTTACAAAATTTACTCTCTTTTGATTAGAGTATATTTCATGTATCTGTGATTTCAATTTCGATATAAAGTTTTTAATTTGACCGGGCCATATTCGATCTTGTTTGAAATTGATCGCCGGGACATCTAGTGGCGGAAAAAGGAAGCTAAGCCTTGTTGCAAATTAATCTAGACAAACATATATAGTATTTTATCAAATATTAAATACGAGCTTTTCGTGCGTGCCTTCGGCACGCCCCCGAATCTCGGCCCTCCGGGCTGGTGCACTGGCGGGCGGCGCCTCGGTCCAAAAATTTTATTCCTCTTAAAATACCACACTCCAAATGTATACCTGTAAACTCCCGAAAATACATAGTCTCTTAAAAGTTTCGCTTCATTTTCGTCCTGACACAAATACAGAAATGAGGCTCTAGATATGAATCTGGAAGTATTTTTTTTTCTATAATCTAGAGCATTCTGATATTTTTTGTGTGGAAATAGATTTATTTAAATAAGTGGTATCGTGTGAGGAGGAGAATTATATTTTATCATTTTTTCAAAATTTGGGATCGATAATCGATATAAGGCTCCAAATATTTATAAGAGATCAGGTGTTGTTTGTATGACAGGCTGCTCCAGTATTGCCATGAGAAACTCATATGGGCATGCGTGTCTTAAGTCGTTTAATTTTGTAAAAATCAAAAAATAAGAATAACAAAATTTAGATTTTTAAAAAGTTATTAAAAAGTGGCAAATAATATATAAATCAAATAAGATATGATTGATCTCTTTTTCTGTGCGCAAAGAAAAGCGAATTGAATATTTAATTTTTGAGTGGTGAAGGGGCGGGGGGGGGGTAATAATTATCAATATATTTAATGTTTCTTAATTTAAAATCAATTGGAGTCTTTCATTTCGAAATTTGAGTCCAAATTACGATTATATTTCAAATTTGCCGCAAATATACCTATAGCGCTCTCTCCCGGCAGCATTACGTCAGCGTTGCTGCAAATTAATCTAGACAAATATATATAGTATAAGTGAGGGGCCAGGTTGTATGGTAAATTCAAGTGGATGGCCACATCAGAACACGTCAGCTTATTTTTTTTATAGTTATATTACTTAGTAGGTACTTTAAAAATATAATAAAAATTTCTTATATTCTAAAAAGTATGTAAATGACGAATGTTTATAATAAAACGTAGTTATTTATTATTTAGGTTATTTACGGCTATTTTAAACCTAATTATTTTTTGGTGATTATAATTATTTCGGGCTAATTGGGAATTTTTTAAATATTTTTTGCAGTGATCTATGGGAAGTAATAATTTAAAAAAATATTATCTACTTGAAAAAAAAATCATGCACTAGAAGGTTAAGAATTTAAAGCCTGGAATCAAAGATCTTTAGATATGTTTTAATCATATTTAAAGAGATCCCCCTTTCAGGATTCGAACCCAAGTACCAAACTTGCTTTCCGGCTTAAGAAAAACACCATCTTTTTTTAAAAACTCCCTTGATTTCAATCTTAAAAGGGTTTCGTTTTATCTTTTAAACAGACCTCTAAAAACTCTTCTTCACATTTTTCGTAAACAAATTTACCCCGCAATAAAAAGTTTGATTAATCTCATCTTATAATAAAAAGCACACCAAACTCTGATAAAAGTGAAATATTTTCGGCTTTCATTTTTAAAGCATTATTGAAATAATTGAGTAGAAAGTTTTTTATTCCGGCCCTTATGTTGTCTTTTCAAGCGTTTAAAAGAGGGGAGAAAAGAAGAATTATCAAAGGATTTTATTTTTTTATATAAAAAATATGAGGGAGACGATTATATTATAAAAAAAATAAAAAGAGCGTGAAAATGGTCATCGAAACATCTTAAGTATGCCAAACAAAGAGGAGGACTAATTTGAATAATGGCCGCGTTTAAAATACAAAAGAAAAAATTTTCATTTTAACGATTATTTTATAGGAAATTCTCTTAAAATTTATAAAAATAATTCTTCAAAAAAATTAAATGCAACAAATCTATATAATAAAAATTAATTTCTGTTTCTTTGTAAGCGCAGATCTCTCAAATGCCTGGAACGATTTGGCTATTTTTTTTTTAAATGTTCATAATAGTACAATTCAGGTTAATACGTAAAAAAAATTGGAAAAGTTGCCCGGAAAATTGGAAAATTCAGAAAAAACTAAAAAAAATTCAGGTTAGCCAACATAGCTTGCAAAACAATAAAAGAACTAAACTAGCAAAAACAAAACAACTGTTGGCGGCCCTGTTTGTAACATTTTTGAGTGTCATTCATTCTCAATAGTTCTAACCACATTATCGTTTAAGATGAATTTAATACTGCAACAAAGATTTAAAAAACTATCTATTTTTTTAAAGTATATTTAAAATCAAAAATTAAAAAAAAATCGTCATGATAAATTATGGTTATTTAAAAAAAAGCTATTTTTTCAAAAAATTCCTAACTTCTTTTGGGTTGGGTGAAAAAATTAGAAAAAAATTCTGAAAACCGTCTTTAATAGGGTAGAAAAAAAATCAAAAAGTTTCAGCCAAGCTTTTGATTATATATATATATAGATGAAAAATATTTAATTTAAAATAAAATATGTTATTTAAAAATCATTTTTCTTAAAAATACCCTTGGGAATCTCACCTCATATTTTTTCTATTGTATTTAAGACCCTCAGTCATTTCAAAAGAACTAAGCCTTTTGGCTTTTGTATTCGAGCTCATTCATTCATTTCAATATTATTTATTTATTTCAAAGTTAATTATAAAGGATTATTGAAACTATACTAACTAAACTAACTAAAAGGAATTAATTAGCTTTTGAAATTTTTTAAAAATATATTTTAAAGATTAAAACCAAAATTCAATTAGCCCATAGAATCTTTAAAGAAAACAAAATCATTTGAAAACCCATTGTTATATTGTTTTGAAATCTAGGAAATTTCAGCCTATTGAAATTATTAAAAACATATTTTGAGCCTAATTAAACTTAAATTTTCTATAATCTAATAATAAACTTTAAAAGTTTATTATTTTTAATTTTTTAATTGGATAATTCTCCCCAAATGACGATTTTTACATTATTTTTTGATTTTTTACAAGACAAAAACTTTAATTTAAGTTGAAAGGTTCTTTTTGCCGAATAATTGAGTAGTAGGAGGGGACAATAAAATATTGTCTTCTGCTGGAAAAATAAATTTTTTAAATTCATTCATAAAGAGATATACTTTGTCCTCTTCATCAATCTATTACAATTAATTCACAAGAGTTGATATATGAAAGTGTTCTTTACACGTGTATAAAACATCAATAAAACAGCCACCTGGGGGTCCAGGGTGTGAAGCCCCCTGGCTAGCAAAAGGCCTACCGATGGCGGACCTTGAAGATAGTAAAATAATAAAACTCAAAAATAAAATAAAATGCACTAAAAAGTATAAAATAATTATCTAATTTAGTTACAACTAAACGACGAAATATTAACATGAAACCACTTTTTGAAGTCGGTGCCAAACATATGCATTTTATGAATCAAACTCGACGGATCTTACTTAGTACAATTGGCGGGTACGCTCGGTTATATAGTTTGTTTGGCACCGACTTCAAAAAGTGATTTCATGTAAATATTTCGTCGTTTAGTTGTAACTGAGGGGTGAACCGCGACCTAATATGCTGTACACCTACTTCCACTTGTACTTCCAAATATTTCCAAGTACTTCCAAATATTTCCAAGTACTTCCAATAATTTCCAAGTACTTCCAAATATTTCCAAGTACTTCCAAATATTTCCAAGTAATTCCAAATATTTCCAAGTACTTCCAATAATTTCCAAGTACTTCCAATTATTTCCAAGCCTTCCAAATACTTCTAAAGATTCCCAAGTACTTCCAAATACTTTCAAAGATTCCCAAGTACTTCCAAACGTTTTCAAGTACTTTCAAATATTTCCAAGTACTTCCAAAGATTCCCAAGTACTTCCAAACGTTTCCAAGTACTTTCAAATATTTCCAAGTCCTTCCAAATATTTCCAAGTACTTCCAAATATTTCCAACTACTTCCAAATATTTCCAACTACTTCCAAATATTTCAAACTACTTCCAAATATTTCCAACTACTCCCAAATATTTCCAACTACTTCCAAATATTTCCAAGTACTTCCAAATATTTCCAACTACTTCCAAATATTTCCAAGTACTTCCAAATATTTCCAAGTAATTCCAAATATTTCCAAGTACTTTCAAATATTTCAAAGTACTTCCAAAGAGGTGTACACCTACTTCCAATCGCGGATCACCCCTCGGTTGTAACTAAATTAGATAATTATTTTATACCTTTTAGTGGATTTTATTTTATTTTTGAGGTTTAATATTTTATTTGTTGCATTTAATTTTTTTGAAGTCGGTTTTATATTTTTTATAAAAATTATTTTTCTTTTTTTAGTGATGTTATTAATAGTGACTTAATATAATACCTTCCATGCATCTCGTAAGAGAAAGGGTCTGGCGAATGAATCAGAAAATGATAATGAAATAAAATTCATAAATATAGAAATTCTCTAGAAACGTTTGCGGGTTTTAAATAAACGTTTTAAGATTTATTTTTTTAATAAAATATTTTATTTATTATAATTTCGATTATTTGCTCATAAGAATTGGATATTTACGTTAATTCGACATTGATCATATCATCATAACTTGACTAAATTAATATGGAACCCTCTCTAAGATACCTTCTTTCCAATATAAAAAGAATCATCGAAATCGTTTAATAAACAAAGAAGTTATGCGTAAACAAACATAGCAAAAAAAGTCCAATACCAATGAAAGAATCTCCTCCTTTTTTGAAGTCGGTTAAAAAATAACAGAATTGAATAAAAAATATACAAATAAATAAAAGAAGTGGATAAAGTTCATTTAAAATGGATTTTTTTTTGCTTTTGTAATCGTTAGATTAGAGATGACAAAGAAACAGAACACGAATAATAAATTCTTGTATTTGCATATTACAAAGCAATTCTAGGCATCTCCATTAAAATGAAGCGGACGTGAACCCACTTGAAATGCAATCATTCAATGGCCGATTAAGTATACTTTTATTTCTTTTGTCTTGTGTCTTGTCCATTGGATTTGCCGCTGCTATTTTTTACGAAATCACAAGAGTGGAAAGAAGTGGTTGACGCTGACTTAGGGATTTTCTCTTCACTCCTTCACAATTGCTGAATTGACAGTGTTTTTATAGAATTCAAATGCCATATAAAACTCCAAATGATTGGATTTGCCTTTCACAATTTCTACTGTTATTATTATTACTTTCTTTTATTTAAATTTGTTCCTATATATCTGGGTAAAATCTTACGAATTAATTGAAAAGTTTTTGTTTTGCCGAGAGTAGCAGAGTTGTTGATTCACAAAGAGAAACAAAGAGGTTGTCCTCTGATTGATGCAAATAAACATACACACATATATATCGAGATGAAATATCTGTATATATATATTATTTATTTGTTTGAGACTATAGTTTCGAAGACTTGGTCTTCATCATCAGTCTTTTTTAATTATAAATGTTGTTTTTCATGGAGCCAATATCGTATGGATATTGAAAATTTGATGTTCCTTCTTCACTGGTGGTCAGCTTAGAACTCCTCAATAAATTCAGATTTAAGCATGCTTAAAAAATGCGGATCTCACAACTTGGTAAACTTTAATGCTGGCAAAACACAATGCTGCCTAATTTCTTAGATTTCTACCTTAGATGCAATTCAGAGGCGAGGTATCAGACTGATAGGCGATCCTACATTAACTGACACTCTCGACTCCCTAGCCCATCGTAGATCTGTCTCCGCCCTTTCCCTTTTTTATAGATACTACCATGGCCTTTGTTCTGACAAAATAAAATCGATAATCCCACCAATATGCGCGAAATACACGATTTTCTAAAATTCAACACCCCTACGCGCTTAAACTAGATACTAATCGAACAAACGCATTCGCCAATTCATTTATCCCTATGACATCTAGAGACTGGAACTCTCTTCCCCGACCGTCTTTCCAGCTACTTATAACATTCAATCTTTAAAGACCAGCATACACAGATACCTTCGACTGCTACCCAATCCCTAAATCTCCCCTTATCTTCACGTTACAAGGGTCCACCACGGACTAAAGAGGTTGTACCTTCTTGGTGCAACTTCTTCTTGTATCAATATCATTATAAAAAAAATAAACTGCAACGGATCGTTGCTAAACTTTATCCAAATTCATTTGAAATATTAATATGTTTGTTCCTTTATTATTAATCAGATATCACTTGCAATTTGTAGTTCATGTTGACATTAATTAAAAATAATTCTCATTTAATAGTCGAGAAATAACCATTCTACGTTGGATTTTTGACATTTCGGTTATTATTGTAACCATTGCTGAAGACATGGAGGAATCGACTTAAAATCAAAAATAGCCATGGATTCTCATCTAATACTTGAGGAATATCCATTCTACATTAGGTTTTTGACGTTTCGATTATTATTGGTAACCATTGCTGAAGACATGGAGGAATCGACATAAAATCAAAAATAACGATCGATTCTTATCTAATACTAGAGGAATAACCTTATTGAATTCCATTTTTGATGTTTTGACCATTAATGGCAACCTCTACTGAAAACGTGGAAGAATCGACTTAAAATCAAAAAGACTAAATTCTTTTATGGCAAACAACTCAAACTTGACCTTAATTGAGTCCATGGGTTCCGTAGTCTTTACCTGAGGACCCGTTGAAGTCGCGCTTGCCGCGCGACCGATTGCAATACTTTCTCCCATGCTTCGCATTGGATAAAGTAAAAAAATTAATGGTTAAAAAAACTTTCTAGCCAATTATTTCGTCATTAATGAAATTGGAAAATGTTTCATTTTTCTCAGGGTATAGTTTGTGTTGTTGTTTTTCAAGTTGATATCAATCAAACTTTTTAAATTGTACCACCGTTCACAAATGTCTATCTATCTTGCTGGGTAATCTATAAAATGAAGTAGGCGCTTGCTTGCTTGCTTGTCTCCTCATTCTCTACGTGGCCTCCAATTTGGCTCTAATCTTGAAGAGCCCCACTCAGCCCTCAGACCATCCAGCCAAAGTAAGCAAAGGAGATAATTGAAGAGGCCCCGAATGATTAAGTTTTCAGATACTTTATTTATCCACCGAACAAAATGTCTTCAACATTTTTTTTTCTTACATAAGGAGACAAAGTTAGACAAAAATACACTCTTGAAGATTATTTATTAAGTTTTTAAAGCAAAAAAAAAAAAAAGTTATTATTTCTACCAATCATTCTTAGATGACGTGATGAAAAAAAAATGAATAAACTTTTTCGGTTAAAGCGTAATGGCTGCCAACACAACTAGACCGCTAAGGGCTTTCCGCCCCCTAACGACCAGAAACCTGCACGTTTCTCATGATTGTCATTCTAAATTTATTTGTTATTTCAATTTTTTCTAATTTTTTATATTAGAAAATAATTTAAAATTAAAATTTGAGGAAAATGAAATTACATTTCAAGTGCCTCGTCAAAATTAATTTAGGGGAGAGGGGAGTAGCATATTAACTTATTAAAAAAAAAGTTACTTAAATATAGATCTGTTCAGTAAAAACCCTTTTTCAGTAAGAACGGGTTCTTCCTAGTAAAAACGCGTTTCACTGAATACCTTTGTGGGAGCTAGAATTTGGTACCACGAAATTTCAGCCCCTGACAAAATATCCACGACAAAACATCCCCCGGCATAATATCTTCTGACAAAATATTCCCCAGTATAAGGGAGAATATAAAAGAGACACCCTGCCCGACGATTGGCTGTTCGGTTTTCAATGTGTGTTTGATTAGGAAAAAATGGGAGCCCCAAACACACCCCGCCCGACGATTGGCTGGTTCGGTTTTCAATCTGTGTTTGATTAGAAAAAAAATGGGAGCCCGAAACACATCCCACCCGGACTAAACTTTCGGAAGTTCGGTTAATATATATTCAGTTCGGCTCGGTTGGGTTCGTATAGCTCCTTTTCGGGCTGGTTTTTAGACGGTTCGGTTGGCGTCAACCGAACCGTCTAAAAACTAGCCCGAAAAGTAGCTATACGAACCCAACCGAGCCGAACTGAATATATATTAACCGAACCGGAGTCGATTTGCATTACTTCACACGGGGAAGGGTTATTTTGTCATGAGATATTTTGTCTGAAGGATATTTTGTCGGGGGCTGAAATGTCGCGGAATCCTAGAATTTACTGATGTTGGTTGAGTTTGGTCCAGAGGTCTAAAATCTTCATTTTTGACCTTCCGCCTCATTTTGGGTGTTTATTTTCAAAAATTTTTAAACGAAAATTCAAAAATTACATCCTCTATAACTTTGGCTCTAATTATGGACATTTTCCTTTAAACTTTTTTGCAAATAAACATCAATAACAAGTCGTAAAATTTGATGTTTTCTAAAAAGAAAACTCTGTTTAGGAGAAGTACATGATTAATTTTATAAGAAAGGTGTATTTCCTTATCTACTCTTATTAAACGAGCAAAAATTGTTTTGTATCTACATATATATATATATATATATACATATATATATATATATATATATATATATTTATATCTTAGTTCTATTTTGAAAACGGCTCTACCGATTTTGATGAAACAAAATCTATTAACAAGTTTTGAGGATGAGAAAAGGATCTGGCTAACCTCGACAAATTTAATCTTAATTGATCTTTTCTTAAATAAAGTAATTATTGATAGATGAAAATCTCAATAAAAAATTTGTTTACATTTTTTTCAATTATCTTTTATTTTTAATTTTTTTTTTTTTTTTTTTTTTTATGATAATGATGAGAGAAGGAGTTACACCAAAAAAGGTGCAACCCCTAAAGGCCTGGGTTGGCCCCTCCATCGTGAAAAGAAGAAGAAAGAATTTTATGGGTTGGGCGGGGGTCGAAGGTATCTGTGGATACGGGTCTTAAATAGCTGAAGGTTATAAGTCGCGGGAAAGATGGTAGCAGGGAGCGAGTTCCAATTGTTTTTTTTTTTAATTTTAAAACCCACTAATAGGTTATAGCAAATATTTATAAATTATATTAAAATTAGGAATTTTTTGTTTGGATTAGAAAAATGGGATGGGGAGAGGAGCCAATCGACTTGATTGGAGAATAATGGAATTGAAATAATTATCGGAAAAGAGGTTTTTTTATCTAATTAGATTTTTCCTCTTATTAAAAACAAGGACTAAAGATGAATAGGGACACTCGATGGTGGAGAAGTAATCTCCGGAATCGAAGCAAAAATACAATGTATACATTAATTAATATAAAATAATTTGTTTAATAAAATAAAAAAAAAAAATTGTTTGTTTTTAATTAACAGGTGTTAACACTTATTATGAATCCCTTAAAGACATTTCAAACTTATTCATAGTCTTCGACAATGATCTTCTGAGACCTTTTACATCTTAGGCCTCAGTTTTTATACTAAGGATCAAGGCAGGAACTTTTTGTGGCCCGGGCGGCGTGTGCCGCGGGTACTCCTATTGCTGTGCTGTGGGAAGCGCCGCTCTGGTGTCATATTGGTCCTTGTTAAGGGGTAAAAATAAATTTTTTAATACTATAGAGTTGGCCAAATGCTTTGTTATGAGCAAGGCCAGGGAGGGAAAAAAAAAAAAAAAAAAAAAAAAAATTAACAGGTGTCTAAATCATAACATTACAGGTGTGTTTACAAAAAGTGGTTCAAGGGGCTATTTTTTATATAACTTGGAAACAGATCTTATTTAATTTTATGTTTTTATTTCAGATCCTATACGATTATTTTTTTATTATTATTATTTTTTTATAATGTTTATCAATATGAACGAATGTGGGCAAATTGGTGTACGAGTAAACAAATATACACAAAAATGTAGACCATTAGAAAGCTAGAAATGCAAAAAATTTGTGCGGGTAGATGTGGGAGGTGCAGGATGTAGGGTGCAGTGGTGGGTGCGAGGTGTATGGTTTCGGGAGGGGGGGGGGGTCAGGGGCTACCGTGCATCGCTCCTTATGCAAAACAATCTAAAATTTGCAAAATAATGGACCTTGTTTTCATATACATTAAAAAGAGATTGTTCTTTAAAATTTTTCATACATACTATAATATTTTACCAATGCCAATCTTGAATTTGGGAATGTCATCGGAAATCCCGACATTCTCGGGATTGGAATATTGATATCCAGATTGAAGCCCAAGTCACGAGTCTTCTATAAAAAAGGAA
Source organism: Forficula auricularia (assembly GCA_024734495.1). NCBI lineage: Eukaryota > Metazoa > Arthropoda > Insecta > Dermaptera > Forficulidae > Forficula > Forficula auricularia. Next base: position 1,726,966 of record JALMQS010000069.1, on the reverse strand, counting down.
TCGATGAAAAAACGATAAAATATTTAAAATATAATAATTATTAGAAGAAGAGACAGGAAGCTTGTTGCTGAATTTAAAGTGAAGAAATTTTTAATGAGAACACTATTTTCATCCCTATAAATTTTAATTTTAATATTTTATATTTATTAGGTTTATTCAAAAAATACAATTTGAGATTTTTTCTGAATACCTTCTTAAAAAACCCGTTTTTCCGCCGGGTTCCGTATCTTATTCCTTAGAAAATACTTGAGATATCAAGTTTGTTCTTATTTCTCGTTCATAATGACGAAATAGATTAACTTTAGCTTCTTTTAACTCGAACAGTATAAACAATATTTAGATATACGAATAAGAAAAATATTTACTATTTTTAACCGACTTCAAAAAGGAGAAGGTTTTCTATTCGACTGATTTTTTTTTTTTTGAGGTATACAAACTTCGATCTCGAAACCTTGAAGCTCTGAAGGAGAGGATTGAGGACGTCATCGATAGAATTTAACTTCTTTTTAACCGACTTCAAAAAAGGAGATTCGACTGAATTTTTTTTTTTTTTTTTTGTCTATGTTACCTCATATCTCCGCCAATTGTGAACCGATTTTGATGATTTTTTTTGCATTGGGTTCAGTCTAGCTTCCGATTGGTCCCGTTTTTTTCATTGGTATTGGACCTTTTTTGATATGCCTGTTCAGGCATAACTTATTTTAAATTGAAACTTTTTGTGCCGAGAGTAGCAGAATTTTTATATATTGAAGGAGACAATAAAAGAGTGTGTCTTCTGCTTGAATTATAAATTTTATTTATTTATAACGAGACTATATATAGTTTCGTTATAAATAAATAAAATTTATAATTCAAGCAGAAGACACACTCTTTTATTGTCTCCTTCAATACATAACTTATTTGTTAATGAACCGATTTTAATGATTCTTTTTTTATTGGAAAGAGGAAACCGTAGAGGTGGCACCCTATTAATTTGGTTAAGTTCTGATGATAGGATCAATGACAAAATAACGTAAATCTCCAATTCTTATGACCAAATAATCGAAATTATAATAAATAAAATATTTTATAAAAAAAATCTTAAAACCCGCAAACGTTTCTAGAGAATTTCTCTATTCATGAATTTAATTTTATTATAATTTTTCATTCATTCCTTCGACCCTTTCTCTTACAAGATGCATGCAAGGTATTATATTAAGTCACTATTAATAACATCACTAAAAAGAGAAAAATAAAAATAAATTTTATAAAAAAATAAAACCGACTTCAAAAAAATTAAATTCAACAAATAAAATAATAATAACTCAAAAAATAAAATAAAATACACTAAAAGGTATAAAATAATTATCTTATTTAGTTATAATTAAACGACGAAATATTAACAGGAAATTACTTTTTGAAGTCGGTGCCAAACAAACTATATAAGCCAAACGTACTAAGTAAAATCCATCGAGTGCGATTCATAAAATGTATATGTTTGTCACCGACTTCAAAAAGTGATTTCATATAAATAATTCGTCGTTTAATTGTAACTAAATAAGATAATTTTTATGCCTTTTAGTGTATTTTATTTGATTTTTAAATTATTATTATTTTATTTGTTGCATTCAATTTTTTGAAGTCGATTTTAATTTTTTTATTAAAAATTATTTGAGTGAATTTTTGAATAAATTTAATATTCCGGCCTGCTGGAGAATTTCACCTATTTGTCAGAGTAAAGAGTAATAATTTTTTATTTCATTTTATCAGCCAATATAATCAATTCTTTTATCTTTTACAATCACGAGGGAAAAAATAATTAAATATGTTAGCTCTTGTCCGAAATCGAACTTGAATTTGAATTATTTTTTCACTTTTAACTAAATCGATTAAATAAATCGATTTTTTTGGCACGTATAAAAAAAATATTGAATTATAACATTATAAATAAATTACTGTACGAATTAAAATTCTCTAAATGTAGTCTAAATTTGAACTTAATTTATGACGTTGGTGCGCCTGTATTTAGGCAACAGATTGATCGTAGAAGAATGAAAGCTGCGTACGAGCTAGGCGAGTCCAGTCGTTGATCGAATCCTTCAGAGCAGTGGTCGTCAAACTGCCGGATTTGTGCGGCCCGCAACATAACAAAAAAATTTAGTAGACAATGACTATCAAAACTGATTTTGGATATGAAGAAAACTAAATAGAAGTACGCTTTTTGGCCGAAATTATTATGACGTTCAATAATCTTAATTTAGAGTTGCAAGGGCCTAAAAAGATGATCAGATAAATGACGAATAAAATATTCGCATTTGAAGCTAAGCTTTAATCTTATCTTATTATATTAAACGAGCAAAAATTGTATATATATATATATATTACCTTGCCTTAAAAGCGCTGAGAGACTTTGCCCCCCTCACACTTGCTGGAATTTTTTTCCAGAGCTTCGTGGAATAAACAGAAAATGACCTAGCATAGGATGATGTCCTATTTGGAAGTCCAGACCATACGTCCGCAAAGCTCTGGTACTTACAGAGGTTTTAAACAGAAATTTATTAAATAATTAATCATGGGACAGACAGACAGACACACAGACCGGAATTTTGTTGAGGGTGTTTTCGTTCATAACTTTGCTTGAAACTTGTGCAACCAAAATTTGGCGTGATTTGGAGCAATGTACAGACAAAACCTTACTTTTATATATATAGATTTAAGTGTAGATAATTTATTAAAAAAAAATTATTTCGCAATAAGTAATGTCTATTCATTGGATGACATTTTTTTCGGTTATAAATTTATAAAGACAAAGTCGCAATTTGTACGCGAAATCGGAGAAGAGAATTAAAGAGGGGGAAAACACCATTAGGTTCAAAAAAGAAAAAAATAAGCCATTCCACAAAAAGAGTTTCAATTTACTAATCTTTTCTCATTTGTTCTTTTAATTAATATTTTTATCAAAGAATGGAAATCTTTTCTCAAAAAAAAGCCTATCCTTAATTATAAGGATAGTTTGTAGTATCTAATTAAAAAAAGTAAATTTGAAAAACAAAATAATACAAAACAAACAAAAATAAAAAAAGTAAACTCAAAATGACCACAAGGCTTGAAATATGATTCTTTTTCTTTCTCTCTCTCTCTCTCTTAGTCTATTATCAAAATCTTTTAAATTTGTAATTGAAGATAATAAAGAGAGGAATAAAGGGAAAAGATCCTTTTGGGATTCATTTAGAAGTTAATAAGAGATCTCATTTTTTAATCTCCCTTCTCCTGAATGACATTGAATTCTATCTCTCGTCTCTAAAAAACAAAAAACAATTCTTAAATTATAGTAATTAATAATCCCTACTTAATCTTATTATATTAAACGAGCAAAAATTGTATACATATATATCCAATTGGTTTCTCGAAAACGGCTCTAACGATTTCGATGAAATTCACGGGTTAGGAGGGTTTTGTGTTGTCGATTCGATCTGTCACAGTCTCATCTTCGGCTAAGTTGTTTTTGATGGGTTTTTTGTTAATTGAAATAATTATTCACAGGTGGTTGTCTCGATAAAAATGTATAATTTACATTTTTATTCAATTTCCTTTTAACTTTTAATTGGTCTTTTAATTTTAAATGCCACTAATAGATCATTTCAAATATTATTATATATATTAAAAGTTAGACAATTTAATTGATGGATTGGATGATGGATTGAGGGAGAGGGAGATCCAATCGACTTGATTGGGGAATAATGGAATTGAAATAATTATCGGAAAAGAGGTTTTTTTATCTAATTAGATTTTTCCTCTTATTAAAAATAAGGACTAAATATGAATAAGGACACTCGATGGTGGAGAAGCAATCTCCGGAATCGAAGCTAAAATACAAGGTATACATTAATTAATGTAAAATAATTGGTTTAATAAAATTATAAAAAAAAAAAAAATTTAATTGATGAAAAAAAGAAAAGAGAGGAGAAGGAGGAGAGGATACCAATCGATTTGATTGGGGAATAATGGAATTTAAATAATTATCGGAAAAGAGGTTTTTTTATCTAATTAGATTTTTCCTCTTATTAAAAACAAGGACTAAAGATAAATAAGGACACTCGATGGTGGAGAAGCAATCTCCGGAATCGAAGCTAAAATACATGGTATACATTAATTAATGTAAAATAATTGGTTTAATAAAATTTATAAAAAAAAAAAAAAAAAATTTAATTGATGGGATTGGGGAGGGAGATAGAGAGAGATGAGAAACCAATCGACTTGATTGGGGAATAATGGAATTGAAATAATTATCGGAAAAGAGGTTTTTTTATCTAATTAGATTTTTCCTCTTATTAAAAACAAGGACTAAAGATGAATAAGGACACTCGATGGTGGAGAAGTAATCTCCGGAATCGAAGCAAAAATACAATGTATACATTAATTAATGTAAAATAATTGGTTTAATAAAATTTATATAAAAAAAAAATTTAATTGATGGATTGGATGATGGATTGGGGGAGAGGAGACCAATCGACTTGATTGGGGAATAATGGAATTGAAATAATTATCGGAAAAGAGGTTTTTTTATCTAATTAGATTTTTCCTCTTATTAAAAACAAGGACTAAAGATAAATAAGGACACTCGATGGTGGAGAAGTAATCTCCGGAATCGAAGCCAAAATACAATGTATACATTAATTAATGTAAAATAATTGGTTTAATAAAATTTATAAAAAAAAAAAAAAAAAATTTAATTGATGAGGACGACGAGGAGGATAGGGATCCAATCGACTTGATTGGGGAATAATGGAATTGAAATAATTATCTGAAAAGAGGTTTTTTTATCTAATTAGATTTTTCCTCTTATTAAAAACAAGGACTAAATATGAATAAGGACACTCGATGGTGGAGAAGCAATCTCCGGAATCGAAGCTAAAATACAAGGTATACATTAATTAATGTAAAATAATTGGTTTAATAGAATTTATTAAAAAAAAAATTAATTGATTAAAAATCAAATTTTAAATCCCACAAACGTATTTTTTCTGTATTAGAATTTGGCAATTTAATTGATGGACTCAAAAGTTGTTAATTAATTTAAAAAATTATTATACGGTATTTATTTATATACCTATACATATATATACACATAATCTGTGGGCCACTACAAGGCTTGAAATGCAAAAACTGGGTGAGGGGGCGGGGGTGAGGTTGGGGGTGATGGTGGGGGAGATGTGGGTGGTGCGGTGATGTAGGGGTACTATGGGGTGAGGGAAGTGGTTTCTGGGGTCGGAGCGGAATTGGGGGTGGGGTGGGAGCGTAGGCGGGGTGCAGGAGGTGGGATTAAGTGGTGGGGGGTCCGGCGGGGAGGTGTCCGGGGGCGAGGCGGGTTCGGGGATTAATATATAGCTTTTAACTGAAGCAAAGAGTTACCGAGCATCGCTCGGTGGACAGGTACTATATAAATAATCGGCTTGTGCAAATATGCAGACGTGAGTTTTTTTAATTTTAAAACCCACTAATAGCTCATGACAAATAAAATTTATATAAATTAGAATATTTAAATTATTATTTTAAAATCCACTAATAGTTAATGACAAATAAAATTTATTAAAATTAGGAAATTTAAATTAATAATTTAAATCCTATTAGGGAAACCCTCTAGCCAGTAAGATTCCGGCCTAAGGCGGGTTTCGAAGCTGGTGAATATATATTGTATATAAATACATAATTGATGAAAAGAGAAGTTATTTTTCTTCAAAATGGAAAACGTTTGATTATACGGACGTTTTCAAGCTCTTGTGAAGTCATTATAAGAGTTAGTTTACTTACAACGATTTTATATAATTAGATGTAACAAATTAGAGGAAAAAAGGAAACAATTATCATACGAAAAATTGCAATGTTTCGTCAATTTATTGTGGATAACATTTAGGGAAAGGTGTTGGTTTATAGTGAGGGGTGAACCGCGACCTAATATGCTGTTCACCTACTTCCACTTGTACTTCCAAATATTTCCAAGTATTCTTTTTTTTCTTATTCGAGTTTCGAAACGTCTATTTAATGCGAAGAGTAATAATTCTCGAACATATTTTTTCTTATTCTTTGGATGTGAATACTCATGGTAACTCAAGAATGAATGAAAACTTTATTCTTATGTCAAAATTGTTAATATTTCCAAAACAAATAGCTAATTTATTAGATTCCGCACAGTGTAATTTCATAAATTGTGGTTTTGAAAAATGTGAAAAATCATAAAAAAATTGAGGAAGCTTTTAAACTGTTTTGTTGTTGCTAAAGAGGTGAAATTGAGGCAAAATTTTCTTTAAATAACCTGCAACCTCTGTTAAGCTTCAGCTTTATAACTCAAAGTGCTTGAATTCGCAAAAATTGCGATATCATCAAAATTTGTAGAGATTACACAGAGTTTTGAAAAAAGTTAAGAAAAAATAATTTTTCCTCGAATTTTCAAATATTAACATTTAAAATTGTAACCAAAATAAATCTGCTGCGGTTTCGCCCCGGGAGCCCGGTGTCTAAACACAGCTCTCTACTCGAAAGGAAGTGAGTTGGATTCGATTTGGACACGTGGAAGATTGAGGAAGAAGAATCAGGATATGTGGCGAGATGACCGAGTTAGGAAGAGGGTGAAGTGAAGTAAAGGGAATATGTTCTGTTTTCATTTTTTATTTTATCGTTATCGTCTATCGTGGGGTTAATATTATTATTTATCGATTATCGTTCCGTGTGATTAAGTGTCGTTATTGTTGAGAAGTAATCAACAATAATTTATATATATATAACTTATATATTAAATATCAATAAATATTCAATTTTAGTCATTCAGAGAAATGTCTCTATGCAGAGTACAAATATTGTTTAAATAATATCATTATTTGTTGTTTCACTTAAATTGTATAACTTCATTGATTAATAAAATTCAAGCTTGTTAACCACATTGTTATACATATATACAAGATCCGGTTTGAATAATTATACAATATTTTAAACAACAAACATTTTTATTTTATTTATTTGTGTCCTCAAGAGCAAAGTGATAATTGATGAATTTTTCCCAGCCAGATTAATGGCGCCCGAACAGGGACTCGAACCCTAGACCCTTAGATTAAAATAAAGATTTTTCATTCGATAAAAGCTCACATACGATAATACCAAAGTTACAATTTCTATAAAAAGAAAAGACATTATCAAACACTGAATCTGAGGTGTTAAGGAGGATTTTTCCTTCTGAAATATAATAAAAATCATCCCCTAAAACATCTTAGATTCAATAGTTAGTTAACAATCTATTGTATTTCTTTTTATATATTCACTATATTGAATTAACACTTTTGGTAGGGTTAGCTACTCTGAATTTAAACATTCATCATAAGATTATAGCGATTTCAAAGCTCTAAGCACGGAAATTATATTAAACACTCTCTGCAGCCATTGTGTTTCTCCCACTGAGAGATACTTTTAGAGTAATACTCTTAATTTCCCATTCCTCACAACATAAACAAACAACAAGGACGAACAAATCATCCCCTAACGAGGAATGGTTAATTAAGGTTAGTTATCCTTTCCACAGGGTAAAAGGGATGTTGACAGGAAGGATTTTCTAGTTGTTGGTTGAACAAATATTCACCGAAACGACTAAAAAAGAACCACTATAGTCTCAAAATTTAAATTTAAAGTAATTTCAAAAAAGGCATAAATATTATCTTATCTTATTATATTAAAGAACAATTCTTGTATAAATATATATTACCTGGAGCCACCGAGCAATGCACGGTAACCAAATTAAAACAAACAAACAAATATATATAGTACACGCCCCCTGGACCTCCCACCTCCCACCCACGGATCCCCCACAACTGCACCCCACCTCCTGTACCCCCACCCTGCACACAAGTTTTTGCATTTCTAGCTTTCTATAGAAAGATAATCAGTCAGTCGTCCACATATTATGTGTTTATTTGCCCACATTCATTCATATTAATAAACATTATAAAAAATAATTAAGAAAATAATAATAAAAAAAATAATGGTATAGGATCTGAAATAAAAACATGAAATTAAATAAGATTTGTTTCCAATTATATATAAAAAAAGCCACTTTATTTGAAAACACACCTGTTTTGTTATGATTTAGACACCTGTTAATTAAAAACGAAAAATTTCTAATTTTAATATAATATAATAATATTTGATAAAACCTATTAGTGGGTTTTAAAATTAAAAAAACAATTAATAAATAAAAGATAATTGAAAAAAACTTGTTAATAGAAGTTGGTTTCATCAAAATCGGTAGAGCCGTTTTCAAAATAGAACTAAGATACAAATATATATATAAATATACAATTTTTGCTCGTTTAAAAAGAGTAGATTTAAATATTCATTTCTTAATGGATTATATATTAGACACTCTAAAACATAGGTTCCCAACAGGGGCGATACCGTCCCCCAGTGGACGCTGAAGCCTTCCATGGGAGAGTAATTCAGAATGCCAATCTTGAAACGTTTTAGTTGATAAGCTGGAAATTGGTACACAAATATCTTACAATGCACCAAATTTGAGCTTTTTACCTGAAAACGTTTCCTGACAGTTAAATTAAATTGAAACTTTTTATTAACTATAACTTGTTAATAGAAGTTGGTTTCATCAAAATCGGTAGAGCCGTTTTCAAAATAGAACTAAGATACAAATATATATATACAATTTTTGCTCGTTTAATAAGAGTAGATAGATAGATATATAGAATCGGGTTCTCGTAAACGACTCTAACAATTTGGATGAAATTCACGGGTTAGGGTGTTTTTGTGTTGACATTTCGATCTGTCACGGTCTCATCTTCGGCTACAGTTGTTTTTTATGGGTTTTTTGTTAATTGAAATAATTATTCACAGGTGGTTGTCTCGATAAAAATTTATAATTACATTTTTTTCAATTTTCTTTTAATAAAATTAATTGGTTTTTTATTTTAAATTCCAATAATAGATCATTACAAATATTATTATAAATTCGAATTTGCCAATTTAATTAATTAAAAGTATTTTTCTATTGAATAATTTATTAGAATATTAATAGAATTCTCTTAAAAAATCCGACAATTCGAAGGATCGTGCCTCCTTCTTCAGGATTTAAAAGGGTCTACGAAAGAACCTCTCGGTGTATAATTAATATTATTTTTAATTGCAATTACATTCGAAACTTTGTGGCCAGTGATAGGTCTTGATGATGGCCATACCGGGTGTAAACGTTGGCAAAAATATAAATTAAGTTTTTTTTCAATTTTATTTTATTTTGGCTACGATTAAAAATCGACCTTTTTAGTTGAATTTAAAATTAAAAATAATTTTAATATATCGCTTTTAACGGAATCAAAAAATTACGGAGCATTGTTCGTTGTTCCATGTACTCTATAATAAAAAGAAAGTAATAATTTTACATCATTCGTATCCATAGTAAATTTGTAACAGGAATAGCAACGAAAAGGACAAATATTAAAAACACAGAGTTTTTATTAAATAGGGCAGACGTTTCGTCAATTTATTTTGACTTCCTCAGTGGTCCATTTTATCACTCTTAGTCAAAAACAATTTCACTATTCGACAAAACATCATTAATCTTTGTCGTTTAGTGAAATTGTTTTTGACAAAGAGTGATTGAATAGGCCACTGAGGAAGTCAAAATAAATTGGCGAAATGTCTGGCCGATTTAACAAAAACTCTGTGTTTTTAATTTTTGTCCATTTCCTTGTTAAAAATTGATCTCTTCTTTATCATGTAATTAAACACTGACAAAGTTTCAATTTTTCATTTTTCGATAACTTGGGCATTGACTTAACGCTTGATTACTTTATTTTCATTTAATCTTATCTTCTCGATACAAATATATAATTACATTTTTATTCAAAATTATTGGATAAAAATACTTGGTAGGTTTCACATTAAGATATAAAAATAAAACGAATTTATTTTTAGAGAATCTTTAATCTCGATATATATATTTCGGGTTAGTTACCCGAAATATATATATCGAGATTAAAGATTCTCTAAAAATAAATTCGTTTTATTTTTTTATATCTTAATGTGAAACCTACCAAGTATTTTTATCCAATAATTTTAAAAATGTTTCACCAAGTACCAACACCAAATTCCTTAAAAACATTTTTATTCAATTTCTTTTTAATAATTAAATGGTTTTTCAATTTTAAATTCCACAAATAGATTATATCAAATATTATTATATATTAGAATTTGACAATTTAATTAAATAAAGGTATTTTTCTATAACATAATTTATTAGAATTTCATTCTCTTAAAAAATCCGACAATTCGAAGGATCGTGCCTCCTTCTTCATTCACCATAAAAGGATCAAGGAAAGAATCTCCATATATATTAATATTATTTTTAATTGCAATTAAAATTAAAACTTTGTGCCCAGAGATATGTCTTGATGATGGCTATAGCGGGTGTAAAACGTAAACGTTGACAAAAATATAAATTAAATTTTATTTTATTTTGGCAGCGAATAAAAATCGACTTTTTTAACCTCAATTTAAAATTAAAAATAATAGTAATAAATCACTTTTAACTGAAGCAAAAAAACTCCGAGCATGGTACTTAAAATTTAAAATAATTTAAAAATATCATTTTTGCTAACTATCTCACAAATTATTTTCAATTTTTGTAGTGAATCAGGATTTCTTGATACAATTATGCATAATGTCACAAAATTTTAATCGATTCTCGAAATTTTGAGATTGGTAGAGAGATAAATTGAACTTGAATTCCTATTCGATTATTTGTTATTGTCCATTTATATGTAGTTGAAATGCAATACGAATTGGTCAGAATTGAGTTTTGCTTCCAGTAAGGAAGATAGAGTGATAGAAATTAGAAAATTCAAAGGTTTAATTAAAGTTAAAGGTATTTGTGAACTCGGAATCGAAGAATTCCAGTCTCTAAACGACTTGGTGATAAACGATTTAACAAATGAATTGGCTCGGAATGTATCCGCTACAAAGGGATATTGAGTGTTTGTGAAATGCTTACTATTAAGCTCCAAAAAAAGCATTTACTATACCGTATTTTATTGATTTGTTATAAAATGATGTCGGTCGATGTCTTCTCAAATAACATTTGTTTGTTGAGTGATTAGCATACTATTACATCAAAATCAATTTACCTTATAGGCTATATTCGAACCCTTTGGGAAATAACAGATAGAAAATTTCTAAGGCGTAAGTCTCAAAAATAACCTGGACAACATTAATTTGAGAATTTTAATTAATTAAACTAAATAAATAAATTAGAGGGGGGTCGGTAGCGCAATCGGTTAAATCACGAACTTTTCTAATCCGATTAGGATAACATCAACCTAGCTAGACCTTCATCAGTTCGATCCCAGAAAGAAGCAAAGTGAATTTATTTGAAAATAATAAAAAACCGACCCCTCGGCTCCAGAAACTGACAATCTCTGGTTCTACAAAATCTGGTCTATACGCAGGACAAAATTTCGTAACAAGCAACCATGAATCGTGAGAGACAAAACAAGATTACCAATCCACCCACCCACCCTCGAGTGGCAACACGGGCATTCAGATTCTGGGGGACCCGGACCATCACGAAGTCAAGGAAGAAACAATGGAAGAATAACGCCAAAAATCCATACTTATCTGGGCACCTTTAACATCAACACACTCATCCGGCCATGAAAATTACGTAGCCTGACCATGGAACTCGATAACACGTTCCGGAGGCGTGGAAGGTCCAAACAGAAAGAGACATCAAGCTTTGCGTGATCCCAAGGATCGAAACGCAAAAAAAAAAAATTAAATAAATTATTTTTACTTTACCATGCTCAAGTATTGTATACATAATCTGTGGGTCACTAGAAGACTAGAAATGAAAAAACTGGTGGGGTGCGTGGGGTGGAGGGCACGGGGTGGGGTCCGGGGTGTACAGGGTTTAGGTGAGGGTCCAGAGGCGTGGGGTGGGTTCCGGGGAGGATGGATGTGGGGTGGTGCAGTGAGGGTTCAGAAGCGTAGTGGGGTGGGGTGGGGGCTGGGGGTGAGGGTTGATGGGGTGGGGGCGGTGGTTTGGCACGGGTGAATGGTGTGGGGGTGGGAGGTGCTGGGTGGGGTTCGTGGTTTGGGGGTCCAGGGGGTGTGCCCTTGGATTTCTGTAGAGGGCCGCTTGCAGCTAGTCATAAATATATTTTATTAATCATAAATAATTTAAATAAAGAAAATTCATTTTAAACGACTCTCAGTTATGCTCTAGTATTAGATAAGAATCGATCGTTGTTTTTGATTTTAAGTCGATTCCTCCATGTCTTCAGCAATGGTTACCAATAATAATCGAAACGTCAAAAACCTAATGTAGAATTGTTATTCCTCAAGTATTAGATGAGAATCGATGGCTATTTTTGATTTTAAGTCGATTCCTCTATGTCTTCAGCAATGGTTACCAATAAAACCGAAACGTCAAAAATCCAATGTAGAATGGTTATTCCTCGACTCTTAAATGAGAATTATTTTTGAATTAATTTCAATATGAACTACAAATTGCAAGTGATATCTGATTAATAATAAAGGAACAAACATATTAATATTTCAAATGAATTTGATAAAGTTTAGCAACGATCCGTTGCAGTTTATTTAATATTAGCGTGTTAGTCAAACAACCTTAATTTCAGGATTATCCATTTCTAAATATTTTTGTTTATTTTTGTTACAGGTAATACTTGGTTCGATCTCCGCCTGTCTTTGAAGTAATCTATTTTTGAGCTTCATTAAGTAGTAAGTAAACGAAAATTGATAACTATAATATACGTATATTATCAAAATGATTAAATTTTGAGTTCGCTAACGTCAGAATTTAAAAAAAAAATGCAAAGAATCGAATATTTATATGAAAAGCTTTTTGATCGTTGTAGCCTATAAGTGAAATTTGTCATTCAATTTTATTTTATAATAAGTGATTCTGTGCTAAGTTTCAGCTTTCTAGCTCAAACCATTCTAGTCCAGTAAATAGAGGATCCAAAAAGTTTCGATGACACTTTTGAGGATCATTTCTTGTCATGGAAAATGCTAGATATCTATAAATCTAAGAGTTTTAACAAAAAAGTGGTCCAAGTAAACGTTCAAGTCAATAAAATTTCCTAGAGAATGAGATAGGAATCAAGTTTCTAGGATGAGTGGTTTTCATTTTATGAAGGAAAAACTGCGATTTTTTTAAAACAATGGATCATTTCTTGTCATGGAAAATGCTGGATATCTATAAATCTAAGAATTTTAACAAAAAAGTGGTCCAAGTAAACGTTCAAGTCAATAAAATTTCCTAGAGAATGAGATAGGAATCAAGTTTCTAGGATGAGTGGTTTTCATTTTATGAAGGAAAAACTGCGATTTTTTAAAACAATGGATCATTTCTTGTCATGGAAAATGCTGGATATCTATAAATCTAAGAATTTTAACAAAAAAGTGGTCCAAGTAGACGTTCAAGTCAATAAAATTTCCTAGAGAATGAGATAGAAATCAAGTTTCTAGGATGAGTGGTTTTCATTTTATGAAGGAAAAACTGCGATTTTTTGAAACAATGGATCATTTCTTGTCATGGAAAATGCTGGATATCTATAAATCTAAGAATTTTAACAAAAAAGTGGTCCAAGTAAACGTTCAAGTCAATAAAATTTCCTAGAGAATGAGATAGGAATCAAGTTTCTAGGATGAGTGGTTTTCATTTTATGAAGGAAAAACTGCGATTTTTTGAAACAATGGATCATTTCTTGTCATGGAAAATGCTGGATATCTATAAATCTAAGAATTTTAACAAAAAAGTGGTCCAAGTAAACGTTCAAGTAAATAAGATTTCCTAGAGAGTGAGATAGGAATCAAGTTTCTAGGATGAGTGGTTTTCATTTTATGAAGGAAAAACTGCGATTTTTTAAAACAATGGATCATTTCTTGTCATGGAAAATGCTGGATATCTATAAATCTAAGAATTTTAACAAAAAAGTGGTCCAAGTAAACGTTCAAGGCAACAAAATTTCCTAGAGAATGAGATAGGAATCAAGTTTCTAGGATGAGTGGTTTTCATTTTATGAAGGAAAAACTGCAATTTTTTGCAATAAATTGCAGTTTTTCGAAACTTTAACTTCATTACCGCATGGGTTACCATTATCCAATCAAGATGAAACTTTGTTTCATTTGTAGGAATTTTTTTTTTTTATTTATTTAATGTCACCGGGAACAAAGCCCATTTAGACAGCACATAAGTAAAGTGTTAGTAGGGTTAGTGGGGGAGCCGAGTTTTCAGCCGGTAGAAATTTTTATTCGCCAGCTAGGATCGAACCCCGGCCTCCCATTCCAACATCGTCATAATCGATCGATGTCGAAACGAGGCCAGTGCGTTAGCCAACTGAGCCAACCCGGCTCCCAAGTAGGAAATTTAATGTAAAATAAAAATGTATTGAGTGGTCTTTGTGGAAAACGTGCTCCTTCGTGGTTAAAATGGGGAAAAAAATCGAAAAAAGTGCAAATTTTAGAGATATTCAAAAGTGATCCCAGGGGATGTTTTTGGATCCCCATTAAAAACCGAACTACTCGGCCAATTTTCTAATTTTTTTTTAGTCGAGGCGAAATTTTATCCTCTTTAATTTACTATAGGACGGTTATTTACAAAATATGAACCGTTTTCGAGTTATAAGCGAAAAACTGGAAAAAGTTTCGGCTACCAAAAGTTGTCCCCCACACTTTCGAGGTCGTAAACTTAGATTTGCCACACCCACACCATACCAAGCGACCCTAGAAAAAATCTTTTCGTGGAATTAATGTAAGCCGAAATCCCCTTATAACAGGCCATTCAATAAGCCCGTAGGATAAGTACGAATTTTTTTTTTTGACAAAACTCGATTTTATTATTCAACTTAGTTGCCTTCGAGGGCGATACAACGAGTATAGCGATTTTCCAACTTTTCGATACCACTTTTATAGTTCGATTTCTCCTTCTCGTCAAAATAGGCCTCAGTTTCAGCGATTACTTCATCATTGGACTTCTTTTGGATTCTGGTGTTTAATAGGGAAGCCATGTCTCACCCATTATCACATATCGACGATAGAATTCCATTTTATTGCGGTTTAACAGCGCCAAACACTCCTCTGAAGCATCGATTCGTTGTTGTTTTTGGTCGACTGTGAGCCCACGCGGCACCCACTTTGCACAGAGCTTTTGCATACCCAAATGTTCGTCTAAGATGATAAAAACACTACCATCTGATATCTTTACAATGTCAGCTAGCTCGTGTGTCTTCAATTTGCGATCGTTCATAACCAATTTGTGGATTTTTTATGTTTTCTGGAATAACAGCCTCTTTTGGGCGTTCACTGCGCTCTGCATCATTTGTGCTGGTACGACCACGTTTAAATTCAGCAATCCACTTCTCTACCATTTGTCTCAATGGAGCAGAGTTCGGATAATGTTTATCAAGCCATTGTTTGGTTTCCACTGTATTTTTTTTCATCAAAAAGCAATGCTTTATCAAAACTCGAAACTCACTTTTTTTTCAATAACAAAAGTTGCTTCACACAAAATGCTATAACTCACGAATCAATAGTCAGATTGTTGTCAAATTTATACACGTATCGTTTGAAGGTTAGTACTAAATAAAAATCATATGGAAAAATTCTAGTAAAGCCATCTATGTGTCATCCTACGTACTTATTGAATGACCTAATATACTAGGCTACTCTATATTGATTCTTTAGAGAGCTTACAAATTCATGAAACAAGTTTCGACTTTTTCTTCCAATTTAAATTAGAAAACTTAAAAAACGCCATTTGTATAAATTAGAAAGCGAGAAATGATAGCCCGAACCCCCACGTGACAGGACAGGATCCCAATAGCTTTAAGCTCGTCCTCCATGATGCCTTCCTTGTTCATCATCCCTTGTGTTAAAGTATTCATTGTGAACGGACGTAATTGTATTTTCCTCGCCAATATTAGATTGATTCTCTGTAAACCGACACTCGCTATTACATTGACTTTCTCGAGGATTGTACCCGTTTTCAATAGACACAAAGCAACGCTATCATAGATTCAGATTCCGAGGCTGACCTTCGCAATTACCTGAACTACGAGTTCGATTATTACCATTTATTTGGATAACTCACACAAGGAAAGGATTATATATCGATTTCTGATTTCAAACGCTCCATTGATATTCTCCGGCTGATGATGGTTTGAACAGACCGCATTGGTCATCAAAATTCATCAACTTTTCTCATAGATAGATAGATAAATCATCAGTATTTGATTCGATCGCGAATCGAATATTAAGTGAAAATAATATCCGAATTTATATATTTCTAACTTGAAATAGTTAAGTTAATTTTCTCATTAATATATCAAATAATAATTAACACTTTAACGAGAATTCTTTCTGATCGCGCTTTTTAAACAATCGCGAGACTACTGCTGGTTGAAGCTATTGGAGTCTGCTGAGTCTTAAGTCTGGAGCAAGAGAGAATGAAAAAGATGTGATCCATTTAGCTATAATCCAGCATCATTTCATGATTAGCACGCATGACACTTTTTATATAAAACACTGATATGGATCACCAAATGAATTTGAAAATCTGAGATGTTATATATTCAATCTCCCAATCAAAGTGCTCGATCTGTTAACACGTATGTTAGGTGTTTGCTATCAATTAATGGAAAACACCTAACATACGTGTTAACAGATCGGGCGCTTTGGATTGGGAGATTGAATATATAACATCTCAGATTTCAAATTCATTTGGTGATCCATATCAGTGTTTTATATAAAAAGTGTCATCGCGAAATGATGCTGGATTATAGCCAAATGGATCACATCTTTTTCATTCTCTCTTGGTCCAGACTCAGCAGACTCCAATAGCTTCAACCAGCAGTAGTCTCGCGATATACCTGGGTGAGTTTTTTTATCTTGAGACAGTCTTATATTCAAAAACAGTGCATTATATGGAAACAAGTTTTAAATAAAAGTTTATTTATATCGTGGGGGAAACTAAACTACGGTATTGTGTGTCGACCTAGAACAAGCTTTCAAGGGTATTTCATGGTCAATTTCTGTTTTTTAAATAGAAACCTATATTTTTCTTTACGTCACCATATTCTACAGTAAAAACTGAACAACTTTCATAAGAATTATTTTTTTATACGACATCAAATAACCAAAATACATGAATCAATTAGATCTAAAAAAATCTTAACAATTATTTTTAACAATTATTCAACTTAATTATCAAATAATAATGATCAAATATTTAATTATTAAATAAATAATTTTTAAATTGAAAAGTCACAACAATGAAAATAAGTGTTTATAATGATATTAAAACTTCGTTGTAGTTAGATTTAAGAGATTATATTCTACTTAATAGAACTACTTAAAATTCTTGAGTTTAAAAAAGTTTTCTCCTGTCAATCCTGTAGATAGTAATATTGTATTACTATAAGAAAAATGGAGTATTTTTTGTTGAAAACAGAATTGAAATGGTCTTAATTTATGGTGAATGTGGAAGAAATGTTATGGGGTTGCCATTGAAATGGATGCCGAGCGTTTTCATGATAGGAGTACATGCTCTTAAGTTTCATTTTAAAATCTGTTAAAAAAAATAACGAAATTGGAACTGGAATGCATCCAAAAGACTTGCAATTCCTCTGGAATGTCACAGAACATAGACGAAAAATTATTAAATTATTATTATTAAATTATTTATCTAATAATTAAATATTTGATCATTATTATTTGATAATTAAGTTGAACAATTGTTAAAAATAATAATTATTTGAATTTTTTTTTTTAGATCTAATTGTTTTAATATTTTGTTTATTTGATATTGTATAAAAAAATAGTTCTAATGAAAGGTGTTCAGCTTTTTTTTGTAAATTTAGGCAATGTAAAGAAAAATATAGGTTTCTATTTAAAAAACAGAAGTTGACCATGAAATACCATTGAAAGCTTGTTCTAGGTCGACAAACAATAGTGTAGTTTAGTTTCCCCCTCGAATTAAACAAACTTTTATTTAAAACTTTTCTCCATATAATGCACTGTTTTTGAGTTATAAGACTGTCTCAAGATAAAAAAACTTACCCTTTATATATAGTAGGTGTACCGGAAAGTCATTACCGGTTTTTTCGAAAAAAAAACTACGTAATTTTTAAGAAAATGAAAAATTTATTTATTCAAAGTATTGGCCATTTGATTCTATACATCTTGCCCATGAGTGTTTAGTTTGGAGTCATATTTATTTATGTATAGACTCTCTAATATAAAACGTTTATAGGTGTTACTCTCAAGTTATTAAT
This sequence comes from Forficula auricularia, assembly GCA_024734495.1. Lineage (NCBI taxonomy): Eukaryota > Metazoa > Arthropoda > Insecta > Dermaptera > Forficulidae > Forficula > Forficula auricularia. Next base: position 1,708,643 of record JALMQS010000069.1, on the reverse strand, counting down.
CAACTTCAAATTATTAAAAAACAGAATATATCAACATAAATACGCTAAGAAAAATAATAACATATTTCACTCTGGCATGACAAAACATGCTATTGAATTTGGACATGATATCAGGGAAGAAAACTTCAAAATCATTCAACGGGAGAGTAACACCTATAAACGTTTTATATTAGAGAGTCTATACATAAATAAATATGACTCCAAACTAAACACCCAATTTGATTTTAAACTTAGCGGCCAGTATAAAGATTATATCTAGGGATTAAATTTTTCTGAGTTTTAATTTTGTTTGGTTTTTTAAGGTTTAATTACTTCTCTTTGTTTCATCAGAGTTGAGAGTTATATGTGTAAAATGTATAATGTGTAAACTTAATTTTATATTAACTGAGGATGGGTACAATCAGACCCGAAACATGTATTAAATATATTAAAAATTAAAAAGTTATTCAATATATGTGTGTGTTTAAATTTGTTTACTTGTGATGTTACAGTGATTGTTGTAAGAATAAGGGATTTGATTTATTATATTAGTTGAAAAAATCCTACACCCTCTCTGATGACCCAATTATACACCATTCTAATACTTCACGTAATCAATATATGTGTTAGTAAAAGTTTACGTAGCAATTTAATAGAATATAAAACGTCATGATGATAGCTTTATTCAGGTTGTAACTTGAAATTGGTAAAAAAAATCAATGAGTTCTTGTTAGATTGTCTTTCAATTGGTAAATCTGCCAGTCACGTTTCTCTCGTATTTTCCTCCCCTACCTGTTCCATCTTTTTTGGCTGCATCATCATAAATCTTTCAAGAGTGCAGCGGCTCTTATTGGAAAATTCCCTTTTCATGAATGCAATTGTCATTTATTACCATCTCAAGCAGCTGCCGACATGTTTGACCTTTTGTTTTATTCGGTTTCTCTATCATTTGCTTGCTCTCGGGGTTCTTTGCATTAGAAACGATGCTTTTATACAAAGACAGCCACAAACCTCGTGAATTATTAACGAACACGTTCAGATTATTATTACTTGCAAATAAACAATATTTCTTTTAGGAAATTTTTCATACATACAAATAATAAATTTTCTTCCGATGTGGCAATCCACATTACTTTGCCATACACCTGGCCCCTCTTTTATATTTAATCTCAACCAAAACCAGTAGCCTATATTCCCAGTCAAATATTTATTTATTTTTCTTGACCATGGCGGTTTCCTGCCTATTTATTTATTTTTTATTCATTGACTACGGCAACTTCCTATCTACTTATTTATTTAAATCTTATTATATTGAACGAGCAAATTTTGTATATATATATAATCGGGTTCTCGAAAACGGCTCTAACGATTTGGATGAAATTCACGGGTTAGGAGGGTTTTATGTTGGACATTCGATCTGTTACGGTCTCATCTTCGCCCAAGTTGTTTTTGTTAGGTTTTTTGTTAATTGAAATAATTATTCACAGGTGGTTGTCTTGATAAAAATGTATAATTACATTTTTATTCAATTTCCTTTAATTATTAATTGGTTTTTTAATTTTGAATTCCAGTAATAGATCATTATAAATATTATTATATATATTAAAAGTTAGTCAATTTAATTTATTGAAAGGAGGAGAAGGAGGAGAGAGGGAAGGATACCAATCGATTTG